>OW026520.1:59510498-60228831 GCA_932274085.1 Protocalliphora azurea
CGGGACCCAAAACTTACTTCTAATTAATCGGAGCATTAGAGAATGTCCGCCATGTCTTTAGGTATCGCTCATCATAAGTCAAGTCAAATAATCTGACAATCGACCATTGATTCTTACGAAAATATTTAAGTCAATAAATGGGTTCAGTGTGAGAAAATTACTTTTTGTCGGAAAGGAGATACCTTTTGAAAGAGTATTATATTCCGGGATAAAATTTTGTTGACATACGAGCACTCATTTCCTTTTGGGTTAAATCTAAGATGTTGTACAAACATTTTCGAGTTTTCAAAATGTTAAACACCTGAACCACTACGAAAATCTGAAAGGAGCTCAAGTATGTCATAAGAGGGTTTTGTCTGACCCAAAAATGATTGAATTTTCTCAAAATGAAATCAGCCGAATTAAGAACATGAGTATGTTCAACACGTGTTACGGACCGGTTGAACAAGCAAGGTTTCCGACTAGCTTTTCGTTAACTCTCAGGTGGTTCCAACCCTTCTCGCCTGACGCGTGCCCGAACACAAAAAAAAAAAACAAAACACAACAACAAAAAACGGAAACTAAAATATCAATATCACCTAACAAAGCATAAGAACCGATGGTATGAGACTGGTGTTAGTCTCATTAGCTGCCCTCCCAACCTAGTCGCGAAAATGTACAATTAAATTTTCTTTAGCAACCGCAAATCTCCCCTGACCTTTCCTTCACTTACCGGTCTATCATCACCTTTACCTTAAATTTAAATTAAAGCCAACATTTCTTCTATATAACAATTCAACTATAAATCATAATTTATTTAAAGTTAAAAAAACTAAATAAAAAGGTAAGAATAATGATAATACAAACTAATAATAATAAAAATAATACTAACAAATTATAATTTCTTTTTTTCTATTTAACTCGTAATTCAATGACCTAATTCTTTTCTCTCTTTCTAAATTGTTTTTTTTTTATTATTTTCTTTTTCAACCGTTATTTTTTTATAATTCTTTCTATTTATTTGTATTTGTATATATATCTTTATAAAAATTTCTTATTATTAAAATATTTTCTTTTTCCTCTCAGAGCTTAAATTAACAATCTATTTTCCAATTTAGGATATACGTTTAAAGCTTTCAAACTTAAAGGAGCTCCCTGAAGCTGACAACACTCTAGTATTTTCTTATTCTTCCAACGACTTCGCGCCTAATTTGAGCACTAAATTTGTAAGTATCTCAATATCCTTTTCCTTGTATATATATACAAATTACTAACTTTTTTTCTCCTTTTTTTAGGCTGTTTTTTTTCTTTTCTTATTAAACTAACACATACACATCGATACACACAATCATGTAGGACACAATTTTTCCACAAATTCACAACACTATTCTTAAATTAACTTATATTATATGTGTATATATATTTATATATATATATTTTTTTTCTTTTTTTTATAATTCAAAATTCACTATTATTAATTTTCTTATTTTTAAATTTAATTTAATATTATTATTATTTTCTTCAAGATTTAGATTTAAATATTCCTTGTTTTATAAGCTACTTTATGTATTATATATAATTGTTTTTGTTTTAGCTTATGTTGTTTTTTTTTTTATTATTTTACTGTATAATTATTGTGTAAAAAATCTAAGCTAATAGCCTTAACACTAGTCTGACTAATAAACCTTTTTTTTAGATTTTTAGTTTTTAATAAATTTATAATATTCAATGCCTTTTTGCTTTTTTTTTCATAATAGAATTTGATATTGGTATGTATATCATAACTATTGAGTGCCAAATTAATCATCGGTTATCTTTGCTGAGTTTTGTACCGATCCTTTTTGTCACGGAATTTGTTTGAAATATAACAAAAAAAATGTTACCTGGCTATGTCTCCTTGTTTTTTCTTTCCTCTCCAGATATTGTTTATGGGGAATTTTCTTCTTATTGGACACGACAATAGCCAGCTATGGCAAAAACACAAAAAAAAAAACGACAAAACCACAACGATATTAATTTCTTTCTTTGCATGATGATGGAAATTTCCATCGTAATATTTAGTCAACAAAAAAAGGTACTCAAAACCCTTGTACTGTAAATTTGTTGTTGCTGGCAACTTTTTAAGCGACTATTGCGTACAAAAAAACGCAGTTGTCAAAAAATAGTAAACGTCACTGTCAATTACCAGGCCTACAACTTGTCATTCCGATGTTTGTTGCGACTGGAAGAAATGAGCTAGATTTTAAATTGTTTTATGGAAATAAACGGAGATATAAAATACAATAAAAGTGAAAATGAGTGGAAAAAGGTTTGTTCTCATGTTTTTGTTATTTTATATACAATTTATATCAAAACAATAATAATAAATTTCTCAAAACTATGTGATAGAAATTTACATCACTATGCAGTAACTTGTAATGTACTGTAAACATTTTTTTTGTTAATGTTCATTTTATGTTGTTTTTTAGGTAAACTTGAATGATAGAGATATTGAAGATTATCTTAGTAAATTGCAAGACGGTTGGCTCTCAGAAGATGGCCTTGATGACCAAGATTCCGATGATGAAAACCGCGATGCTGATGAAGTTATAACAGTGTTGCAGGAGGAGAACGATGATGATGATGATGTGGATGAAACTGCTGCAATTGATCCTCCTCTTGTAGAACCAGAAGATCAAGAACCCTCTCAGTCTTCTCACCCATCAATTTCATCCAATTTGCAGTCTTTATCCAGTTTTGCATTTGACAAAAGAAGCTTGATTTGGAAAAAAAGGAATCTGGTGTATGACACAGATAAAATTACTTTCTTGGGAAGTTCTAATGCTTCAGGTAGTCTATCACACCTAGAAACTCCATATCAATGTTTTAACCATTTTATCACTGAGAGGAGACAAATTTATATATAATACAGCGTAATCCCAGTTCATCTATAAAATTTACAGAACATGATTTGTATAAGTTCTTTGGTATATTATTATACATGTCAGTAATCAAATTTCCTAGCACAAGATTATACTGGTCGCCAAAGTTTGGATATGAGCCCATTTCTTCAACAATGCCACTGAACAAGTTTGAGAAAATAAAGTTATCATTACATTTTAATAACAATGATCTTCACAAACCTGTAGGTCATCCAGAACATGACAGGCTTTATAAAATCCGCCCTGTTATCAAGCATCTCAATGAGAGATTTGCCACAGTGCCAATGAATCAAAGACTTTCTGTGGATGAACAGATGTGTTCTACCAAAATGCCTAAGAAACCCCATAAACGGGGCTTTAAATTATATATTCTCTGTGATTTGATGGGATATGCCCACAAGTTTGAGGTATATGTTGTAGTTCGTTTGCTTCGAGGCGTGCCAAGAAAGCAAAACCACATCATATACTTTGATAATTTTTATACTTCTTTGCCATTGGTAGTTTTTTTAGCTAAATCAGGAATTCACATAGTGGGAACTGTGCAACAAAACAGGATACCAAATAATAAACTTCCAGAGAAGAAAAATTTCATGAAAAAATCTGTGCCCAGAGGTAGTTTTGAGGAAAGAGTGTCTGTGTATGATGGTATAGATTTGAGTTGTGTGGCTTGGAAAGATAATAAGATTGTAACCCTGTTATCTCCTTATTCTGGAGCATTGCCTGTAACTAAAGTCAATAGATTTGACAGGATAACAAAAGCAAAAATTGATATTACTTGCCCGTTTATTGTCAAAGAGTACAATAAACATATGGGAGGAGTAGATCTCATGGATAGCTTTTTGGGCAGAAATCATATAAAAATGAGGTCTAAAAAGTGGTATTTGCGTATTTTTTTAAATTTATTTGATCTAGCTGTTATAAACTCTTGGATTGTTTATAAAAAAAATGCTCAAGAAAGAGGTGAACCTAAAAAGAGTCTGCTTACAATGGGCCAATTCAGAAATGAATTGGCCTTTGTGCTATGCAACAGAGGAACCACCAGAGAAGCTAAAAGAGGGCGTCCTAGTACCAGTGTACTAGAAGAAGAATTAGAATAAAAAAAAGAAAAGGTTCTCCAGCTCCACCACCTCCAAAAGACATAAGAACAGATAGTGCTGAACATTGGCCAAAAGTAGGTGGGTCACTCCGGTGCAAATTTCCCAAATGTAAAGGCTATTCCACAATTTCATGTAATAAATGTGGCGTTACACAGTGGGGTCAAACGCAAATTTTTTGGTAATAAATCTGAATCTCCTAAACTACTGGTCGGATCAAAATGAAATGTATGAAAGAGTTGTAGAGGAGGACCTAAGCTTTCAGAAAAATCATCTTGTAGTCACCCTGTAATAACACGAGATAAGCTACAGGGTGTCAAAGTTGACTACCTCGAGTATGTAAAAGTTAAAAAAAATCGTAACTTGTACAAATGAAGTCCGATTTTAAAGATTTTTATATTTCTGGAAAGTGCTTGGTAAGATAGATAAAAAATAAAGTAGTATGTTTATGGGGTTTCGGGACCACTTTTTTCATACAAAAGTTGGTTCATGTATAGCTGGGGTTGTGGTTTTTTGAAATGTGAAATGTGTATGTGTTGTGGTATGATTGTATGTTGTTTATGTTTTCCATCCCTGGTTGGTGTGTGGTATTGAGATATTGGAATGTGTGTGTTGTGAGAGTGAGAGAGAATAGTTATTTGGTGTGAGAGAGTATTGTCAGGTGGATTTGTGTGTGTTAAGGTTTTGAGGATTGATTTTGTGTGTGATGGAAGAAAACCAGTTTTAGTCAAGGTGGTTGAAATGTGTATTTTCCTCGATAGTGATTGATGGTTGGTTTTATGTTGGCTATGGCGGAGATATATATTTATATTTTTGTTGGTGTTTTGTTGTGTTAATTTTTCTATGATTGTTTACTATCTATAGATCATCCTGGATGGGATTTTGTAACCTAAAATATTTGTATTTGTTGTGAGAAAGAGAGGAAGTGTGGGTTGTGAGAGAGAGGGGAAGTGTGGGGTTGTGAGACATGAGAGAGAGGGAATAGTTATTTGGTGTGAGACAGTGTTGCCAGATAGATTTGTGTGTGTTAGGTTTTGAGTTTTGATTTTGTGGATGATGGAAGAAACCCAGTTTTAGTGTAGAGAGAAAATGCTTGCCTGTTATGTTTTTAAAGATCAGTATGATTGAAATATATGTTGTTTATGTTTTGCATCCCTGGTTAGTAATATGTTTATAGTTTTGAGAAAGAATGTGAATACATTTTTGTGATAAGAAATGTAAACATTAGTATTAGTAGTTTAAAAAATTATTATTATTGTAGAGAGGAATGTGATAACAATTGACAATAAAAAATGTTATTTACTACCAAAAGAGATTTTATTTCTGTGATTCTAATTGTTGTAAATAATTTATAAAAAGTATTTTTAAATAAAAAACAATTGTTTTATTTATAAATCATTATTTATTTCTTATAGTTTTTATATTTTGTTAAAGGTACAGTTTATACAGTTTTTTAAATTATTGAAATTTATAATTTTCCTAGCTTCATCTTCTGCTACTCTCCTTAAGATTTCATAATCATAACAATCACAAATTTTCGGTCCAGCTCTAGTATTCTTATCACCCCAAACACAAGCTTCTAAATGTTTATCATTTTGTTTAATGTTCTTGGTAATTTTCTTATTTGTTCTAGACGTTCTACTGTATACTCATTAGTAATTATGAATTTCATTGGTTTTAGTTGTTATTTTTTATATTTTCTATTCTATTTTATTCATTTTCTATTCTAATCTATTCTACTCTAATCTATTCTATTCTGTTCTATCCATCTATCTATCTACCTACCTACCTACCTATCTATCTACCTACCTATCTATCTATCTATCTATCTATCTATCTATCCATCTATCTATCTACCTACCTACCTATCTATCTACCTACCTATCTATCCATCTATCTATCTATATATCTATCTATTTGTCTGTCTATCTATCCATCTATCTATCCATCTGTCTATCTATCTATCTCTCTATCCATCCATCTATCTATCTATTTATCTGTCTATAAATCTATTCTATTCTATTCTATTCCATTATATTATATTCTATTCTATTCTATTCTATTCTATTCTATGTCATCTACTTATAAATTGTTTAAACTACTATATCTATTCTATAAATTTATAATATTTACAAAAACCAATAACATGAATTTAAAATAGTGTCTTATGTATTGGGACTAAATCGCTATTTTCATATTAAACTTTTTCTTTGCATACATATGATAATTTTTCATGTATACCTCCTTCTTTAAATATCTTGATTTTAATTTAGTATATATTGATAGATACATACAATATTAAATTTAGATGCAGTTCTAATAACTGTTTGAAATAAGTACACTCTTATCTTTTTAATAAAAAAATGTATAAAGATTTGCTAATCGATCAAACTTCTATCAATTCTAATCAAACTAAAGGTATAGGTAATACCTGATTAAAAAGTTGTGAAAAAGTCGCTAATAGAAAATGTAATGATCTACTCCAATTATCATTTAAGCTACAGTATACCATGAGTGTAATATTCCCCAGAGAATATGAACGTGTAAAGACATTTGATTGGTTGGATGAGAACCAATTGACTATGACGAGAATGTTTTATACCAGCAAAAGAGATAGAACGAGATGTTATTTTTGTGTGTTGAGAACATGTTGATCTGCCTATATCTGAGCATCTGCGCTGATCATCAAATTGTCCTCTATTAAGAAGACGTGGTATCAACAATATATCAATACATTTTGAGTATTTGAAAAAAGTCTTACTACCAACTAGCTATGATACATATGGTCTAAGTAAAGGTATTGAAAAGAATTACAATGATTTTCCTGAGGGTATAATCCTATCTGAAAAACAAATTTTATTACCATCACCAGCAAATATAATATTAGTACTAAAAATCAAAATCTCAATTCATATCATCTGGAATATGTGGAATATGAAATTGAATCACCACACCTAATTATATTTACTGCTGTGTCCAGAAAGTCTAAAAGAACTCTATACCAATTAATAGATTTTGAAAAATACATGTTTATAATTATTTTTTTCAATTCATATTGTTCTTACTTGTTTGTATATTCTTTATTTTTACATAAATATCTTTAATATTTTCTGTTAATTTTTTTTCTTTTATACAAAATCTTTCGATTTTATAGTATGAATTATATTCTATCCCATATATGTGATTATTTAATAAAAGTTCATTATTTCTTTACTATCAATATTTCTTATAAATGATGAAATTAAAACATTAAACATTTTAAATTTACACTAAATGCTATGTTTTATTTTATTTTTTATTTTTATAATAGATACATACATATAAACACATTTTTTTTTTGTTTCATTATTTTATATTCAGTATTCATTTGTATCACAAATTTAATTACGTTTACATCTCTTTCTAAACATAATATATTTTATAGTGGAGAATTAGACAAAGTTATGAACATATCTGGTAAAATTCAGTATATTATCAATAAATTAAAGGTCTTTTTAGTTTAATTTGGAAATACGTTGTTGCTTGGAATCAGATAATAAAATATAAATGGTGTATTAAAATTTATATCAGTAAGAAATATATTCAATCATTATAAAAAACCTTCACATCTAAATATTTCAAAAGTCACACTTAATTTTAATTACAATTAATTTCAATTATTTTAATATTTTTGTCTTTTGCAAACATACATTTATATTACTTTTCATCATTCCCTTAGACACCTAAAAGTACAGGGATGAAATATTATCCATAGACTTACTCTTACAATATTTATTCTTAATGAAAATAGAACATAAAACTAGAATACAAATCGAAATAACAAAAAGTGATATGTCTTCTGACACAGTTTTAACCTTTAAATTCTTTAACTCAGTTTTGATTATATCAACATCAATATGTAGTTTATCAATATATTTGCTATTGTTTAAAATGTTTACAGTAACTGGTTTTATAACTCTAATATTAATTTTATTGTAATCTATCAGCCATGAATATGTTTGAATAGACGATTTTTGTTTTGATGTAAAATATGCTGAAGAATATAACGTGATTCCTTCGTGTTCTGCAACACATCCTGATGTTAAAGTTAACAAACCTTTTAAAGGTAGCATTATCGAACTGCGATTATGATTATCACAGTCCACACTTAGTGTGAATGTATCAGAAACAGTAAATAACCACTGATTTTCTGTTGATAATTTGATCCAAACACTTTTCTTTTCAACTTCTTCAAAATTACATTCAGCATGCCTTGACTGTTTTAGTGCTGAAATTTCACATGTTCGTTCAACAGCTGATTTCCATGAAAAATTATTTCTACAATTAAATTGGTCATCATTGTTTTTAGTACATGCATTAAGTTGCAATTGAGACATCAAAAAATACAAATTATTTGCAAAGTTATACACTATGTAGTCATCATCCACCAAAGATATTACTGTACTATTATCTACTTTAACTGGCAATTGAATTATTTTGTAAACTTCAGAGCTATGATTGGTAACTAATGGTATTTCAGCTTGTATTACAATTCGATTTTCTATTATAAATCCATTTACTTTGATAGAATTAAAAATTTTCTTTAATTTAGTACCGGTGAGTTGTCCAGGAAAAATCAAATCATTTGATAAGAATATTTCAATATGTGATAATTCGTCTTCTAATTGGTTAAATGTAAGAAGATCTGGATTAACATACCCATGATTTATATCAATTAATAGATTTGACAAGGATGATTGAACTTTATTACAGTTATCTACTATTAAATGTAGTTGTCCTATCATAACTTGAAACAACCATTCTGCATTTGTTCTATTTTTATCTTCATCGATATTAATCAGCTTCAGTAGTTCATAAATTTTATTAAAGCTTGCATTTAATTCGTTACTAGTGTTTTTTAATATGTTCTTTGTAGAATCTAAAACTGATATTTGTTGAATCATAAGCTCATTCAAATCTTGCTGGTTGTTAAAATAGTTTTTTATTTTTGTTTGCAGAGTTTGTTGTTCTTTGTTAGTCACGTCTACTGAGAACGTTTTCGATTTTAGAAATAAATTGTCTTGCTGCAATGAATAATATATTTTATCGAACCTTCGTTTTAACAATTCACATATCTCTTTGCCATATTTATTAATTAAGAACTCATTTTGTATAACTTCTGTTATGATTTTTATTTTCTTAAGTTCATCGTAAAATTCATAGAAGTCATAGTAAATAAATAGATTCCATCTTGAATTAATCATGTTTATTGATCCTATATTATCAAAATATAATGCAGTATTTGATGGTATTTCTTGAACTCTAATATTAGTATTATAATTTGAAAATGCAGCATTTAGTCTTACAATTGTCACGAGATATGTCAAAAAGCAAAGTAAGTTATAATTTATTAAATTCATAATATTTAGGTGTTGTTTATTTATTAAGCTTGATGTCTTATGTTTATATCTTTACTTTTGGAATATGCTATATCGTGATCTTTGCATGCAGCGTCCAAAAGGTTAATTCCTTTATCTCCTTTATAACTGATAACGAACTGGTTCTAATCTGCTTTATAACAGATAACGAACTGGTTCTGATCTGTTTTATAACTGCTAACGAACTGGTTCTGATCTGCTTTATAACTGATTACGAACTGGTTCTGATCTGCTTTATATCTTTCATCACTTATTTACAATTGAATAAAATTATCGAATCCCTTTTTATATCGACCTTTATTAACTAGATCATCCTTACTAACAACAAAACATGTAGATTTTATTATTAACCAACTGTGTTGTAGGAATTAATTCTAATTTCATTTTCATGGCTTTTATATCTCAGATTTGGATTACTAGTGCGTAGACTTCGCATGTAATATTTATCCATAATCTTCGTAATATATTTCTTTTCCTCATTTAAATGAAAGCAGCGGCATGAAACTGCATTTACATATCTTCTTTTGAACGATTGAATTTTCTGTAAAGATTCTTAAAAAATCATGTTCTCAAAACTCAACAAAAATACACCAATATCAAATATCTTGTAACCTTCAGATCACTTAAATCACTAAAAGCAGAAGCTAAAAAGTGAACCATCCCTAACACCATAGTAAATAAAAGATTTTTCTTTTTTAATTTTATGTAGATAATTATTAACTTTAATATGAAAAAAAAAATATGTATTATTAAAAGATTCCATTTATACCTTTAAAATTACAGGAGATGAAATATTAGCCATAGATGTACTATTACAATATTTATTCTTAATGTAAATAGAACATAAAACTAGAATACAAACCGAAATAACAAAAAGTGATATGTCTCCTGACACAGTTTTAATCTTTAAATTCTTTAACTCAGTTTTGATTATATCAACATCAATATGTAGTTTATCAATATATTTGCTATTGTTTAAAATGTTTACAGTAACTGGTTTTATAACTCTAATATTAATTTTATTGTAATCTATCAATTTCAAGTGGTGGTTGTAAATCTCCAAAACTGTTAAAATATTCCTTATAGTTGTGATTTTTATAATATGCTACCCAATGTGTTCCAGGTCCATGTTCATAATCTAAATTAACAATACCACATTCTTGAGTAAGTGGTTTTTAGGTAAACCATCACGCATGAAAACACCTCTAAAATATTTGAGTTGTCTTCCATATTTCTATAGATCTATATCAGTTAGGGGACGATTGAGTAGATTTTTTAAAAGTTTTTTGAATCTGGTCTATAATACAATCCATATCCAGTTTTATAAGGTTTAAGATATAAACCTTTTCCCATAGCTATTGCTTCCATATTTTTATTATGACGTGTAGCTTCTGCTAGTTGTTCTTTTCCATTCACAGCTTTAACTATAGCTGATCCACCTGTAGCTAAACCTCCTAAAGCTGATAATGCTGTTAAAACAGGAATTAGTGGTAGAAATCCACCAATTTTAGGTACTGGAATTACTCTTGGTATTTTTATATTAGCTCTCCTTTTGCTTTTTAAATTATTATGAACGACTTTTTGAGCAATTTTAACAGCGTCATGTATATTATCTAGTTTTTCTTTTTTCAAAAGTTTTAAGGTATTTCTAACAGTGTTGGTAAATAATTTTCTATTACAAACTTTTCTCATTCTTTTTTTTCATTTTTTTTCTCGATTTACGATGTTTTTTAATATTTTTAATATTCTTCATACCTAATCCAAATTTCACTTTTGTCTTCATTGCATTCGTAACAAACCAAGCATTAGCTCGTTCTTTAAAATCACTATCTTTAGATTTTACTCGTTGTCAAGCTTTTCCAGCTAATATTTGATCAGCTTGATGTCGGCTATTTAAATCTTTTGATTGTGAGTATGCAATATCGGGTTCTTTACATGCAGCGTCTAATAAATTTATTCCTTTATCTCCTCTTGCTAAGCGTTCTTAAAGTTTTGTACCAGATCCACAGAATTGATAACCAGGTAATAATACAGTATTTGATGGTATTTCTTGAACTCTAATATTAGCATTATAATTTGAAAATGCAGCATTTAGTCTTACAGTTGTCACGAGATGTGTCAAAAAGCAAAGTAAGTTATAATTTATTAAATTCATAATATTTAGGTGTTGTTTATTTATTAAGCTTGATGTCTTATGTTTATATCTTTACTTTTGGAATATGCTATATCGTGATCTTCGCATGCAACATTCAAAGGTTAATTCCTTTATCTACTCGTTCCAAATTGTTTTTATAATTTTTATCCAGGACCGCAAAATTTGTAACCAGGAAGATGTATTTTGTGTGAGTAGACATAAAAATGTTAATTTTTTCTATTTACGTCAAACTTATACAAGAATCCCAAAACATTTAGTTATATATAATGCTAATAAGATTATTATATTTAAGCAAGTGAGACATATATATGGAGATCATGTGTTATGAATTATGAAAAGTTTCATAAAATCTGTTGAGAATGATGGAAGACAAGTATAGATTTCTGGTTGTAAGTAAAGATGATGATTTAAATAAATATTTAATTATCAGTATATTATTAGATATTAAACGTATTAGATCAGTATACACTACATCGATCTGATATCAGATATCAGGTCTGGTATCAACTATCAGGTCTGGTATCAGATATCAGGTCTGATAGCTGATATCAGGTCTGATATCAGATATCAGGGCTGATATCAGATATCAGGTCTGGTATCAGCTATCAGGTCTGATAGGTCTGATATCAGATATCAGACCTGATATCAGCTATCAGACCTGATATCTGATACCAGACCTGATAGTTGATACCAGACCTGATATCTGATATCAGATCGATGTAGTGTATACTGATCTAATACGTTTAATATCTAATAATATACTGATAATTAAATATTTATTTAAATCATCATCTTTACTTACAACCAGAAATTCATACTTGTCTTTCCATCATTCTCGACAGATTTTATGAAACTTTTCATAATTCATATCACATGATCTCCATATATATGTCTCACTTGCTTAAATATAATAATCTTATTAGCATTATATATAACTAAATGTTTTGGGATTCTTGTATAAGTTTGACGTAAATAGAAAGAATTAGCATTTTTATGTCTACTCACACAAAATACATCTTCCTGGTTACAAATTTTGCGGTCCTGGATAAAAATTATAAAAACATTTGGAATGAGTAGATAAAGGAATTAACCTTTGAATGTTGCATGCGAAGATCACGATATAGCATATTCCAAAAGTAAAGATATAAACATAAGACATCAAGCTTAATAAATAAACAACACCTAAATATTATGAATTTAATAAATTATAACTTACTTTGCTTTTTGACACATCTCGTGACAACTGTAAGACTAAATGCTGCATTTTCAAATTATAATGCTAATATTAGAGTTCAAGAAATACCATCAAATACTGTATTATTACCTGGTTATCAATTCTGTGGATCTGGTACAAAACTTAAAGAACGCTTAGCAAGAGGAGATAAAGGAATAAATTTATTAGACGCTGCATGTAAAGAACCCGATATTGCATACTCACAATCAAAAGATTTAAATAGCCGACATCAAGCTGATCAAATATTAGCTGGAAAAGCTTGACAACGAGTAAAATCTAAAGATAGTGATTTTAAAGAACGAGCTAATGCTTGGTTTGTTACGAATGCAATGAAGACAAAAGTGAAATTTGGATTAGGTATGAAGAATATTAAAAATATTAAAAAACATCGTAAATCGAGAAAAAAAAATGAAAAAAAAGAATGAGAAAAGTTTGTAATAGAAAATTATTTACCAACACTGTTAGAAATACCTTAAAACTTTTGAAAAAAGAAAAACTAGATAATATACATGACGCTGTTAAAATTGCTCAAAAAGTCGTTCATAATAATTTAAAAAGCAAAAGGAGAGCTAATATAAAAATACCAAGAGTAATTCCAGTACCTAAAATTGGTGGATTTCTACCACTAATTCCTGTTTTAACAGCATTATCAGCTTTAGGAGGTTTAGCTACAGGTGGATCAGCTATAGTTAAAGCTGTGAATGGAAAAGAACAACTAGCAGAAGCTACACGTCATAATAAAAATATGGAAGCAATAGCTATGGGAAAAGGTTTATATCTTAAACCTTATAAAACTGGATATGGATTGTATTATAGACCAGATTCAAAAAACTTTTAAAAAATCTACTCAATCGTCCCCTAACTGATATAGATCTATAGAAATATGGAAGACAACTCAAATATTTTAGAGGTGTTTTCATGCGTGATGGTTTACCTAAAAACCACTTACTCAAGAATGTGGTATTGTTAATTTAGATTATGAACATGGACCTGGAACACATTGGGTAGCATATTATAAAAATCACAACTATAAGGAATATTTTAACAGTTTTGGAGATTTACAACCACCACTTGAAATTGATAGATTACAATAAAATTAATATTAGAGTTATAAAACCAGTTACTGTAAACATTTTAAACAATAGCAAATATATTGATAAACTACATATTGATGTTGATATAATCAAAACTGAGTTAAAGAATTTAAAGATTAAAACTGTGTCAACAAACTGTGTGTTTGTTATTTCGGTTTGTATTCTAGTTTTATGTTCTATTTACATTAAGAATAAATATTGTAATAGTACATCTATGGCTAATATTTCATCTCCTGTAATTTTAAAGGTATAAATGGAATCTTTTAATAATACATATTTTTTTTTCATATTAAAGTTAATAATTATCTACATAAAATTAAAAAAGAAAAATCTTTTATTTACTATGGTGTTAGGGATGGTTCACTTTTTAGCTTCTGCTTTTAGTGATTTAAGTGATCTGAAGGTTACAAGATATTTGATATTGGTGTATTTTTGTTGAGTTTTGAGAACATGATTTTTTAAGAATCTTTACAGAAAATTCAATCGTTCAAAAGAAGATATGTAAATGCAGTTTCATGCCGCTGCTTTCATTTAAATGAGGAAAAGAAATATATTACGAAGATTATGGATAAATATTACATTACATTACATGTAATCCAAATCTGAGATATAAAAGCCATGAAAATGAAATTAGAATTAATTCCTACAACACAGTTGGTTAATAATAAAATCTACATGTTTTGTTGTTAGTAAGGATGATCTAGTTAATAAAGGTCGATATAAAAAGGGATTCGATAATTTTATTCAATTGTAAATAAGTGATGAAAGATATAAAGCAGATCAGAACCAGTTCGTAATCAGTTATAAAGCAGATCAGAACCAGTTCGTTAGCAGTTATAAAACAGATCAGAACCAGTTCGTTATCTGTTATAAAGCAGATTAGAACCAGTTCGTTATCAGTTATAAAGGAGATAAAGGAATTAACCTTTTGGACGCTGCATGCAAAGATCACGATATAGCATATTCCAAAAGTAAAGATATAAACATAAGACATCAAGCTTAATAAATAAACAACACCTAAATATTATGAATTTAATAAATTATAACTTACTTTGCTTTTTGACATATCTCGTGACAATTGTAAGACTAAATGCTGCATTTTCAAATTATAATACTAATATTAGAGTTCAAGAAATACCATCAAATACTGCATTATATTTTGATAATATAGGAACAATAAACATGATTAATTCAAGATGGAATCTATTTATTTACTATGACTTCTATGAATTTTACGATGAACTTAAGAAAATAAAAATCATAACAGAAGTTATACAAAATGAGTTCTTAATTAATAAATATGGCAAAGAGATATGTGAATTGTTAAAACGAAGGTTCGATAAAATATATTATTCATTGCAGCAAGACAATTTATTTCTAAAATCGAAAACATTCTCAGTAGACGTGACTAACAAAGAACAACAAACTCTGCAAACAAAAATAAAAAACTATTTTAACAACCAGCAAGATTTGAATGAGCTTATGATTCAACAAATATCAGTTTTAGATTCTACAAAGAACATATTAAAAAACACTAGTAACGAATTAAATGCAAGCTTTAATAAAATTTATGAACTACTGAAGCTGATTAATATCGATGAAGATAAAAATAGAACAAATGCAGAATGGTTGTTTCAAGTTATGATAGGACAACTACATTTAATAGTAGATAACTGTAATAAAGTTCAATCATCCTTGTCAAATCTATTAATTGATATAAATCATGGGTATGTTAATCCAGATCTTCTTACATTTAACCAATTAGAAGACGAATTATCACATATTGAAATATTCTTATCAAATGATTTGATTTTTCCTGGACAACTCACCGGTACTAAATTAAAGAAAATTTTTAATTCTATCAAAGTAAATGGATTTATAATAGAAAATCGAATTGTAATACAAGCTGAAATACCATTAGTTACCAATCATAGCTCTGAAGTTTACAAAATAATTCAATTGCCAGTTAAAGTAGATAATAGTACAGTAATATCTTTGGTGGATGATGACTACATAGTGTATAACTTTGCAAATAATTTGTATTTTTTGATGTCTCAATTGCAACTTAATGCATGTACTAAAAACAATGATGACCAATTTAATTGTAGAAATAATTTTTCATGGAAATCAGCTGTTGAACGAACATGTGAAATTTCAGCACTAAAACAGTCAAGGCATGCTGAATGTAATTTTGAAGAAGTTGAAAAGAAAAGTGTTTGGATCAAATTATCAACAGAAAATCAGTGGTTATTTACTGTTTCTGATACATTCACACTAAGTGTGGACTGTGATAATCATAATCGCAGTTCGATAATGCTACCTTTAAAAGGTTTGTTAACTTTACCATCAGGATGTGTTGCAGAACACGAAGGAATCACGTTATATTCTTCAGCATATTTTACATCAAAACAAAAATCGTCTATTCAAACATATTCATGGCTGATAGATTACAATAAAATTAATATTAGAGTTATAAAACCAGTTACTGTAAACATTTTAAACAATAGCAAATATATTGATAAACTACATATTGATGTTGATATAATCAAAACTGAGTTAAAGAATTTAAAGGTTAAAACTGTGTCAGGAGACATATCACTTTTTGTTATTTCGATTTGTATTCTAGTTTTATGTTCTATTTTCATTAAGAATAAATATTGTAAGAGTAAGTCTATGGATAATATTTCATCCCTGTACTTTTAGGTGTCTAAGGGAATGATGAAAAGTAATATAAATGTATGTTTGCAAAAGACAAAAATATTAAAATAATTGAAATTAATTGTAATTAAAATTAAGTGTGACTTTTGAAATATTTAGATGTGAAGGTTTTTTATAATGATTGAATATATTTCTTACTGATATAAATTTTAATACACCATTTATATTTTATTATCTGATTCCAAGCAACAACGTATTTCCAAATTAAACTAAAAAGACCTTTAATTTATTGATAATATACTGAATTTTACCAGATATGTTCATAACTTTGTCTAATTCTCCACTATAAAATATATTATGTTTAGAAAGAGATGTAAACGTAATTAAATTTGTGATACAAATGAATACTGAATATAAAATAATGAAACAAAAAAAAAAAAATGTGTTTATATGTATGTATCTATTATAAAAATAAAAAATAAAATAAAACATAGCATTTAGTGTAAATTTAAAATGTTTAATGTTTTAATTTCATCATTTATAAGAAATATTGATAGTAAAGAAATAATGAACTTTTATTAAATAATCACATATATGGGATAGAATATAATTCATACTATAAAATCGAAAGATTCTGTATAAAAGAAAAAAAATTAACAGAAAATATTAAAGATATTTATGTAAAAATAAAGAATATACAAACAAGTAAGAACAATATGAATTGAAAAAAATAATTATAAACATGTATTTTTCAAAATCTATTAATTGGTATAGAGTTCTTTTAGACTTTCTGGACACAGCAGTAAATATAATTAGGTGTGGTGATTCAATTTCATATTCCACATATTCCAGATGATATGAATTGAGATTTTGATTTTTAGTACTAATATTATATTTGCTGGTGATGGTAATAAAATTTGTTTTTCAGATAGGATTATACCCTCAGGAAAATCATTGTAATTCTTTTCAATACCTTTACTTAGACCATATGTATCATAGCTAGTTGGTAGTAAGACTTTTTTCAAATACTCAAAATGTATTGATATATTGTTGATACCACGTCTTCTTAATAGAGGACAATTTGATGATCAGCGCAGATGCTCAGATATAGGCAGATCAACATGTTCTCAACACACAAAAATAACATCTCGTTCTATCTCTTTTGCTGGTATAAAACATTCTCGTCATAGTCAATTGGTTCTCATCCAACCAATCAAATGTCTTTACACGTTCATATTCTCTGGGGAATATTACACTCATGGTATACTGTAGCTTAAATGATAATTGGAGTAGATCATTACATTTTCTATTAGCGACTTTTTCACAACTTTTTAATCAGGTATTACCTATACCTTTAGTTTGATTAGAATTGATAGAAGTTTGATCGATTAGCAAATCTTTATACATTTTTTTATTAAAAAGATAAGAGTGTACTTATTTCAAACAGTTATTAGAACTGCATCTAAATTTAATATTGTATGTATCTATCAATATATACTAAATTAAAATCAAGATATTTAAAGAAGGAGGTATACATGAAAAATTATCATATGTATGCAAAGAAAAAGTTTAATATGAAAATAGCGATTTAGTTCCAATACATAAGACACTATTTTAAATTCATGTTATTGGTTTTTGTAAATATTATAAATTTATAGAATAGATATAGTAGTTTAAACAATTTATAAGTAGATGACATAGAATAGAATAGAATAGAATAGAATAGAATAGAATAGAATAGAATAGAATAGAATAGAATATAATATAATGGAATAGAATACAATAGAATAGAATAGAATAGATTTATAGACAGATAAATAGATAGATAGATGGATGGATAGAGAGATAGATAGATAGACAGATGGATAGATAGATGGATAGATAGACAGACAAATAGATAGATATATAGATAGATAGATGGATAGATAGGTAGGTAGATAGATAGGTAGGTAGGTAGATAGATAGATGGATAGATAGATAGATAGATAGATAGATAGATAGGTAGGTAGATAGATAGGTAGGTAGGTAGGTAGATAGATAGATGGATAGAACAGAATAGAATAGATTAGAGTAGAATAGATTAGAATAGAAAATGAATAAAATAGAATAGAAAATATAAAAAATAACAACTAAAACCAATGAAATTCATAATTACTAATGAGTATACAGTAGAACGTCTAGAACAAATAAGAAAATTACCAAGAACATTAAACAAAATGATAAACATTTAGAAGCTTGTGTTTGGGGTGATAAGAATACTAGAGCTGGACCGAAAATTTGTGATTGTTATGATTATGAAATCTTAAGGAGAGTAGCAGAAGATGAAGCTAGGAAAATTATAAATTTCAATAATTTAAAAAACTGTATAAACTGTACCTTTAACAAAATATAAAAACTATAAGAAATAAATAATGATTTATAAATAAAACAATTGTTTTTTATTTAAAAATACTTTTTATAAATTATTTACAACAATTAGAATCACAGAAATAAAATCTCTTTTGGTAGTAAATAACATTTTTTATTGTCAATTGTTATCACATTCCTCTCTACAATAATAATAATTTTTTAAACTACTAATACTAATGTTTACATTTCTTATCACAAAAATGTATTCACATTCTTTCTCAAAACTATAAACATATTACTAACCAGGGATGCAAAACATAAACAACATACATTTCAATCATACTGATCTTTAAAAACATAACAGGCAAGCATTTTCTCTCTACACTAAAACTGGGTTTCTTCCATCATCCACAAAATCAAAACTCAAAACCTAACACACACAAATCTATCTGGCAACACTGTCTCACACCAAATAACTATTCCCTCTCTCTCATGTCTCACAACCCCACACTTCCCCTCTCTCTCACAACCCACACTTCCTCTCTTTCTCACAACAAATACAAATATTTTAGGTTACAAAATCCCATCCAGGATGATCTATAGATAGTAAACAATCATAGAAAAATTAACACAACAAAACACCAACAAAAATATAAATATATATCTCCGCCATAGCCAACATAAAACCAACCATCAATCACTATCGAGGAAAATACACATTTCAACCACCTTGACTAAAACTGGTTTTCTTCCATCACACACAAAATCAATCCTCAAAACCTTAACACACACAAATCCACCTGACAATACTCTCTCACACCAAATAACTATTCTCTCTCACTCTCACAACACACACATTCCAATATCTCAATACCACACACCAACCAGGGATGGAAAACATAAACAACATACAATCATACCACAACACATACACATTTCACATTTCAAAAAACCACAACCCCAGCTATGCATGAACCAACTTTTGTATGAAAAAAGTGGTCCCGAAACCCCATAAACATACTACTAAATAAGCTTACTCATCTAAGTTATCTCTTACAGTTAAAAAGATATTTACGCTTGAATTTTGAATTTTTGATTTTTTGGCTCGACTTTCTTTCGTTTTTCGGGAATAAGTCCGGAGATATATGAGGTAAAAATTTTTTAAAAATATTCTGTAATTTGCTACATATTTCAAAATAAGATACTGAAAGAATTTTTGGATTATCTCAATTCGTCTAGACGTGAAAAATATTCAAAGTCAGCACTCTGAAATTGGCATGAAAAATGGCTATTTTTTTACAAAAATATAGTACAATTCATTCACTTTTTTCTCAAAGTTCCGTTAATAAAAAAATTTTTTCCTTATTAATTTAAAAAGATAAGGCTTCATAAATGGTTAATAAAGAAATTTTGAATTGATTTAAGTTTGCACCCTACATCCAGCATTGGCCGAAAATTGTCAATTTTAAAAAATAGTTTCATTTTTATCGATTAATAAAAAAAATGTCACGCGAGCTTTTTTAAATTTAGTAACCATATTTTCTATAGAAATAGATTTAGAATGATTTAACACTAAACTGCTTCCCGCCCGGCCAAAAACGAATACAGGAGTGGAGATTTTATGTTAAAAGTCAGTTTTTTTAACGACTATTTTTAAAAGCATATTAGCATAATATTTTTAATATTATTTCTTATGTAATGTATAAAACACAAATCAAGCTTTCATTCCTAAAAAAATCAATAAAATAGCTCCAATAACCTATTTTTGGTAATTTTTCAAAAATAAATTTTTTTTCAAAAAATAGCTGAAAATCCAAAAAAATTTAATTTTTTTAATACAACTCCACTAATTTTGCAAATACTTTAAAAATGTTAAAAGAATATAAAAATAGACTTATTTACCAATTCAACGATATATAAAATGTTGATATTGGTCATTTAATAATAGTAATATAATGGTTCAAATCTACCAAGTCACGTCAAAAGTTGCAAAATTCACTATTTTGTTCCGTATTTCCATATGTGTGTATACGTAACACTCAACTGCATTGCTTATTTTTGTTACGAGATAATAATATTTATTAATGAATTTATTTAAAGTGTTCATAATTTTTTTCTACTGAAAATGTTTTTAAAATTACCTAAGTACATAAATAAGTATATTTTCCTTCGTTTTTTATTACATTTTTTTAAGATTTTAAATAATTTACCTAGCTACTTAATTACTGTATTATAACAAAAATTATTTTTTTACAATCGCATAGGTACATTTTTTGACGTACCTGTTTAACACTACAGGTCATAAAAATAAACTGAATGAAATTGAGGGTTTTGAGCAAAAATTTAAATTTTTTAATTCATTTTTGCCTGTCACCATTTACCTGATATAAATATTCTTTTTCTATATATAAGTATCCTTATAAATATGCAGATTTATTAGTGAATTTGCCATTATGGGGATTACCTTAAAACACTTTTCTATTTTCAAAGTAATCTGGGATAATCTATCTGATATTATAAATCGTCCAGAAAAAATAAGAAAACTCATTGATACAGTAGTAACTTTTGGTTTAACTCTTACTGCAGAAGACAGAAATACCAATTTTCATCGGAAAGCAGAAAAATGGTCGACCAAAAAAAAGTTACGATGAAGTTCAGCTAAGAACAAAGAGGACCAAACAGGAATCTATTCTAAATTCACATACGAATGCCGAAATAAAAGATACATTTAAAGCTTTAGTAACACGTACGCAACCAAAAAAAAGTTATAGATGTGTTACCAACAGCTTCTCCCAATCGATTATATCGGATAATCCAAAGCATAGTGACACCGAAATCAACGTCGTCCTTTACCTCTGAAGATGCTTTAGCTCTAATATTAAATTTAGGATTATCAAGAAACCAATACGAGATTTTGAGGAAATCTGTTAGCGAAAAAGGATATGATATCTTTCCCAGTAGCAAATCAGTGAGAGAAGCGAAAAGTAATATTTTACAGCCTATGGAGCACCCGGTTAATGCTTCTGTTAAAAGTGCTAAAGTTAATATATTGCAATTACTTGAAAATACTGCAATGATAACATTGAAAAATGCAAAGACTCTGAACTTATTTTAATATTCAAATGGGGCTGCGATGGAACATCAGGATTTTCGGAATACAAACAACTGAATGGAAGTAATTCTGGAAATAATTATTCCTCGCTGTTTATAGCGTCTCTGGTACCACTTCGAATGCACTTAAATAAGCCTTCCTCATCGACAAGAAATGACTCGCTTTTTGATGATATATGGATAAATTTAACTCCAGGTTCCAAATTTTTGTGCCGTCCAATCCTTTTTGATTACACAAAAGAAACCACGGTTACAATAAACAGCATTGTCAACTAATTGGAAGAAGAAATTAAAGCATTGCCCCCAATATATGTAAAAGTATTAAACAGAACTATTAAAGTTACATTTCAACAACAATTAACGATGATTGACGGAAAAGTTGCAAACGCTATAACAGATTCAACATCTACATGGAAATGTAATATATGTGGAAAAATAAGTTCACAATTTCAGGATAATTCTGAAGTCCTTGTTAATAAAAATTCTTTAAAATTTGGAATATCACCACTCCACGCAAGGATAAGATTTTTGGAGTTCTGCTTACATCTTGCATATGATATGAAGTACAGAAATATTCCCGGGCAGGAAAATGCTACAGTAAAAAACAATTTGGAACTTCACGAATTACGAGAAGAGGAGAAGAAAAGAATTCAATTAGAATTCAAAGAACAACTCGGATTAATAATTGATAAACCTCTACATGGCTATGGAAGCTCAAATGATGGAAATACAGCAAGATGTTTCTTTGAAAATCCGGAACTCACATCTTCAATCACAGGCATTGACTTAAATATTTTGAAGCGTTTTAAGATTATATTGGCAGCCATTAATAGCAAAAAACAAATTAATGCGGACAAATATAAAATTTTTGCTTACGAAACTAAAGAACTACTTAACATTACATACCCCTGGAAATCAATGACTCCAACAATTCACAAAGTATTGGCTCATGGTAAAGAAATAATAGAAAATAGTATTTTGCCATTGGGAGAGCTAACAGAGGAAGCACAGGAAGCCCCAAATAAAGATGTTAAACATTTCCGACTCTTCAATACCCGAAAATGTTCGAAAATAGCGCAAAATATGGACTTAATGGAATATTTATTAATATCATCAGATCCAGTTATATATTCTATAAGAACACGATGGCTACCAATAATCACTCTTGAAATAGAAAAAGAGGATTCCGAAGCTAAGGAAGTTAAAAATTTGCTAACGTTTGATGTTTCTGATTATTTTCAAGAAAATCTCTAATAATATCTTCGATAATATATTCTTAATAAAATAAATATACGGGATATATGTATAATAAGTATGTAAATATGTAGAACAAATTCAATAAACATTACTCAAATAAAGAATTTACTACTTTATAATAACAAATATATACCTACACAATACATTAGAAAACTAAAATGTTACGTATACACACATATGGAAATACGGAACAAAATTTTGCAACTTTTGACGTCACTTGGTAGTTTTGAGACCATTATATTACTATTATTAAATTACCTATATCAACATTTTATATATCGTTGAATTGGTAAATAAGTCTATTTTTATATTCTTTTAACATTTTTAAAGTATTTGCAAAATTAGTGGAGTTGTATTAAAAAAATTAAATTTTTTTGGATTTTCAGCTATTTAAAAAAAAAAAATTATTTTTGAAAAATTACGAAAAATAAGTTATTGGAGCTATTTTTATACATTACATAAGAAATAATATTAAAAATGTTATGCTAATATGCTTTTAATATGCTTTTAAAAATAATCGTTAAAAAAACTGACTTTTAACATAAAATCTTCACTCCTGCATTCGTTTTTGGCCGGGCGGGAAGCAGTTTAGTGTTAAATCATTCTAAATCTATTTCTATAGAAAATATGGGTACTAAATTTAAAAAAGCTCGCGTGACATTTTTTTTATTAATCGATAAAAATGAAACTATTTTTTAAAATTGACAATTTTCGGCCAATGCTGGATGTAGGGTGCAAACTTAAATCAATTCAAAATTTCTTTATTAACCATTTATGAAGCCTTATCTTTTTAAATTAATAAGGAAAAAATTTTTTTATTAACGGAACTTTGAGAAAAAAGTGAATGAATTGTACTATATTTTTGTAAAAAAATAGCCATTTTTCATGCCAATTTCAGAGTGCTGACTTTGAATATTTTTCACGTCTAGACGAATTGAGATAATCCAAAAATTCTTTCAGTATCTTATTTTGAAATATGTAGCAAATTACAGAATATTTTAAAAAAATTTTTACCTCATATATCTCCGGACTTATTCCCGAAAAACGAAAGAAAGTCGAGCCAAAAAATCAAAAATTCAAAATTCAAGCGTAAATATCTTTTTAACTGTAAGAGATAACTTAGATGAGTAAGCTTATTTTTATTTATCTTACCAAGCACTTTCCAGAAATATAAAAATCTTTAAAATCGGACTTCATTTGTACAAGTTACGATTTTTTTTTTAACTTTTACATACTCGAGGTAGTCAACTTTGACACCCTGTAGCTTATCTCGTGTTATTACAGGGTGACTACAAGATGATTTTTCTGAAAGCTTAGGTCCTCCTCTACAACTCTTCCATACATTTCAATTTGATCCGACCAGTAGTTTACGAGATTCAGATTTATTACCAAAAAATTTGCGTTTGACCCCACTGTGCGTTAATTTGTGCTTAAATAAAAATAATAATTGTTTTTTAAATTATCATACAGAATAAAGAAGATTTAGTAAAAAATATTTTTTTATTTATTTATTACTGAGCTAAATATGTGACAATGCATGATGATGTAAATTTCCATCATATTGTTTTTTACATAATACATATTTTTATTTACACCAAGATTTTTTTAAATATTTTTCCTTTAATCTAGAGCATTAATTACATCACCCTGATTTAAAAAAAAAAAGAAAAAATCATGCAAAGAAGGGTTAAATTTTAAACCTTTCTAATCAATCGTTATAACTTATTAACGTTAAAAAAACAAAATTCTTAAAAGATCTTTGGATTATAAAACATTAATAATTTTTAACATTGATTATAAATCTTTACACTATTTTTTTTTTTACTATTACTTTTCTACAAAAAAAAACTTACGTTTTATTGTTGACTGTATTGTTGAAATTAATAAAAATAATGAAAATAGATTTTTGCACTTAGTTTCTTCCTTTGTAACCTTTTTTTTTTTAATTTTCACAGCTAATTTTTACGCGTTACACGTCACAGCTCAAAATCAGCTTTGCTTATGCACCTCATCTCACTTTTGTCTCTTTTTATATTCTCACTTATATACCCCAACTGATTTTCGCCGGCTAAATTTCCCGCCTAAGTTTCCCCATTCATATAATATACTAATTTTCCCGCTGCGATCCCATTTATTAAAACATATACATATGTACATATGTAAATTTTTTTTCGCTAGATTTTCATATATATGGGACTGCAGACATCATGTCGTCGGGTATTCGTCAAATTATTACCAAATATGGTAATGACAAATTTAAATAACTTTTACATAACTATTTCATAATATAAAAAATAATTTAAATTTTGGCGGACTTTCATTACTATAGCCTCTTTCTTCATCATTAGTTATTCCCATATTGTTTTGCCTATTTTCCCTATGCTAACTTCCCTATTCTACAGGCTGTCAGCAATTTCAGCAATATAATTTTATTTCATTCATTGTTGTTAAATTTATTCGATTTTAAAATTTTCAATATTTTTTATCAATGAAAATACAACCCTGTGCCTTTTTAGTACTATCTAAACGTAGCTTTTACACATCTAAAATTAATAAATTTTATTATTTATCTATATTTAATAAATTTTATTTTCTTTTATTTTCAGAAAAGGAGCAAAACTATGTACAATAGGGTAAGTAATTTATCATTCATCTTTTACTTGTTCCATACAATAACTTTTCTTTTCAGACCTTCTAAAAATTTTCATTAAGGGATGAAATGATAAGTTAGTATGTGTTTAACAAATTTTCTTTTATTTTCTTTCAGGTTTTTGGGATGAAACTGGAAGTTGAAAGGAACACCACACAAACAGGCAATAAGGTATGTAATTTGCCATTTAACTATTTTGTTCATATATAATGACATTTTTTTCAGATCTTGACAAGATTAATATTTGGGTTTGTATGTATCGTTCCGATACTGTTGTTTTTTATTTTCTAAACTAATACATTTTCTATTTTCTCTCTCTTTCAGATAAAATCCACTGGGATTGGGCAGGAGTGGTGGCTCCATTTCTTATAGGCCCTTTCCTACAACGCTTTGAAATCCACCGGGACTTGGGCTGGAGTGGTGGCTCCAAATGAATTAGCCCCTCCCCAATGTTTTAAAAACACATGGAGACTCGGGCAGTAGGTTGTGTCTCCACTGGCCGCAAGCCTCTCTCCATACTTTTTAAGAAAAATCCTCTACACTAGAACTAGCCGGGCATCTACCTACGTAAGTATGTATATTAACTCCTCCAGTTACCGTTATCTTCATTTATCTATTTTCTATTTCCAGGAAACCTCGCTAACTTTTTCCCTAATATCAACGGTTGGAAATTGAATTACAAAACCCAAACATCTTGTCTAGGCATCATCAAAGGGGATGATGCCTAGACAAGATGTTTTAGGAGACATTTCTAACTACTTGTCAACTTTTACGGGAAGTATACTATGGTGAGTAGACTAAGTTGCTAATTCTAACTATAAGTTTATACCATCCCTCGGACATATCAAAGATATGGGGTTTTATTGTGTAGGGCTATTTTTTTTTAAGGACCATATTACACATTTGTTTAGTAAATTCAGTATTCTTTGGTTGAGTTTCTCATACTTTAATATCTTTCCCGTGATATGTTGCTAATGCTTTCCCTTGCAATGTCTCCAACTCATACATGTTGTTATCTACAGGTCGAACCACTCTACATTTCAAGTATTTTCTGCAAAATTTCGCATTAAAGTTTTTTGAAAAGTCGCTTAATATCGTATTTTTGCGATAGACTTCTTGGCCTGGGACAAAGGTTATTTTTCGAGCCCGTTTATTATACCTTTCGGCACTTTTTTCGTAGCCTTTTCTCATATTCTCTTTTACCTGTTGCCTAATTATCTCTAACTTATCGCCACGATCTAAATTCAATATCCGATGATCTGTGAGTGATTGTAGGTTTCTGCCTAATTTGTATTCGGCACCACTAGAATACATATGGTATCCAAATAGGGCGAAAAAAGGTGTAAAACCTGTTGCTGAGCGTACGGCTGTTCGTAGGGCACATTCTATTTCCGACAAGTACAAGTCCCAATCTCTGTGGTCCTCTTTTAAATAGGCTCTGATGGCTGACAAAACTGATTGATTTACTCTTTCACTTGAGTTGCTTTGGGGTGAGTAAACGGCTGTTTTGATATGTTGTATCTTGTAGGTTTTTATTAGGTTTTCAAAATTTTTGGAAATAAATTGTGATCCGTTATCGCTATGTATGATTTCGGGGACACCAAACTTGTGAAAAATTTCTTGCACTAGGAAATCTACTACGTTACTTGCGGACGCTTCTCTCATTGCTTTTAAGAATGTAAATTTCGTGAAATAGTCTACAACTATAAAGATGTAACAATTCCCATTCTTAGAGCGCGGATATTTACCCATAAAGTCAATGTACAGTTTCTGAAAAGGCCTTTCTGTGACTTCCTGATTTCCTATTTGGGGTCTTAAGTTTTGGTTTATGGGTTTAGTTTCTTTGCAGATTTGGCAGTTTCAAATAAACATTTTCTCTTGAAATGCCATTTTTGGCCAATAAAAATACATCCTCAATCTTTCGAGGGTCTTTGCTATTCCTCCATGTGCTGTTGTTGGTGTTGTGTGGGCTTTTTCTATGAGAGGTTGTGTAATATTAGATGGTATCCAAAGTTTCCATTTACATTCCTCTTCATCTTCTTCACGTTCAAACGACATTTTCTTGAAGATCATTCCATTATCCACCCTTAGGTCTGGTAATTTTTGCTGGTTGCTCTGCATCTTCTTTATCAGCCCTAGGTATTCATCACTTTCGAATTCTGAAGTTTCAAACTCAAGTAGATCTTCCAGATTTATTTCACCAGTATTTTCTTCAGGCAGCCGAGATAGCATATCAGCTACTATATTCTCCGATCCTTTTCGGTGCATAATTTCGAAGTCAAAAACCTGAAGCTGCAGAGACCTCCGTGCTAACCTGCCAGTTAAATCTTTCAGAGTCATCAGCCATTTCAGACTGGTGTGGTCGGTTACGATAGTGAACGGCATCATTTCTACGTATGGGCGGAATTTCTTTACTGCCATTACCGCTGCTAGGCACCCTTTCTCCGTTACACTGTGGTTTCTTTGACAATTATTTAGCTTTTGCGAGTAAAATGCAGTCGGATGTTCCTCGTTCCTGTCGTTTAGTTGGAAGTCCCAAGCAAAATTGGGACTTCTTCAATCCAATTGTAAGATTTGCAACTTTTAGGCATTGAGCTTCATCTTTCAACAAGCTTAGATGTTTTTCGAAACTGTCAGAGATAACTAGCACTATCTATTCATCTAGATATACGAATATGTTTTCTTTTAGCCTTTGGGGAATAACTTTGTCCATAAGCCTACAAAGTCTTTGGGCTGCATTGCAGAGACCGAAGGGCATTACGCGAAATTGATAGAGTGGAGTGGTCAACCTGCTACATTAAACGCAGTATAGGGTTTGCTTTCTTCATCCAACTCAATTTGCCAGAATGCAAATTTCAAGTCTACACTACTGATGTAATAAGTTTCATCTATCCTGCTAAGAATTCGTTCGATATTTTGCAACGGATAAGCATCCTTAACAGTGAGTTTGTTTAGTTTTCTGGCATCTAAGCAAAACCTATTTTTACCGGGTTTCCTAACAATTGTAGTCCTGTTACTCCAGGGACTTTCGCTTTCCTCTATTACCTTTAGATCTAGCATCCTATCAATTTCCTTATAAACTATATCCTGAACTGCTGGTGACATAAAATCTTTTGTAATTTTTCAATGTCCATTTCTGCTACCCCTACTATTTCCGGTGCAAGCACAAATATTTTCCAAAAATCTACACCAAGATAGGCAGGCTGTTCTAAATCAGGACACAAATAGAACGTGATTTTATTAATCTTGTCATTGTATTTGACATTTGCAGTTACTTTCCCTAAAAGTCTTTGCTCTTGACCATTAGCTGTGGTAATAATCGAAAATCGAAAATATAGGTACTATTGGTATCTCTAATTCATCAATAATTTTCCTAGAATACTCACTGATGCCCCGGTATCAAGGAGACCATGCAATGTGACATCACCAATAGAAAACTCAGCATAGGGTCTGGGATCAGATATTTTTTGATCCCCCGATTTTATAGCTTCAATGGCAAGTTTTCTATTTCGTTTTCTTTCTGCAAACTTTTCTCTTAACTTTTTAATTCTAGGGTGTATAGATGTTTTTGTTGTGGTATAGATTGATTGAATCTTTTTTTTTTCTTTTAATAAATGAATGTTTTTGCTTGTTTTTTAGGTGATTTTGCGAGGTCTAAGCTGAACGATGGTCCCCCGCCTTCCCCTCGTTCCTGACAAAATTTCTATTCTTACACTTTTCGCAGTTAGGAGCTATTATATCAGGTTTTCCACACCGATAGCAAAATATAGTCCTCTGTTCAGCTGGACAATCCATGAACATGTGTCCATTTTGGCGACAGTTCCAGCAGACTAGTGGACTCTTTAGCACTGCAATTGCTGGATTTCTTGGGGCTCTTCATACACCTCATTTATATGCCTCGTATATCTATTCATCATTACTGGTTGTGACCTGACTTCCTTTCGAAGAAACGTTTTTTCAGCATCCAAGCAGCTCATTCGAAGCTCTTCTACTGATGACACAGACATCGGGTAAACAATTTATCCAATTGACTCCCTTAAATTCTTTTTAATCATCTTTATCATTTCAGCTTCTATCATTGAAATGCTTAATCGTGATCTATATTGAGTCATGGAAAAGAAAAAATCATCTATTGCTCTCCAGGCAATTGCTTACGTTCTACCATGTTTCTCATCTGTTCAAAACTTGATCTGGCGGATTGGTACTGTTTCAGCAAAGTAGACTTTAAGGTGGACCATTCAGACACATAATTTGTTTGGATGAATAGCCAATACCATTTTTCGGCGGCTCCTTTTACCAATAGGTGGAAATTGTCCAAGACTTCTTTCCACGATACCCCATATTGGCTTTGTAAGCGTTCCAGGCGGAATACAAAATCCTCTACTGCTAGCTTGTTATCGCCATCAAATTCTAGTCCCCATTTATCAATTCGAGGCCTGCTATAGCTCCGGGACTCTTCACTACACACGGACGAGGCTCTCGAAGATTGACTAGTTTGAACTTGAATACCAGAGATATGCATTTGTTGTTGTCCTTCAGCTGAAGGACTATGTCAACTGTGCCATAGTCCTCTTTATATCGGTCATCTGTGAGCTAATACCTTGATCTACAAGTTTCCTAATAAACTCCTCAAGATTTTCATTTGAATGATTTGACTGTCTACTAGTTCCCTGGGCTAATAAATCAGTTGACAAAACGTTGACATTTTGGGGTATATTTGGTGTGCTAACAATTATTGTTTGAGATAAATCCCTAATTGGCTCATTACCTTTATTTTTTTCGGCCATTTCTGAATTTATCTTGTACTTATTTTTAAGAGTATTAGGCTTTTTAATCTTACACAAGACGTGATGCTCTATTTAAATCAAATTGGACCTGTCTATTTCCTTTACGTGATCTAATATTTCGTGATGGGCTATCGCTCATAATCTATTGAACCAAAATTTGTACTAATTTTTTGTGGTTTTGTGTTAGGATTTTAGAATTTGGTTTTTAAAACAAAATTTGAAAATCGTAAAAAGATTTAATATAAATTATTAGGAAAACGTTAACGAATTTGGCAAAGATTTGGCAATGAAAAATATTGTTTTAAGAAAAAAATTTTGAAAAAAATTAAAAATAGTAAAAATTAAAAAAAAAATCAAAAAAGATAAATTAATAGGCAAAAATAAAGAAATAATTTAAAATAACTACAATAAATAACCGAAATAAATAACCAAAAAAATAAAAATAAAATAATAAATGAAAAAACTAAAATATTTAATAATAATATATGCTAAATAATTAAAATAAAAATAAAAAATAAATTAATTAAAATTATAATAAATATTGATTAAAAAATTTAAAGTATTTTACTGGTTTTGGTGATGATAGACGGATTCGAATGTCAAGGCGGTTAATTATTTGCATCTGGTTCTTGTGCTTTACTAAATGACTTGTAAACTTTTAATTTGTGAATCCCTTTCAGCGTGATCAATTATACATCAATCTGTATCATCTACAAGATGAGCTATAATTGACGATGTATTACACCTGATACAAACAACTAACCTCGTTCCTTAATTATCACGAGAGGCTATGAGTTGTAATTACACTTTTCACACTGCTACCGGATTCTAACAAAAGGATTTACGCTTGAACTTTAATTGTAAAATTGGAATTTGAAAGTACTAACCGTACTATTTGAAAAAATTTGTAGATTATCAAAGCTATGGCGATTTATATTTGTAAGTATTATTTAATATACCAATCTAAGTTGTTGATTTTTAATCACATACATCACTCTAAATATTTTTCTCTTTAGGCGGCTATATGACTAATTATCTACAATCTTTTGTTGGCAGTTTATTGGCTATTTACTTAATTGTGTTCTTTATATATACATCGCTGTTACTACATATAACTGCACTTATAACTTTTTCTATAGCAAGAAAAAGAATTCTGCGTTATTACATTTGCTTGGACGCCATTTATGTTACGGACTGGTTGAACAAGCGAGGTTTCCGACTAGCATTTCGTTAACTCTCAGGTGGTTCCAACCCTTCTCGCCTGACGCGTGCCCGAACAAAAAAAACAAAACACAACAACAAAAAAAAAACGGAAACTAAAATATAAAGATCACCTAACAAATCATAAGAACCGATGGTATGAGACTGGTGTTAGTCTCATTAGCTGCCCTCCCAACCTAGTCGTGAAAATGTCCAATAAAATTTTCATTAGCGACCCCAAATCCCCCTTGACCTTTCCTTCACTTACCGGTCTATCATCACCTTTACCTTAAATAATTAAGCCAACATTTCTTCTATATAACAATTCAACTATAAATCATAATTTATTTAAACTTAAAAAAACTAAATAAAAAGGTAAAAATAATAATAATACAAATTAATAATAATAAAAATAATACTAACAAATTATAATTTCTTTTTTTTTCTATTTAACTCGTAATTCAATGACCTAATTCTTTTCTCTCTTTCTATATTGTTTTTTATTATTTTCTTTTTCTTTTTTCATCCGTTTTTTTTATAATTTTTGTTATATATAATTTTTCTATTTATTTGAATTTGTATATATATCTTTCTATAAAAATTTATTATTATTAAAATATTTTCTTTTTCCTTTCAGAGCTCAAATTAACAATCTATTTTCCAATTTAGGATATACGTTTAAAGCTTTCAAACTTAAAGGAGCTTCCTGAAGCTGACAACACTCTAATATTTTCTTCTTCTTCCAACGACTTTTCGCGCCTAATTTGAGCACTAAATTTGTAAGTATCTCAATATCCTTTTCCTTGTATATATATACAATTTACTAACTTTTTTTTCTCCTTTTTTTAGGCTGTTTTTTTTTCTTTTCTTATTAAACTAACACATACACATCGATACACACAATCACGTAGGACACAATTTTTCCACAAATTCACAACACTATTCTTAAATTAACTTATATTGTATGTGTATATATATTTTTTTTCTATTTTTTATAATTCAAAATTCACTATTATTAATTTTCTTATTTTTAAATTTAATTTACTATTATTATTATTATTTTCTTCAAGATTTAGCTTTAAATATTGCTTGTTTTATAAGCTATTTTATGTATTATATATAATTGTTTTTGTTTTAGCTTATGTTGTTTTTTTTTATTATTTTACTGTATTGTGTATTGTGTAAAAAATCTAAGCTTAAGACTATTAGCTTAGTCTGACCATTAAACTTTTTTTTAGATTTTTAGTTTTTAATAAATTTATAATATTCAATGCCTTTTTCCTTTTTTTTCATATAAGAATTTGATATTGGTTTGTATATCACAACTATTGACTGCCAAATTAATTAATCATCGGTTATTTTTGCTGAGTTTTGTACCGATCATGTACGGATCGGGCAGAGGCGTGGCCCAGGGGTTTATACGCAGAGGCGTGGCCCAGGGGTTTATACGCTTACCCCCCATTCCAGTGGCATGGTCCTAGGAACGACAAGGGGTTTATTTTTCCCACCCGCAACATACGTCCTCTAAAAGCATCTTCTAGCTCATGAGAGCCAGCAAGTACATCATCGACATACATTTGGGTTTTTAAAATTTCAGATGCAGCAGGACTTCGGGGTTCACAATCGTTTGCTAATTGTATGAGAGTTCGAATCGCTAAATAAGGTGCACAGTTCACTCCAAACGTGACCGTATTTAACTCATAGTCCTTTACGTCAACTTCGGGGATTTCCCGGTACAAAATTCATTGGAATTGGGTTTGTTCGGGATGAATTAATATTTGGCGATACATCTCTTCGTAAGTTTTGCTGCAAAACAGGCTCGGGGTATAAAATATTATTCAACCTCACGCCATTAGTAGAGGGGTTTGAAGCACTAAATACTACTATCAGTTTAGTAGTGATGCTTTTGGGTTTAAATACGGCGTGATGGGGTAAATAATCACCCCTATCGAGAATAACAAGTGGAATTTTTGTTCCCATGAAATTTTTATTCCCTTCGAAGGGAAAAATGCTATCGTGAATCTCCCGTGAAACTTTTTCCCGCTAACAGTTCTCAGTGAATTAAAAAAAGGAGAAATTAAAGAAAAATAAATAAAAAAAAATCAAAGAAGACAAAAAACAAAACAAATTAAGTGTAGAAAATGTTTAGAGTTGGAACAATAATTTTATTGCAAGATGAGAAAAGAAAGCGCCAGCGAATTGTTTGCGGGACGCGTCTGACTCCCTAGAGTTATCCAAAACCTTTTAAGTGACCTAATTCAATAAAAAAAAACTTTTAAACTAATTCTCTGTATTAGATTTATCCAACACTACAGGTTGAACAAACCTGCGTTTTTATGTATTCTGGACATACTCAATAATTCTTTGCCGTCTACAAAAAAAATCATTTGGTATTCCACTAATTTTAAAACTTATGCCTGCTTACGGTTCTTTGGAGAGGGAGGTTGTCAAAAAGATGCAGCCAGAGATTACGAAATCGGAATGGCACAATCAACTTTCTTTGAGGTGCTGTCAAACGTATTGAATGCTATAGAGCAAAGTCTTTGTGGGCAGTGGATAACTTATCCATTGCATTGCACAATATCTGCAGTGACACAGTTGATGTGGAACAAATTCATCTCCACCATCTATAAAGCGAAAATACAAGTAAACGCAATAGGTGTCTGGCTGCTGCTCAACGTATTCGTGATAATACAGCGAACTCAGTTTAAAAATTGTTTAATTTTGTATTCTCTCGTCAATACTCTGACTCAAGAAAGAGGGACAAAGTCTTAGGGTGTGTGATCCTTGACACATAAAACAACGACAAGCTGTTGGGGTTGAAACAGTTTTTGTCGCGAAACTTTTAACTTTCCTTGAATCATTTGAAAATTTTTTCGGGACATTAAAATTGGAATTTTTACAGAGGTTTGCAGTACTCAAATTTTTGTTCGGGTTTTGAACGGATTGAGATTGAGACTGCCTTATGTCTGAAATCGATTCAAGAGTCTTGAAATGTCCATATTTTCCCATTTAGGAGTTTTCTTTGACTGATCCCAAAGGCTCAAAGTGTTTTCAGGTAACTTTGTAACACAAATATATACTAACATTACGAGATAAAAAAACTTCTGGAGTTACTTCAAGCAGTGAAAGATTCGTAATACAATCATTAAGAGTTCGCTGTAAATTTTTTATACTTGGACCATTTTCTTGGGATAGGGGTTTAATACTTAAAAGAGTACGAAGCTGTTCATTAATTATCGCCCCTTTGTTCTCATACGTGTCAACCAACTTTTTCCATGCAATTGCATAGCCATCGTTAGTTAACGGGACGGTTTGTATGGCATTATGTGCATTTTTGCAGTTTTTTTGTAATAGATAATACAGTTTTTGAACTGGTGTTAATCGGGGGTTACTGCCTTACAATGCAGAGAACATGTCTCGGAAATATGGCCAGCTCTTAGAGTCTGCATAGAAATTGGGGTATCATAAGGGGGTAAAGGTTTCCATTAACTTTTCAGCCTGAGCGGCCGATTTTAAGCGGCCCATATAAGCCGTAATTAATGATATACCACTGGTATATGTACTATAAGAACCATATATATCGGGACTTAACCTGTAGAATTTGCGAACTTTTCTTTTGTTCAGCCTCAATCAACAAAGTGTCGTATGTTGACGAAACAGCTTACCATAAATGGTTGTTTCTTTTCATGACTAACTAACGAACGTACTTTGTGTTCAGAAGCGGTTATAATGGCAATATAACCCTCAAAATCTGCTAAACGATCTGTATTACGAATCAAAGATGATTCATTTTTGAACTTAATTTATATTGGGTAATTTTGAAAAAAATGTGTTAAAAATAAAAAAATTAACTAGTAGTTAAAAAAAGAAATAAATTTGCTTTAAAAAAAAAAAATAAAAAGTATTATTTCAAAATTAATTTAAAAAAGCTTGATAATTGTCATAATAATTAAAAACAAAAACAAAAAAAGGGGAAAATACAAAGAAGTCAATAAATTATCAACAAAGTTGTATAAATTAAAAAAATAGAGTAAATTATTAAAAAAATAAAGGGTAAATATAAAAAATAGAGTTAAATTTGAAAAAATGAGGTAAAAATAATAATAGCGAAAGCGAATATTTAAAATTCTAAGAGGTTTAATCACAATTTTCGTGTAAATTTCGGGTTAAAAATATTTTGAAACAAATAATTTAGTCATAAAATCACTTTCGCAGTTACAAATGGTATAAAAATGATAAATACACTAGTATCGATAATAAATAAACACGGTTACCCACTTTCTCATTTTTTTAAAATTTAGATTCTTACACACTTGCTTTCTCACAGAAAATCGGAAACTGTTTTGAATTGTTTTAAATATATTTTTTTATATCTATTGTAACGTGGTTTTGTCGTCGGCTGAGGTAGCTCAGTTGTGTCCAGGGTCGACTTACGGGATCCACGAACCTTAAGTGAGAACACCATTTGTTTACCCTTTCCGGGGTTTAAATATATACAGTATATCTTTATTTAATAATTCAATGTTTTAGTTATCGATAGTATTTATAAATATTTTGTGTTAGATAAATTACTAGCAGCTTGATGATATGTAGGGATTCAGTCGGGTACTTCGCAGGTGAATCGGGCTCTATTACTGGTAGATGCTGGATCGAAGATTCGGCAGTACGATGATACGCAGGGATTTAGTCCGGTACTTCGCAGGTGAATCGGGCTCTATTACTGGTAGATGCTGGATCGAAGATTCGGCAGTACGATGATACGCAGGGATTTAGTCGGGTACTTCGCAGGTGAATCGGGCTCTATTACTGGTAGATGCTGGATCGAAGATTCGGCAGTACGATGATACGCAGGGATTTAGTCGGGTACTTCGCAGGTAAATCGGGCTCTATTACTGGTAGATGCAGGATCGAAGATTCGGCTCCCTCGAGTATTATGCAGCACGCCGGATCGTTTACGATACTTATAGATATCTTACGAATACTAATTTAAATAATACAATTCCTTAAATCTAAATTACAAAATTCAACTTAATCTAAGAGAAACAGTCAGCCGAAGCCGCTGTGCCAAAACAGTCAGCCGAAGCCGCTGTGCCAAAACAGTCAACCTAGGTTGCCGTGCCGAAACAGTTAACCGAAGTTGCTGTGCCGAACCCGACAACCGAAGTCGCTGTGCCAAAACAGTCAGCCGAAGCCGCTGTGTCCGAAACAGTCAACCGAAGTCGCTGTGCAAGGTATCGCCCTGACGCTCGGAATTGTTCCGAGTACCAGAGAAACAGTGACTGATTTCACAATACCAGGTGTCTTGGTAACAAGGCAGATTATATTGTAAGATCAGCTGTCTTAGTTTTTGGCAAATTCTAGAGCCCTCGAATCGCAACTACTTCAATCAACCTTAGAATACTTATGTGAAAAATCAAACAAACTAAATGAGAATTATTAATTCCCTCTAACATATGATGGTTGGTAGCTAAAGTAAATACGTTAATGTATTGGTGTAAACAAATGTAGTTACAGACGAGCAGAGGAGTGAAATGTTAATGGGGTACAGATATATAAAAGAACATAATAATAAATATAAATATTATAGGTATGTAACAAAGTTTAAATAGCTGTTACTATTAACTTTGTTACACTATATATTGTGGGAATCTTATTAAACAAATTATACTCGTAATATTTATTTTAGTAAAAATTTTACTATATTAATTATCGAGATTTTATAAATTATATATATTTTTAAAACTCAAGATTCAAAATGCCTTTAATGTACACCCCACAAAAAGGACAGGAAGAAACATAATCTTCCTCGGTTGATACTCCTACAACTGACAATATTTGTTAAGAAATTATTACCGATTCTCAGGAGATACCCAAAAATATACCTAAACCATGTAATTCAGCTCATGGCTAACATAGATGGGCATTGGCACAAAAGAAAAAAATATAAGTAACTACACAAAGAATTTAGACCACGACTTTTCTCAATAGTCTTCTTTAGTCCTCCATAGTTCTAATGTAGTAGCACATATTAATGAACAAATTTCAAGTCCACACATAGATCCGTAATCCAACGGTGTAGAAATTTAAATTGAAGATCTACCTAACAATAATCATAATTATATAAATAGAATAGATTATTCTCAAATAAATCAAATGATTGAGAATATCTTCGCTCGTTTATTAAGTAATTTGAATATTATTCCTAGCTCCACTAACCAAACTAGAAATAATCAAACCAATGTAAGGCCAACACAACAACCACCAGTATTTTTTAAGCTCCACAGTATAATCCTCCTGAATACGTGAATGTTAATTTACCAAGAAATCAGTTTATTGACCCCAATTATAATTTAAAGATAGACAAAATTACTACAACAATTCATAACTGGAATATCAAGTTTGATAGTTCCATCAATGGACTCTCAGTAGTGGAATTTTTGTATAGAGATAGATCTCTCACCGCTGAAAATTTCAATGGAGATTTCCACAAATTTGTAAAAATTTACCAATGCTTTTTACCGGAAAAGCGCGTTACTGGTACGCGAGAAGTACAAAATCGCAAAATGAAATCCGGTGAAACATTTGAAGTTTTCTATGAAAACACATGTTCTATGCTCGATAGGTTGGAAACTCCGATTTCTGAGACAGAAATTGTAGAAATCCTCAGTAGAAACTTACGTCCTGATATTAGGCTTGAGTTGTTATACGTTCCAATATATTCAATCGCTCACTTGAGCGATAGATGTGGGAAAACCTTTTTTCTGATGATTATTTTCGACGTTAGACATTGCCAAACCAGCTCAAACACTAATACAAAGATCTGCTGTAACACAAGTTGTTTTTATTGATGAAAATCCCCATAATTCTACTAACGGCTATGAACTTACCGTCGACGCAATTCGTCAAGGGCCAAACGTTTCCAAATGTTGGAATTGTAAACAAATAATATCTAAATGTGTTATATCTTCAACCATAAATAATGAAAAAGAAAAGCGTTTTTATACAAAAATAAAATTTCTACATTTCGTCAAGTATGGTCTTGACACAGGTGCTATTGTGTCGTGTATTGGGTCAAATTTGGCCTCAAATAACTTTTCGACTTGTCCCGATTTTTACCCTTTAAAAACATCAGTTAAAGCTGCTGATGGTAGAGTTAAAAAAGCTATATGTATGTAACAGATTGATGTTTCATTTAAAGACCAGGTTAAAAAAGAAAAAATTTTTGATAGTTCCGTCCATTGCACAACGAGTTATTTTAGGGTTAGATTTTTGACAGACCAAATACAGAGATTTTTGAATCTGCAATAGTGCCAAATGCATCCATCTGTATGCCTTTAGTCAATGACTTGTCCGAGTTGTCCGCTTGTGAAAGATCGTAGTTTTGTCCGAGTTCTTGGAAAAACATCACCGCCATACGAATTTCGATACCGCCTAACCTCACAGTGTCAGCACCTAAATGCTATAATAAATCTATTTCCTAACTTTGAAAATCAAGGTAAAAAAGGACCACTTTAATAAAACATGTTGATGTTAGTGATGCAAAACCCATCAAGCAGAGATTTTACCTCGTATCCCCAGCAGTGGAAAAATTAATATACAATAAAATAGACAAAATGTTACAATTAGGGGTTATAGAGGAATCCACCTCTGCTTGGAGTTCGCCTTTGTGCTTGGTGGTGAAACCCAGTAAAATCAGACTGTGCCTGGATGCAAGAAAGCTGAACGAAGTTACCCAATATCGAAGGTATCTTATCCAGACTGCCAAAAGCTAATCTTATTTCGAAATTAGACTTAAAAGACGCATTTTGAAAGACCAACCTACCGCATACCCATTGACCACTCTGATATTTACATATACCAACTTAAACAGAGTAGGGTATTTTAGAAGATTAAATAACGGCATAACCAAATGGCGACAATCAGAATGTAGGTGAATGACACTATATTGAGTGAACAATGTAAATAAGTGCATTCCAATCTCAAACATTCTGATTGGCAAGAATAACTATAGAAGGAGTAAATTATTGTAAACTATTGATATCTTCATGATACCGATAGAGACAAATAAAAACTCTATTGATAAATAGAATGAATGAGAACGGTTAAGTTCAAATCTCATTTATAGTATATAAACAAACCTTCAAATTTAAATAAAGACAGACTTGAAATTATTAAACTAATACGGCAACAACTTGCCTAAGTTTTTAATTGAAAAGGCTCAACTAAGACACACCACATGGCGATCCTGCCAATTCAACACCACATGACGATCCTACCAATTCAACACCACATCCTGTTCACTCGGATCACTGATTCTGCTCACTCGGACCAATAAATAAAGATCCTGTTTATAACATTACATCTTTTTAAAGAACTCAAAGTTACAAATATGTCGGACCGCAAAGCGGTTATTAAAAATGCTGATATGAGCGAAGAAATGCAACAAAATGCTGTGAATGGTGCGACACAAGCTTTAGATATATATAATATTGAAAAGGATATCGCAGCCTTTATCAGGAAGGAATTCCACAAAATAATATATTAAACACACAAATTAATCAATATTATATATTTTTTTAATGAAATAATTAAACAAAAAAATTTTAAATATATATAAACATAATACAACTTTACCAGTTATAATATAATTAAGATAATTATTACCCACATTATTAAGAATTTAAATATAAAAAGAATAAAAATTGTAATATTAATAATTAATTATTAAGAATTCAAATATAAATATTGTAATGCCAAAATTAAAGACTACATAGTAATGCAGGAGAGTCTCCAAAAACTAACAGAAATATTAAAGAACTTAAAGAAAAGTAAGTTAGAAGAGGTAGAAAATATAACAAAGGAATTTCAAACGGCTTAAGCTGAAGAAGAAAACGAAGAACAATAAACAGCACTAAGATTAGAATTTCATTCCACTATTGGAAGAACAAAAGAATATTTAGTACAGGATACTACTAAAGTAGAAATAGTCTCTAAGGCACTACCACTCTTTGCTGGAAATCATGAAGAACTAGAAAGTTTCTTAATAACAGCAGAACTCATTGAGAAATCTCTTGCTAAAACTGCAAAACAAGACTTCTTACAATATGTTTACCTTGCCAAGTTAACTTCAATGGTAAGAACAGCAATAGGTAGTTATGCAAAACCAGAGAATTTCACACACTGACATAATACATTGTTACAGAAGAGGTACAAAAGTACAAAAACCATTCCAAAATTACAATCAAGATTAGCCAATATTTACCAAGGGAAAATGACTGTTGACGCATTCAGGGAAAGAATAATGACAACAACAGACAATTTGAACAAGTTAGGAATAGAAGAACTAAGTAGTGACGGCACATAAGCGGAGGAAATGTTATAATCAGACTAAATTCGAAGCTTGCTTTAGATTCATTTAAAAGAGGAATTAATGAAAATTTAAATACGACCATTTTTGCAGCTCGCCCAAAAACATTGCAAGATGCGGTAGAACTTGCACTAGAACTAGAGAATGAAAATAAACTGAATACTAATTCAGTATTGTACATACAAAAACAACGATTCTATAATAACGAGGGTAGGCATAACAATAATAATAATTCCGGTTATAACAGAAATAGAAATAATAATAATTTCAACAATAGTAGAAGCAACACTAATTTCGACAGAAGCAATAATTACAGTAGGAATAACAGCTTCAGCAACAATAATTCTCCTAGAGGCAACAATTATAATAACAAGAATTCACCTAGAAACAACAATTTCAACAGAACCTACATAAATACAACAACTTAAATATAATTAACAACGATAATAATAGAAATTATAATTTAAATTCCAACAGAAATAACAATAATAATAGGAACAACAACAACAGAAGATATATACATACAGTACAAGACGAGGGAAACGAGGAATGCTCGGAATACATGGATATTCCGGACAGCCAAAATTAAGAATATACAAAGTTTCTAATAATAATAAAAATTTCATGATCGCTAAATGTAAAAATGAACAATTAACATTTCTTATCGACACAGGCGCCGACGTTTCATTATGTCGCGTTAAAACAATTTTTGATGATGAACCAATAAATGTAAGGAACAGATGCAAATTAACAGACATTACCAAGGAAGAGATACATTCATTAGGGACAAGTGAACTTGAATTATCACTAGCAGACCAAACATGCAAATACAAATTTCATCTAGTAGATGACAATTTTCTAATAGAAACAGAAGGAATAATAGGGAGAGACTTTTTAAAAGAATACTTAAATAGACTACGAAACTTTTACAATTTCCTTATTTACTGACAATGAAACCATAATTCTGTCAATGCAAACAAAAGCATTTGACACATTAAAAATAACTATACCACCACGAATAGGAATTATACAACCATTAAAATTAAACCTTACTGAAGATTGCGTAATACTTAATAATGACTTAAAAAGCGATATTTTACTAAGTAATTCAATAGCACCAAAAAAAGGAATGACACACATTAAAATTTTAAACACAACAAATTAGATTGCAATTTTACAGGGAATTAAACTGCATACTGATCCACTAAGAAACTATGACATACTAAGTTACACAAATATAAACAATGACGAACGGTTTGGACAAATTTTAAATGACTTACAATTAAATAATACTGATGAATATGCAAAATCAGAATTAATAAACATATTCAAAAGATATCAAAATGTATTTCATTTGGACAATTTTTATAAACAAAACATTACAACTTTGGACAATACTCCGGTATATATAAAATACTACAGACTACCCTACTCACACACTGACATAATACATGAACAAGTACAGGAATTGCTACATGACGATATAATAGAACTATCAATTAGCCCCTACAATGCTCCACTTCTCTTAATACCCAAAAAGAATACAGAGGACAAACGAAAATGGAGACTTGTGGTAGACTTTAGGAAATTAAACGACAAAATAGTTAATGAAAAAATTTCCATTAACTAGTTAGAAGATATTTTGGATAAACTAGGAAGAGCTAAATGGTTTTCGACTCTTGACATAAAAGCTCATTTCACCAAATTCAATTGGATAAAGACTCTAGACCACTTACAGCTTTCTCTATACAACAAGGGCACTACCAATTTAAAAGATTACCATTTGGGTTGAAGATTTCATCAAACGGTTTTCAGAGAATGCTTACGATATCACTTTCAGGACTTGATTCGGAAGCTTTTCTCTACGTGGATGACATAATTGTATGTGGATGTAGTTTGAATCACCACAATCAAAACCTTGTCAATGTTCTGGACAGATTAGAGCGATACAACTTAAAACTGAACCCAAAGAAATGTGGTTTTTTCAGACCAGAGGTTGTATACTTAGGACACCTAATAACAGAGGACGGTGTGAAAATAGATCCAGCTAAATATGAGGTGATAAAAAATTGCCCAACACCTAAAAACGCGAACACAAAAAAAATCCATCATAAAAAATGACAAGAATTAGGCTAGATTTAAGTGATTACGATTTTACAATCGCTTATGAAAAAGGGAAAATGAACACTAATGCGGATGCATTATCAAGAATAGAAATAAACTCAGACATACTAAAACAAATGATACCGTTGGAAGATAATGAAAAAGAAAAGAAAGTTCTAATAACTTCAAGGGCAATGAATAAGAAAAAAGAAGAAGATTAAGATTAAATAATGAGGCAAATAGAATTAATAATGGCAATGAAGAAATGAACACGAATAGAACAAGTGTAAAAGAAAATAGTATGGAAGACTGCATCTCTCAGGAGTCTGATCAACTATGGGAATGTACATCCATTAATGACGTCAAAAATATGAAAAAGTTAACATTTAATAAATTTGAAAATATAAAAGAAATCGACATAAGAGTTGAAAATAATGTTGTGCACATAGGACGTGATGATAATTCATCGAAACAAGATTTGATTATGAAAAAGTCACGAACCCAAAATAAGGAATTATATGAATATAGGATGTAACGATAATTCAACGAAACAAGATTCGATTATGGAGAAGTTACATGCCAAGAATATACAGAGTAATATGCCTGCATCGCGGATTCTTAGGTATTGCGGGATGGTGCCCAGTGTATAGACCCAAGATTACCTTATAACCGAGGTCCTTTCGACAAGAGCTAGTTTAAACCGACACCAGAAGCACAAAAAGCATTCGAAAATATTAAGTCTTTGCTCATATCAACCCCATTTCTGTCAAATCCCGATTTTATCCAGAAATTTTATTTACACTGTGATGCCAGCGACTACGGGATCGGAGCGGTGTTGATACAATTAGGCGAAAACAAAACAGCACTCAGCGAAATTATAACGTGATTGCGAGGGTGCATCTCGCTATCAAAATATTTTGCTTTTACTTAGAACTCGAGGAGTTCAAGTTCATTATTCTCATTGTTCATCCCTAGAATGGCTCATGAAACAGCTCTTTAACTTCACCGTGAGCCACCGCAAGGGAAAAGATCACATCATTACCAATGCCTTAAGCAGACTTCATTGTCCCGAGATTGCCGACATATATATACTAGAACCGGAGTTAGATTTAAACTCGCCACATTTTAAAGAACCTGATTATTAAGAACTGAAAAAAGGGTATTAGAAAATGCTGAGAAATATCCCGATATCAATTTTGTTTATATTAGAACTAACCATTATATAGGTGATACAGACGAAGAACAAAAGTCCGGGAAAAGATGCGAAGTCATCAAAAAAGCACATGAGTCCATTGCAATATATGGTGGGATGGCAAAAACACTGGACTTAATAAGGAGGAATTTCTACTGGCCAGGTATTACTACTGATGTTAGGGATTTTGTTCGTGAGTGTCTGGTTTACAAACAAACGAAAGCACCTAACTCGATATTAAAGCCAGAAACGGATAAGCCGACTGAAGTAAAAGTGGTCAATGGGCTTTTTATCATTCAAACACTTTGTCAAAATTCCATTGGCTTTATCTGCTTCGAAAATCACCGTTTAAGTCCAACGGATTTGAGGTTTACAAACAAACGAAAGCACCTAACTCGATATTAAAGCCAGAAACGGATAAGCCGACTGAAGTAAAAGTGGTCAATGGGCTTTTTATCATTCAAACACTTTGTCAAAATTCCATTGGCTTTATCTGCTTCGAAAATCACAGTTTAAGTCCAACGGATTTGAGGTTTTTCTTACGAAATTTGGAATCTCTCATATCTTCACTTGGTATCAGGAATTCGTACCTTTTTAAAACAAGACCAAAGGGAATGGGACGAAAATATTAGCTCCATCAGTTGCTCGTTAAGGAATACTTATCATCAAAGTATTAAAGGCACTCCATAACATAGCCTATTTAGTCTAGAGATTATTCTATGAACTGTTAAGAAAACTAAATATTTTAAACGAATCTACTTAATAAAGAAGATAACTTAGCTTTGCTCAGAAAGAATGTTAATTTTACTTGAAGGTAAAAGTTCGCGAAAAAATGGGATATAATTGCTACATCTTAGAAGATCCAGATCGAAAAGTTCACATAAAAAATATTCGCCCCTGCTAATCGTTTTTCTCATTCTAATTTTGTTATTTATAAACCAAAATTATATGGTTTGTAATGAACGATTATTGGAAAAAATATATATTTTGTTTCATTTTTATTTCCTCATGAAGTTCATGAAAAGATCATGTAGTCGATTGAATATTTTTTAAAAAAATCGAAATTTCTTAACCCCTTTTATAAATGTTAAAGAAATATAAAAGCTTTGAATTTTGAATCAAATTTTAACAGACATGTTTAACGTAGTTAGTATTTCACCTCACATTGTTGTAATTTTTCTAAAAAGAAAGTTAGGATTGAATCAAGCACTTGTGTGTTTGACGCAGTATAACGAAAGTCAACGCAACTAGTTTTTACCAATATTAACATGATTTGAAAACATGGTTTTCTGTAAATCGAGCCTAACACGTTCTTTTATAACTGGTATTCAAAGTGAAAAGATCTAATTTAGTGATCAACTTAAATATAAAGAAAACTTCAAGGATTTGTCAGGACACTATTTCTTTGCATAACTTAAGTTGAAAGAAATAAAATCAAGGTAAATCTAAATACCTAGATGGTTGGTTGGTTGGTTTACGTGGTAGCCCGTAACCTTATGGGCAATCAATTAGACTCGTTAGAATCCGTTTTGATGGAACCACACTACTCGCCAGGTGAATGAGTTGTATTGAGTCTGTAATGAGATAGAAGTGTAGGGAAGAACAATGAGAACATAAATTAATTAGATTCAGCCTGTAGCATTGAGATATTTAATGATGTCACTGAGTCTAGTGTCAGATATCTCACAGAGGTTGTCTAATTGGTGCCCTCCCAGAAATTTATGTCTGCTTGCGTTCAAGGCTGGGCATTCACATAGAAGATGAAAAACTGTCTCCTCCTTCCCGCGATTGTCACAACTACGACAATATTCATTGTAAGGTAGACCAAGTCTGCTTACATGTTTTCCGATCGTCCAGTGACCTGTAAACAATGCTATTAGTCTCGAGATGTCTTTGCGTTTGTAGCCAATGAGTTGCATTGAGCGTTTTTCGTTGTAGATAGGCCACGTTTCTTTCGCGACTCTACATTTTTCCAGATTTCGCCATCTATTTTTTGCCTATTCTAGAAAGTGTCTGCTTTTGACTGTTCCTAACGGCATTGCGACAGAAACCGATAAGGAGGCATTCATAGCAGAGCCTACCCGGCTAATTCTTCTGCCTGTTCATTACCATAGTAGTCCCTATGCGCAGGAACCCAGACTATAGTAATGTCATACAGTCGACTTAGTCCAAGCAGTTCTTCTTTACACTGTCTGACTAGAATAGAGGTAGTTTTCGGTGATTTGAGCGATAGTATTGCAGCTTGACTGTCGACAAATAAACCAATATTCCCTTGAATATTTCTATCGCGAATTAGTTTACACTCTTCCCTGACCGCTAGTATTTCCGCTTGGAATACGCTTGCCTCGTCAGGGAGTCTACATGAGTGTCTAATTTCAAGATCATTAGAGAAGACATCAGAGCCGTCACCGCAGTTCATCTTTGAGCCGTCAGTGTATATCCTAGTTCCATATTGTTCAAGAAGATTACCCCTTCTCCATTCACTCCTGGTGGGGAATAGGACTTTAATAGTATTTCCGAAGTCCATCTGGGGAATCATATAGTCGGTAAATTGATTGAATTGTGGGAGTATTAAACTTAATATCCTCGCGTGCCCATACGTTCTTGATCTCCAGCTTTTCGTTGCAGATAATCTTATCGCACTATTAACTGATGATTCAATTATGTATAGGTCTATATGTGTTAGGTGCAATATAGTGTTCAGAGCTTCTGATGGACTAGTACGTAATGCACCTGCAATGCCAATGGAAGCGGATCTTTGTATCCTGCAAAGTTGATCCACCACATATCTCTTACTAGTAGCGGTCCACCACACAAGAGATCCATATGCAAGAATGGGCCGTACTATTGCAGTGTATTGCCATTTTGTCAATTTTGGACTCAAACCCCATTTCACACTGAACATCTTTCTACAGGTGTAGTATGCTACCGTAGCCTTACTAAGCCTATGTTGAATGTTCAGCTTCCATGAAAGCTTGGAGTTCAAAATAATGCCCAAGTATTTTGCATTGTCCGACAAGGTGAGTTCACAGTTTTCTAACCGTGGTAATCTGAAGCTCGGAATCTTGGTTTTTGTGGTGAAAAGTATCAGATCTGTCTTGCCCGGATTCACTCCTAGTCCACAATCTTTGGCCCAGTCACTGAGTGTAGTCAGAGCAGTTGACATGATATCAAATATCACGTTCAGAAACAGTCCTGATACTGGTATCACCTCATCGTCCGCGTAAGCCACGACTTTCACTCCCTTGTCTTCCAATTCGCACAGAATGGTATTAATGACAATAAGCCACAACAGCGGAGAAATCACACCTCCTTGTGGAGTTCCACGCAAAACTTGTTTGGTCTTAACACTGTTAAATTCGCAATGACGATTCCTGTCTCTAGCATTGACACCAGCCAGTTGGTGATATAATCCTCAACTCCTAGTTCGTACAGAGCTCTCTGTATCGCCATAGTCTTGACATTGTTAAAGGCGCCTTCTATATCCAGAAAGGTAGCCATAGCGTATTGTTTAAATTCAATGGATCGCTCGATGACCCTTACGACCTCATGAAGAGCCGTCTCCGTGGAGCGACCTTTAATGTAGACTTCCTGAGAGTCGAGTTGTACCCTCTAGACGCTGCCTTATATGTAAATCAATGAGTCTCTCCAGAGTTTTCAGCTGAAAAGATGAGAGATTAATCGGACGGAAGTCCTTTGCATTCTCATGACTTCTTTTTCCGGTTTTTGGAATGAACACTACCTTCACTCTCCTCCAATTCCGGGGAACATAGTTGAGGGTTAGGCAGAGTTTAAAGATTCTATGTAACCAGGGTATGATGTATACCTTTGCACTTTGTAGCATCCGTGGTATAATACCATCAGGCCCTGCAGATTTGTACGGAGTGAAGCTATCCATTGCCCATGAAATTTTTTCAACGGATATTATGTCATCCTCGATTCCTTGCGAGGATTTGATATGCCCCATCTCCTGGTCTGTAATATCTGTACAGCTAGGAAAATGAGTATTAAGTAAAATGTCCAAAGATTCCGCAGACGATTCTGAGCATGAGCATCCTTTTAATATAGGATGGAATATTATGACCATTTGCCAAAACCTTAATGAGTCTAGCAGATTCCTTGGTATTGTCGATAGATTCGCAGAAGCCTTTCCATGAGTCTCTTTTTGCGATCTTTATTGCTTTCTTATATTCTCTACGCTTATCGTGATACAACTGCCACGATTTTGTTCTGTAGCCAATATTAAAAGCATTGCGTGCCTCCTTGCGTAGCTTGGAGAGTTCCTTATTCCACCAGGGAGGGAAGCTCTTTTTAGCCTTCGTCATTGGACAGGATATATTAAAAGCTTTAACAATTTCCTTGTTTAATGTGCTCTCAACGACCCTCAGTCGTTGCTTGGACTGGAGGTATTTTTTTCAGTTTGTACATGAGAATCCCATTGAACTTAGTCCAGTTCATTCGTCTTGGGTTCCTGAAAGTTGACCCTGTTTCATTGCAGACGAGTCCAATGTCGAAAAGTATCCAGCAATGATCCGAAAAGGATTTCTCTCTGGATACTCTCCACCTATCAACTGATAAATTGGATCTGTCTTTCGTAAGTGTAATGTCTAGCACCTCTTCCCATCCATTATGGTTCACCGAGCTCGGAAAAACGAAAGTGGGGTCGTTGCCAGAGTTGCATATGGTTCCATTCTGTGCTGATACATAGAAGTGTTTTCTTAAAAAGCTCCTGAAAATTGTTATTTTATATCATAAACATTTTTGTGAAATTTATATAAATATCGTAGAACAACTCAATAGTGTGTGCTGTGTACCAAATAACTGAAGTGCATTCAACTTTCTCTTCAAATTGCAAAATATAAAACAAATTCATTTTCATTTATATCGGAAAATATAAACAACTTTTTGTTTAAATCACTCAATATACATAAAAGAGACAACTATTGATATTTGGTTATAAATTGTTTGATAGTATTAATAAACGTTACCAGCTGTTTCACGTAAAGTGCTGCCAAGTTTTTAAAACTATATTAATCTTTTAAAGTGATCGTACGGTATTGCCATATCATTTAAAGTCCGTTATATTCAAAATATATCATATCCCAGCAAATATTTCAGATTTAAATTCGTATAACTTAAAATCATAGATAAAATTTCAAAAAGCATATATACCACGTAATAATGGCATGTTTAATAAAAAACTGCAATATTAAAAACGATAATGAAAGAATGATTGTCTGTTGGCTGTGTCATGAATGTTGTCACGTTAAAAGTGCTGGCCTTTCAGGACTTGTCGCGGAAACTATTTCTAAAAATAAGGGCCTACATTGGTGTTGTGAAAGCTGTAGAAAAATTGGAGTTAACTTCTATCGTTTTTTTCAAGAAACTAAGATCAAATTTCTAGAAATACAAGAAGAAGCATTTAAACTGAATGAAAGAATATCTGCGTATGGAAAATTATTTGATTATTTCAAATCTTTAGATAACTTACAATCTCCTCCTCAATCATCTCCTAAACGTCGTAAATCTGCCAGGAATACAAATAAAGAAAAGCGTGATCAAGTTCAAGTTGAAATATGTGATCCGATTGCTGTCACCTCATACAACAATCCCGTTACAACAGAAGAACCCTCAATTCGTCCAAATACCAATGAAATATTCATTGATACACAACGTAGTTATGCGGAAGCTGTTTCAAATTCTGCCACCGTAAATAATCTCAACAATAATTACCCAATTTTGGAAAATACACCCTCAGTTGTTGGTAACGTTGATATGATGCATCATCCTCTAAGAGCTGTACCTCCAAAGAAACAAATTTTCGTTTCTCGTCTAGCAAGTGATACTACTGTTGATGCTGTTGATTACTACATTAAACAAAATGTCGGTCAACACATAGATATCTCCATTTATAAATTTAACTTCACTCAACCAAGAGCTATCACATCATTCTAAATCACTGTTTCCTCAGATATTTTTGCAACTTTGCTGGATCCAAACTTTTGGCCCAAGAATACCTTAGTACGTGAGTATATTTACAGAACAAACGTATAAAACAACAACGTACAAAATATTGCTGTCCTCCCACAAATTGAATCTTCCAATTCAAAAAACTAATTGAGATATCTAAAGATTACATCTCTTTCGTTTATCAAAACGTTCGTGGCTTAAGAACCAAAATATCATCACTACATGGAAAGTTTTAACATTTCACATCATGTAATAATATTTACTGAAACATGGCTCAATGAACATTTTTTAAATTCTGAAATCCTTTGTAATAAATTTAACATTTTTCGTCGTGATCGTGGTAACAAACTTAATGGTGGTGGTATTCTTATTGCTGTTTCTAATTGTTTTGTATCTGAACCTGTGATAATTGATTGCACATATGATATTGAATTTATATCAATACTTATAAAACTCAACCACAAAAAAATATTCGTTACATGTTCTTACATTCCTCCATCATCTCCTCAAATAATTTATGATAAACATGCTGAAGCTATAAAATTGGTGTCATGCCTTGCTAATAAAAATGACACGGTAATTGTTTTTGGAGATTTTAACTTACCATTAATCTCGTGGAAATATTTATCAGAATATAATCATTTTGTTCAAACTAAATCGAATCCTAATCACGATGAATTTTTTAAAGTATTATATGACTTAAATCTCCTTCAAGTCAACGGTGTTTTCAATTCTAATTCTAGATTATTTGATTTAATTTTTATCAACGATGTGACTGATTACTTCATAAGCTGCTCATCCCCTTTAACAACTCCTGAGGATTTCCACCATCCAACAATTGAACTTCAATTATCTATTCAAACTTCAACTTTTAATCCTTCATCTTTAAAGCATTGTAAAACATTTTATTTTAAACATGCTAATTATGACATGTTAAATTACTTCATAAAAAGTATTAATTGGAGAACATTTTTATCGTCTTCTGCTGATGTTCAACATATGTCCATTTTATTCTATAATAAAATGTACGAACTTTTGGACTTATGTGTTCCAAAACGTATTTTTAGACCAAGTTCTGTCCCACCATGGAATAACAAACTGTTGTCGTATGCAAAAAACAATAAGAACAAATGGTATAAAAAATTCAAAAAATCAGGCTCTCACTATGATTACTTAAAGTACTCGGTTAGTCATGCTGAATATACCTCAATCAACAAATCATATTATACTAATTATTTGAATAGGATAAAAGTAAATTTTAAACGTGATCCAAACTCTTTTTACAAATTTGTTAATTCTAAACGTAAAACTACTGGCTTCCCTTCTGCTATGAAATTACATCAGAATGAATCGAGTTGTGATGATATTATTAGCAACATGTTTGCAAATTTCTTCTCTACTACATATTCAGATGCATTGTATGATGACTCTGCAAATTATCCATTCAACATTAACATGAATCACTCAGTATCTTTATTATATATAGATACTTTTACGTTATGTTCAGAGTTAAAAAAACTGAAATTTTCATCTAATTCTGGCCCAGATATGATTCCAAGTTGCATTCTCATTAATTGCGCCGAAGCTTTGGCTAGTCCTCTAACACTTTTATTTAATAATTCTATTGAGCATGGCAATTTTCCTGATATATGGAAGGATTCCTACATTATTCCATTGCATAAATCTGGAAATAAATCTGATATTGCAAATTATCGTGGTATTGGAAAATTGAGTACAATACCTAAATTATTTGAAAAAATCATCACTGATCAACTGTGTTTTCAAGTAGAAAACTTATTATCATGTTATCAACATGGTTTCCGTAAAAGGTGTTCTACTATTACAAATATTCTTCAACTCACATCTATTGTAAATCGTGCATTCCTCCAACAAAAACAGACAGATGTAATTTACACTGACTTTAGCAAGACATTTGATAAAGTTAATCATTTGCTTCTGATAAGAAAACTTTATTTAATGGGATTTACTGATCGTTGTATAAAGTGGATACACTCTTATTTATCTAATAGAAAACAAACTGTTTGTTACAAAAATTCATGCTCTAGATGTATAAATGTTCTGTCAGGAGTACCACAAGGAAGCCACCTTGGACCACTACTTTTTTCCTTATTTGTAAATGATTTGCCACAAGTAATTCATTACTCAAATATTTTGATGTATGCTGATGATGTGAAAGTATTTCTAAGTTATCAACATATAGATGATTATCATTATCTGCAAGAAGACTTAAATTCATTTTACAACTGGTGTAACATAAATCTCATGGCACTTAACCTTAAAAAATGTAAATATATGTGTTTTGTAAGAAAATGTAGATTACCGATATATTATGTCCTAGGAGGCCATCAACTAGAAAGAGTTGACACTATTTTAGACCTCGGAATTTTGTTGGATTCTAAACTTAATTTTATTTCACATATCACGGTTACAGTAAATAAAGCTAGAGGAGTTCTTGGTTTTGTTAAACGCTGGGCAAAGGAGTTCAACGACCCTTACGTGACAAAAACTTTGTTCACATCACTTGTGAGACCTATTCTGGAGTATGGATCTATAATATGGGATCCTATCTATCAAAAATACATTGATCTCATTGAATCAGTCCAAAAGCAGTTTCTTCTGTTTTGCCTTCGAAGACTTCATTTCAACCCATTAAATATGCCACCATATACTTCCAGACTTGCCCTTATAAAGCTGCCTACTCTGAAAAGCCGTAGAACTATGTTCAATATAACTTTTATGCTGAATATAATTAATGGTAATGTGAGTTCTGGCTTTTTAATAAATAATATCCAGTTTTTAATTCCTCGACGCCCTACTCGTTATTTCGTACCATTAACAGTTCATTTCAATAGAGCTAATTATGCCAATGCCGATCTTTTAAGAAGAATGTGCAATGAGTTTAATACATATTATAATTTTATTGATTATTCACTTAACCCTAAAGATGTTAAAAACATTATTTTATTCTTTCTTAACTCATAAGATCTGTACAAAACTTTTGTGAAAATTATATTTATATAATGAATTGTATATTTAGTAAAATATGTATTATTTTTAATTGTCTGTAAGGAATATTTTCTATAGACAAAATAAATAAAAAAAAAGTGGTTTGTATTAATGAAATCAAATAGACACACACCTCTGTCGTTGATTTCAGTGCTACCCCATATTGTATGCCTTGAGTTTGCATCACAGCCAAGGATAATGTCATCTTGAGCCTTTATAGAGGCCAGAAACACCTTCACTTCGTCTGGCGGGGATGGATTGTCGTGTGCCATATAGCTGGAGGCGATCAGGAACCTCCTGTTTCGCACTAATTCGACCCTTGCGACTGTCATGTCTGCTGAGCTATACTGTGAGCAGAGAAATATATTTATGTGTTTTTTAGCAATAAGACAAGATCTTGGCTTATCTTTATCTTTTACATATAGTGTTTTATATGTTGAAGTCGGGAACCCTTTGACTTGGGAGTTTGAAACCCAGGGTTCCTGGACTATAGTAATGTCGAGGTCCTTTTCCGCTAAAAAAAGCCTCAGATTGTCTGTAGCACATTTTGAATGCTGCAGATTAATTTGCACGATTTTCATCGTCGGTTGTGGGGTTTTTTGCAGGTTTGCTTAGCTGCATGCCTGTCAGCAGATTATTGGCTACTTCCAACTCGTCTGCTTCGCCAGCTCCTGAACCTGTGGGACGGAACACCTTAACCTTGGCGTCCCTAACCCCAAAGTACAGTTTTAGCCCCGCCTTCTCTAGCTCAACTGCGCTATTTTCTGAAATAGCGAAGATAATGCACTTGTTGTTGTCCCCATGATCTTCTGAACGGATGACTGTCCAGTCACCCATGGGGATACTGGGGTTCTGCAGCTTCAGACACTCCAGTATTTTCTGGTTATCGCAGCTCAACTTTGGTAACCAAACCTTTGCCCGCGGTCTCATAGGGATTTCCCCCGCTGGGATAAGCTTAAGGCTTAAGAATTCCCATGCATCGCTAATCTTTGCGATGCATTTGCTGAGGAATTCTCTAGAGAACACGTCCAAGCATTTGATTATCCTGTAGCCCCGGTGTATCTCACCAGAGTAAAAACGAAGAACTGTAGAGTCTTTATTGGTGAGTACGTGTTCCATCACGAGTTCAGCCAATTTAGACTCTATAACACCCCATTCTGCTACCACAGGAGTTAAATAGCCGCTTTTGTCGTTGACCAGTGCCATCAACAAGTGATCTTTAACCACCTCGTTAAACGGCCTTCTTGCTGACGTTATAGTGGAAAGAGCCGGAGCGATCGATTTATTTTGGACTTTTCTCCTCTTCGGCGAATTGCTACCCTTAGCTTGAGAGCGGTTTCGCTTCGCTCTTTCTTGCGCTGCCTGGGATGTGGATGGTTGAGAGTTCTTAAACTTAAGATACTCGTCAACCACCGATTGGTATTTGACACGATCTTCCTTATCGCGTTCATGAGGAGTGCCATTTGCCTTATTCTTGGCAATTTTTTCCAGTATAAAGAGAGCTTTGACATAGCGTTGTCTCAGAATCTCTTTCTGGCTCTTCTTTTTCTTTCGTTTCTCCTTCGACTGGTCGTCAGACTTGACATCCTGTCGAGGAGCCATTGTGTTTTGTGACAGCGGGGTGCTATGACTTTCTCTCCTGCTGCCAGGTTGTTCGACCAAGGTCTCTTGACTAGAGGCCAAAAGGTCGTCTTCCGAGGAGATACCCATCTCCACTTTTTTGTTGTTGTTGTTTTTGTTTTTTTTAAATCTAAATTTTCCATTTGGTTCCCACGAGTATGCACGTAAGGGGATAGACCATCCACGCAGGGACGACGTACATGGACTAGACAAAGAAAATTTACAACTGGCCCGTGTCCTGGCGCCAGAGGGGAGCTGTTAGCGACTAGTCTTCTTTAACCACTGACTAGCCATCCAGGTTCTCGGCACTGCTACCAACCACCTTAACCTTACAAGTTGGGGAAAGAGGATGTGGAATAAGAGGGGAGAAAAGAGGGTAGTTGGGGAAAGAGGATGGGATGGATAACATTTGGTCATGAAGGCCTTTAGAGTCTAGACCTTGATTACTCAGTATCCTCCAGGAGGACAACTGAGACTTCAAGAAAGAGACCACAGCCTACATTTAAGCCGACACATCGCGTCAAGATTGTTATCCAGGTGGGGAAATACCTAGATAGTGTTGTTAATAATTTTCAAAATTTTCTAATAGATCAAAGGGATTACATACGAATATCACCAAATCCAAAAATTCGACATAATCTAGTTCCATTCCCAAAGCCTTGAAGCCCATGCGGAAGAAAAGTTGTTTGCGTATGCCAAGTTCCATTTTTTTTTTAATTTTCATCAAAAAAAAAAAACTTATTGTTTGTTCGAAACACCCTTAAGAATCATTTTTACATGCCAAAAGCAAATCTTTACAGTGGTGGAACTTTTCACTGTGCCCGTTTTATTGCGTAGTGATACACAAAAGCTATGTCTGAAAATCAATTTAATCCATCTACCAGCAAAGCAACTTCTAAATCCGAGAAGAAAATAGAAGGAAATAACAACCTAGAATTGAATCACAAAATAAAAAGTTTCCAAAAGTTCTCGTAAGATTGTGCCGGGTTAAGTTTTTTTTTACGATTGAATTAAAATTCTTTTTTAAAAGTATAAAAATAAAAAATCTTAAATTTTGAAAAAAATGGTTAAAAATTAATACAAATTCAAACATCTTAAACTAATGTAAAGAAATCTTACATACAACTATAATAATCGCATGAAAAATTATTAATATTCATACCCTATAAATGGTAATAAAACTTTAAAAAGTGCATTAGAAATATTTAAATTATAACACCATATAAATACTAAAGAATATACAAAATTTAAAAAGTGCATACAATTAGTTTAACTAAAATATCCGATAGAGGGCCTATGAAAATTCTAAAACTAAGATGAAATACCGTAAAAAAAACAACCTAAATTGCACATAAAATATCACTGTTAAAATTAATTATTAATTGATTCTCTTTCCAAGTTGAGGTAATTTAAAATTATTGGAATCATCTTTATAATATAAGAATATGCTAAATTCTACAACTAATCAACAAGATATTATAAAAAACCTGCAGCAGCAGTTTGTCGAGGCCTCATCATTCAGCGGTTCCAGTTTTACGTTTTACGTCTTTTAAAAAATCTTAATATGTTGTTTTGCATATCTTAAATTTAAATAATATCAAACTGTTTTTTCTAAACTAAAATAATTTGCTACTAATTCCTTGCTTGGGTAGATATTATTGTTTATCTAACAAAGTTACAAAAATAAAGAAGAACAAGAAACAAAACGCAATTTTGTTTTTTTTCTTACTCACTTTTGCCTTTTTCATTTACGCACATTTGCTTCATAAAATAAGAAATATAAATATGTAAAAACAAAAAAACTATGTATAATTAAAGTGCTAATTACAAAACAAAACAAAAAACTCAATAAACATCAAAAGCAAAAAAATCAAAAATCTAGAACCCCCCACCGACTGACCGCTAGTCAATCAATGGCTCCCATCGCTCTCTTCAATTCTAGTTGAAACTAATTACCTCATATAGTCGAGAATACTTGATTCTATTGTACATTACAAGTGATAGCAGGCATGTTAAAATCACCAGGGCGCCACATGTTTGGCAATAGTTGTTATAGAATTAATATGTTCCTGGTAAACGTTGACATCAGAATTAGGAGGGATATAGGAGCAGGTGAGATATATTTTTTATAGTTAAGTTTTACCAGTACACATAAATAGTTGTTATAGAATTAATATAGTTGTTAATACAATCTGGATGATTAGATGAAACAGATTCTGAGTAAAAACGACAAGATATAGTCATTTAAAACACCACTACCTTTACGATAATTTCTATTATATCTATATTCTTGATACTTATTGTATTAAAAGCTCAGAATTAGAAATGTAATCTTTCAGCCAGGTTTCAGTTAAGATAATAACATCATAGTTAAAATCATAACTATTAACAAAGAGGTTTGCCATTTTGGTGTTTAAGCCACGAATGTTTAGGTAAACAATAACTAACTGAGCGACAGGGTTACTATTCAGTTTTTTGAAGTATTACTAGAGTTAGAGTTATCATTAAATGGTTGTCGAGGCGGAAGCACAGCCACATTATTTTTCATCGTGTTATCTTTAAATTCATACTCACGAACTAAAGTGTTTTCAGACCAAAGATTAGGGTTAACTATTTACCAGGAATTAATAAATTGAAAGAATAATTTTCATTTTAGAGGTGAATTAATAAATAATTTTTAATTAAAAAGTTAGTTTAAAAATGGACAGACAGAAGTAAAGTTGCGAATTTTGTACACATTTGACGTTTTCCAATAAAGGAAATAAAGAGAGGCATTTCCTAAATTTACACAGTTTTTCTCCGAAGAAAAAAATTGTTCTATCCATTCAGAAGTTACAGTGAAAAAATAATGACTGAGGATGAAGATCTTCTGCTCCAATTAGATATATATTTTAAATAATTTTTAAAAATGTAATACGTAAATAAAATTAAATAAATACTGTTTTAATTAAATATCTCTTTATCAAAGAAAAGTGTTTTATTTATAAAATTTTAGTTATAATTAAATTCAAATATTGCAAGCTCATTTGAAGACTGACGAACTGTGTTTATAGTCCAGATTTTATCATACACTTGTGTTAAATAGAGATCTTCCTTGTTTAAAAATTTCACAAATCTTTGCGGAAGATAAAACCTTTTATTGTTACCTAAATTTGCGATAACCTTTTATCTATATTGAGTTTCTTTATACACAAATTATAAAATTTTGAATGCCTGATGTAAAGAAATATCATAAATTTTTGTGTATTCCGGCCTAATATCCAGAGCCAATTTAATAATTTGTTCATATATCTGAAAAACAAAACAAGAAATTTAGAAATATATAATACTTTAACGCAATATCTAATATTTCCATTTTGTTAACTATAATTTGAAGTAATCCTACGATCAATGATAACAAATATATTTTGTAGTACTGTACTATACTGTGCTGTGGCTGTGCTGGTTTTGTTAAACATATTTAACAGCTGTTCTGTTTGGGCTACCAGACGGTGGTATCTGGCGGAAGCCGGGCTAAAACTCGCCGGATGGGGGTGGAGTTCTTGCTCGTCTGATAGCCAGTAGCCTAGTACACATCAAAAAAAAAAATACCAGCTAAAATAACGAAGAGAAAAAAATTGAAGAGGTACCCGAAGTGAACCTTACCTTACCTATAAATCCAAAACCAAAGAAAAAAAATGAAAACAATCCTCATGAGTGTAGCACACCTTCCTGTTGGCGGCTGTTTTGCCAACTTTTGGGCCCTCACTCTAGGAATCCATAAGGATTCCACCTAGATGATTTTATGACTTTTAAATCATCCCAAACTCACCTTGGCTTAATCCCCTTACCCTCTTATCATTTTACCCGAAAAGAGTTATTCATTCATAATGAGAATGCAAAAAATTTCCTTAAAACGATATAAATTTGGAATTTTATTGGAAAATAAAAAAAGGTAAGCTAATTCATATTATATTGTAACAAGTTTATGAAATTAATTTAAATTAACACCAAAAAGAACAAAAAATATTGAACTATAAAAAAATTAACAAAATCAAATTTGAAATTTAGTGGTAATATCTCCTATATTTTCTTTTACAGGCGATCTTCGGAGGAAGCTGCGGTCCGTCCGTTACGTGTCCTAAAGTCCTAAATTTAGTCCTGTTCAGGTAAGTAATAAAAAAATTTTAAAATATATATATCTCCTTTTCTCTTTCTTTTCTATTTTTCTCCGGTAAGGAAAACACTTTAATAATTGGGGCAAATTGCCCTATCTCATGAATACTAGGCCTGAGCTCAACCCTTATAACGCGCACCTCACTCGTAATTTCGTAAAGGACTGGCAAGAAAATACTAATGTTTTCCCTATTTAAAAAAAAAACTAAAAGAAATATATATATATATGTAATATGGATTGTCCGTTTCAGTCGTTTGTTTTCTGTCCGGGTCTATGGCAGAATACCTGGCGCCTCTCGGGGATGGAGGCGCTAATGCTGCTGGCCCAAGTGGAGCTATCCCTCGTTGGATGTGGCAGTGGTGGCTGATGGCTAATGTTATGTGATTTATTTTTTTCTTTTTTTTATTATAGGTTTTATTTTAGTTTTAAGTTTCTTTTCAAATTAAATTTTTTTATTTTATTTCTTTTCAGGTTCTTATTTTATTTTCCTTTTTTTAGTTTATTTTAAATTTTAGATTTTAATTAAAATGTTTTTTTCTGATTTTCTTTATGGTTTTTTTCTTTTCTTTTTGTACTTTTAAATTTTTCTTTAGTTCATATATATATATATATATATTTGTTTTATTTTTAAATTTTAGCTTTAATAAATTTCCTCTTTTTTTACTTCACTTCTAGTTTATAAATTTAGTTAGTTCCACACCATTTAGTTTCTTTAAGATTTAGTTTATTTTATTTTTTTTTTAGTATTTTAACTTTTAGTTTTTTTGTTAATTTAAAATTTTTGTTTTTTTAACTTTTAGTTTTTTTCTTTAATTTAAAATTTTTGTTTTTTAACTTTTATTTTTTTTCTTTTTAATTTTAAATTTTAGTTTTAAAAATTTTATTTAAATAAAGATATTTTATATAAACAAAACACTTTATTTTTTTTCACTTCTCCACTCTTGATTTCTTTTTATTTAAATTTTATAATTTTGCTGCTGCTGGTGTTGTGCCAGTTGCCACATCTTACCACTCGGTCTCGAAAAAATTGAAATGGACGACATTTTTCTTCCATCTTTACATATCACCTCGCCCACGCCACAAGAAGTCCTCTCCTGCTTTTTTTTCCAACAACCTTTCAGCCATAAGCCGCTATGTAATTTTTCTATTTGCGACAGGCGGCGAGGTTTTTGGTAAAAACACTAAAGGCTTTGTATAGTAATACGTTTAAGACGGAACACATTATTGGACTGAGAAAAAATTCGAAGTTCATAAGGCAGACAATTCCAACAGCGAGTAACCCTAACAACAAACGATCTTTCAAAGCTTAGTTTGAAAATTCTCGGGATAGAAATTTGTGGTTTTCTAGAAGAACGTAAAAAAATAAATTTATTACACAATTGAGATGGAAAACCATTTCTAATTATATTATAAAACATGACCAAACTACGATATTTTATAAAATTGTTGAAAGAACATCCAAGAAACTTATGAACATAAACCAAAATGTGATGCCAACGTTTTATATTATAAACAAATCTTACAATAATGTTTACAATAGATTTCAATCTATTAATAGAGATGACAGAACAGCCAGATAACACTTCAAAGCAATATAAGACTTGAGGCATTAAGAGCGCATGCGCTAGTCTTCGCTTAACACGAAAAGGTAGATACATATTTGTTGAGTATATTCTTTTCAATGCCCCCAAACTTTACCAGATACGGAATCAATATGATACCCAAAAGAAAGATCACTATCAAGAATCACCCCTAAGCACTTTTGCTGAGAAACAAATTCAATTACAACATTATTTAAATAAAAATTAAAGTTATTAAGGGAGTTATCACGCGAATTAAACAATATTGCCCTAGACTTAGATGGATTAATATCAAGGAAGTTATTACATGACCACAGCGAAACACGTCTAAGACAATCATTTACATTCAGTTCAAACTCAAGACCAGAAAGAAAGTCACAGGTAAACAACAAAAAACTATCATCAGCATACAAGAATGTCCCACAAGTTTCCGAATTGGTAATTATATATAGGTAATTCACATAAAGAATAAATAAAAGACGTACCAATACAGAACCTTGAGGGACAGTAGTATAAAGATTAAGCAAACTTGATTTTTTTCCTTTAAAGTCGACAAACTGCGACCTTCCAAGCAAATACGACATTATCAATTTACACACTGAATTTGAAAAATTAAATTGTTCTTTTAGTTTACTGATAATTTTCGAATGACAAATATTATTAAAAGTTTTAAATAAGTCAAGAGAAATCAATGCATTTAACTTGTCAAGATTAACATTCTCCCTAATAGAATCAGTTAGACTAAGCAACAGTGATGTAGTACTGTAACCCTTGCGAAAAGCATACTGGGACTTATAGATCTTACTATTCATAGACTGAAGTATCTAATCCTTAATAATATGCTCAACAATTTTTGAAATTGCCGGTAAAATAGAAATGGGCCTAAGATCTTCCATATCATGAACACTCTTTGATTTTGGAATTGGTGAGGAAAAATAAGTTTAATGAACTTGATCAATACCAACTGATCCTGACTTAACTTTGTTCAACGCTTCAAGTAACTCAATTTCATCAATACAACGAAAAGAGAAACAATTTGAAGAAACTGATAAATTATTGGCCTCAATATCAGGGATATTATCCAAAAATTTGTTTAAAACATCTACATCACCATTCCAAGTAAAATCATTCCCCTCTTTGGCACATACAGAATTTCGTAAAACCTTCCATAAACTTGACGTATCTAATCCCCAAAAATGTCTACAAAAAGACTTCTTTTCTCTCTCCGTATCACACTCTTGGTTTTATTACGAATCTTACAATATAACTGCCAATTTTCTACACAACGATTTCTCCGATATTCAAAATAAGTCATATCCCTTAAGGACCTCGCAAACAAAATTTCTCTTGAATCCATCCAGGTATTACTATTCACACTTACTCTTTTCCTAACAATAGGAACATATTGAAACAAACAATATAGAAGGGAGGAAAAAATAGTAACTTTATCATTAACATCAGTAGTATTAAGAAAAACGTCATAATCAAAGCTCGACAAATAAGCAAAAAAATTATTCCAATCTATATTATTATAATCAAGATATTCTACAAAATCATGCATATGAATAGTGTCAAAAGCAAAGCTAGCAAAAACCAGTGCATGATTAGATAACGACGGACAATGAAACTGATCAGAAAATTTTACAATAGACTGATCACTTACTAAAAAATAGTCAAGTAAAGACGTAGAGTCATTAACTATATCATAGTGTGTTATCCTAGAATTATGAACAATTGATAAATTCAGTCTTAAACATAATGACCTCATGATATTGAATTTAGATATATTAAGAGGTTACAGTTGAAGTTACCTACAACAAGTATATTCGAATATCTACAAAATAAATATCGATGACGCTCCTCAAACATTTGCAAGTTACCATTAGGTAGGTATACCACACCAAATAAAACTTTAACATGTCCAAAATTCAATGAATAATGACTCACACTGACCAACAGCACATATCCTAAAAATTGATTTGAACTTAAGTTTCCTCAATATAAATAAACCCACACCACCACCTTTAGACGGACGGTCAATACGACAGAAAACATAGCCAGAAATATTAACAGCACGAAGACAAACATTCTCATTAAGCCAAGTATCAGAAACCGCAAACACGTCAAAGGTGTCATCTTTTAGAATAGTGAAAATTTCATCAAGTTTAGTTGAATATATTGACGGTCTTAGACTGCGGCAATTTAAATGACTTATCAGAATCCCTTTGAAGTACAATTATCGCATAAGAATTACCGCTTACTATTGGACCCATATTGTCATTAGAAGACATCAAAGATATTTAAAAAGCCTACACGGAGGAACCAAGGCATGTAAAATGAATAAAAATAAAGAGATACATTATGTATCAAATTAATATCAATAAAATTCATATAAATTCAATTAATTTCAACAGCTGGTTATAAGTAATTGAGATCGAAAAGTCAAAAAATAAATAAGTTAGAGGAAAATAAAGTAAAAAAAATAGTTAGTAAAAAACTAAGCTACCAGAAAAAAATAGATACATAAAACTATAAAGTTAACAATATAATAAATTAAAATATATTACACTATCAATCCAGTATAGCATCTACAGTTCCACTTTTTAGTAATTCAACGCAGCCTTTAGCATCATATTTCTGGAAGTATTATCAGTTTTCCCGCTGCTGGAGTGTAATGTTCATTAAGAAGAACTCGGTGATTTAGTAAATTTTCAGGTATCCTTGGATCAGTCATAAAATTCGATGCTTTGAGAGGCTGTGTTTTAATATTCTTGAAATATTCGTCAATAATATTGTCCCGCACCGTAACATTATTAAATTTGACAAGTATGGATTTTTTTCTTGTTAATATATCAAGCCTGATAAATATCACTGGACATAATTTGAATACCAAATCAATAATAATATCTGTGACGTTTTTTAGACAATCAGGCAAACCACCAATAACTATGTCAGACCGGTTAAACTTTTTATATAAAGCGTTATTTTCAGCTTCAAGAAATGTTATTTTAGCATTAGTCTCAAATTCAACTTGCTTGATTAATTTATTGCAGCCACCAATATCACTTTTCAATTCTTTAACGCAGAAAGATAATTCTTTTTTGAATTCCGAAACAGCATTATTAAAAGATTGGCTCATAAAGTTGCGGTCATCATTCCCTTTAGTGATAACTTTATCTATTTTAGCACTCAGTTCGTTAAATTTGGAGTTCAAACTAGAAATTTCACCACGAATACCGCCAGGAGAAATGTTGCCTTTACATGGGGCACAGATGAAAGACACAGATATAAGTTCATTAATTTTAGTCATGTCATCATCAGAAATGCCGGCACAGGAGGCATGTACCCATAAAGAGCAAATATTACATAAAATACTTGACTGGCTTCCAATACCAAGTTTACACACCACATTTGTGGACCCTTTTACTCGGTGCCATAACTAAATAAATGCAGATATCAAGTCTATTTCTACAGCAGCAACCATTCAACAGTATAATAATTATAAGTTTTCTTACAAAAACTCCGAAAAAATTTATATTCGTAGATAAATATACAAAAAATTTGTTCAATAAATAACTATTTTTAAAATAAAAGTAACTTTTTTCTAGTAAAAAACTTAAAGAAATAGAAAAAAAACAGCTTACGAAAAAATTATGTATCTACTCAGGCATAGTGTCGCCACCTATTTTCAAGATTTTTTAAGATTTTTAAATCGACATAGAAAGTTGAAGAACGTAGTTTTTTACTATATTAAAATCTCTTTTATACAGTTCAAACAAGTAATGATTTACTCAACATTTAAATTTTTTTTTTTTTTTTTTTTGTTTTTTGATATCTAGCAGTGAAACTAATTAAGATGTTGTTGATAACCTTTTCGTTCATTATTATCTAAATTAATTTTAATAAGGAAATAATTGATTAATAATATTTATTAAAAAAATACATAAATGTTTATAAAAAAATGCGTTGACGTTTAATAAAGAGTTATTTATATATTATAGTAAGAGAAATATTAATAAAATATTGTTACGTTTTTACCTTTTAAAAACGGTCGTTTATTTCCTTTAAATAAACCTATACTTTGATTGCAAATAACAGCAGTTTAGTAGTTTAAAAATTGCAACGACTCTTTATTTTATTTAAAAATGTACAACAATACAGTTTAAATAGTTACTTTGTGTTTTAATACACACACACACTTAAATTACACGCTTTATGCAGCACACTTTAATAATGTACAAGATTATATAGCCAAGGCAGCTAATATGTCTTTACTTAACGACGCTTCCAATTAGACTCACTCAATTGTGTTATCACGGCCAATTTATATACACTGTATTACCTACTAGATGCTTCTTGAAAGCTCTATTTCTTTTTACATTGTTCTTAACGGACAAACTAGAGCTTTCGATGTTAATGTTAGCAGCTTAAACATCCTTCTTATCCAATCAATGGATATGTAAATGTTAGATTTAAATATTATTATTTCAAAATACTTATAAAAATCTAATCTCATGTTATATTCATACGTATATGAGATTATTTTCATTTATGAACACTACGATTGATCCGAAACACATTCTTGCGAACCAATTTTTAGTATTTTCCAGATTTATATTTAATTTAGTAAGAATTAGTAAAAAAATAACGTAAGTTAGAGAAATAAAATGGAAATAAACGGCAAGCTATTTATGATGAAATTTATCCAATAGACTACTGTATATTTTTATTTTTGGTATCAAAGACACAATAATATAAAAATCTGACACAAAGTATAAATATTAAAAATTTCTTTAATCTTAGAAATAAAATAAATAATAAATTAAATAAAATTTTATTAAAAAAAAAAAATTGCGGGAAACCCCAAACCCTATTAAAAACTAAAGTATCAATAAGTAACTTTAAAAAGTGTTTATTAGAAAAATAATTATATTGTAATTCATTGTAAATATTTAAATCTAATATTTGTGAAATTTATATGGAAATAAGAAGTCAAACATACAGAAGAATTTTTCTCTCCTATATACACGAAGGAAATGTTTACTTATAATAAGATATGCATGTGTTCACTTTTTATAATTTTTATTAGAGCTCTGCAACGAATAAGTTTTCGCTACACATATGAATACCGACATCGAATATATTTTTACGTTTTTACCTTTTAAAAACGGTCGTTTATTTCCTTTAAATAAACCTGTACTTTGATTGCAAATAACAGCAGTTTAGTAGTTTAAAAATTGTAATGACTCTTTATTTTTATTTAAAAATGTATAACAATAACAGTTTAAATAGTCACTTGCGTTCTAATATAAACACACACTTAAATTACACACTTTTTACAGCACACTTTAATAATGTACAAGATTATACAGCCAAGGCAGTTAATTTGTCTTTACTTAACGACGCTTCCAATTAGAGTGACTCAATGGTGTTCTGACGGCCAATTTATATACACTGTATTATCTACTAAATGCTTCTTGAAAGCTCTATTTCTTTTTACAATGTTCTTAACGGACAAACTAGAGCTTTCGATGTTAATGTTAGCAGCTTAAACATTTAGTGTTGACATACTTAAAAACAATGGTGAAAGCTTTTTATTCAATGTTGTATGTTTAGAACTATGTTAATAATTTTTACAGATACATAAACGGAAATATCTAGAAGCATTGAGAAAGATTTAAACCAGCCGTTAAAACCGTTATATTTGAATTCAAGTACAATTTCGTAACACTGCCCCCCGCTTAAGCCTGTTCGTCCCGAATAGGCACGAATTCACTTTTCCCATAAGCAGCTAGTCGTTCTAGATGTACGACCTTCATTTTAGATCTCGGGCTCTTTTCTTTCTGTATTCTGTACACCATGTCTTTTAATTTCTTAATCACTTTGTATGGTCCATCCCAATAGGTTATACAACAGTACAAGCTGGCCTTCGTTAAATCCTTCAGAATTCGCTGCTCGATCGTATCTAGCTTTCATTTTATCGCTGGTCATTTTTATTCGTCTGCGTACGAATTCATGTAGTTTGTTCAGGTCATCTTGCTCTTGGGAAGTGTTTTCCTTATTTGTTGATGAGGGCTTAATACCGAATTCTAAATTACCAGACAACTTGAGTTCTGTCCCGAAGACAATTTTTGCAGGTGTTCGAGAGGTTGAGTCATGAACAGCTGATCTGTATGCCAATAGAAATTTCGGTATGTGTTCATCCCAGTCCTTCTGATGTGCACTGACCACTTTTCTTAAATATTCCTCCAGAGTGCGATTGAATCTTTCGACCATACCATCAGTTTGAGGATGCAGTGGCGTTGTTCTGGTTTTTCTTATTCCGTATAAATCGCACATTTCCATGAATACGGCAGATTCAAAATTTCTACCCTGATCAGAATGCAGCTCCAGTGAAACACCATAGCGGCACACCCAGTTGTTCACAAACACACTTATAACCGTTTTAGCTTCTTGATCAGGTATGACATATACCTCTGGCCATTTGCTGAAATAATCCATAACCACTAGAACGTAACGATTTCCGGCATCACATACGGGGAAAGGGCCTGCTACATCCATTGCAATCCGCTCGAATGGCGCGCTTGAGTTATACTGCTGGAGTTGTCCACGGCTTCTTCTTACTGGGACCTTCGCTGCTATGCATTGTGAACAATTGGCTACCCAATCGGCTACTGCTTGCTGACAACCCACCCAATAAAAACGTTTTTTTAACTTTTCTAAGGTTTTTGTCACACCAAGATGACCACCACTGGGACCGTCATGGAACTCTTTCATTACTTCGTTTATTTTAGAGGTTGGTACTACAATTAGATTTGTCACTGTTTTACCATCAGCACTTTCCCATATGCGGTATAAGCAGCCATTTAACAACTATAGATTATTCCATAGGGCCCATTATGATTTCATTAGTGGACTTTCGGCGGATATTTCATTGCTGGCTGGCCTTCTACCTTCTTCCTTTGCCGATATTATTTTTATCAGTATGGGGTCAGTTCTTTGCGCTACAGACCAATCTTCACTGGACTCTATATGCATTAGTCGAACATCGATGATATATTCCTTTTCCTCGGTTTTTGTACAATGCTTACATTCCACGTTGCAGGGCCGTCTTGACAGAGCGTCCGCATTGCAATGTTTCAAACCCTTCCGGTGCTCGATGCTAAAATCATAGCTCTGAAGCCGCTCAATCCAACGAGCCAGTTGTTCTTCAGGTTGCTTAAATTGCAGCAACCACCTGAGGGCAGAATGATCAGCTCTCAGTCGGAAGTGTTGGCCATACAGATATTTGTGGAAATGCTTCACACACTCTAATAATGCCAAAAGTTCTCGTCGCGTTACGCAGTAGTTTCTTTCAGGCTTCGAAAGCGTTCGGTTGAAGTATCCAATGACCCTTTCAATGCCACCGACTACTTGTGAAAGTATACCGCCTATTCCGTATCCGCTCGCATCGCTATCTACCACAAATGTTTCTCCAGGTATAGGATATGACAAAATTGGTGCCGTACATAATAGATCCTTGAGCTTCTGGAATGCTAGTTCTTGTGCTTCACACCATTGGAATCTTTGTGACTTCTTGATCAGCTCATGTAAGCTTGCGGCTACATTGGCGAAATTCGGGACAAATCGTCTGTAGTATGTGCAAAGGCCAAGAAAAATACGCAATTCGTGGAGATTTCTCGGACGTGGCCAGTTCTTTACAGCAATTATCTTATCGTCATCTGTTGATATTCCGTCTGCTGTTACGCGATGTCCCAAATATTTGACTTCTTTCTGGAACAACGCACACTTCTTTACACTGAGTTTGAGTCCAGCCGCTGATATTCGTTTAAGGATTTCTTCAAGGTTATTCAGATGTTCATCAAAAGTCTTACCCATGACAATTATGTCATCGAGGTACACCAAGCATGTCTTCCGGTGAAGTCCTTTCAATACCTGATCCATTAAACGCTCGAATGTGACTGGAGCATTGCAGAGTCCAAATGGCATCACATTAAACTGCCATAACCCATCACTCGCGCTAAAAGCGGTTTTTTCCTTGTCTTTTTCTGAAATCTCTACCTGCCAATAACCACTTTGCAAGTCCAATGTGGAGAACCATTGTGTTCCAGCTAGTGTATCCAGGGTGTCGTCAATTCTTGGTAGCGGGTAGCTGTCTTTCTTGGTGATGTCATTCAGTTTTCTATAATCGACGCAAAATCTAGTGCTGCCGTCTTTCTTCTTAACTAAAACAACAGGCGAGCTCCAAGGACTTGAAGATGGTTCGATTATGCCATTCCGCTCCATTTCATTGACCAACTCCTTCACTTCACTTCGTTTTGCTAGAGGAACACTTCTGGGCGCCTGCTTTATTGGCCTCGCTTCGCCAGTATTTATTTGATGCTTTACAATTGCCGTTCTACCATGGCTTTGACTTTTTAAGGCGAAGACGGAGCTATATTTCTTCAGAATCTGTTTGGCCTTATTTCTGTCTGGCGGCGCTAATACTTCTACCCATTTCCCCACATATTCCGCTAGTAGCTCGTGTTCTTTGGTGGATTTATTGGCAGGTTGCGGGCTTTTCTCGCAATTGATTACTGCCTCTGCTGAAGTGCATTGACCTATTTCGGAATTTGGCTTAACGACTTTTTCATAGCTGGACAGGTTAAGCATTCTTACAGGAACTATATTGTTGTTGCAGGGCTTAACGAGGGCTTTTGCTGTTACAAGATCACTTGTTATTTCTGCTGGTTCTACCACTCACAAACTGTTGTCCTCACAATCTCCCTCCATACGAGCCCATACTAAAGTTTCTGACTATGGTGGTAGCTTCTGATGCTCGACGGCAACTAGCTTTCTTCTTAAGTCCTATTTTCATATCCGACGTCAAGGGGTATCTCCACATTTCGCCAAATCATAACTTTTTGTCCCATATCCAAAGTAATGCCATGGCTAATCATGAAATCAGCACCAATGATAACTTCGTCCACAATGTCGGCAACAATGAATACATGATTGACGGTAACGTTGGCAATGGTTAATTTCACATTTACTTTACCATAGACAGTGACCGGCTCCCCAGTAGCTGTGCGCAGACTTACCCCACATAATGGTTCAATTGTTTTCTTGACTAAATCTGGCCTGACGATAGACTGTGATGCCCCGGTGGCTACATATGTGTTCAAGATTTACGTGGGTACCTGCCTGACGGCCCAACCCCACGGTGGTCTTAACACCGGGTGAGTACAATGCGCCCACCAACGCCCCCAGATGCAACAAACTCTACACCTGAGTACCAATTTGAAGACATGTATTTGGACATGCCTTCCCCCTTGGTGAGGAGCGGAGCCCATCTAAAACTCCTTCCGATCTATGGGTCACGGCACCCGGTTGCAATGCAACTCCACACTGAGCTCACGCTCTACCCGCGATTTGGGTCTAAACCACAGCCACCACGAAAAGCTCCCCAGGGGGCCACTCCAACTGTCAGGCTGGAAACAAGTTCCAGGGGCTCCAGACACCCGTGGTACCAGTATTAAGTCACCGGTCGGACTTCGTAGCCAAAGTTGACTACTACCAGTTGAACTCCAAATAGTTCGAGACTGGTGGCCCGCCACGCGCCAACATCAAACATGCAACATACAGCCAGAAGTATGAACACACACAAGGACACACTGACATTTAACAATCGCCCTCACGGGCGACTCCTTGGCCACATGGTGTGGCACCAGCAAGGGACGATACGAACAAGAGACGACAATGACAACACTAGACTAGGCCACCCTCACGGATGACCCCAGTACTCCAGAAGGGAGTACAGCCCAAGCAAACGCACAGGACAAACACAACCAGCAACGTCGATAAAAACTAGGCAAGGCCTACAGGAGCCACAGCAACCGCACATCAGCAACCGGGATCGGCAGGAACAACCGCAACAGCTGGGACAGACATTAATCGCAGAAGAGGCAACACCGGCGACATCGGAGTCCAACAACTAAGAGTGGCTCTGCAGCCACCTCCGCTAAGTCTCCTACTTCTCCTAGCAAATACCTCACGCGCAAACGCACCCAACCTCGCTAAAGTCCTACTGTCCTCTAAGACCCTACTGTAATCCCATCCCGCCCCAGTATGAGTAATACCCATACCACCTAGATCCCTAATGTCATTATAGTACTGGCACGTAACAATTACGTGCCACGAATCTTCCTGTCCCCTCCCGCTCCCGCAGTCCGGAGTGTCGGACAGACCTTTCTTATGCAAACATGCATTGAGTGAGCCATGTCCCATCAGTAAAAATCCAAGACTCAGGCCAAAACCAAAGTCCGGGCGACCACGTACAAAGTCCGCGTCCCGTATAAATTCATACGTTACCCTTCCTTTGTCGCTGTCCGTCCATCGCGTCCTCCACCTAGAAACAAGACACTCATCTAGGAGTGCCCGGTGGCTACAGATGTGTTCAAGATTTACGTGGGTACCTGCCCGACGGCCCAACCCCACGGTGGAGCGGAGCCTATCTAAAACTCCTTCCGTTCTATGGGTCACGGCACCCGGTTGCAATGCAACTCCACACTGAGCTTGCGCTCTACCCGCGATTTGGGTCTAAACCACAGCCACCACGAAACGTGCTTCTGACCGTTGATGTACCCCGAAGCAGTAAGATTGCTATTTTTCTGTTGCATTACGGATATGGAGATGGTGGGGCCCTCAGATGTGGGAGCTAGCTCTTGCCCCATAGTGCCAGCTCGTTTTAGTTTAAAGGTGATTCTTGTGATGATTGATGATTTGACTGCCGGTTATTTCTATGAGGCGAGGCAGATCTGGTTCGTTTTCTTGGTGCTTTGCAGTTTCGCTGAATATGACCCGATTTACCACAGTTATAACATTTTACTCTGGCTTTATTTTGCTTCTCATTAAACGCCTCTAAAACCTTTTTTAATTCGTCGACTATATTTCTCTCATTATCAGAAACAACTTCAACATTTCGCAGCTTGCATATTTGCGGCTTTGAAATTATTTTCGCCGTTTCTTGTGCCAGTGCGAATGAGACGGTTTCAGTAAATGATGGTTTAGGTGTGGCACAAACCGCGTGTTTTATTTCAGGATCGCGAATGCCATTAACAAATGCCTCTATCTTGAAATGGTCCAAAAACGGGCTGTTTTCCCCTGGATAAGTAAGCTGCAGCAAACGTTCGATTTCCAACGCAAAGTCTTGTAGCGTCTCATTGGGCTTCTGCACTCTACCACGCAATTCCATTCGGCATAGTTCCTTTTTATGTTCACCAGCGTACTTACGTTGTAGCGCCTCCATTATATCATCATAACTGTTTCTGTTACATGCTGGCACGCTTTCAAGAACTACTGCTGCATTTCCTTTTAAGGCCAATATCAACTCTATAGCTTTTTCTTCGTCGTTCCACATGTTTCTAATGGCAATTGTATCAAACTGGAACTTGAACACATTAAATGGTGTGGTGCCATCAAAACTAGGGGCCTTTATTCTATTAGAGGATTCTGGAATAATTCGCATATGTCCATCTTGGCACTGAAGATTATTCATCTTTATTTCTAGAGCATGTAGTTTTTTATCAACATCTTTGGATTGTATATCTAGGTAGCTCTCTAAGTCGGACAGCTTTCTATCAACTTTATCAACGACTTTGGCTTGTATATCTAGACAGCTCTCTAAGTCGGTCAGCTTTTTATCAACGACGTTGGCTTGTATATCTAGGCAGCTCTCTAAGTCGGACACCTTTTTATCAATGCCATCCACTCTGCTGTTTATAACTTCCGAAATTTGCTTAAGTTTTTCGTCTGTCGCTCCAGAAGTTTCTTGAAATTTCATTTCCATTATTTTATTTTCTTCTTTAACTTCAGCAAGAAGTTTCTCGTTATTTGCTTTAGAAGTTTCTTGAACTTCTTCTTTAACTAATTTAAATTGCTCCATCATAGCAGCAAACATTGTGGATAAATCCATGCTGGTTTTTGTTGCACGGGTAGAAACTTCCATTTCTTCTTTATACTCGAATTCATAAGTTCCAATGTCAATATCACGCCGCTTGAATTCATCTATCAGCCTCTTTTGTAATTCTGCTTTATTCCCAGCTGTAGGTAACTTGAGTTGCTCCACTTTTAGTTCTTCAAACTTCATGACTGCTTATTATTTTGCAATCCCACTTCTGACACCAATTGTTACGTTTTTACCTTTTAAAAACGGTTGTTTAATTCCTTTAAATAAACTTGTACTTTGATTGCAAATAACAGCAGTTAAGTAGTTTAAAAGTTGTAACAACTCTTTATTTTATTTAAAAAATGTACAACAATAATATAAATAACATATATTATGTAAACGCACACTTAAATTACACAGTTTATACAACACACTTTAATAATGTACAAGATTATACAGCAAGGCAATTAATTTGTCTTTACTTAACGACGCTTCCAATTAGACTGACTCAATGATGTTCTCACGGCCAATTGATATACACTGTATTACCTACTAGATGCTTCTTGAAAGCTCTATTTCTTTCTACAATGTTCTTAACGGACAAACTAGAGCTTTTGATGTTAATGTTAGCAGCTTAAACATTTAGTGTTGCCATACTTAAAAACAATGGTGAAAGCTTTTTATTCAATGTTGTATGTTTAGAACTATGTTAATAATTTTTACAGACATGTTAACTGCTGTTAACATAAACGGAAATGTCTGGAAGCATTGAGAAAGATTTAAACCGGCCGTTAAAACCGTTATATTTGAATTCAAGTACAGTTTCGTAACAATATTTATGTAGCAAAAACCCTGAAAGTCGGGTTGTTTTCGAAGAATCGATGAACATTCGCCAACATTCGTTGAGTGTGTAGTACCGTTGGAATAGCAATTGTCGTCTTCGATATCCGGTGACTTTGACATTAGGCTCCAAATTGTTGCCTTCTTTCAAAAGCTGGGCAAGTTTGTCTGCTTCACGTTGAGAAAGGTTTAATTCTGCAACAATCTTGTCCATTCTTTCTTGTGATATTGGAATTATTTTGTTCGATGGGCCGGCTTCTGGTGTTGGTTTATAGGTGAAATCCGATTGATCCATTGTTTCAATAGAAAAAGAAGTTTCTCTGTCAGGACTTGGAAGCGGTGGAATTGGTATTTCATCCGAATGCGGTAGAGGTATTTGTGCACTTTTAACAGATATGTAAACTCTTCGTTTAAGGCCTTTACGATTTACTCCACATATTTTGTTTGCGCAAGCGTAACAGTTGCCGGAATTGTGCTCTCCTGGATCAGTCCAAATCATTGGTACACCAAAACGAAGTGTACTGCGTTTCCCTTGGATCCACATGTTAAGACCATTGTAGCACGTTTTACAAATTTTGTCTGGGACCCAGACAATTATTGCGAATTATTTCGCAATCAAAATAAAGTTTAAAAACGCGCTCCACTTGATCAGTGAGTAATGCAGCATTTGTTGAAAAAGCTCTTTTGCCACAAACGTAACAAAATAAATTGATATTTTCTGGACAATTTGCGCTCATTTCTGTTTTATACTTTTATTACTTTTTCGTGTGCGTTTTAAATTTTTCGAAACGTTCTAAAACATGACCACTCATAAATGTGGGTGCAATTTGTGTAAAAAAATCATACAGGTAGCCAGCAGAAAAAAACCAAATAATTAAAAAAGTGCACTTTCCTTTTTTCCTTTTAATTGTCCACGCACATTTATGACCGTTTTTGAGTTTGTTACCGCTACCATAAAAATCAAATACTTTTTTTTTAATTCTGACAATCATAAAAAAAGTCATCAATGTTTTTTCCAAGGAATTTTGAGCATATCTCGAGCAAATTTTTGAAATTCATACCTTCACTTAATTGTGAATAAAAGCGAAACGCGTCCATCGATTTTCATGATCTATGTCTCATTTTGTTTAAAGGTTATGTGACTTTACGTGAATGTAATAGCACTTGACACTTTCTTTACCGTTTTGGATTTTTTATGAATTAAAAATAAAAAAATTCAATTTTTTAGGCAAAAAATAGTTTTTTTCTTCATACATTTATTTATAACTGCGAAACTGTTGCTTATGTAGCGAAACGTTGTATGAACATATTAAAGGAATTCTTAATTTTTTTAAATTTGTTTCAGCAAAATCGGACTGGTGGTTCTCGAGTTATGTCAAAAAAAAGACCACCAAAGGTCACAATTTCCCCTATATGATAGTTACTAACTTCAAATCGATATATCTCGATTCCTAGACGTGACCCGGTGAAACGTCGGGACACGTATAACTTCTTTTTTACCGATATAACATTTCCCGTTGGTTTCATCCCATCCCGATTTTGACTGTCGCATAGTGTAATAAGACTTTGTTATTGAATGATTATGGAAAACATTTTACTGTAAATTGCTTTAAGAATAATATATATGCTAGCTTGTAAGAAACTGTAATTTCATTGGCTATTAAATAATTAAATAATTATATATATATATATGCTATCACATCTTTTGGATAGAAGATCCCTTAATGTTTGCCTCGTAGATCCTCGACTTCAAACAACTTTTTACCAACCGCTTTCACTATACATTTAAAAAATTTTTGCACAGTTTCGCTAAGACTTGTTTATAAAAATCTGATTGAAGAAAATGTTTGCGAAATCTCTCGGAATCTTTTCGCATTTACTTCAAAACTTTTATGCAAGCTCTTGCGAATGTTATTTCGTACTAATTCTAGAAATTCGTTACGGTTTTCTAGCCTATTTTCTGAGTCTTCTAACAAATTTAATATCCTAACTAATTGGTATGTTGAAGCATGAGTAATCATATTGGTGCCGAAAAGCGCAAAATATGGTGTCATGCCAATCGCGGAATGCACCGCCGACCTCAGTGCGTATTAAGAAGCACGAATTTGAAAAAAATGGTCCAAGACAATAAAGATAAAAGAGTTACCCCTCAGAAAATCTATATAGATTCTCTGGAACTATCGACAATTGTCAGCTTCATGGGCTCATGGGCGAAATCTTTTAACTGCTGCCACCACCGCTACGCATTCCCTTTCCGTCACCGAGTAACTCTTTGGAAAAGAAGGCGATTGGATGTTCTCCTCCCGTCTTATCCTCTTGAAAAAGCACTGCTCCCATACACACGTCCGATGCGTCGCACTGAATGTAAAAGGTTTTATTAAAATCAGGTTGGGTAAGTACCGGGCTTGCTGTAAGGCGTTCCTTAAGTAGATCAAAAATGCTTTGGCGTTCTCTCTAAAACAAAATATTTTTCTTTTGTCGCTAATAGGATGATTACATAATCAAGGATGAACCGGTGGTACCATCCTGTGGTGCCCAGAAAGCTGCGGACTTGCCTCGGATTGGTAAGATACTTGAGGTTCAGTATTGCCAGTAACTTATCCTAAATATTTAAGTTATTGGCAACAGAATTTCGACTTGCTGATATTGGTTGTAAGGCCAGCTTTCGACAAGCAGTCAGCAACCCCACATAACAAGTTCAAGTGTTTTGAAAATGTTGGCGATACCACTAGCATCTAAATAAATGAAAACTTTTTCCCTCAATCGTCCCGGAATCACTTTGTCCATAAGCCAAAGAGCATGAAGGTGAATTAGTACAAAGGTCTTCCACGCACAGTGAATGCTATAATTTTTTGGCTTGACTCTGCTAGTGCTATCTGCCAAGATGCATCTTTGAGATCCACACTAGGGATGTAATGAGTATCACCTAAATGACTTAGTAAATCTTTTATATGGGGAAGAGAGTAGGTGTCTTTTACTGTGAGTTTGTTAATCCGGCTTGCATCCAAACGTATTCTTACTTTTTCACCTTTTCTGATGACCGTCTTCCGGTTACCCCAAGAGCTTTCGCTTGGCTTAATGACAAACATACATTTTTGTACGGCTAGTGAAACCGAATAGTGTTCTTCCTTTACATGGACTGATTGGCCTATCACAATAGTGTGAACCCCAGGGGACGTTTTTTTTTAAGCCTCTCTCTGCATGGCAGGGGAATTTTATTGTTATCTTTTCCAACTCTAGTTTTTGCTGTTCTTCTAATATATGAATGCGCGGAAGCTCCTGAGATTCCTCCCCATCTTCTCTAACCCCTCCGAGACCATTTACCTCTAACCTGATTAAATTAAACGCCTTCATGAAATCCAACCCTAAAAATAAATATAGCTTCAATGTTGGCACCAGAAGAAAATCAACCGGCTTGACTATTTTATCAAAAGAAATTTTCGCTCTGACTCGACCTATAATATCATTTAATCTGCCATCAGCCGTTTTATTCTTCACTCTATACGGATGTATGGGTAACTTAGCTCGACCAATAAATTCTAGACAGTTCTTTCCTAAGCAAGTGACCGACTATATCGACCCTCATATATACTTAAATCGTCCTCGAGCTTTCAGAATTTCAGAATTTGTTTGTCCCTTGATACTCTTTTATTCTTATATGCAGGCTTAAAATTTCTATCCATATTTTTTTCTAGCTGGAATCGTTTGGATATTTGTTGGATGGGAACTGGGTTTGTGTCACTTTGGAACGAACCTCCCCAGTTCAAGGAACGTTCACCCTTCTGTTTCCGTAACTTGTTATACATCTCGGAAAATAATCTTCGTTACTCTTCTGGGCAGTCTTGGAATGTGTGTCCTTCAACTTTACAGTTCCAGCAAATCAATTTAAGTCTATCCAACTCTCCAGCAGCGATTAAGTGTTCCTTAATACCCATTTCATTAATTTGCCTTACTGGGTATCTTACGCTAAATTGACGTTGCGAAACTAGCAAATTTTCTGCTCTTCTGCCCTCTCTCCTAAAATTTGCCAGACTCGACACATTAACCGAAAAGAGAAGCTGGAACATCGACGGTTTCAGATTGCTCTTCAAAATTTCCACAAGGTTTTGCTCCCTAAAAGGGAATTGCTGCTGATTCCTTAAACTTTGTACAGCATTACAATAATCATCAAATGTTTCATTGCTCATCTGACACCTGTCTAAAATTTTCCTTCGTATTTCAAAATCGCCTTCATAGCGGTGGAATTGACCAACTAATTATTCTCTTAAATCCTCCCATCGACTTACGTTATATAATCTTCAGTTGTTCCAAAACCAATCCAATGCAGGCCCACTTAGCAAACGATGAAACGATCTCTTTGAAGGGTCTCAACTCTAAAAACAAAATCTTCCACAGTAAAAGTTTTACTTGTTCCATCATATTTGATTCCCTATTTGTCTGTTCGTCTCGACAATTCTGATTGACAACTATTCAACTGCTATTCGGAAGTTGATGAGATTGGTGGTTTGGTAGGTTAAGGGAGTTATTTGTGGTCGACTCAGCCAGGGGAGCTTTTACCGTTGTCAACTAAATCATGCACGTTATGTTGTGAAAACATGCTGATACTTTGCTGCACCAAATGCGGAATAACTTGAGCCATTCTTTCTTCCACATTGCTCATTATTTCGGCCAGTCAGGAAGTAGTATCCTGACTTCTCTCCCCTATATTACCTCTTGATCTATTCGCCATCAGACCTGCCTTCAACCAACTTGTTCTGTAACAATGCCCGTTCCTAAGTAACCGAACTTAATCAAGCGCAAAATCTGTAAATTCTATAGTTATTATTGTATTTCTACCAAGATTCAAGATTCTCTATGAAAGTTTGAAGACCGAATAATTTCTCGTCAAATGCTCAAAAGTAAGACAACGCGAGCATAATCTTGTAGATATCTCTGATATTTACAAAAAAAAAAAAAAAAAAAAACACTGAAAAGTCTGGGTAATATATTTTACAGGTAAAAATTGACTTAATTACCTATAAATACTAATACCAATAAATTTGGATTACTTTATAATTAATGGCTTGTGTGGATTGAGTATTGATTGGTGATTACATAAATAAAGAATAAAACTATATCAGTATGCTGAATTAGAAATTTCAAATCAGCTTACTTACGACGCCATACTGAGAAAATATTACCATAGGTCGCAACATTTGGTTTGAGCTCTTACTCCAAGTGGATTTACCTAACCTCTTACTTTCAAAACTTAGCCTAAAAACTCTGTCGCTGAACAAGAGAGACTTACAGCCTAATAGACTACCGCATTTACGTAAGTTCCTATACTCGTGGTCCACTAAGTCCACTAAATAATCTAACATGCGTCTCACGACTATCTATAACCTACATAATGTTATCTGCAAGCAGATCCAAAAGTAAGCAGATTCAAAAGTCTATATTATATTCAATCGGGTCCCACGTTGGGCGCCAATAACTCTGCCCCGATTCACGAATAATCATGCTATAAACGGTATTTTTTACTTCTATGTCGTTTGCCACACTGGTATTGATTTTACATTAAACGGCTAGTACTTGAGGCTATGGGTGGATCGTTGCAGTATTCGGTGACATAAACTAATTTGTACCAGTGCATAAAAGATAATAAATACACTCTAATATTATTCTGGGTGAATCCAGGTGTACTAATCCCCTTTATACCTCCCCTAACAATGGTATCTCCATCCCCTTACTTTACCGAGATACACCTAACATATACCACCAATCAATATTTATCCTCAAGACATACAAAAAAAATCACTCAGACATCTTTTTCACATGAAAATCAATCTTTAAACTTCGCAATTCATTTACGTATATTACTTCACTTTAACCATTTGTTTGTTTCTAATTCTATTTTTTTTTTTTTTTTGCGTACGTTGCCTAAAAATCTTAGCATAGAAAAATCTTATTTAATTATAGATTTAAGAAATAGAATTCAAGTTTGTCTAACTTTATTCGGTGCTTTATTTTTTTTTTTTTTTTATTATTTTTTTTTTATTTTTTTAATGTCAAACCTTTTGTTTGAAAAGTATAATTATCTTAATATATCTACTAGTAATACTACTACAAATGTAATCAATATGTATAAAAATGAAAAATTCGAAGTTTGACATAATAACAATGCAGCTTGTTTCTTTGAAAATAGTACGCAGATGGGAACAGGTTTTAGCAACTGTTTTGTTGAATTCATCTGATTTTGCATTGTGTTGGCGGTAGATGATTCTTTTTATTTGACGGACTGTTGCTGCTGGCTTCTATGGTACTGTAATTGGTTTCGGATATTGATACTTTGATGGTTTGTTGGGGTTTCGCTAAGTGAATGGGGATAAGAGTGCTGATTTTTTTTCTATAGTGTCTGTGAATGATGCTGTATATTCCAAATTTTACAATTTGCAATTATTTTGTCTTATAGGGTGAATATGCGTGTCAAGTGTCCTTGTGCTGAAAGTGGATGTTTTTGAATTTCGGTATATATGAGTTTCCTGTAAAGAATGTTGAATTTTACGAATTTTCAAATTTGTTATTGTTTGGATGGTAGGGTGGCTATACGCATGGTCTTCTATAATGCTGGATGTAGATGATGCTTGATTTTTAGAAATTTTACACTTGGTGGATATTTATCTGATAGGGTGGATACACGCATGCTGTTCTATAAAGCTGGATGTTTCACTGATTGTTTAGGGCAAGTGTGTGTTTGGAGTTTATAATGCTGGCAGTTCTTGGTGATTGTTGTTTATAGGGATGGCTGTTTTAGGTGATTGTTGTTTATAATGTCCACCGACACGAGATGTTCGGCTACTCAATAAAATACCAAGTGTTGGATTACACAACCAAAGATGCTGTTGTGGAAGTCATGATGCTTCCACACCCGGTCACTTACCCCTTCAGACTCTCCGGATCTTTCGCCATTTTCTCAGAACATGGCGACCATTTATCAAGACCCGCAGCCAACTTCATAAGTTCAGTATTTTTTCTACTATCGGGTTGTACCTAATTGTAGAAAAATTGCATGGTCATCGCCATATAGCGGCACAGTAAAAACTCAATATACTTTTAATTATAAAATTAAAAGCTAAATATTGTTAGTAGTTATTTATAAAAAAATGAAAATTAAAAAAGATATATATAATAAATTTGTGAAGAAAAAATATTGTGAACATATTGTAGTTTTTTTTTTCCCCATATAAATCATACATCATTTTCATAATTATAACTAATCTAATCAAAATTCAATTAATTTCATTATTTAATATTGTATATAAAAAATATTAAATTTTCATAATTTTTGTATACTTATTGGGAAATTTGAATTTAATAAAAAAAAATTAAAAGGTTGAATTTTGTCCTAAAAATTAGAGCAGACAAAATTTTAACAAATAACAATTATTATTATTTGTTTTGAAAGTTAATGTAAAAATGAAAGACAATCAGAAATAGAAAAAAAGTAATAGATAAAAAATTAAATCACATCCTAATAAAATCTAAAACGATTAAAAAAATCATAAAAATATAAAACTAAACTGAACAAACTGTGAACTTCTAAAATCAATTTAAAATTATATATTCTGCTTTATATAATAAAAAATGACAAACAAATGTAATTTGTCAATAAAAGTCAATTTAAATAGTGTAATTTTGTAAAATAATAATATTATTAATAATATTAATAATAATAATAATAATAATAATAATAACAATAATAATAATAATAATAATAACAATAATAATAATAATAATAATAATAATAATAATAATAATAATAATAATAATAATAATAAATAGCAGTTAATTTTCCATTTTTAAATTAAATTATACTGCCCGTGGAATAAAGCAATATTTCAATTGTATGTAATTTTTTTCTATAATTTGAATTATATACAACTTGTATGTAAAATTTCAAGAATTTGAAATATTTTAATTATAAAAGCATGTTTCCTGGATCCAACAACAAGGTTTAATGTTTAAGATAACTTGAGTACAATAACAAATGTTATTGTAACTATATTTAATAATTTTCTTATTTGTAAATTTTTTGACTATAATTAACACTAATGATGCTGATGATAAATATATACCAGTATTATAAGTATTTATAAAAAACCCTTAACATACAATTTTATACATACTTTTTTCAATTAAATATATTTTTTTATTTTTATACTATAAAAGTAAAAAATGCAATATTAAATAATTTCATAGAGGAATGATGACCAACGCGAAATATTAATGAAATATGATTGTTTTTCAACACGGACAGGTTCCTTTTCTGGCCAAAAGGAAACTCCATAGTTTAGAATCTCGTCTTCTTAAGGGTATTTTGTGGGAAGAGAAGGAATACCGGAACTTCTGTCGTTTAAATATTCAAGATTTTGAACAATTACTTAATTTGGTAAATAATATATTTTTTTTGCTAATATACAAATGTATATGTATATACACAAAATGACGCCAAACAAATTTATCAAATTGTTTGTAGATCCATTTAGTTTGAAAAACAGGATACAGTAATGAGGTCTTGCATTAGCTCAGGCATCCTTTGGCAATTACATTACCCTTTTTAGCCACCGGAGATTCATTTAGATCGCTGGAATTCTTGACTCACATTTCAAGAAAAATTTTGAGTAAATTTAATCCCGAAGTCTTTAATGCCATTATAGAAACTCTACAGTCTTCAATATTTAAAGGTAAAGTGAAGAAACATATTTTTTATTTTGAGAATTTTGTACAGTTTCCTTCAGATAAAAATGAATGGCTTTCAGTGGCTGAGGGGTTTGAACGTTTGGGGAATTTCCACACACGTTGGGTGCAATAGATAGCAAGCACATAAGAATAAAAGTCCCACCACATTCCGGTTCAGACTATTTCAATTACAAAGGCTTCCTCAGCATGGTACTCTTTGCTGTAATTAATGCAAACTTCAAATTTTTGTATACGGCAGAGCTTTTGACGCAGTATTTTTTAAAAATTCAACTCTATATAGAGCGATGAAAAATAAATAACTAAAACTCCATATTTTTTTTGTAGGCGATGACATCTTTGGTTTAGATCATCCCGTTATGAAGGCTTATAACCGTAACTGCAATTTATCAACTTCTCAAAAAGTTTTCAATTACAGATTAAGTCGAGCAAGGATGTCGTCGAGATGGCATTTAGAAAACTGGCTTCCAGATTTAGAACATTTCACCGTCCATTTGAAGTCCAACTTGATACCTGCCTTGATATTGGTAGAAACATGTATTCTGCACAACTATTTATCTAAAAATTTAGAATTTCATCACATTGAACCAATAATACCAGAACTTCTATCAACTATGTCATCTCCTCCACCTCAAAACCATGACACGGTTAGATCTCGTAACCGTAACCATAACTTAATATAACATAGACAATCTGCTCCTGTAAGACACAATCGGCTCTTTTCAGGGCCACAAAATTAATATTAAAGTGATTTTTTTTTTTTTTTTTTTTAAATTTAATCTTTACCTTTAAACTGAACCTAGTTACCCCAGCCTATATAATAGTAATCAATCGAAACAGAAATCGCTGATTTATTGTTAAATCACATCCTAATATTAAAAAATAAGACTTCAAAAAAAAGGTAAATAATAAAAATACAATAATTTAATTTAAAAATTTTATTTCAATGCTCTTATTTGTAATATAAAATTTAAAAAAAACAGATGCATTTCATTAGGAACTTTTATAAAAAAATGTGTTATGTTCACATATCAAATTAGTTTCAATATGCCAAAAAATATATATTTCAGGTTTCAATCGTCTTCAAAAAAAAAAAAAAAAAAAAAATACATTTTAGAATACTTAATATTATGAAAGGGCTGCCATTTAGAACAACGTGACCAAATTTCAACCACCTACGATAATTGGAACAGGATGCTGTACGGCCATTTAAGTAGATGATCCCAACAACAAATCTTAATTTATTTTCTCACCAATATTAATGATATATACATCAAACGATAGCTAAAGAAAAATATACTAGTATTTTTTAATTTAAATAAGGATAGTCGTCATTTTAAAATATTAATTTTTTTTTTTTTTAACTTATGAAATGTGGATATAATATTTTTTTTGCTATCATTTGATGTATATATAATTCATTTCAGTGAGAAAAAATTCTGAAGTTTTTTTCTTGAATTATTTTATAGTTATCATAGGATGTTGAAATTTTAATATGTTCTAAATAATTTCTCCTTTCATGATTTTAGGTAAGTTAAAATATGCAATACATTTTGGTTTTCTTCATGTAATATTTCACCATCCTAAAGTATATATTAGTCTTAAATAATTTCTGTACCATTTAGAGCTGTTTGCAAAATGTCTCCATATATTTCGCTAAAACTTGCTGCAATTCAACCATAGCCTTGGTTGCCAAAACAATTGGCAGCTGCGACAACTGGAGTTCAATGAATTCAATTTTGTATCTCTTTCGATTATTGCCTTTTTCAAGGAATTTAATTTTATGCTACTGTCACTAATGGATGGTTCCGAAGTGCTTTCTTGGCTATCATCAAAGTTGGAGTTATACTGAAGCTCGGGGCTAAATTCGACTAAGTCATTTTTAGACGTATCCTAAATATTGAAAATAAAATACGTTAAAAAATAAAAACAACTTATTTACCAATAAATACAATTTACTTACCAATAAATACCTTCAATTTATTTTTCTTTAATTTAATATAATTTTCATCACATAAATTGTTTAATTTTATGAATTTACTTAAATTGGCGGAATAAAAATAAACGTCAAAGAAAACAAAAAAATACAATTAAAATGACGTTTGATAGCAAAACAAATTTATCTTCTCTTGAGCTCTAATAATTATATCATAAAGCTGCAATAATATAAATAAATTTGGCCCACACGTGATAAATTCCTATCATGATAAGAATTTGAAGTTATGATAGAAAAATCCCTCGTGGAGACCCTACTTAATGCTCCACCAGTCAACACAACGTGGAATGAAGAAAAGTAGCACGAAACATTTTGTACAAATGGTTAACACAAGTAACAAGTGTCTATATTACATAATTTTTTTAACAAGACAAACGTCAAATTAACGCGAATTTATGGAAGGTGGCAACAGTTGCATAAAAAGAAAAATAAGGCGAATTAAATAATGACTTTTATAAATGCAGTTTGACATCTGTAACAACGAAAGGTAATAATCAGTGGATTAACTGAGGTTACCTTGTATAGATTTGCACTGATTTTGACGTTTTTTTTGACAAAAATTTTTGTAATTTAGACATCACATAAAATTATCATATGTTTTTTAGCAACTATTGCGCAAACAACCCTGTTCTTTGATTGTTTTGTAAAGAAAGTAAATTACAGGGTTGTCAAAAGGGTACGCAGCTACGAAAAACTCTATCTTCTATAGATATGCTACCTAGGTCGGCGTGAACTTAACAAAGTAAGATAACAAAGTAAAAGTGCTGCCAAGTTAAAAGTCGCAACTTTGTTAACAAACTAATCCTGTAAGATAACAAACTAATGGACCCTAGGTCGAATTGGGAGATTTGTTCTGGACCGGACCACTTGGAGGTGATAGAGGAGGGTCTCAGCTTCATTTTGATATATATTTTATTCACCGCTATAGTTTTTGGTAGAACAAAAATTTCAAAAAAAGATTTTTCATATTTTACTCTAAGGGACATTTTGGACCCTAGGTCGAACTGAGTGATCTGTTCCTGGATCGGACCACTTGGACGTGATAGCGGAGGATCTCAGCTTCATTTTGATATACATTTTATTCACCGCTATAGTTTTTGGTAGAACAAAGTTTTCAAAAAAAGATTTTTTCATATTTCACTCTAAGGGACATTTTGGACCCTAGGTCGAACTGAGTGATTTGTTCCTGGACCGGACCACTTGGAGGTGATAGAGGAGGGTCTCAGGTTCATTTTGATATATATTTTATTCACCGCTATAGTTTTTGGTAGAACAAAAATTTCAAAAAAAGATTTTTCATATTTTACTCTAAGGGACATTTTGGACCCTAGGTCGAACTGAGTGATCTGTTCCTGGATCGGACCACTTGGACGTGATAGCGGAGGATCTCAGCTTCATTTTGATATACATTTTATTCACCACTATAGTTTTTGGTAGAACAAAGTTTTCAAAAAAAGATTTTTTCATATTTCACTCTAAGGGACATTTTGGACCCTAGGTCGAACTGAGTGATTTGTTCCTGGACCGGACCACTTGGAGGTGATAGAGGAGGGTCTCAGGTTCATTTTGATATATATTTTATTCACCGCTATAGTTTTTGGTAGAACAAAAATTTCACAAAAAGATTTTTCATATTTTACTCTAAGGGACATTTTGGACCCTAGGTCGAACTAAGTGATCTGTTCCTGGATCGGACCACTTGAAGGTGATAACGGAGGGTCTCAGCTTCATTTTTATATACATTTTATTTATCGCTATAGTTTTTGGTAGAACAAAGTTTAAAAAAAAAGATTTTTTCATATTTCACTCTAAGGGACATTTTTGGCCATAGGTCGAACTGAGTGATTTGTTCCTGGACCGGAATACTTGGAGGTGGTAGCGGAGGGTCTCAGCTTCATTTTGATATACATTTTATTCATCGCTATAGTTTTTGCTTGAACAAAGTATTCAAAAAAAGATTTTTTCATATTTCACTCTAAGGGACATTTTGGACCCTAGGTCGAACTGAGTGATTTGTTCCTAGACCGCACTACTTGGAGGTGATAGCGGAGGGTCTCAGCTTCATTTTGATATACATTTTATTTACCGCTATAGTTTTTGGTAGAACAAAGTTTTCAAAAAAATATTTTTTCATATTTCACTCTAAGGGACATTTTGGACCCTAGGTCGAACTGAGTGATTTGTTCCTGGACCGGACCACTTGGAGGTGATAGCGGAGGGTCTCAGCTTCATTTTCATATACATTTTATTTATCGCTATAGTTTTTGGTAGGACAAAGTTTAAAAAAAAAGATTTTTTCATATTTCACTCTAAGGGACATTTTTGGCCATAGGTCGAACTGACTGATTTGTTCCTGGACCGGAATACTTGGAGGTGATAGCGGAGGGTCTCAGCTTCATTTTGATATACATTTTATTCATCGCTATAGTTTTTGCTTGAACAAAGTATTCAAAAAAAATATTTTTTCATATTTCACTCTAAGGGACATTTTGGACCCTAGGTCGAACTGAGTGATTTGTTCCTAGACCGCACTACTTGGAGGTGATAGCGGAGGGTCTCAGCTTCATTTTGATATACACTTTATTTACCGCTATAGTTTTTGGTAGAACAAAGTTTTCAAAAAAATATTTTTTCATATTTCACTCTAAGGGACATTTTGGACCCTAGGTCGAACTGAGTGATTTGTTCCTGGACCGGACCACTTGGAGGTGATAGCGGAGGGTCTCAGCTTCATTTTCATATACATTTTATTTATCGCTATAGTTTTTGGTAGGACAAAGTTTAAAAAAAAAGATTTTTTCATATTTCACTCTAAGGGACATTTTTGGCCATAGGTCGAACTGAGTGATTTGTTCCTGGACCGGAATACTTGGAGGTGGTAGCGGAGGGTCTCAGCTTCATTTTGATATATATTTTATTCACCGCTATAGTTTTTGGTAGAACAAAAATTTCAAAAAAAGATTTTTCATATTTTACTCTAAGGGACATTTTGGACCCTAGGTCGAACTGAGTGATCTGTTCCTGGATCGGACCACTTGGACGTGATAGCGGAGGATCTCAGCTTCATTTTGATATACATTTTATTCACCACTATAGTTTTTGGTAGAACAAAGTTTTCAAAAAAAGATTTTTTCATATTTCACTCTAAGGGACATTTTGGACCCTAGGTCGAACTGAGTGATTTGTTCCTGGACCGGACCACTTGGAGGTGATAGAGGAGGGTCTCAGGTTCATTTTGATATATATTTTATTCACCGCTATAGTTTTTGGTAGAACAAAAATTTCACAAAAAGATTTTTCATATTTTACTCTAAGGGACATTTTGGACCCTAGGTCGAACTAAGTGATCTGTTCCTGGATCGGACCACTTGAAGGTGATAACGGAGGGTCTCAGCTTCATTTTTATATACATTTTATTCACCACTATAGTTTTTGGTAGAACAAAGTTTTCAAAAAAAGATTTTTTCATATTTCACTCTAAGGGACATTTTGGACCCTAGGTCGAACTGAGTGATTTGTTCCTGGACCGGACCACTTGGAGGTGATAGAGGAGGGTCTCAGGTTCATTTTGATATATATTTTATTCACCGCTATAGTTTTTGGTAGAACAAAAATTTCACAAAAAGATTTTTCATATTTTACTCTAAGGGACATTTTGGAACCTAGGTCGAACTAAGTGATCTGTTCCTGGATCGGACCACTTGAAGGTGATAACGGAGGGTCTCAGCTTCATTTTTATATACATTTTATTTATCGCTATAGTTTTTGGTAGAACAAAGTTTAAAAAAAAAGATTTTTTCATATTTCACTCTAAGGGACATTTTTGGCCATAGGTCGAACTGAGTGATTTGTTCCTGGACCGGAATACTTGGAGGTGGTAGCGGAGGGTCTCAGCTTCATTTTGATATACATTTTATTCATCGCTATAGTTTTTGCTTGAACAAAGTATTCAAAAAAAGATTTTTTCATATTTCACTCTAAGGGACATTTTGGACCCTAGGTCGAACTGAGTGATTTGTTCCTAGACCGCACTACTTGGAGGTGATAGCGGAGGGTCTCAGCTTCATTTTGATATACATTTTATTTACCGCTATAGTTTTTGGTAGAACAAAGTTTTCAAAAAAATATTTTTTCATATTTCACTCTAAGGGACATTTTGGACCCTAGGTCGAACTGAGTGATTTGTTCCTGGACCGGACCACTTGGAGGTGATAGCGGAGGGTCTCAGCTTCATTTTCATATACATTTTATTTATCGCTATAGTTTTTGGTAGGACAAAGTTTAAAAAAAAAGATTTTTTCATATTTCACTCTAAGGGACATTTTTGGCCATAGGTCGAACTGACTGATTTGTTCCTGGACCGGAATACTTGGAGGTGATAGCGGAGGGTCTCAGCTTCATTTTGATATACATTTTATTCATCGCTATAGTTTTTGCTTGAACAAAGTATTCAAAAAAAATATTTTTTCATATTTCACTCTAAGGGACATTTTGGACCCTAGGTCGAACTGAGTGATTTGTTCCTAGACCGCACTACTTGGAGGTGATAGCGGAGGGTCTCAGCTTCATTTTGATATACACTTTATTTACCGCTATAGTTTTTGGTAGAACAAAGTTTTCAAAAAAATATTTTTTCATATTTCACTCTAAGGGACATTTTGGACCCTAGGTCGAACTGAGTGATTTGTTCCTGGACCGGACCACTTGGAGGTGATAGCGGAGGGTCTCAGCTTCATTTTCATATACATTTTATTTATCGCTATAGTTTTTGGTAGGACAAAGTTTAAAAAAAAAGATTTTTTCATATTTCACTCTAAGGGACATTTTTGGCCATAGGTCGAACTGAGTGATTTGTTCCTGGACCGGAATACTTGGAGGTGGTAGCGGAGGGTCTCAGCTTCATTTTGATATATATTTTATTCACCGCTATAGTTTTTGGTAGAACAAAAATTTCAAAAAAAGATTTTTCATATTTTACTCTAAGGGACATTTTGGACCCTAGGTCGAACTGAGTGATCTGTTCCTGGATCGGACCACTTGGACGTGATAGCGGAGGATCTCAGCTTCATTTTGATATACATTTTATTCACCACTATAGTTTTTGGTAGAACAAAGTTTTCAAAAAAAGATTTTTTCATATTTCACTCTAAGGGACATTTTGGACCCTAGGTCGAACTGAGTGATTTGTTCCTGGACCGGACCACTTGGAGGTGATAGAGGAGGGTCTCAGGTTCATTTTGATATATATTTTATTCACCGCTATAGTTTTTGGTAGAACAAAAATTTCACAAAAAGATTTTTCATATTTTACTCTAAGGGACATTTTGGACCCTAGGTCGAACTAAGTGATCTGTTCCTGGATCGGACCACTTGAAGGTGATAACGGAGGGTCTCAGCTTCATTTTTATATACATTTTATTCACCACTATAGTTTTTGGTAGAACAAAGTTTTCAAAAAAAGATTTTTTCATATTTCACTCTAAGGGACATTTTGGACCCTAGGTCGAACTGAGTGATTTGTTCCTGGACCGGACCACTTGGAGGTGATAGAGGAGGGTCTCAGGTTCATTTTGATATATATTTTATTCACCGCTATAGTTTTTGGTAGAACAAAAATTTCACAAAAAGATTTTTCATATTTTACTCTAAGGGACATTTTGGAACCTAGGTCGAACTAAGTGATCTGTTCCTGGATCGGACCACTTGAAGGTGATAACGGAGGGTCTCAGCTTCATTTTTATATACATTTTATTTATCGCTATAGTTTTTGGTAGAACAAAGTTTAAAAAAAAAGATTTTTTCATATTTCACTCTAAGGGACATTTTTGGCCATAGGTCGAACTGAGTGATTTGTTCCTGGACCGGAATACTTGGAGGTGGTAGCGGAGGGTCTCAGCTTCATTTTGATATACATTTTATTCATCGCTATAGTTTTTGCTTGAACAAAGTATTCAAAAAAAGATTTTTTCATATTTCACTCTAAGGGACATTTTGGACCCTAGGTCGAACTGAGTGATTTGTTCCTAGACCGCACTACTTGGAGGTGATAGCGGAGGGTCTCAGCTTCATTTTGATATACATTTTATTTACCGCTATAGTTTTTGGTAGAACAAAGTTTTCAAAAAAATATTTTTTCATATTTCACTCTAAGGGACATTTTGGACCCTAGGTCGAACTGAGTGATTTGTTCCTGGACCGGACCACTTGGAGGTGATAGCGGAGGGTCTCAGCTTCATTTTCATATACATTTTATTTATCGCTATAGTTTTTGGTAGGACAAAGTTTAAAAAAAAAGATTTTTTCATATTTCACTCTAAGGGACATTTTTGGCCATAGGTCGAACTGACTGATTTGTTCCTGGACCGGAATACTTGGAGGTGATAGCGGAGGGTCTCAGCTTCATTTTGATATACATTTTATTCATCGCTATAGTTTTTGCTTGAACAAAGTATTCAAAAAAAATATTTTTTCATATTTCACTCTAAGGGACATTTTGGACCCTAGGTCGAACTGAGTGATTTGTTCCTAGACCGCACTACTTGGAGGTGATAGCGGAGGGTCTCAGCTTCATTTTGATATACACTTTATTTACCGCTATAGTTTTTGGTAGAACAAAGTTTTCAAAAAAATATTTTTTCATATTTCACTCTAAGGGACATTTTGGACCCTAGGTCGAACTGAGTGATTTGTTCCTGGACCGGACCACTTGGAGGTGATAGCGGAGGGTCTCAGCTTCATTTTCATATACATTTTATTTATCGCTATAGTTTTTGGTAGGACAAAGTTTAAAAAAAAAGATTTTTTCATATTTCACTCTAAGGGACATTTTTGGCCATAGGTCGAACTGAGTGATTTGTTCCTGGACCGGAATACTTGGAGGTGGTAGCGGAGGGTCTCAGCTTCATTTTGATATATATTTTATTCACCGCTATAGTTTTTGGTAGAACAAAAATTTCAAAAAAAGATTTTTCATATTTTACTCTAAGGGACATTTTGGACCCTAGGTCGAACTGAGTGATCTGTTCCTGGATCGGACCACTTGGACGTGATAGCGGAGGATCTCAGCTTCATTTTGATATACATTTTATTCACCACTATAGTTTTTGGTAGAACAAAGTTTTCAAAAAAAGATTTTTTCATATTTCACTCTAAGGGACATTTTGGACCCTAGGTCGAACTGAGTGATTTGTTCCTGGACCGGACCACTTGGAGGTGATAGAGGAGGGTCTCAGGTTCATTTTGATATATATTTTATTCACCGCTATAGTTTTTGGTAGAACAAAAATTTCACAAAAAGATTTTTCATATTTTACTCTAAGGGACATTTTGGACCCTAGGTCGAACTAAGTGATCTGTTCCTGGATCGGACCACTTGAAGGTGATAACGGAGGGTCTCAGCTTCATTTTTATATACATTTTATTCACCACTATAGTTTTTGGTAGAACAAAGTTTTCAAAAAAAGATTTTTTCATATTTCACTCTAAGGGACATTTTGGACCCTAGGTCGAACTGAGTGATTTGTTCCTGGACCGGACCACTTGGAGGTGATAGAGGAGGGTCTCAGGTTCATTTTGATATATATTTTATTCACCGCTATAGTTTTTGGTAGAACAAAAATTTCACAAAAAGATTTTTCATATTTTACTCTAAGGGACATTTTGGAACCTAGGTCGAACTAAGTGATCTGTTCCTGGATCGGACCACTTGAAGGTGATAACGGAGGGTCTCAGCTTCATTTTTATATACATTTTATTTATCGCTATAGTTTTTGGTAGAACAAAGTTTAAAAAAAAAGATTTTTTCATATTTCACTCTAAGGGACATTTTTGGCCATAGGTCGAACTGAGTGATTTGTTCCTGGACCGGAATACTTGGAGGTGGTAGCGGAGGGTCTCAGCTTCATTTTGATATACATTTTATTCATCGCTATAGTTTTTGCTTGAACAAAGTATTCAAAAAAAGATTTTTTCATATTTCACTCTAAGGGACATTTTGGACCCTAGGTCGAACTGAGTGATTTGTTCCTAGACCGCACTACTTGGAGGTGATAGCGGAGGGTCTCAGCTTCATTTTGATATACATTTTATTTACCGCTATAGTTTTTGGTAGAACAAAGTTTTCAAAAAAATATTTTTTCATATTTCACTCTAAGGGACATTTTGGACCCTAGGTCGAACTGAGTGATTTGTTCCTGGACCGGACCACTTGGAGGTGATAGCGGAGGGTCTCAGCTTCATTTTCATATACATTTTATTTATCGCTATAGTTTTTGGTAGGACAAAGTTTAAAAAAAAAGATTTTTTCATATTTCACTCTAAGGGACATTTTTGGCCATAGGTCGAACTGACTGATTTGTTCCTGGACCGGAATACTTGGAGGTGATAGCGGAGGGTCTCAGCTTCATTTTGATATACATTTTATTCATCGCTATAGTTTTTGCTTGAACAAAGTATTCAAAAAAAATATTTTTTCATATTTCACTCTAAGGGACATTTTGGACCCTAGCTCGAACTGAGTGATTTGTTCCTAGACCGCACTACTTGGAGGTGATAGCGGAGGGTCTCAGCTTCATTTTGATATACACTTTATTTACCGCTATAGTTTTTGGTAGAACAAAGTTTTCAAAAAAATATTTTTTCATATTTCACTCTAAGGGACATTTTGGACCCTAGGTCGAACTGAGTGATTTGTTCCTGGACCGGACCACTTGGAGGTGATAGCGGAGGGTCTCAGCTTCATTTTCATATACATTTTATTTATCGCTATAGTTTTTGGTAGGACAAAGTTTAAAAAAAAAGATTTTTTCATATTTCACTCTAAGGGACATTTTTGGCCATAGGTCGAACTGAGTGATTTGTTCCTGGACCGGAATACTTGGAGGTGGTAGCGGAGGGTCTCAGCTTCATTTTGATATATATTTTATTCACCGCTATAGTTTTTGGTAGAACAAAAATTTCAAAAAAAGATTTTTCATATTTTACTCTAAGGGACATTTTGGACCCTAGGTCGAACTGAGTGATCTGTTCCTGGATCGGACCACTTGGACGTGATAGCGGAGGATCTCAGCTTCATTTTGATATACATTTTATTCACCACTATAGTTTTTGGTAGAACAAAGTTTTCAAAAAAAGATTTTTTCATATTTCACTCTAAGGGACATTTTGGACCCTAGGTCGAACTGAGTGATTTGTTCCTGGACCGGACCACTTGGAGGTGATAGAGGAGGGTCTCAGGTTCATTTTGATATATATTTTATTCACCGCTATAGTTTTTGGTAGAACAAAAATTTCACAAAAAGATTTTTCATATTTTACTCTAAGGGACATTTTGGAACCTAGGTCGAACTAAGTGATCTGTTCCTGGATCGGACCACTTGAAGGTGATAACGGAGGGTCTCAGCTTCATTTTTATATACATTTTATTTATCGCTATAGTTTTTGGTAGAACAAAGTTTAAAAAAAAAGATTTTTTCATATTTCACTCTAAGGGACATTTTTGGCCATAGGTCGAACTGAGTGATTTGTTCCTGGACCGGAATACTTGGAGGTGGTAGCGGAGGGTCTCAGCTTCATTTTGATATACATTTTATTCATCGCTATAGTTTTTGCTTGAACAAAGTATTCAAAAAAATATTTTTTCATATTTCACTCTAAGGGACATTTTGGACCCTAGGTCGAACTGAGTGATTTGTTCCTAGACCGCACTACTTGGAGGTGATAGCGGAGGGTCTCAGCTTCATTTTGATATACATTTTATTTACCGCTATAGTTTTTGGTAGAACAAAGTTTTCAAAAAAATATTTTTTCATATTTCACTCTAAGGGACATTTTGGACCCTAGGTCGAACTGAGTGATTTGTTCCTGGACCGGACCACTTGGAGGTGATAGCGGAGGGTCTCAGCTTCATTTTCATATACATTTTATTTATCGCTATAGTTTTTGGTAGGACAAAGTTTAAAAAAAAAGATTTTTTCATATTTCACTCTAAGGGACATTTTTGGCCATAGGTCGAACTGAGTGATTTGTTCCTGGACCGGAATACTTGGAGGTGATAGCGGAGGGTCTCAGCTTCATTTTGATATACACTTTGTTTACCGCTATAGTTTTTGGTAGAACAAAGTTTTCAAAAAAATATTTTTTCATATTTCACTCTAAGGGACATTTTGGACCCTAGGTCGAACTGAGTGATTTGTTCCTGGACCGGACCACTTGGAGGTGATAGCGGAGGGTCTCAGCTTCATTTTCATATACATTTTATTTATCGCTATAGTTTTTGGTAGGACAAAGTTTAAAAAAAAAGATTTTTCATATTTTACTCTAAGGGACATTTTGGACCCTAGGTCGAACTGAGTGATCTGTTCCTGGATCGGACCACTTGGACGTGATAGCGGAGGATCTCAGCTTCATTTTGATATACATTTTATTCACCACTATAGTTTTTGGTAGAACAAAGTTTTCAAAAAAAGATTTTTTCATATTTCACTCTAAGGGACATTTTGGACCCTAGGTCGAACTGAGTGATTTGTTCCTGGACCGGACCACTTGGAGGTGATAGAGGAGGGTCTCAGGTTCATTTTGATATATATTTTATTCACCGCTATAGTTTTTGGTAGAACAAAAATTTCACAAAAAGATTTTTCATATTTTACTCTAAGGGACATTTTGGACCCTAGGTCGAACTAAGTGATCTGTTCCTGGATCGGACCACTTGAAGGTGATAACGGAGGGTCTCAGCTTCATTTTTATATACATTTTATTTATCGCTATAGTTTTTGGTAGAACAAAGTTTAAAAAAAAAGATTTTTTCATATTTCACTCTATGGGACATTTTTGGCCATAGGTCGAACTGAGTGATTTGTTCCTGGACCGGAATACTTGGAGGTGGTAGCGGAGGGTCTCAGCTTCATTTTGATATACATTTTATTCATCGCTATAGTTTTTGGTTGAACAAAGTATTCAAAAAAAGATTTTTTCATATTTCACTCTAAGGGACATTTTGGACCCTAGGTCGAACTGAGTGATTTGTTCCTAGACCGCACTACTTGGAGGTGATAGCGGAGGGTCTCAGCTTCATTTTGATATACATTTTATTTACCGCTATAGTTTTTGGTAGAACAAAGTTTTCAAAAAAATATTTTTTCATATTTCACTCTAAGGGACATTTTGGACCCTAGGTCGAACTGAGTGATTTGTTCCTGGACCGGACCACTTGGAGGTGATAGCGGAGGGTCTCAGCTTCATTTTCATATACATTTTATTTATCGCTATAGTTTTTGGTAGGACAAAGTTTAAAAAAAAAGATTTTTTCATATTTCACTCTAAGGGACATTTTTGGCCATAGGTCGAACTGAGTGATTTGTTCCTGGACCGGAATACTTGGAGGTGATAGCGGAGGGTCTCAGCTTCATTTTGATATACATTTTGTTCATCGCTATAGTTTTTGCTTGAACAAAGTATTCAAAAAAAGATTTTTTCATATTTCACTCTAAGGGACATTTTGGACCCTAGGTCGAACTGAGTGATTTGTTCCTGGACCGCACTACTTGGAGGTGATAGCGGAGGGTCTCAGCTTCATTTTGATATACATTTTATTTACCGCTATAGTTTTTGGTAGAACAAAGTTTTCAAAAAAATATTTTTTCATATTTCACTCTAAGGGACATTTTGGACCCTAGGTCGAACTGAGTGATTTGTTCCTGGACCGGACCACTTGGAGGTGATAGCGGAGGGTCTCAGCTTCATTTTCATATACATTTTATTTATCGCTATAGTTTTTGGTAGGACAAAGTTTTAAAAAAAAAATTTTCATATTTCACTCTAGAGGACATTTTGGACCCTAGGTCGAACTGAGTGATTTGTTCCTGGACCGGACCACTTGGAGGTGATAGTGAACTTGACATATTCAATGAATCATCGCTGATTTCGAAGGGACCAAGAACATGATCGCGTTCATTGTTTTGAACATTTAATTGTTGTTCTTGACAACTTTCTACTTTATTAGATTTAATAATTTGATGACCGTTCATATTCTTTAATTCGTCAACAATTTTAGTTAAATCATTCTTAATAGTTTTAAAATTTGATTTAAATTCTTCAACAAATTTAAAATGTTGGAAAATATCTTTAAGAATTTTCGCAAAAGAATCATTAGAAATTGTTTGGTCTTCTGATGAATTTAATATCTTTAAAATTTTTGTAGAACCACAATTTAACTTTTCTGTTGGATTTTTAAACTTGCTATTATCATCCTTCAATGGTAAATTTTCAAATATTAAGTATGCTTCGTTAGTCAATGGGTAAGATTTCTGTGAATCTTTCACAATAAAATCATTCGAGTTAATTAAAACTTCGTTATCAATGTCCGAAATATTATCTGGACTATTTAATAACTTCTTGTTTCATTGGAAAAGAATTAACTTTCATTCCATTAGTATTAGGATTTGAAATTTTATTACATTCTAATAAAGTATTATTTTCTGATACATCAGATTTTAAATTCGTAGCACTATTAAATGTGTCTACTTTTATTACCTTGCGTGTTTTCAGCAAGGTTTTTGCCATACTACAGATCCTTCTTCTATTTTTTAAATTACTTTGAAGCTTATTATATTTAGATTTTTTGCAAATAGCATTTAACGATTCAATAATAATTTCAAATAATTTAACATTTTTCGAAGAAATTATCTGCAAATCCTCTAAAAATAAGCAATTTAACAGTATGGTCTTTAAATCATTTCAACTATAACTAAACTTACGTCTCACTCTCATGATGAAATTTCGCCTCTAGATGTAACAAAAAAAAAAAAAAAGTAAAAATTATATATTGTTAAAAATTTTTTATTTGTAAAATTTTTTGAAATCAATATTTTATTAAACTAATTTACCTAATTATAAATTATTCTTAATATATTCTTATATTATATATTAATTTAAAAAATACATTAAAATTATTATTAAATATTTCTATATTTAGTATTAAAATAATTATATTATTAAAGTTAATAAAAGGTATTAGTGAAAATGTACATTTATTACCCTCTTTCCAAGTGTGTAAGTTTTTTGTCTTCCTTCTAATGGCCTTCCTTTGCTTAAGTTTAGTCTTCCTTCTATTGAGCCTTCCTTCTATTGATAGTGGTCTTCCTTCGCTTGAGCTTTCTGCGCGTATTAAAAAAAAATATATAATAAAAAAATAAAAAATAAAAATCCATTTTAAATTTCATGTTTTGATTTTTTTTTCTAAATTTTATATAATTTTGTCGATCCGTTTGTAATTTCATATTTTAACGATAAAACGATAGTTTTTCTTAATATTTTTTCAATATGGCGATACTTTTTTGATAATTTTTTTTTTAATTTTTTTGATATGTCGATAGTCTTCTTTTTTGTACCGAGTTCCTTTTCGCGATCGTGACCCTAGGTCGAACTGAGTGATTTGTTCCTGGACCGGACCACTTGGAGGTGATAGCGGAGGGTCTCAGCTTCATTTTCATATACATTTTATTTATCGCTATAGTTTTTGGTAGGACAAAGTTTTAAAAAAAAAAAATTCATATTTCACTCTAGAGGACATTTTGGACCCTAGGTCGAACTGAGTGATTTGTTCCTGGACCGGACCACTTGGAGGTGATAGTGAAAGGTCTCAGCTTCATTTTGATATAAATTTTATTTACCGTTATAGTTTTTGGTAGGGCAAAGTTTTAAAAAAAATTTTCATATTTCACTCTAGAGGACATTTTGGACCCTAGGTCGAACTGAGTGATTTGTTCCTGGACCGGACCACTTGGAGGTGATAGCGGAGGGTCTCAGCTTCATTTTCATATACATTTTATTTATCGCTATAGTTTTTGGTAGAACAAAGTTTAAAAAAAAAGATTTTTTCATATTTCACTCTAAGGGACATTTTTGGCCATAGGTCGAACTGAGTGATTTGTTCCTGGACCAGAATACTTGGAGGTGGTAGCGGAGGGTCTCAGCTTCATTTTGATATACATTTTATTCATCGCTATAGTTTTTGCTTGAACAAAGTATTCAAAAAAAGATTTTTTCATATTTCACTCTAAGGGACATTTTGGACCCTAGGTCGAACTGAGTGATTTGTTCCTAGACCGCACTACTTGGAGGTGATAGCGGAGGGTCTCAGCTTCATTTTGATATACATTTTATTTACCGCTATAGTTTTTGGTAGAACAAAGTTTTCAAAAAAATATTTTTTCATATTTCACTCTAAGGGACATTTTGGACCCTAGGTCGAACTGAGTGATTTGTTCCTGGACCGGACCACTTGGAGGTGATAGCGGAGGGTCTCAGCTTCATTTTCATATACATTTTATTTATCGCTATAGTTTTTGGTAGGACAAAGTTTAAAAAAAAAGATTTTTTCATATTTCACTCTAAGGGACATTTTTGGCCATAGGTCGAACTGAGTGATTTGTTCCTGGACCGGAATACTTGGAGGTGATAGCGGAGGGTCTCAGCTTCATTTTGATATACACTTTATTTACCGCTATAGTTTTTGGTAGAACAAAGTTTTCAAAAAAATATTTTTTCATATTTCACTCTAAGGGACATTTTGGACCCTAGGTCGAACTGAGTGATTTGTTCCTGGACCGGACCACTTGGAGGTGATAGCGGAGGGTCTCAGCTTCATTTTCATATACATTTTATTTATCGCTATAGTTTTTGGTAGGACAAAGTTTAAAAAAAAAGATTTTTTCATATTTCACTCTAAGGGACATTTTTGGCCATAGGTCGAACTGAGTGATTTGTTCCTGGACCAGAATACTTGGAGGTGGTAGCGGAGGGTCTCAGCTTCATTTTGATATATATTTTATTCACCGCTATAGTTTTTGGTAGAACAAAAATTTCAAAAAAAGATTTTTCATATTTTACTCTAAGGGACATTTTGGACCCTAGGTCGAACTGAGTGATCTGTTCCTGGATCGGACCACTTGGACGTGATAGCGGAGGATCTCAGCTTCATTTTGATATACATTTTATTCACCACTATAGTTTTTGGTAGAACAAAGTTTTCAAAAAAAGATTTTTTCATATTTCACTCTAAGGGACATTTTGGACCCTAGGTCGAACTGAGTGATTTGTTCCTGGACCGGACCACTTGGAGGTGATAGAGGAGGGTCTCAGGTTCATTTTGATATATATTTTATTCACCGCTATAGTTTTTGGTAGAACAAAAATTTCACAAAAAGATTTTTCATATTTTACTCTAAGGGACATTTTGGACCCTAGGTCGAACTAAGTGATCTGTTCCTGGATCGGACCACTTGAAGGTGATAACGGAGGGTCTCAGCTTCATTTTTATATACATTTTATTTATCGCTATAGTTTTTGGTAGAACAAAGTTTTCAAAAAAAGATTTTTTCATATTTCACTCTAAGGGACATTTTGGACCCTAGGTCGAACTGAGTGATTTGTTCCTGGACCGCACTACTTGGAGGTGATAGCGGAGGGTCTCAGCTTCATTTTGATATACATTTTATTTACCGCTATAGTTTTTGGTAGAACAAAGTTTTCAAAAAAATATTTTTTCATATTTCACTCTAAGGGACATTTTGGACCCTAGGTCGAACTGAGTGATTTGTTCCTGGACCGGACCACTTGGAGGTGATAGCGGAGGGTCTCAGCTTCATTTTCATATACATTTTATTTATCGCTATAGTTTTTGGTAGGACAAAGTTTAAAAAAAAAAATTTTCATATTTCACTCTAGAGGACATTTTGGACCCTAGGTCGAACTGAGTGATTTGTTCCTGGACCGGACCACTTGGAGGTGATAGTGAACTTGACATATTCAATGAATCATCGCTGATTTCGAAGGGACCAAGAACATGATCGCGTTCATTGTTTTGAACATTTAATTGTTGTTCTTGACAACTTTCTACTTTATTAGATTTAATAATTTGATGACCGTTCATATTCTTTAATTCGTCAACAATTTTAGTTAAATCATTCTTAATAGTTTTAAAATTTGATTTAAATTCTTCAACAAATTTAAAATGTTGGAAAATATCTTTAAGAATTTTCGCAAAAGAATCATTAGAAATTGTTTGGTCTTCTGATGAATTTAATATCTTTAAAATTTTTGTAGAACCACAATTTAACTTTTCTGTTGGATTTTTAAACTTGCTATTATCATCCTTCAATGGTAAATTTTCAAATATTAAGTATGCTTCGTTAGTCAATGGGTAAGATTTCTGTGAATCTTTCACAATAAAATCATTCGAGTTAATTAAAACTTCGTTATCAATGTCCGAAATATTATCTGGACTATTTAATAACTCCAATATATATTCTTGTTTCATTAGAAAAGAATTAACTTTCATTCCATTAGTATTAGGATTTGAAATTTTATTACATTCTAATAAAGTATTATTTTCTGATACATCAGATTTTAAATTCGTAGCACTATTAAATGTGTCTACTTTTATTACCTTGCGTGTTTTCAGCAAGGTTTTTGCCATACTACAGATCCTTCTTCTATTTTTTAAATTATTTTGAAGCTTATTATATTTAGATTTTTTGCAAATAGCATTTAACGATTCAATAATAATTTCAAATAATTTAACATTTTTCGAAGAAATTATCTGCAAATCCTCTAAAAATAAGCAATTTAACAGTATGGTCTTTAAATCATTTCAACTATAACTAAACTTACGTCTCACTCTCATGATGAAATTTCGCCTCTAGATGTAACAAAAAAAAAAAAAAAAGTAAAAATTATATATTGTTAAAAATTTTTTATTTGTAAAATTTTTTGAAATCAATATTTTATTAAACTAATTTACCTAATTATAAATTATTCTTAATATATTCTTATATTATATATTAATTTACAAAATACATTAAAATTATTATTAAATATTTCTATATTTAGTATTAAAATAATTATATTATTAAAGTTAATAAAAGGTATTAGTGAAAATGTACATTTATTACCCTCTTTCCAAGTGTGTAAGTTTTTTGTCTTCCTTCTAATGGCCTTCCTTTGCTTAAGTTTAGTCTTCCTTCTATTGAGCCTTCCTTCTATTGATAGTGGTCTTCCTTCGCTTGAGCTTTCTGCGCGTATTAAAAAAAAATATATAATAAAAAAATAAAAAATAAAAATCCATTTTAAATTTCATGTTTTGATTTTTTTTTCTAAATTTTATATAATTTTGTCGATCCGTTTGTAATTTCATATTTTAACGATAAAACGATAGTTTTTCTTAATATTTTTTCAATATGGCGATACTTTTTTGATAATTTTTTTTTTAATTTTTTTGATATGTCGATAGTCTTCTTTTTTGTACCGAGTTCCTTTTCGCGATCGTGACCCTAGGTCGAACTGAGTGATTTGTTCCTGGACCGGACCACTTTGAGGTGATAGCGGAGGGTCTCAGCTTCATTTTCATATACATTTTATTTATCGCTATAGTTTTTGGTAGGACAAAGTTTAAAAAAAAAAAAAATCATATTTCACTCTAGAGGACATTTTGGACCCTAGGTCGAACTGAGTGATTTGTTCCTGGACCGGACCACTTGGAGGTGATAGTGAAAGGTCTCAGCTTCATTTTGATATAAATTTTATTTACCGTTATAGTTTTTGGTAGGGCAAAGTTTTAAAAAAAATTTTCATATTTCACTCTAGAGGACATTTTGGACCCTAGGTCGAACTGAGTGATTTGTTCCTGGACCGGACCACTTGGAGGTGATAGCGGAGGGTCTCAGCTTCATTTTCATATACATTTTATTTATCGCTATAGTTTTTGGTAGAACAAAGTTTAAAAAAAAAAGATTTTTTCATATTTCACTCTAAGGGACATTTTTGGCCATAGGTCGAACTGAGTGATTTGTTCCTGGACCGGAATACTTGGAGGTGATAGCGGAGGGTCTCAGCTTCATTTTGATATACATTTTATTCATCGCTATAGTTTTTGCTTGAACAAAGTATTCAAAAAAAATATTTTTTCATATTTCACTCTAAGGGACATTTTGGACCCTAGGTCGAACTGAGTGATTTGTTCCTGGACCGGAATACTTGGAGGTGATAGCGGAGGGTCTCAGCTTCATTTTGATATACATTTTATTCATCGCTATAGTTTTTGGTAGAACAAAGTTTTCAAAAAAATTTTTTTCATATTTCATTTACCACTATAGTTTTTGGTAGAACAAAGTATTGAAAAAAATGGTGATGATGGTGCCGGGACTGCAACGTACCAGTAAATGATCTGGAGGTGATAGTGGAGGGTCTCATAATTGAAAAGTTCGAAAAAGATTACTTAAAAGGAATAGTTTTTGGTATAACAAAGTATTGAAAAAAACGGTAAATGATCTGGCATCCCAGGAATAAATATATTAACAATTTAAAAACTTGGCATACCTTTTATACTAACATGTCCACCAAGACGAATTTTTACAATGTAGTTTCCATTAGACATATAGCCTTCAGTTTTCTGAAGTGTCAAAGTGTATATATAAAAAATTTTTGGAACGAACCTTGTTAAATCTAGCTTGATAACCGTCGAACTTTATTTGTCATCAAAGAAACAGCAGGGTAAGTGTTTTTTTAATTGATTAAAAATAAGATTTTTAAGTGATAATAATAATTTATATAGTTAATATGTGTGAGTTTAAAGTGAGTGATTTAAAAAAAATAGTGATTTTTTCTTTTTTTTTAACTTTTGTGTATGGTAATAGAACTGCCGCGTAATTAAAAATAAATCTAAAAATGGGATTTTTTAAATTCCCAAATAAAAAAATTATTTTGTAATTTTGCAGAAATAAATATTTTTTTTATTTTTATTTTTTTTTTCTATCGCCATACCGAAAAATTATCGCGCAAAAAAAATTATCGATATATCGGAAAACTATCGCCATATGGGAAAAATCTTAAGCAAAACTATCGCCTTATCGGTAAAATAGGAAATTACAAACGGATTGACAAAATTACATAAAATTTAGAAAAAAAAAATCAAAACATGAAATTTAAAATGGATTTTTATTTTTTTATTACATATTTTTTAACACGCGCTACCAATAGAAGGAATGCTCAATAGAATATTTACAACTGTCGCATATGGTTATGTTACAATTTATCTTTTTTGAACAACCACAATGACAACAAAATCTTGTTTTATCACCTTGATGTTTTATAACAAATTTTTCATTTCCATTCTGAAATCATTAGGATTGCATAAGTTTGTTAAGGATTCATTTTTGAGAATTTTTGATGCTTACATAAAACAAAAATTCCACAACTTGGTCCATCTGTTTGCAAATCTCTATTTACAGTTTCTTTATATTGCCATGAAGACTCATTAGTTCCAATATTAACAATAAAATAATTATAAGTACGTTTTCCTTCATCTTCATTTGAAAAAGAATTTATATAAATAAATTCATGTGTAGAAAATTTTAAAACACACAATGTAAAATGATTGGACTATTAATGGTGACAAATAACAATTCTGGTTGATTATTCATAAATATTTTCAGTAGCTCATGCTGTATGTTGTCAGATTGGCTGGGCATACTGTAACAATCGACTGACCTACTTTCTTTTATAATTATTAAGAGGCAAGTATTTAGAACAAAATTAGTCAACCATTCATTATCATTTAAAGACATCCAGTCCGAAGTTTCTAAATAATCGGTAAATCGAACATTTATAGAAACTATTCTATTATTAATTTCAGAAAATAATTCATCAAATTTAAATAGAAAAAAGTTATCTTTTTGAATCGCATTACTATTATTTTTACGAATTTCTGAAACCATTTTGAAAATTGCAATATTATCTGCAGCATTTAAAATTTGCTGTTTTCTATACAAATATGCCTTATCGTTCTTAAGGTCGTTTTTATAATATATCTTTTTAATCCTCTGATTTGCCCAACATGAGATTAATTTTCAGTATGTTGTATTACTTTGGTTCTATAAACGGAAACGTTTCCCTTAGGATTAATATCAAATCGGAAAGTTGTGCAATCATTAAATTTACAATAAGCGTACATAAATGTACTGTCTTTTCCATATAGAATATTATAAAAACATAAAATACAAACATTGTTATCTTCTAAGATTTTCTTTTTAGTAATTTTTGTGTTGTTTGTATTTTGTACAACATCTAAGTTAACAATAAATGTACAATCAAGAATATTCTTTTGAAATGTTCTTTTAGGTTTTGCACACTTTGATTCCCCTTGAAGCACAGTTCTATTGCATTTTTCATTGGGATTTAGAATCTTTCTATAAGTTAAAAAGCTTGACATATTCAATGAATCATCGCTGATTTCGAAGGGACCAAGAACATGATCGCGTTCATTGTTTTGAACATTTAATTGTTGTTCTTGACAACTTTCTACTTTATTAGATTTAATAATTTGATGACCGTTCATATTCTTTAATTCGTCAACAATTTTAGTTAAATCATTCTTAATAGTTTTAAAATTTGATTTAAATTCTTCAACAAATTTAAAATGTTGGAAAATATCTTTAAGAATTTTCGCAAAAGAATCATTAGAAATTGTTTGGTCTTCTGATGAATTTAATATCTTTAAAATTTTTGTAGAACCACAATTTAACTTTTCTGTTGGATTTTTAAACTTGCTATTATCATCCTTCAATGGTAAATTTTCAAATATTAAGTATGCTTCGTTAGTCAATGGGTAAGATTTCTGTGAATCTTTCACAATAAAATCATTCGAGTTAATTAAAACTTCGTTATCAATGTCCGAAATATTATCTGGACTATTTAATAACTCCAATATATATTCTTGTTTCATTAGAAAAGAATTAACTTTCATTCCATTAGTATTAGGATTTGAAATTTTATTACATTCTAATAAAGTATTATTTTCTGATACATCAGATTTTAAATTCGTAGCACTATTAAATGTGTCTACTTTTATTACCTTGCGTGTTTTCAGCAAGGTTTTTGCCATACTACAGATCCTTCTTCTATTTTTTAAATTATTTTGAAGCTTATTATATTTAGATTTTTTGCAAATAGCATTTAACGATTCAATAATAATTTCAAATAATTTAACATTTTTCGAAGAAATTATCTGCAAATCCTCTAAAAATAAGCAATTTAACAGTATGGTCTTTAAATCATTTCAACTATAACTAAACTTACGTCTCACTCTCATGATGAAATTTCGCCTCTAGATGTAACAAAAAAAAAAAAAAAAGTAAAAATTATATATTGTTAAAAATTTTTTATTTGTAAAATTTTTTGAAATCAATATTTTATTAAACTAATTTACCTAATTATAAATTATTCTTAATATATTCTTATATTATATATTAATTTACAAAATACATTAAAATTATTATTAAATATTTCTATATTATAAATAATTATATTATTAAAATTAATAAAAGGTATTAGTGAAAATGTACATTTATTACCCTCTTTCCAAGTGTGTAAGTTTTTTGTCTTCCTTCTAATGGCCTTCCTCTGCTTAAGCTTAGTCTTCCTTCTATTGAGCCTTCCTTCTATTGATAGTGGTCTTCCTTCGCTTGAGCTTTCTGCGCGTATTAAAAAAAAATATATAATAAAAAAATAAAAAATAAAAATCCATTTTAAATTTCATGTTTTGATTTTTTTTTTTCTAAATTTTATATAATTTTGTCGATCCGTTTGTAATTTCATATTTTAACGATAAAACGATAGTTTTTCTTAATATTTTTTCAATATGGCGATACTTTTTTGATAATTTTTTTTTTAATTTTTTTGATATGTCGATAGTCTTCTTTTTTGTACCGAGTTCCTTTTCGCGATCGTTTTATTTTGCTTTTGTGCGATAATTTTTCGATATGGCGATAAAAAAAATAAAAAAATACTTATTTCTGCAAAATTACTAATAATTTTTTTTTATTTGGGAATTTAAAAAAAACCCTTTTTAAATTACTTTGTATTACGCGACAGCTCTATTACCATACATACATTAAAAAAAAACTCACTATTTTTTTAAATCACTTACTTTAAACTCACACATACTAACTTTATAAAAATAATGTTATATTATTATTATTATCACTTAAAAATCATATTTTTAATCAATTTAAAAAAACACTTACCTGCTGTTTCTTTGATGGCAAATAAAATTTGACGGTTACCAAACCAGATTTAACAAAGTTCGTTCCAAAAACTTTTTATATGTGCAGTTTGACACTTCAGAAAACTGAAGGCTACATGCCTAATCGAAACCACCTTGTAAAAATTCGTCTTGGTGGCCATGTTAGTATAAAAGGTGTGCCAAGTTTTTAAACTGTTAATATATTTATTTCTGGGCTGCCAGATTATTTACATTTATCTCAGAGGCTGGTACGTTGCAGATCGGGCACCACCATCATCGTTTTTTTCAATACTTTATTCTACCAAAAACTATAGCGGTAAATGAAATATGAAAAAAAGTTTTTTTAAAACTTTGTTCTACCAAAAACTATAGCGGTAAATAAAATGTATATCAAAATGAAGCTGAGACCCTCCGCTATCACCTCCAAGTGCTCCGGTCCAGGAACAAGTCACCCAGTTCGACCTAGGGTCCAATATGTCCCTTGAGTGAAAGATAAAAAAATCTTTTTTTTGAAAACTGTTCTACCAAAAACTATAGCGGTAAATAAAATGTATATGAAAATGAAGCTGAGACCTTCTACTATCACCTGCAAGTAGCCCGGTCCAGGAACAAATCACTCAATTCGAACTATGGCCAAAAATGTCCTCTAGAGTGAAATATGAAAATACCTTTTTTGGAAAACTTTGTTCTACCAAAACCTATAGCGGTAAATAAAATGTATATCAAAATGAAGCTGAGACCCTCCGCTATCACCTCCAGGAACAAATCACTCAGTTCGACCTAGGGTCCAAAATGTCCCTAAGAGTGAAATATGAAAATACCTTTTTTGGAAAACTTTGTTCTACCAAAAACTATAGCGGTAAATAAAATGTATATCAAAATGAAGCTGAGACCTTTCGCTATCACCTCCAAGTGGTCCGGTCCAGGAACAAATCACTCAGTCCTCTAGAGTGAAATATGAAAAAAAGTTTTTTTAAAACTTTGTTCTACCAAAAACTATAGCGGTAAATAAAATGTATATGAAAATGAAGCTGAGACCTTCTACTATCACCTGCAAGTAGCCCGGTCCAGGAACAAATCACTCAATTCGAACTATGGCCAAAAATGTCCTCTAGAGTGAAATATGAAAATACCTTTTTTGGAAAACTTTGTTCTACCAAAAACTATAGCGGTAAATAAAATGTATATCAAAATAAAGCTGAGAACCTCCGCTATCACCTCCAAGTGGTCCGGTCCAGGAACAAATCACTCAGTTCGACCTAGGGTCCAAAATGTCGCTTAGAGTGAAATATGAAAAAATATTTTTTTGAAAACTTTGTTCTACCAAAAACTATAGCGGTAAATAAAATGTATATCAAAATGAAGCTGAGACCCTCCGCTATCACCTGCAAGTAGCCCGGTCCAGGAACAAATCTCTCAATTCGAACTATGGCCAAAAATGTCCTCTAGAGTGAAATCTGAAAATACATTTTTTGGAAAACTTTGTTCTACCAAAATCTATAGCGGTAAATAAAATGTATATCAAAATGAAGCTGAGACCCTCCGCTAGCACCTCCAAGTAGTCCGGTCCAGGAACAGATCACTCGGTTCGACCTAGGGTCCAAAATGTCCCCAAAAGTGAAATATGAAAATACCTTTTTTGGAAAACTTTGTTCTACCAAAAACTATAGCGGTAAATAAAATGTATATCAAAATGAAGCTGAAAAGCTCCGCTATCACCTCCAAGTGGTCCGGTCCAGGAACAAATCACTCAATTCGACCTAGGGTCCAAAATGTCCCTTAGAGTGAAATATGAAAATAACTTTTTTTGAAAACTTTGTTATACCAAAAACTATATCGGTGAATAAAATGTATATCAAAATGAAGCTGAGACCTTCCACTATCACCTCCAAGTGGTCCGGTCCAAGAACAAATCACTCAGTTTGACCTATGGCTCAAAATGTCCCTTGAGTGAAATTAAAAAGATCTTTTTTTGAATACTTTGTTCTACCAAAAACTATAGCGGTAAATAAAATGTACATCAAAATGAAGCTGAGGCCTTCCACTGTCACTTCCAAGTGGTCCGGTCCAGGAACAAATCACTCAGTTCGACCTAGGGTCCAAAATGTCCTCTAGAGTGAAATATAAAAAAATCTTTTTTTGAAAACTTTTTCTACCAAAAACTATAGCGGTGAATAAAATGTATATCAAAATGAAGCTGAGACCCTCTCTATCAACTCCAAGTGGTCCGGTCCAGGAACAAATCTTTCAATTCGACCTATGGTCCATTAGTTTGTTATCTTTCATGATTAGTTTGTGAACAAAGTTGCTATTTTATAAACTTGGCAGCACTTTTTACTTTGTTATCTTCTCGTCCACGATGATGTTTTGTTCACTGGTTGGACGCTTACATTATAATTGTGTCTATATATGTAGTCGGCGTGAACTTAACAAAGTAAGATAACAAAGTAAAAGTGCTGCCAAGTTAACAGTCGCAACTTTGTTAACAAACTAATCATGAAAGATAACAAACTAATGGACCCTAGGTCGAATTGGGAGATCTGTTTTGGACCGGACCACTTGGAGTTGATAGAGGAGAGTCTCAGCTTCATTTTGATATATATTTTATTCACCGCTATAGTTTTTGGTAGAACAAAAATTTCAAAAAAAGATTATTCATATTTCACTTTAAGGGACATTTTGGACCCTAGGTCGAACTGAGTGATTTGTTCCTGGACCGGACCACTTGGAGGTTATAGTGGAAGGTTTCAGCTTCATTTTGATATACATTTTATTCACCGCTATAGTTTTTGGTAGAACAAAGTTTTCAAAAAAAGATTTTTTCATATTTCATTTACCGCTCTAGTTTTTGGTAGAACAAAGTATTGAAAAAAACAATGATGGTGGTGCCCGGATTGCAACGTACCAGCCTTTGAAATAAATGTAAATAATGTGGCAGCCCAGAAATAAATATATTAACAGTTTAAAAACTTGGCACACCTTTTATACTAACATGGCCACCAAGACGAATTTTTACAAGGTGGTTTCGATTAGACATGTAGCCTTCAGTTTTCTGAAGTGTCAAACTGCACATATAAAAAACTTTTGGAACGAACCTTTTTAAATCTGGCTTGGTAACCGTCAAATTTTATTTTCCATCAATGAAACAGCAGGTAAGTGTTTTTTTAATTGATTAAAAATAAGATTTTTAAGTGATAATAATAATTTATATAGTTAATATGTGTGAGTTTAAATTGTGATTTAAAAAAATAGTGATTTTTTCTTTTTTCAAAAAAAAATTTTGTGTATGGTAATAGAGCTGCCGCGTAATTAAAAATAATTCTGAAAATGGGATTTTTTAAATTCCCAAATAAAAAAAATTATTTTGTAATTTTGCAGAAATAAATATTCTTTTTATTTTTATTTTGTTCTATCGCCATATCGAAAAATTATGGCGCAAAAGCAAAATAAAACTATCGCGAAAAGGAACTCGGTACAAAAAAGAAAACTATCGACATATCAAAAAAGTGTCGCCATATTGAAAAAAATATTAAGAAAAACTATCGTTTTATCGATAATATATGAAATTACAAACGGATCGACAAAATTATATAAAATTTAGAAAAAAATCAAAACATGAAATTTAAAATGAATTTTTATTTTTTATTTTTTTATTATATATTTATTAATACGCGCAGAAAGCTCAAGCGAGGGAAGACCACTATCAATAGAAGGAAGACTAAGCTTAAGCAAAGAAAGGCCATTAGAAGGAAGACAAAAAACTTACACACTTGGAAAGAGGGTAATAAATGTAAATTTTCACTAATACCTTTTATTAACTTTAATAATAGAATTATTTTAATACTAAATATAAAAATATTTAATAATAATTTTAAAGTATTTTGTAAATTAATATATAATATAAGAATATATTAAGAATAATTTATAATTAGATAAATTAGTTTAATAAAATATTGATTTCAAAAAATTTTACAAATAAAAAATTTTTAACAATATATAATTTTTAAACTTTTTTTTTTTTTTTTTTTTTTTGTTACATCTAGAGGCGAAATTTCATCATCAGAGTAAGACGTAAGTTTAGTTATTGTTCAAATGATTTAAAGACCATACTGTTAAATTGCTCATTTTTAGAGGATTTGCAGATCATTTCTTCGAAAAATGTTAAATTATTTGAAATTATTATTGAATCGTTAAATGCTATTTGAAAAAAATCTAAATATAATAAGCTTCAAAATAATTTAAAAAATAGAAGAAGGATCTGTAGTATGGCAAAAACCTTGCTGAAAACACGCAAGGTAATAAAAGTAGACACATTTAATAGTGCTACGAAAAAGGCAATCTTCAAAATATACATAAGCTGGAAACATTAAGAAAATGTAAATCTGAAGGTAATTATGATAAATATTATCATCCAGATCCAGTTTACGCTCTTATTTTGATGAAAGATGGTCCGTATAAAAATTATATACAACTAGTTGCTTCTCCATTAACAGTTTATACATGGGAAAAGCATACGTTTGAAACTTTTTCCAGTAATGTAAAAATTCTTGAAGATTCAAAATATACATTTCATATTGATGCATCTGGTGAAAGCATGAAACACGTAAAATGTGCTGAAAAGAGAATTTTGACATATAAAATTGTTTTACGAATTTCAGAAATAAAAAAAATTTTAACAATTGCGGAAGCAATTCTTTCTCGCCACACACTCAGTGAAATTTGTGCTTTTCTGGACAAATTGAAATTGTTCATGAAAGAGAGCAATATTAAATATCAGTTCAAATGGCCTTATTGCAGACGGGTTTGTACTGATGTAAGTCCCGCATTATATGGCGCAGTGTTGAAAAGTTTTAATAATCAAACATTATTGGAATACCTTATAGTGTGTGCTAAGTATCTAAATAATGTTAAATTAAATTCAAAGCTCAAACCTGATTTTGTTATCTTGCAGTGGTGTAAATGTCACTATATAAATATAATTTGCAAAGATTTAAACTTAAAATTAGGTAAAAACCATATTTTAAAACCCTTGCTTAAGAATACTTTAGTAGCGGCATTTAGTTTAAGCAGTATGGAAGAGTGTGAACGTTGGTTTAAGCATATTTTTACTGTTTTACTGTCGCCGTTTAAAACTTCTTTATTTGAACAAAGTTTCGAAATATTACATCAATGCATAATAGAAATTACTGATGAAAACTTAAGTAAGGAATATACGATTTACGATTATGAAAAAATCGACTTTTTGGAATCAGTTGCACTTAATAGTCCTTTTCGGAAAATTTTTCTTTCGATATACGAGGATATTAAAACTGCATTGAAAAATGTTACAACAGGTCGTTGCGTAAATCAATACCGCAACGATGATATGTGTACGTTTTTGTTAAATAAATATTGCCCTTTTATTGTACTTTGGACAAACGTTATGGGCATTCATGTTGATACATCTGGGGAGCATATAAGTAATGGCCCGATTGAATTTTCTTATTATTTGCAAAAACATGTTATACTACCGCACAAATCTGTAAGACCAGATGTTTTCGTTAAAATAATGAGAATTGATTATCTAAGTTCCTTAAAGGAGTTACGATATAATTATAAAATGTTTGGATCAGTAGAATAATTAAAGAGCATTCTTATATTTGTTCAACTCCAAGCGAAAAAAACAAGACTCCACACTGGATATAAGTGTTAAAGTAATAGAAAAAGATCACAGTTATTCTCAAGCAAGTGGGAATATTAAGACAGAGCCCGAAGAAGAATGGGGGAAGTTGAGTCAAAAAAAAAAAAAACAAAAAACAATTCCTAAAATAATGCATGAAGCAAAGGCAAGTAAGAAGGTTTCAGAAATTCGTAAAAATAATAGTAATGCGATTCAAAAAGATAACTTTTTTCTATTTAAATTTGATGAATTATTTTCTGAAATTAATAATAGAATAGACTCTATAAATGTTCGATTTACCGATTATTTAGAAAAGTTTAAAAATTATATATTGTTGAAAATTTTTTATTTGTAAAATTTTTTGAAATCAATATTTTGTTAAACTAATTTATCTAATTATAAATTACTCTTAATATATTCTTATATTATATATTAATTTACAAAATACATTTAAATTATTATTAAATATTTTTATATTTAGTATTAAAATAATTCTATTATTAAAGTTAATAAAAGGTATTAGTGAAAATTTACATTTATTACCCTCTTTCCAAGTGTGTAAGTTTGTTGTCTTCCTTCTAATGGCCTTCCTTTGCTTAAGCTTAGTCTTCCTTCTATTGAGCCTTCCTTCCATTGATAGTGGTCTTCCTTCGCTTGAGCTTTCTGCGCGTATTAATAAATATATAATAAAAAAATAAAAAATAAAAATTCATTTTAAGTTTCATGTTTTGATTTTTTTCTAAATTTTATATAATTTTGTCGATCCGTTTGTAATTTCATATATTACCGATAAAACGATAGTTTTTCTTAATATTTTTTTCAATATGGCGATACTTTTTTGATATGTTGATAGTTTTCTTTTTTGTACCGAGTTCCTTTTCGCGATAGTTTTATTTTGCTTTTGCGCGATAATTTTTCGATATGGCGATAGAACAAAATAAAAATAAAAAGAATATTTATTTCTGCAAAATTACAAAATAATTTTTTTTATTTGGGAATTTAAAAAATCCCATTTTCAGAATTATTTTTAATTACGCGGCAGCTCTATTACCATACACAAAATTTTTTTTTGAAGAAAGAAAAAATCACAATTTTTTTTAAATCACAATTTAAACTCACACATATTAACTATATAAATTATTATTATCACTTAAAAATCTTATTTTTAATCAATTAAAAAAACACTTACCTGCTGTTTCATTGATGGAAAATAAAATTTGACGGTTACAAAGCCAGATTTAAAAAGGTTCGTTCCAAAAGTTTTTTATATGTGCAGTTTGACACTTCAGAAAACTGAAGGCTACATGTCTAATCGAAACCACCTTGTAAAAATTCGTCTTGGTGGCCATGTTAGTATAAAAGGTGTGCCAAGTTTTTAAACTGTTAATATATTTATTTCTGGGCTGCCAGATTATTTACATTTATTTCAGAGGCTGGTACGTTGCAATCCGGGCACCAACATCATTGTTTTTCTCAATACTTTGTTCTACCAAAAACTATAGCGGTAAATGAAATATGAAAAAATCTTTTTTTGAAAACTTTGTTCTACCAAAAACTATAGCGGTAAATAAAATGTATATTAAAATGAAGCTGAGACCTTCTACTATCACCTCCAAGTGGTCCGGTCCAGGAACAAATCACTCAATTCGACCTATGGCCAAAAATGTCCCTTGAGTGAAATATGAAACATTTTTTTTTGAAAACTTTGTTCTACCAAAAACTATAGCGGTAAATAAAATGTATATCAAAATGAATCCGAGACCTTCTACTATCACCTCCAAGTGGTCCGGTCCAGGAACAAATCACTCAATTCGACCTATGGCCAAAAATGTCCCTTGAGTGAAATATGAAAAAATCTTTTTTTGAAAACTTTGTTCTACCAAAAACTATAGCGGTGAATAAAATGTATATCAAAATGAAGCTGAGACCTTCTACTATCACCTCCAAGTGGTCCGGTCCAGGAACAAATCACTCAATTCGACCTATGGTCCAAAATGTCCTCTAGAGGGATATATGAAAAAATCTTTTTTTGAAAACTTTGTTCTACCAAAAACTATAGCGGTAAATAAAATGTATATCCAAATGAAGCTGAGACCTTCTACTATCACCTCCAAGTGGTCCGGTCCAGGAACAAATCACTCAATTCGACCTATGGCCAAAAATGTCCCTTGAGTGAAATATGAAACATTTTTTTTTTGAAAACTTTGTTCTACCAAAAACTATAGCGGTAAATAAAATGTATATCAAAATGAATCCGAGACCTTCTACTATCACCTCCAAGTGGTCCGGTCCAGGAACAAATCACTCAATTCGACCTATGGCCAAAAATGTCCCTTGAGTGAAATATGAAAAAATCTTTTTTTGAAAACTTTGTTCTACCAAAAACTATAGCGGTGAATAAAATGTATAGCAAAATGAAGCTGAGACCTTCTACTATCACCTCCAAGTGGTCCGGTCCAGGAACAAATTACTCAGTTCGACCTATGGTCCAAAATGTCCTCTGGAGTGAAATATGAAAAAATCTTTTTTTGAAAACTTTGTTCTACCAAAAACTATAGCGGTGAATAAAATGTATATCAAAATGAAGCTGAGACCCTCTGCTATCACCTCCAAGTGGTCCGGTCCAGGAACAAATCACTCAATTCGACCTATGGCCAAAAATGTCCCTTGAGTGAAATATGAAAATTTTTTTTTCTTGAAAACTTTGTTCTACCAAAAACTATAGCAGTAAATAAAATGTATATCAAAATGAAGCTGAGACCTTCCACTATCACCTCCAAGTGGTCCGGTCCAGGAACAAATCACTCAATTCGACCTATGGCCAAAAATGTCCCTTGAGTGAAATATGAAACATTTTTTTTTTGAAAACTTTGTTCTACCAAAAACTATAGCGGTAAATAAAATGTATATCAAAATGAAGTAAGATAACAAAGTAAAAGTGCTGCCAAGTTAAAAGTCGCAACTTTGTTAACAAACTAATCCTGTAAGACAACAAACTAATGGACCCTAGGTCGAATTGGGAGATTTGTTCTGGACCGGACCACTTGGAGGTGATAGAGGAGGGTCTCAGCTTCATTTTGATATATATTTTATTCACCGCTATAGTTTTTGGTAGAACAAAAATTTCAAAAAAAGATTTTTCATATTTTACTCTAAGGGACATTTTGGACCCTAGGTCAAACTGAGTGATCTGTTCCTGGATCGGACCACTTGGACGTGATAGCGGAGGATCTCAGCTTCATTTTGATATACATTTTATTCACCGCTATAGTTTTTGGTAGAACAAAGTTTTCAAAAAAAGATTTTTTCATATTTCACTCTAAGGGACATTTTGGACCCTAGGTCGAACTGAGTGATTTGTTCCTGGACCGGACCACTTGGAGGTGATAGAGGAGGGTCTCAGGTTCATTTTGATATATATTTTATTCACCGCTATAGTTTTTGGTAGAACAAAAATTTCACAAAAAGATTTTTCATATTTTACTCTAAGGGACATTTTGGACCCTAGGTCGAACTAAGTGATCTGTTCCTGGATCGGACCACTTGAAGGTGATAGCGGAGGGTCTCAGCTTCATTTTCATATACATTTTATTTACCGCTATAGTTTTTGGTAGAACAAAGTTTTCAAAAAAATATTTTTTCATATTTCACTCTAAGGGACATTTTGTACCCTAGGTCGAACTGAGTGATTTGTTCCCAGACCGGACCACTTGGAGGTGATAGCGGAGGGTCTCAGCTTCATTTTCATATACATTTTATTTATCGCTATAGTTTTTGGTAGGACAAAGTTTTAAAAAAAAAATTTCATATTTCACTCTAGAGGACATTTTGGACCCTAGGTCGAACTGAGTGATTTGTTCCTGGACCGGACCACTTGGAGGTGATAGTGAAAGGTCTCAGCTTCATTTTGATATAAATTTTATTTACCGTTATAGCTTTGGGTGGGGCAAAGTTTTAAAAAAAATTTTCATATTTCACTCTAGAGGACATTTTGGACCCTAGGTCGAACTGAGTGATTTGTTCCTGGACCGGACCACTTGGTGGTGATAGCGGAGGGTCTCAGCTTCATATGCAAATATGCATATACATTTTATTTATCGCTATAGTTTTTGGTAGAACAAAGTTTAAAAAAAAAGATTTTTTCATATTTCACTCTAAGGGACATTTTTGGCCATAGGTCGAACTGAGTGATTTGTTCCTGGACCGGAATACTTGGAGGTGATAGCGGAGGGTCTCAGCTTCATTTTGATATACATTTTATTCATCGCTATAGTTTTTGCTTGAACAAAGTATTCAAAAAAAGATTTTTTCATATTTCACTCTAAGGGACATTTTGGACCCTAGGTCGAACTGAGTGATTTGTTCCTGGACCGGAATACTTGGAGGTGATAGCGGAGGGTCTCAGCTTCATTTTGATATACATTTTATTCATCGCTATAGTTTTTGGTAGAACAAAGTTTTCAAAAAAATTTTTTTCATATTTCATTTACCACTATAGTTTTTGGTAGAACAAAGTATTGAAAAAAATGGTGATGATGGTGCCGGGACTGCAACGTACCAGTAAATGATCTGGAGGTGATAGTGGAGGGTCTCATAATTGAAAAGTTCGAAAAAGATTATTTAAAAGGAATAGTTTTTGGTATAACAAAGTATTGAAAAAAACGGTAAATGATCTGGCATCCCAGGAATAAATATATTAACAATTTAAAAACTTGGCATACCTTTTATACTAACATGTCCACCAAGACGAATTTTTACAAGGTAGTTTCCATTAGACATATAGCCTTCAGTTTTCTGAAGTGTCAAAGTGTATATATAAAAAATTTTTGGAACGAACCTTGTTAAATCTAGCTTGATAACCGTCGAACTTTATTTGTCATCAAAGAAACAGCAGGGTAAGTGTTTTTTTAATTGATTAAAAATAAGATTTTTAAGTGATAATAATAATTTATATAGTTAATATGTGTGAGTTTAAAGTGAGTGATTTAAAAAAAATAGTGATTTTTTCTTTTTTTTTAACTTTTGTGTATGGTAATAGAACTGCCGCGTAATTAAAAATAAATCTAAAAATGGGATTTTTTAAATTCCCAAATAAAAAAATTATTTTGTAATTTTGCAGAAATAAATATTTTTTTTATTTTTATTTTTTTTTTCTATCGCCATACCGAAAAATTATCGCGCAAAAAAAATTATCGATATATCGGAAAACTATCGCCATATGGGAAAAATCTTAAGCAAAACTATCGCCTTATCGGTAAAATAGGAAATTACAAACGGATTGACAAAATTACATAAAATTTTGAAAAAAAAAATCAAAACATGAAATTTAAAATGGATTTTTATTTTTTTATTACATATTTTTTAACACGCGCTACCAATAGAAGGAATGCTCAATAGAATATTTACAACTGTCGCATATGGTTATGTTACAATTTATCTTTTTTGAACAACCACAATGACAACAAAATCTTGTTTTATCACCTTGATGTTTTATAACAAATTTTTCATTTCCATTCTGAAATCATTAGGATTGCATAAGTTTGTTAAGGATTCATTTTTGAGAATTTTTGATGCTTACATAAAACAAAAATTCCACAACTTGGTCCATCTGTTTGCAAATCTCTATTTACAGTTTCTTTATATTGCCATGAAGACTCATTAGTTCCAATATTAACAATAAAATAATTATAAGTACGTTTTCCTTCATCTTCATTTGAAAAAGAATTTATATAAATAAATTCATGTGTAGAAAATTTTAAAACACACAATGTAAAATGATTGGACTATTAATGGTGACAAATAACAATTCTGGTTGATTATTCATAAATATTTTCAGTAGCTCATGCTGTATGTTGTCAGATTGGCTGGGCATACTGTAACAATCGACTGACCTACTTTCTTTTATAATTACTAAGAGGCAAGTATTTAGAACAAAATTAGTCAACCATTCATTATCATTTAAAGACATCCAGTCCGAAGTTTCTAAATAATCGGTAAATCGAACATTTATAGAAACTATTCTATTATTAATTTCAGAAAATAATTCATCAAATTTAAATAGAAAAAAGTTATCTTTTTGAATCGCATTACTATTATTTTTACGAATTTCTGAAACCATTTTGAACCATTTTGAAAATTGCAATATTATCTGCAGCATTTAAAATTTGCTGTTTTCTATACAAATATGCCTTATCGTTCTTAAGGTCGTTTTTATAATATATCTTTTTAATCCTCTGATTTGCCCAACATGAGATTAATTTTCAGTATGTTGTATTTCCTTGGTTCTATAAACGGAAACGTTTCCCTTAGGATTAATATCAAATCGGAAAGTTGTGCAATCATTAAATTTACAATAAGCGTACATAAATGTACTGTCTTTTCCATATAGAATATTATAAAAACATAAAATACAAACATTGTTATCTTCTAAGATTTTCTTTTTAGTAATTTTTGTGTTGTTTGTATTTTGTACAACATCTAAGTTAACAATAAATGTACAATCAAGAATATTCTTTTGAAATGTTCTTTTAGGTTTTGCACACTTTGATTCCCCTTGAAGCACAGTTCTATTGCATTTTTCATTGGGATTTAGAATCTTTCTATAAGTTAAAAAGCTTGACATATTCAATGAATCATCGCTGATTTCGAAGGGACCAAGAACATGATCGCGTTCATTGTTTTGAACATTTAATTGTTGTTCTTGACAACTTTCTACTTTATTAGATTTAATAATTTGATGACCGTTCATATTCTTTAATTCGTCAACAATTTTAGTTAAATCATTCTTAATAGTTTTAAAATTTGATTTAAATTCTTCAACAAATTTAAAATGTTGGAAAATATCTTTAAGAATTTTCGCAAAAGAATCATTAGAAATTGTTTGGTCTTCTGATGAATTTAATATCTTTAAAATTTTTGTAGAACCACAATTTAACTTTTCTGTTGGATTTTTAAACTTGCTATTATCATCCTTCAATGGTAAATTTTCAAATATTAAGTATGCTTCGTTAGTCAATGGGTAAGATTTCTGTGAATCTTTCACAATAAAATCATTCGAGTTAATTAAAACTTCGTTATCAATGTCCGAAATATTATCTGGACTATTTAATAACTCCTATATATATTCTTGTTTCATTGGAAAAGAATTAACTTTCATTCCATTAGTATTAGGATTTGAAATTTTATTACATTCTAATAAAGTATTATTTTCTGATACATCAGATTTTAAATTCGTAGCACTATTAAATGTGTCTACTTTTATTACCTTGCGTGTTTTCAGCAAGGTTTTTGCCATACTACAGATCCTTCTTCTATTTTTTAAATTATTTTGAAGCTTATTATATTTAGATTTTTTGCAAATAGCATTTAACGATTCAATAATAATTTCAAATAATTTAACATTTTTCGAAGAAATTATCTGCAAATCCTCTAAAAATAAGCAATTTAACAGTATGGTCTTTAAATCATTTCAACTATAACTAAACTTACGTCTCACTCTCATGATGAAATTTCGCCTCTAGATGTAACAAAAAAAAAAAAGTAAAAATTATATATTGTTAAAAATTTTTTATTTGTAAAATTTTTTGAAATCAATATTTTATTAAACTAATTTACCTAATTATAAATTATTCTTAATATATTCTTATATTATATATTAATTTACAAAATACATTAAAATTATTATTAAATATTTCTATATTATAAATAATTATATTATTAAAATTAATAAAAGGTATTAGTGAAAATGTACATTTATTACCCTCCTTCCAAGTGTGTAAGTTTTTTGTCTTCCTTCTAATGGCCTTCCTTTGCTTAAGCTTAGTCTTCCTTCTATTGATAGTGGTCTTCCTTCGCTTGAGCTTTCTGCGCGTATTAAAAAAAAATATATAATAAAAAAATAAAAAATAAAAATCCATTTTAAATTTCATGTTTTGATTTTTTTTTCTAAATTTTATATAATTTTGTCGATCCGTTTGTAATTTCATATTTTAACGATAAAACGATAGTTTTTCTTAATATTTTTTCAATATGGCGATACTTTTTTGATAATTTTTTTTTTTAATTTTTTTGATATGTCGATAGTCTTCTTTTTTGTAAAAAACTCTTTTTAAATTACTTTGTATTACGCGACAGCTCTATTACCATACATACATTAAAAAAAAAACTCACTATTTTTTTAAATCACTTACTTTAAACTCACACATACTAACTTTATAAAAATAATGTTATATTATTATTATTATCACTTAAAAATCATATTTTTAATCAATTTAAAAAAACACTTACCTGCTGTTTCTTTGATGGCAAATAAAATTTGACGGTTACCAAACCAGATTTAACAAGGTTCGTTCCAAAAACTTTTTATATGTGCAGTTTGACACTTCAGAAAACTGAAGGCTACATGCCTAATCGAAACCACCTTGTAAAAATTCGTCTTGGTGGCCATGTTAGTATAAAAGGTGTGCCAAGTTTTTAAACTGTTAATATATTTATTTCTGGGCTGCCAGATTATTTACATTTATCTCAGAGGCTGGTACGTTGCAGATCGGGCACCACCATCATCGTTTTTTTCAATACTTTATTCTACCAAAAACTATAGCGGTAAATGAAATATGAAAAAAAGTTTTTTTAAAACTTTGTTCTACCAAAAACTATAGCGGTAAATAAAATGTATATCAAAATGAAGCTGAGACCCTCCGCTATCACCTCAAAGTGCTCCGGTCCAGGAACAAGTCACTCAGTTCGACCTAGGGTCCAATATGTCCCTTGAGTGAAAGATAAAAAAATCTTTTTTTTGAAAACTGTTCTACCAAAAACTATAGCGGTAAATAAAATGTATATGAAAATGAAGCTGAGACCTTCTACTATCACCTGCAAGAAGCCCGGTCCAGGAACAAATCACTCAATTCGAACTATGGCCAAAAATGTCCTCTAGAGTGAAATATGAAAATACCTCTTTTGGAAAACTTTGTTCTACCAAAAACTATAGCGGTAAATAAAATGTATATCAAAATGAAGCTGAGACCCTCCGCTATCACCTCCAAGTAGTCCGGTCCAGGAACAAATCACTCAGTTCGACCTAGGGTCCAAAATGTCCCTAAGAGTGAAATATGAAAATACCTTTTTTGGAAAACTTTGTTCTACCAAAAACTATAGCGGTAAATAAAATGTATATCAAAATGAAGCTGAGACCTTTCACTATCACCTCCAAGTGGTCCGGTCCAGGAACAAATCACTCAGTCCTCTAGAGTGAAATATGAAAAAAAGTTTTTTTAAAACTTTGTTCTACCAAAAACTATAGCGGTAAATAAAATGTATATGAAAATGAAGCTGAGACCTTCTACTATCACCTGCAAGTAGCCCGGTCCAGGAACAAATCACTCAATTCGAACTATGGCCAAAAATGTCCTCTAGAGTGAAATATGAAAATACCTTTTTTGGAAAACTTTGTTCTACCAAAAACTATAGCGGTAAATAAAATGTATATTAAAATGAAGCTGAGACCCTCCGCTATCACCTCCAAGTAGTCCGGTCCAGGAACAAATCACTCAGTTCGACCTAGGGTCCAAAATGTCCCTAAGAGTGAAATATGAAAATACCTTTTTTGGAAAACTTTGTTCTACCAAAAACTATAACGGTAAATAAAATGTATATCAAAATGAAGCTGAGAACCTCCGCTATCACCTCCAAGTGGTCCGGTCCGGGAACAAATCACTCAGTTCGACCTAGGGTACAAAATGTCCCTTAGAGTGAAATATGAAAAAATATTTTTTTGAAAACTTTGTTCTACCAAAAACTATAGCGGTAAATAAAATGTATATCAAAATGAAGCTGAGACCCTCCGCTATCACCTGCAAGTAGTCCGGTCCAGGAACAAATCACTCAATTCGAACTATGGCCAAAAATGTCCTCTAGAGTGAAATATGAAAATAATAATTTATATAGTTAATATGTGTGAGTTTAAAGTGAGTGATTTAAAAAAAATAGTGATTTTTTCTTTTTTTTTAACTTTTGTGTATGGTAATAGAACTGCCGCGTAATTAAAAATAAATCTAAAAATGGGATTTTTTAAATTCCCAAATAAAAAAATTATTTTGTAATTTTGCAGAAATAAATATTTTTTTTATTTTTATTTTTTTTTTCTATCGCCATACCGAAAAATTATCGCGCAAAAAAAATTATCGATATATCGGAAAACTATCGCCATATGGGAAAAATCTTAAGCAAAACTATCGCCTTATCGGTAAAATAGGAAATTACAAACGGATTGACAAAATTACATAAAATTTAGAAAAAAAAAATCAAAACATGAAATTTAAAATGGATTTTTATTTTTTTATTACATATTTTTTAACACGCGCTACCAATAGAAGGAATGCTCAATAGAATATTTACAACTGTCGCATATGGTTATGTTACAATTTATCTTTTTTGAACAACCACAATGACAACAAAATCTTGTTTTATCACCTTGATGTTTTATAAAAATTTTTCATTTCCATTCTGAAATCATTAGGATTGCATAAGTTTGTTAAGGATTCATTTTTGAGAATTTTTGATGCTTACATAAAACAAAAATTCCACAACTTGGTCCATCTGTTTGCAAATCTCTATTTACAGTTTCTTTATATTGCCATGAAGACTCATTAGTTCCAATATTAACAATAAAATAATTATAAGTACGTTTTCCTTCATCTTCATTTGAAAAAGAATTTATATAAATAAATTCATGTGTAGAAAATTTTAAAACACACAATGTAAAATGATTGGACTATTAATGGTGACAAATAACAATTCTGGTTGATTATTCATAAATATTTTCAGTAGCTCATGCTGTATGTTGTCAGATTGGCTGGGCATACTGTAACAATCGACTGACCTACTTTCTTTTATAATTACTAAGAGGCAAGTATTTAGAACAAAATTAGTCAACCATTCATTATCATTTAAAGACATCCAGTCCGAAGTTTCTAAATAATCGGTAAATCGAACATTTATAGAAACTATTCTATTATTAATTTCAGAAAATAATTCATCAAATTTAAATAGAAAAAAGTTATCTTTTTGAATCGCATTACTATTATTTTTACGAATTTCTGAAACCATTTTGAACCATTTTGAAAATTGCAATATTATCTGCAGCATTTAAAATTTGCTGTTTTCTATACAAATATGCCTTATCGTTCTTAAGGTCGTTTTTATAATATATCTTTTTAATCCTCTGATTTGCCCAACATGAGATTAATTTTCAGTATGTTGTATTTCTTTGGTTCTATAAACGGAAACGTTTCCCTTAGGATTAATATCAAATCGGAAAGTTGTGCAATCATTAAATTTACAATAAGCGTACATAAATGTACTGTCTTTTCCATATAGAATATTATAAAAACATAAAATACAAACATTGTTATCTTCTAAGATTTTCTTTTTAGTAATTTTTGTGTTGTTTGTATTTTGTACAACATCTAAGTTAACAATAAATGTACAATCAAGAATATTCTTTTGAAATGTTCTTTTAGGTTTTGCACACTTTGATTCCCCTTGAAGCACAGTTCTATTGCATTTTTCATTGGGATTTAGAATCTTTCTATAAGTTAAAAAGCTTGACATATTCAATGAATCATCGCTGATTTCGAAGGGACCAAGAACATGATCGCGTTCATTGTTTTGAACATTTAATTGTTGTTCTTGACAACTTTCTACTTTATTAGATTTAATAATTTGATGACCGTTCATATTCTTTAATTCGTCAACAATTTTAGTTAAATCATTCTTAATAGTTTTAAAATTTGATTTAAATTCTTCAACAAATTTAAAATGTTGGAAAATATCTTTAAGAATTTTCGCAAAAGAATCATTAGAAATTGTTTGGTCTTCTGATGAATTTAATATCTTTAAAATTTTTGTAGAACCACAATTTAACTTTTCTGTTGGATTTTTAAACTTGCTATTATCATCCTTCAATGGTAAATTTTCAAATATTAAGTATGCTTCTTTAGTCAATGGGTAAGATTTCTGTGAATCTTTCACAATAAAATCATTCGAGTTAATTAAAACTTCGTTATCAATGTCCGAAATATTATCTGGACTATTTAATAACTCCAATATATATTCTTGTTTCATTGGAAAAGAATTAACTTTCATTCCATTAGTATTAGGATTTGAAATTTTATTACATTCTAATAAAGTATTATTTTCTGATACATCAGATTTTAAATTCGTAGCACTATTAAATGTGTCTACTTTTATTACCTTGCGTGTTTTCAGCAAGGTTTTTGCCATACTACAGATCCTTCTTCTATTTTTTAAATTATTTTGAAGCTTATTATATTTAGATTTTTTGCAAATAGCATTTAACGATTCAATAATAATTTCAAATAATTTAACATTTTTCGAAGAAATTATCTGCAAATCCTCTAAAAATAAGCAATTTAACAGTATGGTCTTTAAATCATTTCAACTATAACTAAACTTACGTCTCACTCTCATGATGAAATTTCGCCTCTAGATGTAACAAAAAAAAAAAAAGTAAAAATTATATATTGTTAAAAATTTTTTATTTGTAAAATTTTTTGAAATCAATATTTTATTAAACTAATTTACCTAATTATAAATTATTCTTAATATATTCTTATATTATATATTAATTTACAAAATACATTAAAATTATTATTAAATATTTCTATATTATAAATAATTATATTATTAAAATTAATAAAAGGTATTAGTGAAAATGTACATTTATTACCCTCCTTCCAAGTGTGTAAGTTTTTTGTCTTCCTTCTAATGGCCTTCCTTTGCTTAAGCTTAGTCTTCCTTCTATTGATAGTGGTCTTCCTTCGCTTGAGCTTTCTGCGCGTATTAAAAAAAAAATATATAATAAAAAAATAAAAAATAAAAATCCATTTTAAATTTCATGTTTTGATTTTTTTTTCTAAATTTTATATAATTTTGTCGATCCGTTTGTAATTTCATATTTTAACGATAAAACGATAGTTTTTCTTAATATTTTTTCAATATGGCGATACTTTTTTGATAATTTTTTTTTTTAATTTTTTTGATATGTCGATAGTCTTCTTTTTTGTAAAAAACTCTTTTTAAATTACTTTGTATTACGCGACAGCTCTATTACCATACATACATTAAAAAAAAAACTCACTATTTTTTTAAATCACTTACTTTAAACTCACACATACTAACTTTATAAAAATAATGTTATATTATTATTATTATCACTTAAAAATCATATTTTTAATCAATTTAAAAAAACACTTACCTGCTGTTTCTTTGATGGCAAATAAAATTTGACGGTTACCAAACCAGATTTAACAAGGTTCGTAACAAAAACTTTTTATATGTGCAGTTTGACACTTCAGAAAACTGAAGGCTACATGCCTAATCGAAACCACCTTGTAAAAATTCGTCTTGGTGGCCATGTTAGTATAAAAGGTGTGCCAAGTTTTTAAACTGTTAATATATTTATTTCTGGGCTGCCAGATTATTTACATTTATCTCAGAGGCTGGTACGTTGCAGATCGGGCACCACCATCATCGTTTTTTTCAATACTTTATTCTACCAAAAACTATAGCGGTAAATGAAATATGAAAAAAAGTTTTTTTAAAACTTTGTTCTACCAAAAACTATAGCGGTAAATAAAATGTATATCAAAATGAAGCTGAGACCCTCCGCTATCACCTCAAAGTGCTCCGGTCCAGGAACAAGTCACTCAGTTCGACCTAGGGTCCAATATGTCCCTTGAGTGAAAGATAAAAAAATCTTTTTTTTGAAAACTGTTCTACCAAAAACTATAGCGGTAAATAAAATGTATATGAAAATGAAGCTGAGACCTTCTACTATCACCTGCAAGAAGCCCGGTCCAGGAACAAATCACTCAATTCGAACTATGGCCAAAAATGTCCTCTAGAGTGAAATATGAAAATACCTTTTTTGGAAAACTTTGTAATACCAAAAACTATAGCGGTAAATAAAATGTATATCAAAATGAAGCTGAGACCCTCCGCTATCACCTCCAGGTAGTCCGGTCCAGGAACAAATCACTCAGTTCGACCTAGGGTCCAAAATGTCCTCTAGAGTGAAATATGAAAATTTTTTTTAAAACTTTGCCCTACCAAAAACTATAACGGTAAATAAAATTTATATCAAAATGAAGCTGAGACCTTTCACTATCACCTCCAAGTGGTCCGGTCCAGGAACAAATCACTCAGTTCGACCTAGGGTCCAAAATGTCCCTAAGAGTGAAATATGAAAATACCTTTTTTGGAAAACTTTGTTCTACCAAAAACTATAGCGGTAAATAAAATGTATATCAAAATGAAGCTGAGACCTTTCACTATCACCTCCAAGTGGTCCGGTCCAGGAACAAATCACTCAGTCCTCTAGAGTGAAATATGAAAAAAAGTTTTTTTAAAACTTTGTTCTACCAAAAACTATAGCGGTAAATAAAATGTATATGAAAATGAAGCTGAGACCTTCTACTATCACCTGCAAGTAGCCCGGTCCAGGAACAAATCACTCAATTCGAACTATGGCCAAAAATGTCCTCTAGAGTGAAATATGAAAATACCTCTTTTGGAAAACTTTGTTCTACCAAAAACTATAGCGGTAAATAAAATGTATATTAAAATGAAGCTGAGACCCTCCGCTATCACCTCCAAGTAGTCCGGTCCAGGAACAAATCACTCAGTTCGACCTAGGGTCCAAAATGTCCCTAAGAGTGAAATATGAAAATACCTTTTTTGGAAAACTTTGTTCTACCAAAAACTATAACGGTAAATAAAATGTATATCAAAATGAAGCTGAGAACCTCCGCTATCACCTCCAAGTGGTCCGGTCCAGGAACAAATCACTCAGTTCGACCTAGGGTCCAAAATGTCCCTTAGAGTGAAATATGAAAAAATATTTTTTTGAAAACTTTGTTCTACCAAAAACTATAGCGGTAAATAAAATGTATATCAAAATGAAGCTGAGACCTTCTACTATCACCTGCAGGTAACCCGGTCCAGGAACAAATCACTCAATTCGAACTATGGCCAAAAATGTCCTCTAGAGTGAAATATGAAAATACCTTTTTTGGAAAACTTTGTTCTACCAAAAACTATAGCGGTAAATAAAATGTATATTAAAATGAAGCTGAGACCCTCCGCTATCACCTCCAAGTAGTCCGGTCCAGGAACAAATCACTCAGTTCGACCTAGGGTCCAAAATGTCCCTAAGAGTGAAATATGAAAATACCTTTTTTGGAAAACTTTGTTCTACCAAAAACTATAACGGTAAATAAAATGTATACCAAAATGAAGCTGAGAACCTCCGCTATCACCTCCAAGTGGTCCGGTCCAGGAACAAATCACTCAGTTCGACCTAGGGTCCAAAATGTCCCTTAGAGTGAAATATGAAAAAATATTTTTTTGAAAACTTTGTTCTACCAAAAACTATAGCGGTAAATAAAATGTATATCAAAATGAAGCTGAGACCCTCCGCTATCACCTGCAAGTAGTCCGGTCCAGGAACAAATCACTCAATTCGAACTATGGCCAAAAATGTCCCCTAGAGTGAAATATGAAAATAATAATTTATATAGTTAATATGTGTGAGTTTAAAGTGAGTGATTTAAAAAAAATAGTGATTTTTTCTTTTTTTTTAACTTTTGTGTATGGTAATAGAACTGCCGCGTAATTAAAAATAAATCTAAAAATGGGATTTTTTAAATTCCCAAATAAAAAAATTATTTTGTAATTTTGCAGAAATAAATATTTTTTTTATTTTTATTTTTTTTTTCTATCGCCATACCGAAAAATTATCGCGCAAAAAAAATTATCGATATATCGGAAAACTATCGCCATATGGGAAAAATCTTAAGCAAAACTATCGCCTTATCGGTAAAATAGGAAATTACAAACGGATTGACAAAATTACATAAAATTTAGAAAAAAAAAATCAAAACATGAAATTTAAAATGGATTTTTATTTTTTTATTACATATTTTTTAACACGCGCTACCAATAGAAGGAATGCTCAATAGAATATTTACAACTGTCGCATATGGTTATGTTACAATTTATCTTTTTTGAACAACCACAATGACAACAAAATCTTGTTTTATCACCTTGATGTTTTATAAAAATTTTTCATTTCCATTCTGAAATCATTAGGATTGCATAAGTTTGTTAAGGATTCATTTTTGAGAATTTTTGATGCTTACATAAAACAAAAATTCCACAACTTGGTCCATCTGTTTGCAAATCTCTATTTACAGTTTCTTTATATTGCCATGAAGACTCATTAGTTCCAATATTAACAATAAAATAATTATAAGTACGTTTTCCTTCATCTTCATTTGAAAAAGAATTTATATAAATAAATTCATGTGTAGAAAATTTTAAAACACACAATGTAAAATGATTGGACTATTAATGGTGACAAATAACAATTCTGGTTGATTATTCATAAATATTTTCAGTAGCTCATGCTGTATGTTGTCAGATTGGCTGGGCATACTGTAACAATCGACTGACCTACTTTCTTTTATAATTACTAAGAGGCAAGTATTTAGAACAAAATTAGTCAACCATTCATTATCATTTAAAGACATCCAGTCCGAAATTTCTAAATAATCGGTAAATCGAACATTTATAGAAACTATTCTATTATTAATTTCAGAAAATAATTCATCAAATTTAAATAGAAAAAAGTTATCTTTTTGAATCGCATTACTATTATTTTTACGAATTTCTGAAACCATTTTGAACCATTTTGAAAATTGCAATATTATCTGCAGCATTTAAAATTTGCTGTTTTCTATACAAATATGCCTTATCGTTCTTAAGGTCGTTTTTATAATATATCTTTTTAATCCTCTGATTTGCCCAACATGAGATTAATTTTCAGTATGTTGTATTTCTTTGGTTCTATAAACGGAAACGTTTCCCTTAGGATTAATATCAAATCGGAAAGTTGTGCAATCATTAAATTTACAATAAGTGTACATAAATGTACTGTCTTTTCCATATAGAATATTATAAAAACATAAAATACAAACATTGTTATCTTCTAAGATTTTCTTTTTAGAAATTTTTGTGTTGTTTGTATTTTGTACAACATCTAAGTTAACAATAAATGTACAATCAAGAATATTCTTTTGAAATGTTCTTTTAGGTTTTGCACACTTTGATTCCCCTTGAAGCACAGTTCTATTGCATTTTTCATTGGGATTTAGAATCTTTCTATAAGTTAAAAAGCTTGACATATTCAATGAATCATCGCTGATTTCGAAGGGACCAAGAACATGATCGCGTTCATTGTTTTGAACATTTAATTGTTGTTCTTGACAACTTTCTACTTTATTAGATTTAATAATTTGATGACCGTTCATATTCTTTAATTCGTCAACAATTTTAGTTAAATCATTCTTAATAGTTTTAAAATTTGATTTAAATTCTTCAACAAATTTAAAATGTTGGAAAATATCTTTAAGAATTTTCGCAAAAGAATCATTAGAAATTGTTTGGTCTTCTGATGAATTTAATATCTTTAAAATTTTTGTAGAACCACAATTTAACTTTTCTGTTGGATTTTTAAACTTGCTATTATCATCCTTCAATGGTAAATTTTCAAATATTAAGTATGCTTCGTTAGTCAATGGGTAAGATTTCTGTGAATCTTTCACAATAAAATCATTCGAGTTAATTAAAACTTCGTTATCAATGTCCGAAATATTATCTGGACTATTTAATAACTCCAATATATATTCTTGTTTCATTGGAAAAGAATTAACTTTCATTCCATTAGTATTAGGATTTGAAATTTTATTACATTCTAATAAAGTATTATTTTCTGATACATCAGATTTTAAATTCGTAGCACTATTAAATGTGTCTACTTTTATTACCTTGCGTGTTTTCAGCAAGGTTTTTGCCATACTACAGATCCTTCTTCTATTTTTTAAATTATTTTGAAGCTTATTATATTTAGATTTTTTGCAAATAGCATTTAACGATTCAATAATAATTTCAAATAATTTAACATTTTTCGAAGAAATTATCTGCAAATCCTCTAAAAATAAGCAATTTAACAGTATGGTCTTTAAATCATTTCAACTATAACTAAACTTACGTCTCACTCTCATGATGAAATTTCGCCTCTAGATGTAACAAAAAAAAAAAAAAAAGTAAAAATTATATATTGTTAAAAATTTTTTATTTTTAAAATTTTTTGAAATCAATATTTTATTAAACTAATTTACCTAATTATAAATTATTCTTAATATATTCTTATATTATATATTAATTTACAAAATACATTAAAATTATTATTAAATATTTCTATATTATAAATAATTATATTATTAAAATTAATAAAAGGTATTAGTGAAAATGTACATTTATTACCCTCCTTCCAAGTGTGTAAGTTTTTTGTCTTCCTTCTAATGGCCTTCCTTTGCTTAAGCTTAGTCTTCCTTCTATTGATAGTGGTCTTCCTTCGCTTGAGCTTTCTGCGCGTATTAAAAAAAAATATATAATAAAAAAATAAAAAATAAAAATCCATTTTAAATTTCATGTTTTGATTTTTTTTTCTAAATTTTATATAATTTTGTCGATCCGTTTGTAATTTCATATTTTAACGATAAAACGATAGTTTTTCTTAATATTTTTTCAATATGGCGATACTTTTTTGATAATTTTTTTTTTTAATTTTTTTGATATGTCGATAGTCTTCTTTTTTGTAAAAAACTCTTTTTAAATTAGTTTGTGTTACGCGACAGCTCTATTACCATACATACATTAAAAAAAAAACTCACTATTTTTTTAAATCACTTACTTTAAACTCACACATACTAACTTTATAAAAATAATGTTATATTATTATTATTATCACTTAAAAATCATATTTTTAATCAATTTAAAAAAACACTTACCTGCTGTTTCTTTGATGGCAAATAAAATTTGACGGTTACCAAACCAGATTTAACAAGGTTCGTTCCAAAAACTTTTTATATGTGCAGTTTGACACTTCAGAAAACTGAAGGCTACATGCCTAATCGAAACCACCTTGTAAAAATTCGTCTTGGTGGCCATGTTAGTATAAAAGGTGTGCCAAGTTTTTAAACTGTTAATATATTTATTTCTGGGCTGCCAGATTATTTACATTTATCTCAGAGGCTGGTACGTTGCAGATCGGGCACCACCATCATCGTTTTTTTCAATACTTTATTCTACCAAAAACTATAGCGGTAAATGAAATATGAAAAAAAGTTTTTTTAAAACTTTGTTCTACCAAAAACTATAGCGGTAAATAAAATGTATATCAAAATGAAGCTGAGACCCTCCGCTATCACCTCAAAGTGCTCCGGTCCAGGAACAAGTCACTCAGTTCGACCTAGGGTCCAATATGTCCCTTGAGTGAAAGATAAAAAAATCTTTTTTTTGAAAACTGTTCTACCAAAAACTATAGCGGTAAATAAAATGTATATGAAAATGAAGCTGAGACCTTCTACTATCACCTGCAAGAAGCCCGGTCCAGGAACAAATCACTCAATTCGAACTATGGCCAAAAATGTCCTCTAGAGTGAAATATGAAAATACCTTTTTTGGAAAACTTTGTTCTACCAAAAACTATAGCGGTAAATAAAATGTATATCAAAATGAAGCTGAGACCCTCCGCTATCACCTCCAAGTAGTCCGGTCCAGGAACAAATCACTCAGTTCGACCTAGGGTCCAAAATGTCCTCTAGAGTGAAATATGAAAATTTTTTTTAAAACTTTGCCCTACCAAAAACTATAACGGTAAATAAAATTTATATCAAAATGAATCTGAGACCTTTCACTATCACCTCCAAGTGGTCCGGTCCAGGAACAAATCACTCAGTTCGACCTAGGGTCCAAAATGTCCCTAATAGTGAAATATGCAAATACCTTTTTTGGAAAACTTTGTTCTACAAAAAACTATAGCGGTAAATAAAATGTATATCAAAATGAAGCTGAGACCTTTCACTATCACCTCCAAGTGGTCCGGTCCAGGAACAAATCACTCAGTCCTCTAGAGTGAAATATGAAAAAAAGTTTTTTTAAAACTTTGTTCTACCAAAAACTATAGCGGTAAATAAAATGTATATGAAAATGAAGCTGAGACCTTCTACTATCACCTGCAAGTAGCCCGGTCCAGGAACAAATCACTCAATTCGAACTATGGCCAAAAATGTCCTCTAGAGTGAAATATGAAAATACCTTTTTTGGAAAACTTTGTTCTACCAAAAACTATCGCGGTAAATAAAATGTATATTAAAATGAAGCTGAGACCCTCCGCTATCACCTCCAAGTAGTCCGGTCCAGGAACAAATCACTCAGTTCGACCTAGGGTCCAAAATGTCCCTAAGAGTGAAATATGAAAATACCTTTTTTGGAAAACTTTGTTCTACCAAAAACTATAACGGTAAATAAAATGTATATCAAAATGAAGCTGAGAACCTCCGCTATCACCTCCAAGTGGTCCGGTCTGGGAACAAATCACTCAGTTCGACCTAGGGTACAAAATGTCCCTTAGAGTGAAATATGAAAAAATATTTTTTTGAAAACTTTGTTCTACCAAAAACTATAGCGGTAAATAAAATGTATATCAAAATGAAGCTGAGACCCTCCGCTATCACCTGCAAGTAGCCCGGTCCAGGAACAAATCACTCAATTCGAACTGTGGCCAAAAATGTCCTCTAGAGTGAAATATGAAAATACCTTTTTTGGAAAACTTTGTTCTACCAAAATCTATAGCGGTAAATAAAATGTATATCAAAATGAAGCTGAGACCCTCCGCTATCACCTCTAAGTAGTCCGGTCCAGGAACAAATCACTCAGTTCGACCTAGGGTCCAAAATGTCCCTAAAAGTGAAATATGAAAATACCTTTTTTGGAAAACTTTGTTCTACCAAAAACTATAGCGGTAAATAAAATGTATATCAAAATGAAGCTGAAAAGCTCCGCTATCACCTCCAAGTGGTCCGGTCCAGGAACAAATCACTCAGTTCGACCTAGGGTCCAAAATGTCCCTTAGAGTGAAATATGAAAATAACTTTTTTTGAAAACTTTGTTCTACCAAAAACTATATCGGTGAATAAAATGTATATCAAAATGAAGCTGAGACCTTCCACTATCACCTCCAAGTGGTCCGGTCCAAGAACAAATCACTCAGTTTGACCTATGGCTCAAAATGTCCCTTGAGTGAAATTAAAAAGATCTTTTTTTGAATACTTTGTTCTACCAAAAACTATAGCGGTAAATAAAATGTACATCAAAATGAAGCTGAGACCTTCCACTATCACTTCCAAGTGGTCCGGTCCAGGCACAAATCACTCAGTTCGACCTAGGGTCCAAAATGTCCTCTAGAGTGAAATATAAAAAATCTTTTTTTGAAAACTTTTTCTACCAAAAACTATAGCGGTGAATAAAATGTATATCAAAATGAAGCTGAGACCCTCTCTATCAACTCCAAGTGGTCCGGTCCAGGAACAAATCTCTCAATTCGACCTATGGTCCATCAGTTTGTTATCTTTCATGATTAGTTTGTGAACAAAGTTGCTATTTTATAAACTTGGCAGCACTTTTTACTTTGTTATCTTCTCGTCCACGATGATGTTTTGTTCACTGGTTGGACGCTTACATTATAATTGTGTCTGTATATGTATATTTTTTATCACGAAAAACGTCAAATTTTTGTTAGATTTGCAGATAGTTTTTAATGCAGGTACCTTACCTTATGTAGATTCACACTGATTTTGACGTTGGTCTTGATAAAAATTTGTCTTGTATAAACGTAATAAATCATGTAAAATCAAACAAAAGAATCAACAATCAAAATGGCGTCTTTACGTAGTGTCCATATTAGGCAATTTTTTATCAAGACAAACGTCAATATTAATGCGAATTTATGGAAGTGGCAACAGTTGCAATAACAACAATAATGTGAATTCATTAATGTTTTTATATATGCACTTTGACAGCTGTAACCACCAAAAATAATAATCAATTCTTTAACTTAGGCTACCTTGTATACATTCGCACTGATTTTGACGTTCGTCTCGATAAAAATATGTGTAATATAGATACAACGTTACCAGGCAACATCCAGATAAAGTTTTTTTTTTTTGTTTTACAGCCCATCCACATGTGACAAAATATGAATATTTTACTGATACTTCAGGTCCACAACTGATATTAACGCTGATATAATATGTGAGATAACGCCGGCTGAAGAGAGGAACTATTTTGTTTATATTATGTTAAATCTTAAATAAAGTTTACAAGTATTCAAATAAATCTTATAAGATGATATTATTTTCAAACAGTGATATAGTTGACATGTGCTTTTTTTTAAAAAAATTCCCTCTTTTTTAGCACAATTAAAAAAATATTTTTTAAATGCAAAATAACCATCAAAACAAAACAATTTTACAAAAAATATTGTTTTTTAAATAACGTCTGATCCACACAAGCGATTTTTCAATCATAACAAATAACTATCAGCATATATGCGAACACTTAGATAATTTTTTTTACGTTTCTCGTCGTGGTTGTTGTCAACATTTAATAGTAAAATTTTCTTTTTTTAATTTCATTGTATATTGTTTCATTTCTGATAAAAACAATTAATTAATTGAGATTGCCATGAAGAATTACACGTCTTCTTAGTGAATAATAAACGTAAAAAAACAACAATAAAATTATCTTTGAATGTAAAACAAATTTATTTTCGCTTGTGTTCTAATAATTATTTTATAAGGTGTTAATTTTTCCTTGAAAAATTAATTGAATTTTTAAATTAAAAAGTGTAAAAAAAATTACCTAAATTTGCTGTAACTTTCTTTTGTTTGGCAATGTTTGTTCAAAAAAGAAGAAAGCATTGGGGCAATAGCCCTAAATTTAAGGTGCCAAAAACTACAGACGGTCCCAGCACTAGTGCCAACAGGTTTCAGCTTCTGTCTGAAGACGAAGAAGAAGAAGCAGTTGCTATCAAAGAAAAGATTCTACCAATAATTGTGGACTCTACCCACAGTTTTTCAACTGTGATCGGATTAATTGGGGAAAAATATGTAGGATAACTATTGGTACAAAAATTGTATCAAACTCGTTATCGCTGTACAACGAAGCTTTGAGTGTTCTCAAAGACAAAAAATTCCAGTATTATACGCATGAATTAAGGGATGCAAAAACTTTTAAATTGGTTTTATTTGGCCTGCCACAACTGGACACAAAGATAATTGGCGAAAAATTTGTAAGCTCGCTCAACATAAACCCGGTAAGCATTAAAGAACTAGCAACAAAAATATCCAGTGTAGATGACGCCCTCTATCTCATTGAGTTTGATCGTCAATGTTTCAAAAAGAGAGGTAATGAAAATAAGATATTTTTGTAATATATCTGTATATTGGAGAAAACCTCTAAAGGGCAATAAAGGTCCCACACAATGCTCCAAGTGCGCTATGTATGGACATGGTGCTAAAAATTGTAACCGCATCGTAGTGTGTTCATCCTGCGCCGGAAACCATGAGTATGCAGTTTGTTCACTCAATAAAGGTAATAGTGATGGTAGTATAATTTATAAGTGCTACAACTGCATAAAAAAGAACTTAAAAAACGTTAACCATAGAGCTGATGACCCAAAGTGCCCAAGTCGTCAAGAATATTTAGAAATCCGTCATCGAGTAACATCTAAATCTAGGGCGACCAGCAGAAGAACTAACGTAACATATTTTAAAGAAGACGATCATAATTTTCCTCAATTGCCAAGGAAAGAACCCCATAATAATATTCGTAATTCCCGCGATTTTGGTAATTTGTATTCTGAGGTAGCTAAAGGCAAGAGCTACGACAATAATAATAATGATGACATTTCCAATGAAAGACTTCTGGAAATATTTTTTGATGCTGTCGATGCTTTGCAAAGATGTCAAAATAAGTATGACAAGCTACGAGTTTTGGGTATGATGCTTAAACATGCCATATAATTCAACCGGTAGACACAATGTTCATGTTATGCATTGGAATGCCCAAGGCATAACCACTGAGTCAGCAGCTGCCCAGCTGGAATACTTTTTACACAAAAGGAAAATCGATAATCTCCTTTTAAATGAGACTTTTTTGAAACCATACCACAAATTTGAACTTGGTGGTTATAAAATTTATAGAGAGGATCGATCTACTCATGGCGGAGTAGTTCTAATTGCAATTAAAGGTAACATTAAGCATACGTTGTTACCAAAAATAAAAACAAGTACTGCTGAAAGTATTTCAATACAAGTTATGATTAATAGAAGGTCAGTTATATTTACTTCAGCGTATAATCCAGTTCATACTACCAATTTTAAAGCTGATTTGGATAAATTAACTTCATTTTCAAAAGACTATTTTATTTTCGGTGATCTGAATGCCCAACATACACATTGGAATTGTATGTCAAATAATTCGGCTGGTAATGATCTCTACAGCCACTGTCTTCAATACAGCTACTACATTTATTACCCAAATGGACTCACTCGCTTTGGACAAAATATCAACCCCATTCAACCGCCCACAGTAGACATTCTTTTATCTAACTCGTGCCTCCATTTTTCAAACCTTGAGGCACATCCAAATGTTTTACAGTCGGACCATGTACCTATATCTTGTGTTATTTCTCGACAAGTTCAAAACATGACATATTCAGTTCCCTTGTATTATCGAGCAGACTGGTCAGCAATCAGAAACTGGGTTGAAAATGAAATTAGGTGTCAGAACATTGACCAACCCGTTACTAATTCAGGTAATATAGATTTTTATTTTACCAAATTAATATCTATAGTTAAAGAAGCGTTTAATAAAATACCTGTCGGTTATAAAATTCCGTGACAACGAGAAATCTGCGAAATTAGTAATATGTTAATTAGTCAGAGAAATAAATACAAACGTAAATTTCAAAGATGTAGCAATTTTAATTATAAAAATCAATTGAAAAGAATTATGAAGCTATTAAATAAACTTATTGATTTTCTCCTTAATAAAGACCACAATGAATCCTAGTCAAAATTTATTTCGAATTTGCCCTCGGGCTCTAAAAAGTTTTGGATAGTAAAAAGAGCACTGAAAATGTCTTTTACTGAGTTTTAAAAACTGGCAATGAAAAGGCTAATTCAATAGCAGACGTATTTAGTAATTCACACACCATTACTTTAAATAATTATTCACCTATGGACACAGCCGTCTCAAGATTCATTCATGATCTTAACGACACAATTCTTGACAGATCTAACGTAGAGCTTACCAATTTAGATGAAGTTATATCATTTGTACTTTTATTGAAAAATAATAAAGCCCCCGGTTTAGATGGCATTAATAGCATTATCCTTAAAAAGATGCCCGATTACTTTTTTGAAACTCTATGTAAACTTTTCAACTCTTGTTTAATAGAAGGCTATTTTCCAACTATTTTTAAAAAGGCAAAAGTTATCCCAATTCCTAAGCCAGGAAAGGATCCTAAATTACCGTCTAGCTATAGACCAATCAGCATCCTAAGCCTATTGGATAAAGTATTTGAAAAAATAATTAATAAGAGAATTTTAGATTTTTCCAACCAAAATAATATTATTAATCCTCAACAGTTTGGATTCCGCAAGGAACACTCCACAGTACATCAACTAAAAAGAGTCGTTAATTTTATTGAATCAAACAAAAGAAATCGTAAAAGCACTGGAGTTATTTTTCTTGACATTGAAAAAGCCTTCGATTTAATATGGCATGAAGGCCTGGTTTTTAAACTAAATTCCTTCAATTATCCAACGTATTTGCAAAAGATAATAAAGAGTTTTTTAGATCAGCGCTCATTTGCTGTATCTATAGATAACACGCTATCTAGTGATAGACAAATCCCTGCGGGTTTGCCGCAAGGATCGGTATTATCACCTACTCTTTATTCAATATATATTTCCGATTTTACTATTCGCAAGAATCAAGAAGTAGCTTTTTACGTTGACGACAGTGCTTTTATTTGCTGCGATGAGGTGCAAACGCAATAATCAAAAAAATGGAAGATAGTTTAAAATCTACCAATAAATACTTTGATAAATGGAAGATAGAAGTTAATGTTAGTAAAACACAAGCTATTATATTTCCATATAATAGATCACAGAAACGTATTCCTACAAAACATTTATATTCTAGGGGAGTTTTTATTCCTCTGCAGGATAGTATCAAATATCTAGATCCTTATTTACAAAATGTGTATTCGACCAATTATGACCTACGGATGCCAAGTCTGGTTTAATAAAGCTGCTAAAACTTACACAAAAAAATTACAGATAATACAAAATAAAAATCTGAAAATAATTCATAACCTACACCCCAGATATTCTACTGATCTACTGCATAGAAACTTTAAGCGTAAAATGTTTTGTTCATTTGCGAGGGAACTGACTCCGTCATTTGATGTAAAATGCAGAACGTCTACATATGAAATAATAAGAAATTTGCTAAACAATCACTAAGACTCTTTTTTACTTAAAGAATTATAATTGATGGTTGTTTTTAAAATTTCTTTTAACGTTTAAGTATGTACAAGGATTTTTTTGACAACTTTTCCTTAACACTGTGATTTCCTTATTTAATTATTTAGATTTTAATTGTTGTAATACTTTTAAGTAAATTCTCATAACAATGTAATTATTTTATAAAGGTTTCAATAGTCAATAATAATAATAATAAAAAATTATTTTATAACTCAGCAATAATATAAATAAATTTGGTCCACACGTGCTAAATTCTTATCATGAAAGGAATTTAACGTTAAGATAGAAATATCTCTTGTGTAGACCCTATGTATTTTCTAAAATATATATGCACACACAAACAAACTTTCGTATATGTATTTTTTTTTGTCAGTTCATCTTAAAAGTTTACATAATTTCCCATACATTTTGACACTTGCGAAATTACATAATTTTGTGTAATTTCGGCGAAATTACATTGAAATTACGATGCCCATTTCCGTGCAACCCTGTACATGGTTGGAAAAAATACTTTTTTCAACTATGTACTGCACTATGTACTTGTCACAACAGTCACACAGTCAGATGTGGTGATTTTTTAATGATGTTGGTAACTGAATTTTCCGTTTGGGGACATGGCGAATTTTTTAGCGATATATTACATTGTGACGATTGGTCTGTCTAATTTTTAAAATTTTGTTAAGTAGACCAAAAAAAATTTTACATATTATTTTATGTCTAGATGGTCTGTTAGGTATAATCTCGGTGTTATGTCGTGTCGACACTAGACAAATTTTCGTCAGTTAAACATCGTGAAAATCATACAAAACTAAAGCCTTGTTCAGACCGGCGCGAAATTACGAAATTCATTCCGAAATTAGGAATGAAATCTAAAGTGTTCATAGTGGCTAGATGATATTTGATGTAATTTCGTGAACAGCTGATACTTATTGTTTACATTTTAAATTGTTATAGGGGTAAATAAAGTATTTTGAAATGGAAATATTTGAAATGGAAATAAGAAACAATTACTTACTAAATTGAAAATTATAAATTAAGAATGTAAAAAGGATAGGTTTCATTTAGCAAAATCACTTTAATAATTAATTTTAAGATTTGTGTTTAAATTTAAGATCAGCTGTGAATTGTTTTTTTCCTTCTCACGGTTGAAACGTGCAGTACATAGTTGAAAAAAGTATTTTTTCCAACCATGTACAGGGTTGCACGGAAATGGGCATCGTAATTTCAATGTAATTTCGCCGAAATTACACAAAATTATGTAATTTCGCAAGTGTCAAAATGTATGGGAAATTATGTAATTTCAACTTGATTTCGGCCGAAATCACGAAAGTACGTAATTTCGCATCGGTCTGAATGCCCTACAAAACTAGAAAATTGGGTTAAAAATGCCATGACTACGCGGTAAATAATAGTTTTTTGCGAAGAGTTAACAATTTATCTACAATATGGAATAATTTAAGGTAAAATGCAAATCAAAAATGTATTTTTTGATTTTAAAAGAGATTTCTTATAAATATGAGTTATAATCGAAATAGAAATGTTGGGTTATAAAATTATTTGTAATTCTGTCAAGGTTTTATTACTTGTTAAATAAAATGTTGGCAGAATTACCGAAAATTTGGGCCTGTTTTTAAATTCATCACTTTACAGTATCATATGATTAGTTTCTACTGCTGATGTAAATCAAATGTTACAAATGCTGAAAATTCCGTAATCAAATTACATTTTTATTAATTTAATGCATCAGCCATTCTTATGATTAGTATTTTGTGTGTATTTGTGCATAACATACTTGATGTTACATTTTCGAACATTCGACTGTTGCAACATTAGCACCGTTTGCATTTCTGAACGTACTGCGCTTAATATGCAGCGGTGATGCATTTAGGAACAGGCTTTTTATCTTTTTCAACTATGGAGGATATGTAACCCCTGGTCTACAACTGAGATTAACACTGATATAATATGTGAGATAACGCCGGCAGAGGAGAGTAAACATTTTGTTTATATTATGTTAAATCTTAAATAAGGGGTACACGTATTCTAATAAATCCTATAAGTTATTATTATTTTCAATCAGTTACAGAGTAAACATGGCCTTTTTATTTAAGCAGTTCGCACTTTTTTAACACAATTTTTATAAAAATGACTTTTTAACATGTAAAACAAACACTAAAAGGAAACAATTTTACAAAATAACATTGTTTTTCAATAATTTCCAAAATACACATGCACACCCACAAGCAAACTTTCGTGTATGTGTATTTTTTTGACAGTTCATCTTATAAGATGGTTGTGTAGAGAAATCTCATCACCACAGTCTCATAATGCATCTTATAATACTAATATTTGAATCTACACGTGAAATAATTCTCTCAGAGAGCGTATTTGACACTCTCTGACAAAAAAATCTTACATATTATGTTACGTCTAGACGGGCTGTAAGGCTACGTTCGGACGATGATTTAAAAACATGATTTTAAATCATGTTTTTTTTGTTTGTAAACGAGTAGAGTAGTATTGTTACGAACAAGAAAAATCAACCCTGCTTCTAAGGAAAAAGAGAATATATAAAAAAAATCATGGAATAAAAAATCATCATTTGAACACAAATGATTTTTGGTAGCAACTTCAAAAGAGAATTAAAATAAAACGACGTATAATAAATTATATAAAACGTATTACAACAATCAATATGGCGTCTCTCATTAAGCAAAAGTCAGAGTGGAAGCGATGACAATTTTGTGTTCACGCTGCAGTGATATTAATAAATTCTGTCTGTACTAAACAAATTTTTATCTTATTAAAATGTTTGCAATAAAAAAATAGAGATAAATATTTGTCAAGTGAAAACGGGTTGTAAATCTGGCAACAATGTAAAAAAATTTTTTGCGGTTTGTTAACTTTACACATTAGCTAATATAAATATATATATATATATATATATATATATATATTTAAGTAGATTTAACAAAAATGGTAGGTTGATTATAAAAATTATATTGAAAACATATTTACATTTTTGTTACCGTATTATAAGTAAGCACATATTCTATGTGTGAATAATTCCACTAAGCATAAAATAAGCTAATTACTGAGTTCTAACTTAGTTACGACAAAATTTTTATTAAGTGGCAAATAACACGAACACATCTGACTACAAATTTCGATAACGACGTCACGAATGATTCGCAAACATTTAACAAAATCAAGAACTATCGAAGGCCTTTCGAGAATGAACTCGTCCAGATCACCTGTGGCTAAGTTTCACTACGTTCACACGATGTTTTTTTTGTTTTTGATCGATTGGGAAGAGTTGAAAGAGGGGTTGCGAAAAAAAAATTACGTTTTCTGTTTTCATGATATTTTTTTTTTGTTATTTCTCTTCACGTTCATTTCTCATTACGTTGTATTGCTACAAACAAGGAAAATCAACCCTGCGTATAAGGAAAAAGAGAAAATATAAAAAAATCATCATGTGAACACAAAAGTTTTTTGGTAGCAACTTCAAATGAGAATTAAAATGAAAAGATGTCTTGAAAAATCAACATGTGAACGTAGCATTTGTGGCAGCAAATCGATCGATGAAAAAATTTTGATATCGATATTGCTTACAACTTGCGTTTATTCATGTTTGGTTAAACAAGTTGGAGTGCTATTTGGGTTGTGCCGAATCCTTTATATCCCTCATCACCTTACCGACAAATAATAAAATTTACACCTTAAAGTATGCTTTCATATTTTCACATTTATATTTACAAAAATAATCTACATCTTTTCCAAACTACAAAAATGTAAATACAAAATTAAACTATCATAGCAAGCGCTGCCTCCTTAAAGAAAAAAAAAAAAAAAAAAAAAAAAAAACACTGTTAGCTTCGATGACTGCTAAATTTATATACATGTTTGTATGTATATACATGCTTATACAAAAAAAAAAAAAAAAAAAAAAAAACAGTTGAGTCATTGCAATGCTTCTATTTCCAACTAAAAAACGTCCAAACATACATAAAAAATTATGTATATGTATATACAATTTTAACACTGCTGTTGTCAACTAAGCTGCTTATGAAAAAAAAGCAATGCTTCATATAAATGTGTGTATATACAAATGACAACCGCTGCTTGTTTGTACATGCTTATCCAAACATACATAAGAAATGATTGTGATAATGTATATGTATATACAATCAAGAACTACTGCTTCTTTATACAAAAAACAACAACAACACTGAAAGTCATTGCAATGCTTTTAATACGTTTGTGTGTATATTTTTAATAATTTTTTCAGATTTTAGCCTATAACTCGGTTGTTTATGGACCGATATGGTTAATTCAAAAAACCAAAATTTTAGAAAAGTACAACAGATTTGTACAAAAAATAATTCTGAAGCTTATATAGAAACTTCAAAAAGTTCAAAAAAGCGTTTGAATCGTCTTTGTTCATTTCTTTCGCAAAATAAAAAAAGATTCCGAATTTTCTGTGCAAAAACGTTAGATTATATAGGAGCTTAGAAAAATCGCAAACAAATACGTTTTTAGAGGCCTTTTCCGTTTTACTTATATATTTTTTTTTTGTAATATTTCGACCATTAATGGACCGATTTTGTTGATTTTTACTGTTTTCGTTATAAGGAGTATTTCATATAGTTTGATATATAAAACATATATATCCGATAACTGGGCTTTCTAAAAAGTGATTTCAACCGACGGACGACATCGTTATATCGACTTCCCAATCAATAACGATCCAGAAAAAATAGACTTTTTGGGGGTTTTAGTCGAATATTGTAGAAATTACAAACAGAATTAAGTTAAGGGTATAAAAACTAAACAGCAAGTTTGGCTTCGTTACATCGGCTTGTCGCATTATTTGAGTGGCCGTGCGCAACTTGTTTCGCTAAACGATCTAACTTCTGAAGTTTTGCATGTCAGATCTGGTGTTCCTCAAGGCTCTGTGATTGGCTCTATTTTATTCACGACTTATTCGATGAACTAAATTTTTGTAAAGCATTTGTTTTTAGATCAAATAGATCTATTTACCTCAAACTAGACTTGGAAATATCTTGCACTGTTATTAAAGTTACTAACAGACTACGATGTATTGGTATAATTATTGACGGCAAACTGTCTTTTGAACCCCTCTTATATTCCGTGCCACACAGGGGAATTCAGCAAATAAAATTAATAAAAGTGTATAAATAAGTGATGCAATATTTGAAGTATGGCGTAATTTAAGATCACCGGTCCACTTGATTTAAAAAAAATGTAGTGAATCATTAGTACTTTTACTTGTGATTAAAGTAATATAAAAAATTTTTGCCCGCTCTCCCTTGGTTTACGAGTGATGGGTCTCTTAAGTTTTGATATATTTTTCTAAATATCCCTATTAATTCATGCGCGATTTAAATTGTATTAATACCGTTTAAAAGTACGTACCTTTCTAATGATATATAATATGACCATGTTAATTTAATCCTTGAGGGGAAAAATTGCATGTTACCGGAACTTACAACATTTTTTTATTTCCAAAAAAAGTATTGTGCGAAGCCGGCGCTCGACATATATAGAGGAGAAAGTTTTTGACGGAAAGTTTGAACGGAAAAAACTTAATAACTTTAAATTAAAATATTTTTTGTTTTAACTGGGCCGGTAATTTTTGAGTCAGCTGTTTTATTTTGCCGAAAATTTACATATATTTTGCCGTCAAATATAAAATTCATTCGTAACGTCGCTCTGAGTTGGGGAACAACTCTCGCGTCGTTGTAATTATTTCTTCAATACTTTTGTTGTTTGGCCTTCGAGAATTTTGTGTCTCACCCCCGCATGACTAAATGTTTGGGTGACGCCTAATTGTATCGCGTTAAGGTTTTTCGAAGCATACATTTGTCTCATGCAATCGTTTTGATAACCTAACTTTTACAAGCTTTAATTTTTGGTGGAGTACCATATAAAACTTGAATTGATATTGATATAGACCATCGATAGGCACAAAGAGAGGACACACAAATCATTGGTCAGTCTGTTTAGAATTAAATTTGAAGATTTTTATTTTCTTACAACCTTCGTTGTGAGAGTTGTCTATTTCGAATTTTTACGTTTTTTTTTTTTTTTTTTTTTTTTTTTTTTTTGAGGTTCGTGTTGTGTATGTGAAAAGAGCGGCACCCATAGCCCTTGAGTGCTATGGGTGCCGACCAATGATGTAGACCATTAAACTCAGGAAGCTGAATCAAATTTTCGTAAAAACTTCGGAATATATTTTTTGAGATATGGTTTATATTATTGTGTAATAATTTTGTTTAGTCTGAATACCAGTTCAAAAAAAAAAAAAAAAAAAAAAAAAATAGTAATAAAGAATGATTATAAAAAACTGGAGTTTTGAAACAGTCTTAAAAATCAATAGTTTTATCCTGGAAAAACAAAAACATATTTTTCTGTAATTATGGTTCAAATTTAATTAAAAATAGCATTTCATTTAAACATTTCTTAAAAAAATAAAAATGTGATTGTACACTCCTTACACAATTGGTCTAAAACACATTAATGGTCTGGGGAATTCGTAATAACATTAATTCGGTTTAAACATTTTTAAACCGAATTTTTCTTTTTAAGTATTGTTTGATAGATAATTACATATGTGTAATAAACTCCGATGCGGCAAAGGTTAACGATACCCATTTTCACTAATATTTCACAAATATATTTTTACAATCCAATGACGATTCTAGAGGGAGTTACCATCAAAATTCAATAGTCGGTAAATTTTGGTGCAGTCTTTTTCACTTTTCTAGAAGTAATTAAAAATATATTGGAAATCATTGAGCTCCTAACTAACTTAAAATAGTAAATATTTCCTATCAGGGGTGTCCTGAAAACCGCGTGATTTGAAATCTCGAAACGTTTTGAAATCATACCGACGATTTAATGCTCTTCTGCAAATCACGTGATTTTGTGTTTTTCGGTGTGGTTTTAATTTTTCGAATACACGAGAAAACAGCTGACTTTTTAAATTCGTGCTCGTTTGTTTAACATTAATGAAAATAAAAAGTGAAAATTTAGTAAATAAAAAGGCCGGGAGCTGCCTTATTAGCATTAATTAAGAAAACAGCATTTTAAGAATGAATGTGTGGATACAAAAATGAATACAAAAATAACGAAGTTGCCACTGTTTTTATCGATGAAATTTGCCACTTACTTATTTCTAAATTTGCACAAAAACTACTTAATTATTGAATATTATTAAATTTTTTAGCAACAACAATTAAATTTTGTCTTAAATAAGGAATAGGATGGTATAAATTCAATATATTTTACATGACATTTTATTACTACATCACATTGGAAACTTTAACAGTATTTTCGAAAAAACAAACCAGCTGACTGCTAAAGAGAAAAAGTAAATCACGAACATTAGTAAATAAAGCAAAACAATTTTTAGCAAAACAGGCAGAGTCATTAGAAATTTGTTAATATTTATGTTTTTGTATAAATAAAACAAAAAATAAATAGAAAACACATCATACTAAATGCAAAATAATATTTAAAGTGAATCCTTTACAAATACATAGAAAAAAAAAGACAAGTGATTTCAAATCGGCAGTCATTTAGTTGACCGGTTTCAAATCGCGTGATTTCAATATTTTTTGTGTGCAAAAAAGTGGTTTTCAGAACACCCCTGTATACTGTTTATCCGATTGCAAACATTTAGGTATCAATTGAAAGCTCTTGAATGCGCATTTTTAAAAAGTAAGCGGATTCGCTTTTCTTTTTACAGAATTGTTTTAACATGAGTTTCTTAGAAAATTACGTTTTTCAATAGCCTATAACTTCGAAATTATGGGCCGATTCTTATAAAATTTGGTTTCTACTTATATAAATTGTTAAATTTTAACTTGATACCAACATTTCTATGAGATTTATGCTCATTAAAGTGATTTGCGGTAGAGGGGTTTATATGGGAGCTATGATCAATTATGGTCCGATCTTCATGAAATTTGGTATACATAGTTATACTTATATAAAACTTTTTTATGTCGAATTTCATTAAATAATTGATATTTTTGAGGCATTTATGAGCGCAAACCCCCACCATCTTCAAAATTGCGGCCTATACTTTGTTTGCAAGGTTTACAGCCAGCCAGACAGACGAACATCGTTACATCGACTCAGGAAGTGATTCTGAGTCGAACGGTATACTTTAAGGTGTTGGTCCAATAATTTTTTTTGTGCGTTACAAAAATCAACACAAGCGCATAATACCCCAACCCCAAAAGTCATCGATAACTACAACGAGAATACCAATTTTCCACAGACGACTCACATTGTCAGGAGCTTGGCCAAAAATGGTTAAAATCGATGTCAGAATTTTAATATTTTTACATTTATTAATAAAAAACACATCAATTAGATCGTATGTAAAATATTAATTCAATATCTCAATTAGTTTTTGACTTATTATGGGTTAAAGTTGAAGATTGCATCTAACATGAAAAATTCAAAGAAAACTGCTGAAATTGCGCTTGTGCTTTTCGTATTAAAAATTCAAATCTGGTTAGATTGTAAGTATAATATATAATTAAAAATACTAATCTGTTATTGTTTACAAATATTGATCAAATGTGAAGTACCGTTATCAAAAATACTGTTCTAATGTAAGGTTGAAATTTTTTAAGAAACTAAAACTTTAGTAGTGAATAAAAAAAATATACCAAAAAATACCTCTTAAGTTTTTTGATACATTATTGCTACAAGTATGTATTTTAATATATATTAAATTTCAGCTGCACAAGTGTCAACATTGCTTCAGATTCGTTATACTTTTAAGCTGTGGCTGGAGTTAAAGCAGAGTACAACTAGTACTATAACATAAATATTAAATAATTTGATGAAAATCGTTTACAAAGAATGCTACTACTTGCAGAAACAATTTAAATTTTATACATTCAAAACTAAAGCAAAATTTGAGAAAATATTCGCGTATGAGGTGTAAATTTCGAAATATTTAAAATATAAAAGTATTATTTCCTAAAGTTTAATTATATATTAAGACATTATTAACACATTTTTGGTAAGGACTTATGGTTATTTTATATTCTTTCGTTAACATTAAATATATATAATGGTGCACAGTGGGGTCAAACGCAAATTTTTTGGTAATAAATCTGAATCTCCTGAACTACTGGTCGGATAAAATTGAAATGTATGGAAGAGTTGTAGAGGAGGACCTAAGCTTTCAGAAAAATCATCTTGTAGTCACCCTGTGATAACACGAGATAAGCTACAGGGTGTCAAAGTTGACTACCTCGAGTATGTAAAAGTTAAAAAAAATCGTAACTTGTACAAATGAAGTCCGATTTTAAAGATTTTTATATTTCTGGAAAGTGCTTGGCAAGATAAAGAAAAAATAAGCTTACTCATCTAAGTTATCTCTTACAGTTAAAAAGATATTTACGCCTGAATTTTGAATTTTTGATTTTTTGGCTCGACTTTCTTTCGTTTTTCGGGAATAAGTCCGGAGATATATGAGGCAAAAATTTTTTAAAAATATTCTGTAATTTGCTACATATTTCAAAATAATATGCTGAAAGAATTTTTGGATTATCTCAATTCGTCTAGACGTGAAAAATATTCAAAGTCAGAACTCTGAAATTGACATGAAAAATGGCTATTTTTTTACAAAAATATAGTACAATTCATTCACTTTTTTCTCAAAGTTCCGTTAATAAAAAAATTTTTTCCTTATTAATTTCAAAAGATAAGGCTTCATAAATGGTTAATAAAGAAATTTTGAATTGATTTAAGTTTGCACCCTACATCCAGCATTGGCCGAAAATTGTCAATTTTAAAAAATAGTTTAATTTTTATCGATTAATAAAAAAAATGTCACGCGAGCTTTTTTAAATTTGGTACCCATATTTTTTATAGAAATAGATTTAGAATGATTTAACACTAAACTGCTTCCCGCCCGGCCAAAAACGAATGCAGGAGTGGAGATTTTATGTTAAAAGTCAGTTTTTTTAACGACTATTTTTAAAAGCATATTAAAAGCATATTAGCATAATATTTTTAATATTATTTCTTATGTAATGTATAAAACACAAATCAAGCTTTCATTCCTAAAAAAATCAATAAAATAGCTCCAATAACCTATTTTTGGTAATTTTTCAAAAATAATTTTTTTTTCCAAAAATAGCTGAAAATCCAAAAAAATTTAATTTTTTTAATACAACTCCACTAATTTTGCAAATACTTTAAAAATGTTAAAAGAATATAAAAATAGACTTATTTACCAATTCAACGATATATAAAATGTTGATATAGGTCATTTAATAATAGTAATATAATGGCCTCAAAACTACCAAGTCACGTCAAAAGTTGCAAAATTCACTATTTTGTTCCGTATTTCCATATGTGTGTATACGTAACATTTTAGTTTTCTAATGTATTATGTAGGTATATATTTGTTATTATAAAGTAGTAAATTCTTTATTTGAGTAATGTTTATTTAATTTGTTCTACAGATTTACATACTTATTATACATAAATCCCGTATATTTATTTTATTAAGAATATATTATCGAAGATATTATTAGATATTTTCTTGAAAATAATCAGAAACATCAAACGTTAGCAAATTTTTAACTTCCTTAGCTTCGGAATCCTCTTTTTCTATTTCAAGAGTGATTTTTGGTAGCCATCGTGCTCTTATAGAATATATAACTGGATCTGATGATATTAATAAATATTCCATTAAGTCCATATTTTGCGCTATTTTCGAACATTTTCGGGTATTGAAGAGTCGGAAATGTTTAACATCTTTATTTCGGGCTTCCTGTGCTTCCTCTGTTAGCTCTCCCAATGGCAAAATATTATCTTCTATTATTTCTTTACCATGAGCCAATACTTTGTGAATTGTTGGAGTCATTGATTTCCAGAGGTATGTAATGTTAAGTAGTTCTTTAGTTTCGTAAGCAAAAATTTTAAATTTGTTTTTTGCTATTAATGGCTGCCAATACAATCTTAAAACGCTTCAAAATATTTAAGTCAATGCCTGTGATTGAAGATGTGAGTTTCGGATTTTCAAAGAAACGTCTTGCTGTATTTCCATCATTTGAGCTTCCATAGCCATGTAGAGGTTTATCAATTATTAATCCGAGTTGTTATTTGAATTCTAATTGAATTCTTTTCTTCTCCTCTTTTCGTAATTCGTGAAGTTCCAAATTGTTTTTTACTGTAGCATTTTCCTGCCCGGGAATATTTCTGTACTTCATATCATATGCAAGATGTAAGCAGAACTCCAAAAATCTTATCCTTGCGTGGAGTGGTGATATTCCAAATTTTAAAGAATTTTTATTAACAAGGACTTCAGAATTATCCTGAAATTGTGAACTTATTTTTCCACCTATATTACATTTCCATTTAGATGTTATATCTGTTATAGCGTTTGCAACTTTTCCATCAATCATCGTTAATTGTTGTTGAAATGTAACTTTAATAGTTCTGTTTGATACCTTTACATATATTGGGGGCAATGCTTTAATTTGTTTTAATTTGTAACCGTGGTTTCTTTTGTGTAATCAAAAAGGATTGGACGGCACAAAAATTTGGAACCTGGAGTTAAATTTATCCATATATCATCAAAAAGCGAGTCATTTCTTTTAGATGAGGAAGGCTTATTTAAGCGCATTCGAAGTGGTACCAGAGACGCTATAAACAGCGAGGAATAATTATTTCCAGAATTACTTCCATCCAGTTGTTTGTATTCCGAAAATCCTGATGTTCCATCGCAGCCCCATTTGAATATTAAAATAAGTACAGAGTCTTTGCATTTTTCAATGTTATCATTGCTGAAGGTAGATATAATTCTAGAGGCAGTATTTTCAAGTAATTGCAATATATTAACTTTAGCACTTTTAACAGAAGCATTAACCGGGTGCTCCATAGGCTGTAAAATATTACTTTTCGCTTCTCTCACTGATTTGCTACTGGGAAAGATATCATATCCTTTTTCGCTAACAGATTTCCTCAAACTCTCGTATTGGTTTCTTGATAATCCTAAATTTAATATTAGAGCTAAAGCATCTTCAGAGGTAAAGGACGATGTTGATTTCGGTGTCACTATGCTTTCGATTATCCGATGTAATCGATTGGGAGAAGCTGTTGGTAACACATCTATAACTTTTTCTACTTCCTTTGGTTGCGTACGTGTTACTAAAGCTTTAAATGTATCTTTTATTTCGGCATTCGTATGTGAATTTAGAATAGATTCCTGTTTGGTCCTCTTTGTTCTTAGCTGAACTTCATCGTAACTTTTTTTGGTCGACCATTTTTCTGCTTTCCGATGAAAATTGGTATTTCTCCCTCCAACCACTCTTCATTTTTCTTCTTGAACTTTGGTATTGACCAATCTGAAGCTTGCATCCTTTTTCGTATGATTTATAAAAATTTTCGAGTTTTAAACTGTCTTCTGCAGTAAGAGTTAAACCAAAAGATACTACTGTATCAATGAGTCTTCTTATTTTTTCTGGACGATTTATAATATCAAAAAGATTATCCCAGATTACTTTGCAAATAGAATAATAAATCTGCATATTTATAAGGATACTTATATATAGAAAAAGAATATTTATATCAGGTAAATGGTGACAGGCAAAAATGAATTAAAAAATTTAAATTTTTGCTCAAAACCCTCAATTTCATTCAGTTTATTTTTATGACCTGTAGTGTTAAACAGGTACGTCAAAAAATGTACCTATGCGATTGTAAGAAAATAATTTTTGTTATAATACAGTAATTAAGTAGCTAGGTAAATTATTTAAAAACTTAAAAAAATGTAATAAAAAACGAAGGAAAATATACTTATTTATGTACTTAGGTAATTTTAAAAACCTTTTCAGTAGAAAAAAATTATGAACACTTTAAATAAATTCATTAATAAATATTATTATTTCGTAACAAAAATAAGCAATGCAGTTGAGTGTTACGTATACACACATATAGAAATACGGAACAAAATAGTGAATTTTGCAACTTTTGACGTGACTTGGTAGTTTTGAGGCCATTATATTACTATTATTAAATGACCTATATCAACATTTTATATATCGTTGAATTGGCAAATAAGTCTATTTTTATATTCTTTTAACATTTTTAAAGTATTTGCAAAATTAGTGGAGTTGTATGAAAAAAATTAAAATTTTTTGGATTTTCAGCTATTTTTAAAAAAAAAATTTATTTTTGAAAAATTACCAAAAATAGGTTATTGGAGCTATTTTATTGATTTTTTTAGGAATGAAAGCTTGATTTGTGTTTTATACATTACATAAGAAATAATATTAAAAATATTATGCTAATATGCTTTTAATATGCTTTTAGAAATAGTCGTTAAAAAAACTGACTTTTAACATAAAATCTCCACTCCTGCATTCGTTTTTGGCCGGGCGGGAAGCAGTTTAGTGTTAAATCATTCTAAATCTATTTCTATAAAAAATATGGGTACCAAATTTAAAAAAGCTCGCGTGACATTTTTTTTATTAATCGATAAAAATGAAACTATTTTTTAAAATTGACAATTTTCGGCCAATGCTGGATGTAGGGTGCAAACTTAAATCAATTCAAAATTTCTTTATTAACCATTTATGAAGCCTTATCTTTTGAAATTAATAATTTTATTAACGGAACTTTGAGAAAAAAGTGAATGAATTGTACTATATTTTTGTAAAAAATAGCCATTTTTCATGCCAATTTCAGAGTGCTGACTTTGAATATTTTTCACGTCTAGACGAATTGAGATAATCCAAAAATTCTTTCAGCATATTATTTTGAAATATGTAGCAAATTACAAAATATTTTAAAAAAATTTTTGCCTCATATATCTCCGGACTTATTCCCGAAAAACGAAAGAAAATCGAGCCAAAAAATCAAAACTTCAAAATTCAAGCGTAAATATCTTTTTAACTGTAAGAGATAACTTAGATGAGTAAGCTTATTTTTTCTTTATCTTGCCAAGCACTTTCCAGAAATATAAAAATCTTTAAAATCGGACTTCATTTGTACAAGTTACGATTTTTTTTAACTTTTACATACTCGAGGTAGTCAACTTTTACACCCTGTAGCTTATCTCGTGTTATCACAGGGTGATTTTTCTGAAAGCTTAGGTCCTCCTCTACAACTCTTCCATATATTTCAATTTGATCCGACCAGTAGTTCAGGAGATTCAGATTTATTACCAAAAAATTTGCGTTTGACCCCACTGTGTGGTGTAGCAAGAATTTAAACTTATTATTTTTCAGTTGGAAAAACTATTTTTTTACCATATTAAATAATTAATTTTCCTTTCTTCTATAAATTTCAAGATTTCAGTATACGTCGATAAATTATGGGCTTGTCTTTGGAAAAAATGATTTTAAAAATTCTGGGTGCGTGGGAGTTGGGCGTGACCTTGATCCGATTTTCATAAAACTTGACAATGACAATGACAAAGCATTAAATTTTACAAAGTTTTGTTCAATTCTAATTACAATTTTTCAAAATATACGATTTTTAAAATTTGGGGTGTCTTTGATCTGATTTCCATAAAACTTATTTTTCTTTTCTAAATGAAAATGCAATAAATTTACCAAATTTTATTCATTCGAATTACAAATTTAGAAAATAGACGATTTTTATAATTCAAGAAGTGTTTGAGGTGGGCGTGTCCATGGGCCGATTTTTTTTCTTTTCTAAACACAAAAGCTATATATACCAATTTTCATTTATCTACGACAACTTCTATTTTTGGCAAACTTTTATATGAAATTGAGGCAGTATACTTTAATTTTGCTTTAAAAGATTTTTTCCCTTTTTCCCTCTTTTAAAGTAAAATAGCTGAAACAATGGAATTTTACATGCTGAACACGAACCTGTTTTCAGTTGTTTTTTCTATCACGTCGAGAACGGTTCGTCTAATTTGGATAAATAAAACTAATCGATGCCGACTAATTATCTTCAAATTATCTTATCATAATTTTTTTTATCCGCTCAATAGTTTTGGATTTTTTTGGAAATTAAATTTATTAGAAAATTTTGCTCCTTAAAATTTGAATGTGTTAGTGTATTTGGTTTGCTTACGCTCTTTGTTATATCTAGCATACAAAAAAAAAAAAAAAAAAATAATAATAATAATTTTTTCCGATCTTTATTATGTGTTTTAAACATCACAGAAAAAACAATTATAAGATTTACAAAATTCCCATATCTAACCCAATCTATATTATTTATTTATCGATATTCGTGTCCTTTTTGTTAATAATATAGTTTTTATGTTTTAACAAAATGTTTAATGCCAAGAATTCTTAATAACACATTAACAACAGTTTTAAACAAATTCAGCTTTCAAATGGCCAACAAATTTTAATCGATTTGAAAACGATAAAAACATGTTAATTTCGTTTTTCATCATAACATAACTTATACATCATTATTCTAGTTGTCGACATAAAACGACGTCGTCTTGTGTTGTCTGTGGAAAATTAGCATCGTTGTCATTATCGACATATATCGATGACTTTTGAATTAATTTTAATATTCTCCAAGAAATGTCGGTATCGATATTGTATTGAAACTACTCTTATTTGGTCATCGTCAAATTTGGAAACGACTAGAAGAGTTTAAAAGAATAACGTATAAAAAAATGACAAAAAAATAAATATAAATAAAGTTTATTTAAGATATTTATCGAAGATTTTTTTAATTTTTTCTAGAAAAGTGAAAAAGTAAATAAAATTTAATTAAAAATATGTATATTTATAATAAAAATCACTTCCTAAAAATAACATAAGAAAACAACTTTAAAATCAATGAATAGAAATCATAAGAAGATCATCATTCGAACCACAAGATTGTTTTATCTTCGGTATGATTGTAGAATGCACTATTTATCCATTGGGAACAACTTGTCACCTCCAACGCCAGAAAATATTTCGAAAATGACTTACTGTTGTAAACCATGTTTTTAACTGGGATTGAAATTAATATATACATAAAGTAAAATATCGACTATTACATGAAAGAACGCCCGAAAAAGTGCATTTTTTACCTCGTCTCATCCAACTTCCATAAAAACTAGTATACACAAACCCTATATATATATATATATATATATATATATATATATATATATATATATATATATATATATATATATAAATATATATATATATATATATGTATATGTGTGAATTTTAATGATTTAAACGGCGTTTGAATTTTGCTTATAGCGGTTTTTAAATATTTCATTTTTTTTAACATATTTAGAAAGGATGGTCTCTTTACATTAACAAAAAACTTTCAAATTTTTGGGACGCGCAAATCTACTACTTATAATGCAATTTTTTAAAAGTGTTCCAAATTTTTTCATTTAAAAATGTATTTTTTATTTTTTGAAAAATGATTTTAATTTGTATAAAAGTTTATAAAACATAGAAAGCATGTAACTTTAAATATTCATACCTCTTGAAGTTATTAACAGATTTGTGTAATTTAAAAAGCTTATAAAAATATCTCACCATCTCCAAAATACCCTTTTCATTCAAAATATTTGCTAATTACAAATGCAATTTATGGTAGCATTTTTAACAATTGTGCATTCTTTAAATGAAAATTTTTCTTTTGATGTATTTTAAATTGTTTTGTTTACTATAAACTGCAATACTAATTAGCGTAGTACATAAAGGCTTACTATTTAAAAAAAAAATTTAAAGCAACCCAATAAATTTTTTGAATACGAGTAAAATATGCAAACGAACTCATATATTAAATATATCAGAAAAATATAATTTTTGTATGAAAAAATGTGAATAAGTTTTAGAAAAAGCTAAATTGTGCATAGTAGATGTGTGCATCCCAAAAAATTTTGATTTTTATTTTAATGTAAAGATAGATTACTTTACAGATATGTTAACAAAAACAAAAAATTTAACGACATTTCTTACGTATATATTCAAAGTGTCAACTTCGCAAGTATGCGTTTATTCGTACACATTTACTTCGTAGTAAGAAATAATCAAGATGAAATATCTTTCGTAGTTCGCATTGGTCATGTTGCATATTTTTTGTCTTATAAAATTTTTGTTTATAATATATTTTGAGAAGAAAAATATTCAAACAAAATATTTTGAAGACTTAGAAAATTGATAACGTTCAACTAGTTAATACAAAAGCTAATATAAAATATTTTGATGTGTGATTTTTTTAGTAAAACTGCTAAAAGTATTTACATGGACACGTGCAAACATGTATTTTCAAAATGGGCTGCCGTAAAAATAAAAAAGCTATTTACTAATTTTGAAAGTCATATTATTTTTTAAGTATAAATATGAAAATATTAATGCATACTATTTCTTTTTATTTGTTAGTAAAGTGATGAAGGGTATAAAAGGTTAGGCACAGTCGAATATAGCGTTTAAATATAAAATAAACTACGAGTATCATTCTGAATGTTTGTGACAAACCTTATTTTTAAGTAAAAGTGGCACGCTGGTGGTTGTTGCGGCTGTAGCTCGCCGGACATAGGGGATTCTTTCTACTTAGTTTATCATCATTTAAAACATTTCGTGCCGGTCCTATTTATAAACATTCAACATTTCACATAAACTCTATTTAGCGGAAAATAAAAATTAATACGGACGGATTAGAAGTTTCAGGAGAATACTACATCTTACCGTGTTCATTTTATATTGTATGAGACACCAGAGACTAAGATGTAAGATGTTTAAGGTATCCTTGGTCCCTATTCGCTTGGAAAGATTTCTAGGGACTCCTAAACAATTTTTTTTATTTAAGATTTTAGTAGTATTTAAAATACTTTACAATATTCTTCTTAATATAATTTAAGTATAGTATTCAATATATTCAAAACCTCTCGAAGTTATTATTTTTTATAAATGATATAATTTTTCTTCTGAATATAATGTTATTTTCTTCTACTTTTATATAAGTTGGAAATATATTGTACATATGTAGTCCTTTATAAAAAAGTTACCGTTGTGTTGCAGTTGTTGTAGCCTGTGGAACATAATTTAATTGATCTATCAGATATTGCGGCGCGTTTCCCATTTTCATTTTTTGTATAAATATGGGAGTATTAAATTCAAGTCTTTGTTTTATATTAAGCCATTTAAGTGTTTCTAGCATATATTCTATTTTTGTTTAAATGTTACATTTTATGATTGATCTCATTGCATTATTTAGTAGTCCTATTTGTGTATTTGAACAACAGGTATATAGTATTGTTGAACCGAACTCAAAATGTGGTTTTATCATTGTATTGTAAATGTTTATAGCCGTTAGTGTTGATACTTTGTTTCTTATTCGTTTGAAAAACCCGATTTTTTGCATACATATTCGATGTGTTCTTTAAATTTTAGTTTTTTGTCTATTATAAAGCTAAGATATTTAATTTGATTAACTTTTTCAAATACTTCGTTATTAATTTTAAAAGTTGTTTCACTATTTTTATTAATTTCCATCCATTTTGTTTTACCTTCATTCAGTTTAAGTTTATTCATATTTAGCCAGTTATTCACAATTTTCATGTCATGCATCACCTTCTGTAAAAATTAGTGTGTCATCAGCATATAGCACAATTTCGCATTTTTCTAATATGTTTGACATGTCGTTTATGTATATAATAAAAAGTAGAGCACCTAATATTGATCCTTGTGGCACCCCATAATCGTTATATATATACTCAGATCATACATTATTAATTCTAACAATTTGCTTTAGATCTGTTATATACGATCTAAACCATTCCAATTCATTTCCGCGTATTCCGTATTTATAATATTTTTGTATTAATAAATATCTATAGTCTCAAAAGCTCTTTTAAAATCAAGGAAAATTGCCATTATTTTTTCTTTTTGTCTATGTTTTTCCATCTATTTATAACGTAGTTTACTGTTGTTTCGCATGAAAATTTTTTTCTAAACCCGAATTGGTATTTAGATAGTATGTTATTATCTTCAAAATATTTTTCTAGTTGTACTTTAACAACTTTTTCTATTATTTTTTCACACGTTTTCAGCATATTAATGGGTCGAAATTCCTCACATTTTTTGTTTTCATAACTTTTTCTATTGGTGTAATCAACGATAGCTTCCAGTTTTCTGGGAATTTTCCCGTTTCCAATGATTTATTGATTATTTTTAACAAAAGTTTCCCTATACTGTTCCAGTTATCACTAATTGTTTCTCTAGATACTTTGTTAAAATCAGGTTTATTTTTAATAATTTTGCATATATTTTTAAGTTCATGTAAATTTATTACATTAAATTTAAATAGAGTATTTATCACAGGTATTTTGTTTCTATATTGCACTCGTTCTATTGAATCTCTAATTGTCTTAACCCTATCTACAAAATAATTATTAAATTTATTTGCTATTTGGTATGTATCTTTATATTCTATATTATTAAATATCACAGATTGTATCACGTTATGTTTCTTATTGAGCACCAGGTTTTTTATCTCCTTCCACATTCGTTTTTTCATTTTATATATATTTCTTATTATAATTTTGCCATGCTTCTCGTTTAAGTAATTTTAAGCTTTCATTGAACCATTTATTAACATTGTTTGTTTCTTTAATTGTTTTCTTTTTTGTCAGTTTTTTAATTATGTTTTCTATGATATTATCTACTTTTTCAGCATTCTTATATACATCTTCATCTCTAAAGTCATTTATTAGTTTACACAGTTCCTTGCTGAACAACTTTTTATCGTATTTAAAAATTTCAATTTTTTTTTTATTAGATATTTATTACTTTCACTATCAAACATTATATCTATTGTCTCATGATCGGCTATTTTATTTGCATTGTTATTTCTTACAACTATATTATCACTATTTGTTATTACAAGTTCGATTAACGTTTTTGTATTTTCTGTTATTCTTGTGTATTCATTTACTATTTGTTTAAGTCCATTATCATTTAGTTACTTGTATTCTATTTTGTATGTTTCATTCTTTTTCAAATCTATGTTGAAATCTCCTTATAAATTATTTCATAATTTGTTTTACAAAACAAAGCAACAATTTCATCAAAGGCATTACAAAACTCCACTTCTCTACTGCTTGGTGATTTATACACTGCCATCATAACAAGTGAAATATTTTTTTATATTTTTCGCTAAATATGCACCCATCCAATATTTTTTATCCGCAACTTTTTCACATAATTTATTTACTGTCCATGTCGTTTTAAAGTAGATTATTACGCCACCAGTTCGTGAAGAATTAGATAGTGTAGGGTAGTGATCATAATTTTGCAGACAATATTCATGCTCATTTATCTCCTTTGTTAAATGTGTTTCCTATAAGATTATATATTCTGGGTCCGTTAATAATGCTATTATTTCTAACTGAGTAAAATTGTTTAAGTCCTTGAGCGTTTGTGTATATTCCGCATACACTATTTAATTGTTAGATATTAAAACCCTTTTTTCCCATTTTTAAATTCAATTTATTTTTATATACTTTTTATATACATTATTTATTAAACGTATTATGATTAACATCAAGTCCAAGATTAAATTTTTCATTTGACCTCACACAGTTTATACATTTTGTTATAATTTCCTCTTTACACTCTTTAGCCTTATGATTACCATGACATTTATAACACATTCCCTGATTTCTATAATCCGCTGCTTTATGATTGAAATATTTACATTTATGACACATTAAAACATCTATTCCATCATACACTCTACATTTTTCCCAACCAATGTTTATTTTCTGTGCTTTTATTAATTCCGTATATGATTCATTATCAATCGTAATTTTAGTATTATGTATTAATTTATTATTTCTTTTAAATTCATAAGATTTAATTGTTTTTATTTTACTGTTTTTTAAAAATTCATTCTGTTTTGTAATTTTTTTTATGAGCTCATTTTCCGAGTATTTAAACGACATATCTGTTATGATACTTTTCATTGCAATAATATACCAGCAATAAATTAATATCATAATAATACCAATAGTTTATTAAAGTTCAGTTATAATAAGAATGGGTATTATGTTATTGCTGGAATGATTATAAACCAATAATAAAAAAATATTTTTTTATAATGTTGCAAATGAATAAAGTACAAGTCTATGTAAATTTTTCATATCGACAAAAAGAAAAAAAAAAAATTAATAAATAGATAAAAAATATAAAAGTAGCGTTATTTTAAATAGACATTAATTTAATTTTATTAGATTTTAATAAACGATATATAAATTAAATAGCAAATAGATTATTTAATATTCGATATATATTTATTAGTCCATTATTAATTTTATATATTATTTTTTAAATATTTATTTATCTTTTAAGAACGAAAATAAACTAAATCTGCTATATATTCAAATTATATTTTATTATTATTATTGTTATTATTATTATTATTATTATTATTATTATTATTATTTAGCATTAAAATATGTTTTGTCAAACACATAAATGCATGAAGTGTTGTGTCTGTTATTTATTTATTTATTTATAATAAAAGAGAAATAAGTTTAATTTAAAAGAAAAACTATTAAATATATGCACTAATTAAATATGTATATCCTCATTAACTCTTTTCATATTTAAATGTAATTTAAAATTAATCACTAAATGTTATTTTCTTTTTATATGAATAAGATTTAAATTTAATATGTACAGAAAAAATTCACTCAATCAAAATCAAAACCAACAAATTAAAAACACATTAAATTATGTAAAAAATATAAATTTTTATTTATTTCCAGCTTTGCGATTTGAGAAATTAAGGTAAAAGTTGGAAAATCATGAAAAAGACCCTGGTTCTCGCACAATTAAATTTTTTACAATTTGTTTTTCTTCTCACAATTTCCTATAAAGTTATCTTTCAGAAAAAATATAAATATTATATATGTAAAACGGGAATAATATACTTTATTTCAAGTTTCAAATTTAAATGCTTAAACTTTTGACTCCGTAAATGTTTTTCTAAAATACTTTCCTTACATAATTTTGCTAATGAAATAAAAAAAAAATCGGATTAAATTTGGACCTGCTGTAGCGAAAAACTTCAACAAGGCAGGCTAAAAAGGAACAAATTTTAATCTTTGAAGCCTAATATCTCTTAAACTAAGAGAGATAAGATATGCATACGATGTTTTTTTTTTGTAGATCTCGACCAGAATCGTTCTATATAAAAATCATTCAAATCGGTTCAGATATAAGGAAACAGAATTGTTCTAAACAAATTTATACCCGAGGTGTCCAACTTTGGGAACCGCCCTCTGTAGGTCTTTATGGACCAAGCTCGCCTACATCTTTACTATCCATATGTGAAACTTCATTGAAATCGGAACCACCGTTCCGAAATTCCATAATTATTTCCATTTCATTTTTTGAATCGCAGACTGTGCTTCGTTTTGTTCGGTCATATCGTCTACGTGGTTTTGTCAAGACCAAGACCATTGACATATTGCATTTTTTTTAAGCTCAGAAACGCTGTTTACTATTGTGAATTGATCTCGTCCTCCGTTGACATCACCGCCATTATGCGTCATAATAAAAAAAGAATAAAAAAAAACGTAAACAATCAAAAGTAAATGTCAACAACAAAATTGATTAAAAAAAATAATCTGAAAAATTCAATTAATTTAAAAGTGATCGTCACATGCTTTAGACATATGGATTTTATTTAATTAATCAATCTCGAGTTGCTATTAATGTAACAATTAATGAAGAATACAGTGAAAAAGATAGATTTAGACACTAGCCGAATGTAATGCGTGCCCTCTACGAACCGACTTCAGCATTCTTCATGCGTTTTAATATCATCCTTTTAACTTACAAGTTCTTCGGAATTAGAATACGAAACTTCAATTTTTTATTTATGAAATATGTTCCTGTAAACATAATTTGCATTTTTTGATTTGTTTTAAGAAGTCTTCTATAAATTTTAAAATAGTAAAATTTTTAATACATAATTTTAAAGAAGACACAATTTCCTTTAAAGTGCTATATGACTATTTTGTGTTTGTAAAGTTCCTAATAAATAAATTTCAAATAAACAAAACGTTGCACAGTGGGGGCAAACGCAAATTTTTTGGTAATAAATCTGTATCTTCTAAACTACAGGTCAGATCGAATTCAAATTTGTAGAAAAGGACCTAAGCTTTCAGAAAAATCATCTTGTAGTCATCCTGTGTTATCACAGGAGTCTACAAGTTGACTAGCTCGAGCATGTAAAAGTTTCAAAAATCGTAACTTCAAATAAGTCAGATTTCAAAGATTTTTATATATTTGTAAAGTGCTTGGTAAGATAAAAAGATATTTACGCTTAAATTTTGAATTTTTGATTTTTTGCCTCGACTTTATTTCATTTTTCGGGAATAAGTCCTGAGGTATATGAGGGAATTTTTTTTGTAATATTCTGTAATTTTTAATGTATTCCGAAATAATATGCTAAAACAGTTTTTTGATTATCTCAATGTTCAAAGTTAGCACTCTGAAATAAGTATGAAAAATGTCTGTTTTTATACAAAAATATAGTACTTTTCTTTCACTTTTTTATCAAAGTTTTTTTAATAAAAATTTCTTTCTATACGTATTTCAAAAGACAAGGCTTCACAAATGATTAATAAAGAAATTTTAAATTTAGTTAGGTTTGCACTCTACATCCAGCATTGTTCGAAAATGGTGAATTTTAGAAACAAATTTAAATTTTATCGATTTAAAAAAATTTTAGTTTTTTTAAATTTATTGACGATATTTAACGATATTTTTAGATCAATTTGACATTAAACTATTCCCCGCCCGGCCAAAAACGAATTCAGGAATGCAGCTTTTATGAAAAGTCACGACTTTTTTCAAATTGCAAAAGAAAGCATATTAGCATCATATTTTCACTTTACTTCTTACATAATGTATAAAATAAATATAAATCTTTCATTCCCGCAAAAATCATTTAAAAAGCTTCACAAACCAATTTTTGGCAATGTTTCAAAACTAAACATTTAATAAATTTAATCGATTATTACGAATATTATCTGTTTACACCAGCGATAAGTATAAAGAGAGGACAAAAAATTTGAATATATTAGTATACATATTTGATTTGCTTCAGAGTGCTGACTTTGAACATTTCAAGTCTAGATGAATTGAGATAATCAAAAATTTTTTCAACATATTATTACAAATTACAGAATATTAAAAAGACTTATTCCCGAAAAACGAAAGGCAAAAAATCAAAAATTCAAAATTTAGGCGTATTTTTTTAAGTCTAAGAGATAACTTAGATAAGTAAGCTTATTTTTTCTTTATCTTGCCAAGCACTTTAGAGAAATATTAAAATCTTTGAAATCGGTCTTGATTTGTAGAAGTTACGATTTTTTTTAACTTTTACATACTCGAGGTAGTCAACTTTTACACCCTGTAGCTTATCTCGTGTTATCAAAGGATAACTGCAAGATGATTTTTCTGAATGCCTAGGTCCTCCTCTATAACTCTTAATTACACTTCAATTCGATCTGACCAGTAATTTAGGAGTTACAGACTTATTACCGAAAATTGTCAAATCTTTGTTTTTTCATAATGTGTTTGTGTTTTTAAAGTTTCTAACAACTAAATTTCAACGTTGCAAATTGTCAAATTTTTGTTTTTTCATATTGTTTTTAATACGGTTTTATTGTTGTTTAAAATAGAAGGGGACATGAAAATTTCAAAATTTTTCTGCGTTTTACTTATTTGAAATTTATTTACTAGAAACGTTGCACAAAACAGTTACACAATACAAAATAGTCAAATTATGTACCAAAGAAAGTTGTCTTCTTTAAAATTATGTATTAAAAATTTTACTATTTTAAAACTTATATGACATTTTTTTAAATAAAACAAAAAATGCAAATTATGTTTATAGGAGCCTGGATATTGTAGAAATGCTTATACATTTTTGAAAAATTAAAATAGATAAGGTTACTTATTTTGGAAAAAAATTGTAATTTTTGAGACTTGTTTCAAAATTTTGACTAAAAATTTTTAGTAAAAATTTTTTTTCTTTAGATTATTTCAGATAATGATACAGAATTTCACCATATTAAAAAAAAAAACTAGAATTTTTATTTTAAAAGTTATAGGTAGTGTTGCCAGGAGGTGAGAAAAAACTGAACTCTAAAAAAGGTAAGAAGAGAAAAGTCCCAAAAATTAAGGCCAGAAAAAAAGTTAATTTTTTTTTAATTTAAAAATCTTATTTTTATCGTTCTTATTAATTTTTGATATTTTTTAAAGATCTTGATAGTTAGATAGATAGATAGGTAGAGAAGGTTGACATGATACGCTCACTGTATCACGTCTAGTCCCAGGGACCAATGTCGGTCCATTGTGAGTCCCTTTAATTTCACTAGATAGAATAGAATAAAATAAGAAAAATCCTACGATGCTGGAATCGTGGACAGTAATACACAATATGCTCAATAGACTCGGTATCGTCGACGTCCTCACACATTCTACACAAATCAGAATTGCTAGCGTCTCATTTAGACCTCATCTTCCCTATCAAGCAGTGTCCTGTTATGACCCCTATCATGATTCTGAAACTTTTCCTACTCAAACTCAGAAGAGTACTTGTGTCTGTCCGGCCATATCACCATCGATACTTTACAGTCCACTCTATTCTCCCAAGCCGAATTGGTTCTATCCGATATCCATTTTCTGATCTTCCTAAAGAAGAAACTCAGCGAGGGTTTCACGTTGGTTTCATTCTCCAAAATATCTTTCGCTGCTCCTTGCCTTGTCAATTCATCGGCTAATTCATTGCCAGATATATTGAAATGGCCATTTACGCGGCAGAATCTCACCACGTGTTCTACAGCTCGCTCAGTGACTTCTTGCAGGTGGCAACTAGCCTGGATTTTACCAAATGTGTATCCAAGGAGTTCAGAGCCGCCTGACTGTCCACATAGAGAGTAACCTCAGAATCCCTCGCAACGTTTTACCTGACTAATTCTCCGGCCTTTAATATGCCGAGAATCTCAGCCTGAAAAACGCTACATTCATCAGGAAGTCTCAATGAGCCTTTTATATCCATGCCCATAATGTAGACTCCCGCACCAGTGCCGATGTCCATCCTTGATCCGTCTGTAAATACTGCACAACCTTCATACAGCCTCTCAGAGTCGAACCATACTTCCCTATCAGGTATCACCACAACAGGATTTACCCCAAAGTCCAATTCAGTGGCCATGTAATCTGACACCCTCGTGGAGCTAAGATTAACCTCACTGTAGCTGACTTCGTACAAGACCCGGGAGTACTCTGTTCTTGATGAACCTAATAATCCCAATTCCTTAAGTCTAAACAGACTCCTTACTGCCATACCCCCTACAAACTGCATGATGGGTAAGAGATGCGTCCAGGGCCGCCTTAGGTGTGCTTCTCACTGCGCTTGTAATGCCAATTCTTACTTATGCAGTTTCTACAGGTATAGTAGGCATTAAGGCCACGTTTGAGTCTCTCCTGAACATTCCTCTTCCAGGTCAGCTTACTATCGAGGAATACCCCAAGAGTCGGAAAGTCTCAGTTCTGTTCCATACAGTACTGGTAATCTGAAATTCTCTACCTTGTACTTCCTTGTAAACAGAACCAGCTTATCAGAATTCACTCACAACCCCTTATCAGTGGCCGAGGAGGACAGCTCAGGCCAGCGCAGACTGGAGATCATGCAGTGGGAAGAAATTTCCCCGTCACCAGTATGACCACATCATCAGTATATGCCACGATCTTTCGTCTCCTACTGTCAAATTGACGCAGAATTACGTCGACAGCCATTAGCCACAACAGGGGTGAGAGCACTCCCCCTTGCGGTGTTCCCCTAGTCACCAGTTTCTTTAAACATACTCCACCCAAGCTGGGGTTGATGATCCTACTGCTCAGCATAAGAATTATCTATACGATCAAGAAGTCATGTATGTTAAGATACACCAGCGCCTGCTTAATAGCTTCAATCTTGATATTATTGAACGCTCCCTCAATATCCAAGAACGCATGGTAAATTTCTTATACCGAAGTCCTTATTCTATGTAGCTCACCACTTCATGAAGCGCACTCTCAACAGATTTACCATTCAGGCAAGCATGTTGAGCACTACTCATACTGTTGGTGCCAATAGATGATCTTAGATATAGATCTATCAGTCTTTCTAATGTCTTCAAAAGAAAAGACGATCTTGGTTTTCGAGTGTCATGTCTTACTAGCCTTAGGTATGAAGATGACTCTTACCTCTTTTCACCCTTTTTGTATATGTCTATGTAACAGACACCCTGTAAAAATATCTACCGGTGCATTTTGTAACATAGCCGGAAAGATACCATCCAGTCGTGAGGTCTCTCACTACCGTATTATCCACCCCGATGGAAGACACTATAAAGAAATACTCTTCTCCACCTGGTCCTTCTATCAAAGGGTTCATGCAACATGGAAAATGAGTTTACATAAGCACACTAAGTGAATCAGAGCTAGACTCTGTCCATGACCCATCTTATCTGTGGATACTACCCGGAACGCTAGGATTCTTCGACAGTATCTTTCTGAATCGAGATAGTTCATTGACAGAGTCTCGCTAAACCTAATCCGTGAAGACCTTTTAGCTCGTCTAATGTCCTTTTTGTACTTATTAAAACTCACCCTGTAGGTGCCCCAATCTTCAGTTTTATCAGTTCTAAGGGCCCTGTTTTACAGCCTGTCGACTCACAGTGGGGTCAAACGCAAATTTTTTAGTAATAAATCTGAATCTCCTAAACTACTGGTCGGATCAAATTGAAATGTATGGAAGAGTTGTAGAGGAGGACCTAAGCTTTCAGAAAAATCATCTTGTAGTCACCCTGTGATAACACGAGATAAGCTACAGGGTGTCAAAGTTGACTACCTCGAGTATGTAAAAGTTAAAAAAAATCGTAACTTGTACAAATGAAGTCCGATTTTAAAGATTTTTATATTTCTGGAAAGTGCTTGGCAAGATAAAGAAAAAACAAGCTTACTCATCTAAGTTATCTCTTACAGTTAAAAAGATATTTACGATTGAATTTTGAATTTTTGATTTTTTGGCTCGACTTTCTTTCGTTTTTCGGGAATAAGTCCGGAGATATATGAGGTAAAAATTTTTTAAAAATATTCTGTAATTTGCTACATATTTCAAAATAATATGCTGAAAGAATTTTTGGATTATCTCAATTCGTCTAGACGTGAAAAATATTCAAAGTCAGCACTCTGAAATTGGCATGAAAAATGGCTATTTTTTTACAAAAATATAGTACAATTCATTCACTTTTTTCTCAAAGTTCCGTTAATAAAAAAATTTTTTCCTTATTAATTTCAAAAGATAAGGCTTCATAAATGGTTAATAAAGAAATTTTGAATTGATTTAAGTTTGCACCCTACATCCAGCATTGGCCGAAAATTGTCAATTTTAAAAAATAGTTTCATTTTTATCGATTAATAAAAAAAATGTCACGCGAGCTTTTTTAAATTTAGTAACCATATTTTCTATAGAAATAGATTTAGAATGATTTAACACTAAACTGCTTCCCGCCCGGCCAAAAACGAATACAGGAGTGGAGATTTTATGTTAAAAGTCAGTTTTTTTAACGACTATTTTTAAAAGCATATTAGCATAATATTTTTAATATTATTTCTTATGTAATGTATAAAACACAAATCAAGCTTTCATTCCTAAAAAAATCAATAAAATAGCTCCAATAACCTATTTTTGGTAATTTTTCAAAAATAAATTTTTTTTCAAAAAATAGCTGAAAATCCAAAAAAATTTAATTTTTTTAATACAACTCCACTAATTTTGCAAATACTTTAAAAATGTTAAAAGAATATAAAAATAGACTTATTTACCAATTCAACGATATATAAAATGTTGATATTGGTCATTTAATAATAGTAATATAATGGTTCAAATCTACCAAGTCACGTCAAAAGTTGCAAAATTCACTATTTTGTTCCGTATTTCCATATGTGTGTATACGTAACACTCAACTGCATTGCTTATTTTTGTTACGAGATAATAATATTTATTAATGAATTTATTTAAAGTGTTCATAATTTTTTTCTACTGAAAATGTTTTTAAAATTACCTAAGTACATAAATAAGTATATTTTCCTTCGTTTTTTATTACATTTTTTTAAGATTTTAAATAATTTTCCTAGCTACTTAATTAATGTATTATAACAAAAATGATTTTTTAACAATTGAATAGGTACATTTTTTGACGTACCTGTTTAACACTACAGGTCATAAAAATAAACTGAATGAAATTGGGGGTTTTGAGCAAAAATATTAATTTTTTAATTCATTTTTGCCTGTCACCATTTACCTGATATAAATATTCTTTTTCTATATATAAGTATCCTTATAAATATGCAGATTTATTAGTGAATTTGCCATTATGGAGATTATATTAAAACACTTTTCTATTTGCAAAGTAATCTGGAATAATCTATCTGATATTATAAATCGTCCAGAAAAAATAAGAAAACTCATTTTGGTTTAACTCTTACTGCAGAAGACAGTTTAAAGCTCGAAAATTTGTATAAATCATACGAAAAAAACGATGCAAGCTTCAGATTGGTCAATACCAAAGTTCAAGAAGAAAAATGAAGAGTGGTTGGAGGGAGAAATACCAATTTTCATCGGAAAGCAGAAAAAGGGTCGACCAAAAAAAAGTTACGATGAAGTTCAGCTAAGAACAAAGAGGACCAAACAGGAATCTATTCTAAATTCACATACGAATGCCGAAATAAAAGATACATTTAAAGCTTTAGTAACACGTACGCAACCAAAGGAAGTAGAAAAAGTTATAGATGTGTTACCAACAGCTTCTCCCAATCGATTACATCGGATAATCGAAAGCATAGTGACACCGAAATCAACATCGTCCTTTACCTCTGAAGATGCTTTAGCTCTAATATTAAATTTAGGATTATCAAGAAACCAATACGAGATTTTGAGGAAATCTGTTAGCGAAAAAGGATATGATATCTTTCCCAGTAGCAAATCAGTGAGAGAAGCGAAAAGTAATATTTTACAGCCTATGGAGCACCCGGTTAATGCTTCTGTTAAAAGTGCTAAAGTTAATATATTGCAATTACTTGAAAATACTGCCTCTAGAATTATATCTACCTTCAGCAATGATAACATTGAAAAATGCAAAGACTCTGAACTTATTTTAATATTCAAATGGGGCTGCGATGGAACATCAGGATTTTCGGAATACAAACAACTGGATGGAAGTAATTCTGGAAATAATTTTCCTCGCTGTTTATAGCGTCTCTGGTACCACTTCGAATGCGCTTAAATAAGCCTTCCCCATCGACAAGAAATGACTCGCTTTTTGATGATATATGGATAAATTTAACTCCAGGTTCCAAATTTTTGTGCCGTCCAATCCTTTTTGATTACACAAAAGAAACCACGGTTACAATAAACAGCATTGTCAACCAATTGGAAGAAGAAATTAAAGCATTGCCCCCAATATATGTAAAAGTATGAAACAGAACTATTAAAGTTACATTTCAACAACAATTAACGATGATTGATGGAAAAGTTGCAAACGCTATAACAGATACAACATCTACATGGAAATGTAATATATGTGGAAAAATAAGTTCACAATTTCAGGATAATTCTGAAGTCCTTGTTAATAAAAATTCTTTAAAATTTAGAATATCACCACTCCACGCAAGGATAAGATTTTTGGAGTTCTGCTTACATCTTGCATATGATATGAAGTACAGAAATATTCCCGGGCAGGAAAATGATACAGTAAAAAACAATTTGGAACTTCACGAATTACGAAAAGAGGAGAAGAAAAGAATTCAATTAGAATTCAAAGAACAACTCGGATTAATAATTGATAAACCTCTACATGGCTATGGAAGCTCAAATGATGGAAATACAGCAAGACGTTTCTTTGAAAATCCGAAACTCACATCTTCAATCACAGGCATTGACTTAAATATTTTGAAGCGTTTTAAGATTGTATTGGCAGCCATTAATAGCAAAAAACAAATTAACAAATTTAAAATTTTTGCTTACGAAACTAAAGAACTACTTAACATTACATACCTCTGGAAATCAATGACTCCAACAATTCACAAAGTATTGGCTCATGGTAAAGAAATAATAGAAGATAATATTTTGCCATTGGGAGAGCTAACAGAGGAAGCACAGGAAGCCCGAAATAAAGATGTTAAACATTTCCGACTCTTCAATACCCGAAAATGTTCGAAAATAGCGCAAAATATGGACTTAATGGAATATTTATTAATATCATCAGATCCAGTTATATATTCTATAAGAGCACGATGGCTACCAAAAATCACTCTTGAAATAGAAAAAGAGGATTCCGAAGCTAAGGAAGTTAAAAATTTGCTAACGTTTGATGTTTCTGATTATTTTCAAGAAAATATCTAATAATATCTTCGATAATATATTCTTAATAAAATAAATATACGGGATTTATGTATAATAAGTATGTAAATCTGTAGAACAAATTAAATAAACATTACTCAAATAAAGAATTTACTACTTTATAATAACAAATATATACCTACATAATACATTAGAAAACTAAAATGTTACGTATACACACATATGGAAATACGGAACAAAATAGTGAATTTTGCAACTTTTGACATGACTTGGTAGTTTTGAGGCCATTATATTACTATTATTAAATGACCTATATCAACATTTTATATATCGTTGAATTGGTAAATAAGTCTATTTTTATATTCTTTTAACATTTTTAAAGTATTTGCAAAATTAGTGGAGTTTTATTAAAAAAATTAAATTTTTTTGGATTTTCAGCTATTTTTTAAAAAAAAATTTATTTTTGAAAAATTACCAAAAATAGGTTATTGGAGCTATTTTATTGATTTTTTTAGGAATGAAAGCTTGATTTGTGTTTTATACATTACATAAGAAATAATATTAAAAATATTTTAACATGCTTTTAAAAATAGTCGTTAAAAAAACTGACTTTTAACATAAAATCTCCACTCCTGCATTCGTTTTTGGCCGGGCGGGAAGCAGTTTAGTGTTAAATCATTCTAAATCTATTTCTATAAAAAATATGGGTACCAAATTTAAAAAAGCTCGCGTGACTTTTTTTTATTAATCGATAAAAATGAAACTATTTTTTAAAATTGACAATTTTCGGCCAATGCTGGATGTAGGGTGCAAACTTAAATCAATTCAAAATTCCTTTATTAACCATTTATGAAGCCTTATCTTTTGAAATTAATAAGGAAAAAAATTTTTTTATTAACGGAACTTTGAGAAAAAAGTGAATGAATTGTACTATATTTTTGTAAAAAAATAGCCATTTTTCATGCCAATTTCAGAGTGCTGACTTTGAATATTTTTCACGTCTAGACGAATTGAGATAATCCAAAAATTCTTTCAGTATCTTATTTTGAAATATGTAGCAAATTACAGAATATTTTTAAAAAATTTTTACCTCATATATCTCCGGACTTATTCCCGAAAAACGAAAGAAAGTCGAGCCAAAAAATCAAAAATTCAAAATTCAATCGTAAATATCTTTTTAACTGTAAGAGATAACTTAGATGAGTAAGCTTGTTTTTTCTTTATCTTGCCAAGCACTTTCCAGAAATATAAAAATCTTTAAAATCGGACTTCATTTGTACAAGTTACGATTTTTTTTAACTTTTACATACTCGAGGTAGTCAACTTTGACACCCTGTAGCTTATCTCGTGTTATCACAGGGTGACTACAAGATGATTTTTCTGAAAGCTTAGGTCCTCCTCTACAACTCTTCCATACATTTCAATTTGATCCGACCAGTAGTTCAGGAGATTCAGATTTATTACCAAAAAATTTGCGTTTGAACACTCAACTCCTTTGACCACTCAGTAATTCCTTTCACCATCACGTCCAGACTGTCCCTGTCCGCAAACTCCCTTGTAGCGTCGGGTAGTCTTGACCTCAAATCCCAATTCGTCCGTTTAGGATACCTATAAGGTTTTATCTCTGAACCCAGAAGGTTCAGACTGAAGGTTATTCTGCTATGGTCAGAGAAAAAACACCCCATAGCTACCCTCCAGTCCTCTACCATGTCTCTAGAGTTAGTCAACGTGATATCAGTCACCGAAATCCTATCATTCGTTCTGAACGTAGGAGTATTCCCCCTATTACAAATCAAAAGACTATTTGCTATAATGAAATCAAAAATTGACTCACCTCTCTTACTGATATCTTTGCTACCCCATTGACTGTGGTGTGAATTGACATCACAACCGAGCAATAGACGTATGCCATTCCACCTTGCATACTCGGCTACGGCCCACACCTTCGCAGCCTCATATGGCATGTACACCGAGTCCAAAGCCAGCTTACCACCTTCACAATGATGCAGATTTATCTGTACCCACAACTTCTTTGGCTTTGTCATTTTTCGAATATCGAAATTTGACATAGCCAAGCCCGAACGTAACAATCATGTGGTGGATGACCAGATTTCCCGGACGTAGAGGGTAGCTTATCTCAAGGCTGAGCTCCTTTAATGGTTCTCGTTTGAGAATCTTTAAATCCGCAAGAGTCTGCGCTTCCGTCTCTACTTCTTTCCTAGTTCGAGGTACCTCACTACCAGACCTAGCTGGCTTGTCCGTTCCTCTTGCGAGAACACGCAAGGTCGCAGGACTGCTTGTGAGCACATTCTAGCTTTCAAGCAGCGACTTGCGGTTCCAAAGTACTGGTAGAAACTGACTCTTTGCCTTTCCGAGCAATTACCGGACCTTCCTCTACCTCTACTTTAAAACCTTCAGGATAAGACATTCCCAAGGTGTCACCGAAGGAGTCATAGGTTCGTTCGAACCTGTATATGCTGCGAACATGTCTATCTCGTACGTCTATCAGTGATGTCACAGTTGTTTCTGTGATCTTAGTCAACTTGTTAAGTGCGGCTATAGAGGCTCTAACGCCGTTTTCAGCTTTTCCAAGCTTCTTTCATCTGTTTTCATCCTATGAATATCCTACCGTTTTCTGCCGAACTAACGTTTTGGCCAAAGGCCTGAACATGTCTGATGCTCCCTTCGAACTATTCTGCTCCTTACCGAGTGTCTCCGCAGTAGTTGAAGCACCATGCCCTCTATTCTGATCAAGAGCAGAAATGACTGTTATCTCATGCTCTTCATCAGACACAAGAGTCAGGTCCTCCAATCTCTCCGTCGCACTAGGTCCGACAAGATCCTTTGACGAGTCCAGCAGACTGTCGTTATTCAGTCTTAACAAGTCTGATTCGCCGTCCGAATCCCCATGCACCCCACTTTTCAGAACGTCGTTCTTATCTTTCCCTAATACATCCCTATCCCTTTCACCTGAGTCAACATTCGTACCTTCCTCTCGCTTACTAATTTCCTATCGTCCTCCCTTATCCTTACAACTTAACCTAATATCATTAAAACTTATTCTTTCAATTTTGGTCCCACGAGTAAGCAAGTAATAAATGGACGGTCACGCGCAGTGATGACGTACACGGAGTAGGCTGTGATACAACTTACTTGCCATCAGCATCAGAAGGAGTTGTTTTCAGATAGTTTCTTTTCACACTAACTAATCATCCAGATCCTCGGCACTGCTACCTAACACCTTGATCTTAAAAGTGCATAGTACCTGTTTATTTAGCACAATGGACTCAGTGCAAGAGAATATATTCACGTTGGCAGGAGCACCAAACAGAATATATCCATTGCACCGAATGCAGTCCAATCACCTAGCCGTTTGCAAAACCGGCGTGATACAAAGAATGCATTCATGGTGGCTAAGGGAGAGGGCTTCAATACCGTACATAAATATATTTCGTGTCTCACGTCCAGTCCCCCCTATCCGGCACCTGGTGACGCGTCCGATGGGAGTAAACAAATAAAGGTTCCGCTCGGATCTTGTAATTAATTTTTAAATTAAACGTAGAAAGGCTGCCAGCAAAGTGGTCCAATAAAAAATTGCCCAAAAATTCCCATACAATTTTGGGTTATATTTCATAAGTAAATTTTTTGTAATTTTTGAACTATAATTTTAAATTTTTGGGTGATTTTTTGCTTTTAACAGATTTTTTAAAATATATTTATAAATAAATTATACGGCTAATAAAGTGTTATATAATAATCGATAAAGTTAGTCCATAAAATTAGTTGTTATTTTCGATTTGGTGAATGAAGCGCCGTACACTGGCTTAGAATCGTAACTTTTGAATCAATAAAGATATTTTAGATATATTTTTTTTTTTGATGGAGAGATATTTTCTTGAGTTTTTCCCCAGTTTTAATTTCATTAAAATCGCTTCAGCAGTTATTGAGAAATTTAAGGCTAAAGTTGAACTTTTAATTTTTTTATAGCATTTAGTATGAAAATGCAAATTTTTTGTTTTTTGAGTCAGATTTACTTATAAAAAAGTTATAAGCGGATAAAAAACCCAGGATATTTTTGTGAACAGTTTTTCGATTTAACAATTCTAGAACCGGTTCTTAAAGAACCGGTTTCACTACAAAAAATGACGATTAAGGAATTTTTCTTTTTTTTATAACTAAAAGTTTTTTAATGTTTATTTTATTTTTTACTTAAATAACAATAAAAGAAAATTATAATTATTATTCATTCGGTTGGAAAATAGCTTGCGAAATATTTCATATTTAGTTCTATATTATTTCTGTCCTCTAGCAGCACTTTTGCTTCTTCATCTAAGTCTTGATATTCTACTTTCTATTGACTTCGAATGCTAGAGATAAGATACTGACGAGTAATATATTAAATAGATCTTCATTTGTAGAATTTCGTGACTTCTCTATAAAATCCTTAATTTTTATTCCTTTTTTCCTGGGCTTCCTCTGATAAATCTCCTTAATGACATCTTCTCTATGATAAAGGATTTTGTGAACTGTTGCAGACATATTTCTCCATGGATATTTATTTGTATATATTCGTGCAGTTTTATTCGCATAATCACCGAATTTTCTAACATCAATTTGTTCATTGCACACAAGTACATCGATAATTGTTTTAAATTTTGAAATAAGATTTATAATAACACCTGTTATTTAGGATGCTCTTTCGGGATCTGAAAAGAACCTTCTTGTTGTGTTCCCATCATTTGTATTGCCTGACCCTTGTTTTGGTTGGTCTATAATCAACCCATATTTGAGAAATTCGTCCTGAACATGTTTCTTTTTTTAAATAATTCAAATTCACAAATGGTTTGACATATAATGCAGCTGGATAAAGCCTTTGTGTCAGTCAAAGCATGGCCTAATTTTCCATCTGTCATCGTTAGAACTAATTGGTAGCTTACTCCAATTGTCTAGCCCTCAATCCATGAACATATTTGTGTCTGAAGTATTTTCACATATGTATTGCTTGTATTGTTTTTGTCCAGAAGAACCATCACATCCCCATTTGCAATAGAGATATAACTTGCAGTTTCCATATTTCTTTAAATGATAGTAGGAAGCGTTGAGCTGTATGATTGAGTAGATCTTGAAATTGTACCTCTAAAGAATCTCACGCAATCTCAGCTGAGTATATTGCTGTTTTGTTAACTTCAAAACCAAAAATAATGCTAATGCCTCTTCATTTGAGAACTGCTTTTCATCGCTTGGCATTGGAATACTTTTAAGAGTCCGTTTTGTTCTCACTGGACTAGTGTTAAAAACTTTTTAAATGATAACGACTTTTGTGAGTTGTTTCTGTGATCGAAATTGATATACCAAGGTTTCTTGAATATTTTTACATCCGATTTCTTCATTGATATCCTTAAATTTCCGCCTTGTTTCCCAAGATTGTTTTGGGTTGTACTTTCTAAAGATACCTGGACAGTAAGTTTTTGACGTAATCAGTTATTTAATTTTCCAAGTCTAATTGTATTTCGCTGCTGCATGAATATAAGTTTACTTTTCTTTGAACGTAACTTCGAACATCTCCCCGCTTTTTATTTTTAAAATATTCTTCGGGTAATTCTTCACAGCTGAAACTCTCCATGTTCTTTTTTAAGATTTTAAAATTTGACTGTCATTGCTTAGGTATATTATAGCAACTGAGTTTATATTCGAATACTTTTATCATTTTCTTACTTTACGTTATACTATGTAGGTAGCATAAATAAGTACAATAAAAAAGAGCTAAAAATAAGTAAAATAATAATTATATAATATACTTAAGATACCTATCATAACTTATAGGGCTTTATGTATTTATGTTTAAATCATATGAACAGGTAAAATAAAAAAAATTTTGGGAATAATTTCATTCAAATGGAAAAACTGTTCTACAGACGGGTCTAGACAGGTACAAAAGTATATATGGTGCTAAAGAGGACACTTTCACCTTCTGGTATCAAAATTTGTTTAACCCCTAAAATATAATGTATGAGAAAACATGTAATAACACAACAGGTATAAAAATGTCGAAAATTTGAGTTAAATACAAAGTAAAAAGGCTAAACTAGCAACACTGGGTATAGGGCGGAGAAAAGTCAAGTTAGAGATACCTAGTAATCCAAGAGCACTAATGCAGGCCTCCTCCATCACTGACACATGCAATGGAGGAATATGCAGGGCAAGTGTGGAACAGGTCTTCATTGCGCTCGTATTTGAAACACAAGTGAGGCGATAGACCTTGTCAAGTAAATCACGCGCATTGTTCTGCATAAAGGCGTTGACAAGCATAATGTGCCGCAACTGCCTTATTGGTAACAACGTACAATACATGTGAGAGCACTATCTAGAATGACCAAATATTTCACCTCATTTGAAAATTCTGCATCTAGTAAACTGAAATTGGTTTATAGGTTTCATCACAAGATAGGTTTCCCTAATATAACTACTTATGGTCTATATGATTTTGGCAATTGTTGAGATTTGCCATCAGCCTTAGGTATAAAGACAACTTTCACCTAGCGTCAGGTTTGAAGCACATGGTAAGCCATGAGACTAGATCTAAAGATCCTAGATAGTTAGGATAAAATATGATCACATCCCTGTTGGTGAAGCATGGAAAAATTCCATCAGGTCCGGATGTTCTATAGTGGCTGAATTTCACTAGTGTTCATCTTACCCTTTCTTCACCAAAGATCCTACGTGCCAGTCTCATATTCCTTTTGCTCGTTGAAAGTGAGCTGCTGGAAGTTCAAGTATCTAACGGAGGTAGTGATCCTGTAAAATTAATCTCAAGAAGAAGTTTACAAGTTTCCTCTTGATATTCAGCGTACATCCCATTAAGACGTTTCAGCATACAGAGACCATTATGTGATCCTGCGCCAATGCTTTGTGTAGCCGAAATGCTTCTGGAATTTTTAGCAGTGATTCCGCCTGTTGACCTGTTAGGCTTTCTAATTTGTTTGCTATATTTCGTAAGTGCAGCCTTGTATGTGGTCCATTCACCTGTTTCCTTTGCCTTGTTGAACAGACGTCCTGTATCAACCCTTAGGCCGAACGTCTCTTTTCGGCCTTCTACTATATCCTATACTACATTCATAGGCTTTGCGAATGTTCAACCAGAGATCAATATCTGTGAAAAATTTCCAGTTTATATTAAATGGTAGCAGAAGAGATCCCAATTTGTATTTCTTGGATTACGATATTCCACATTAAACGTTAAAGAGCAATTTATGTCAAATAAAAAATAATTGTGGTCAGACATGGGGATATCATCAGAAACGAGCCAATTATAGCATGAGATAGGTTATTGCTAGATAAGATGAGATCTTTGACCTCCTGTCTAACTAAATTCCTAAATTCTGAAAGAAGTAAATAAGTTAAACCTTTCGTAAGGAAAAGAGCCGCTCTGGGTTTGTTTTCTCTAGTATCATAGATAAGCTTATTCTGGTCGCTGTGGAGTCCTCTAATTACCCCTGAATTGACCCAAGATTCTTGTATAAAACAAATGTCCAGGTGGTGAACCTATGGCATAACATTAATGGCGTATAGCGCGTTCCGCCATCTTCCTACCTCGGTTTAGGTTTTGTAATACAGGCTCCTCCTCGGTAGTAGCCCTTACGTGGCCTGCCTTTTGCGGCTAGTTTCTTGTCATGAAGACTCAATTTAGGCTTTCTCGCCGAAGAAATGGTATCCTTCTTCGAACATGTAGATTTGTCAAGAGTTTTGAGATCTTTGGCGGCCTCTTGATTTTGACTAGCCAAACCTGTTGATTTGGATATTTCCTTCCCAGGCGTATCAGGCTAGCTGGTTGAAGCAGAGTAAGCAGGTTTGTCTGAACATTTAGTAGGATTATTTAAACCCTTAGTTGCAGACATTGCCTGCCTGGCTCTGTCATCCAACTTTATCTTTTTGGGTACGTCGTTCGTTGGACCCTGTTGATGTTTTGTGGGTCTAATATTCCGTACCCGTAGCCAATATAAAAACCTTTCTCCTTAAATTTGGAGGCTCTGCAGCTACCTTTAGGACAGAACCGGTCCGTGGTTTTATAGTGGGAACATAATATCTCACCCATTGTACCGAGATTTTACCTTTGCAGCTGAGTATAAACCATCCCAGCTTAAACGTGCAGCCTGCGAATTATTGTTTTACCCAGCCCTTTTTGAGGCAGTCTTGTCTAGGACTGCCGTTTGCATTTGGTGCAGCTTAGCTTCACACCAGACGGTGGTTGGAAGGTCTGGTGGCGCGACACCTGGCCTTACTACTTGAACCACGTCTGGTTACCATGTGCTGGTAGATCGATAGATTTTTTGGCAATTAATGTGTCAGCTGACGATGTACCAGATACCCTCTTTGGTGAAATCGGTTTATCAGACAAAGTTTGCGTGCCTCTTCGATGTCGATTCCTTGCTGAAGGTAAAGTTTAAGGCACCTCAAAGTTTAGATCTGTCAGATTTGTCTTCCGTCTGTTCTTTATTTGCTGTACAAGACGTAGCGGGCTGTAAGTTTGGCGTATATTTCAGTAATGCATCCTCTTCATCGGTTGGTATGAGTGTCTCAGTAGATATAGCCCCAATATCCTCCAACACTAACGTATCATCCATTGTTTCCATAGAAGTAATAGGTTCATATGACATGTTACGGGTTCAGTTAGGTTAATGGGGAGAAAACCGGACAACATACAACAGAGCCCCTTGTACATGAACATAAATACAACCGGACATAGTCACTTTCTGGAGGTCAATGTTTAAAGACACATTCTTATGGTCATGGTATGGCTAACAACCGGGATTACTCTAGATCCGTTATATTTTGCTTGTCAGAGGTATCTCGGGTAGGATATGATTCTACATAATGTATAGATGGTCATTGGAAACTGAAGAGGCTTAGGCAATTTCAACAGAATAGCTATGTTACGCATTGCAGATACTCCCGTCTCTTACCAAAAAAAGAAACACCTTAAAAATCGAATTAAGCGTTTTGTGTACTTTGCTAATGAATATAAGAGTCCATTATGCATTATCACATCATATATATGATATACATTTGTATATGATCCAATATAAGTTTTTAAGCTTTAACAAATTGTCTGTTTAGTCTAAATTACTGTCTGTTTGACCCTACTCTAAATTACCTAAAAGAAATTAAACTTTTTTTTCGCAAAAATGGTCAAATTTGTCTGAGTCTGTGTAAAAGATGTTCACGGGAGCTATAAGTTCATCCTTTTATAAATGGTTATAAAATGTTTATCCAAAACTGTAAAATTACGTTAAAAATTCATCCAAACTGCAAAAAGGCTAATATTTTTCTCAAAATTTGTTTTATCAAACTGTTAAAGTAATGCTGGGCAATCAGTTAAAATCCATATTAAATTTAGTCTCTCCTTTTAAAATTTATATACTTTCAAGGTGTTAACGATTTGCAAACGTTATAAGGAGTTATGTGATCTAGACTAAAATTTTACATTCCAAAATACCGAAATTCAAACACTATTTTAGGTTACATTCTGTAACTTTATTTAAAAAAGATCAGCATATTAATAAAGTATGATGTCTCAGCTTTACGCTAGTATAAATTTTATATAAGAAATCAGAAATTCGCAACGTGTTTCACTTTAGTTTTTTGCAATTTTTCCAACTTTTCTGTTTTGTTGCTGCTTGTTTTACTAGTTATGGCGTATTCATATGGAATTTATGACGAAAACATTTCAAGAATCCAGACCTATCTGTAATGCAAAATTTGTTCTTTAGTGTTCCAATAACATGTGCAATGAAAAAAATAAGTTAAAAAAATTGTTGAGCTATTATAGAGCGCATCATCATATCTTTGTCAAAACTGCTTTTTTTTTAGCGTTATCGGTATTTCGAATTATTTCGGCAACGGTATTCGTAGTTATTTCGGTAACGGCATTTTAGCGTTAACGGTATTTCGATATATTTACGTAACGGTATTCGTACTGATTTCGGTAAAGGTAACTTAAGGGTAACGGTTGTTTCATAAATTTCGCATATATCGCCTTACAACCATAAAATATAAAGTGAAGTCAATTATAAGAAGGTCGGGCTGGAATAACCATAAAATTCTTACAATTAATTTTATTCAAAGTAATTATTTTTATTAGACTCTTCGATAACGGGAATGGTATTTTAGTTTTATTTGTGTAATGATATTTTAGGGGTAACGCTATTTTGCGCTATTTCGGTAAAGGTATTTTAGCGGTAACGGTAATTGCAATTATTTCGGTAACGGTATTTTCAAGTTTAATAGGTTTTTCAGTGGTAAGGGTATTTTAGCGGCAACAGTAGCTATCATTGTTTCAGAATTTCAAATAAAGCTTTAAAGGTCCAAGCACATACAATATTTTTGCTTCATTGTTATCAGGCGCGGATCCAGCCAAAGCATTTGAGGAGGGATTTTTTTCTTCTGAAAAATTCTAAATTATGTACAAGATTTTAATGGCTAAAAATTTAAGGTGATAAGTTGCGATCAAATTTTGTACAATATTTTTATAAATAACTTTTGAACTATATATATATATACATATATATATATATATTTTTTTTTTTTTTGGTATCAAAAAACTTATTCCTTTTTAGTTTTTGAAATACAAACAAAAATGTTTATGAATCTATGGTTCGTAAATTTCAGGGAATATTGAATAGATTTTAATAATTTAAGGAGTATTTTTAATTAATTGTTATTCTCTAAAGCATTTCAAACAAATAAATGCAATTCAATGAAATGAAAGGTTAAGCTATGTAGAATATCAATTTTAATTAAATAGATCTAATTATATTTCTTAATATCAAAAACTTACTGATTCCAAAATTTTGAACTAATCTGATAAAGAGAATCGTACCGAAACTTTATTTTTATTTGATTTCAGTTAATAATTGAATTGAATTCATTACTTGTAAAAAGTAAGAAATTGTAAGAAAATCAACAAAATTGTCAATTGCGAAAAACTAACAAATTTTCAAAAATTCGAAATGCCCTGTAAATTTTGAGTTATTTCGAAAAAAATTTTTTTGGTTATAGTTGGTGCACTAAAGTTATCGCAGCTACTTAAATTTTAAGTCAATTTTGAATTTAATTGAATGAAGAAAGCAAAAGAACGTAGCTTTTAAATTTTATTTAAATCTTATATTTACTACAAATAATAAATAATTTATTAATTTTTTTTTTATTAAATTTGCTTTTATTTCAAATTATTTCAAAATAACACTAAAGATGTTAAGTTTTAAATGCTATTTTATTTACAATAAAATGAGACGTCAGTCTTTCAAATCTTTTAAATATTCAAACAATTATTTAAAAATTTCAAAACTTTTTCAATACTTTTAATATATTTTTAAGCAAATCATTTTATGCTTTATTTGGAAACATACCCTGGGCGAAAGCAAAAAATGTATAAAAAGTTTAAATGAATCATTCCCTATAAAATCGAATAAGTTCTAAAATTTTTGTTCAATTTAAAAGAAAACAAATCTTGTTATGTTTACAAAAAAATCTCTAAAAACTATTACGTCGCTGCATAGCATTTTGTAGAAAATTTTATAATAAATTGCATAAGAGCTTGAAAAAAATCATTTTTTTTTAAATGTTGCTTAAAAATTTTCTTTCAATATTTGACCGAAACATATACAAAAATATATATGAATAACAAGCTTTTCTTCTACTTTCCAAAAAATCTTATAAACAAGAAATTAACAAAACAATAACGGAATTTATTCAGGAACTCTTCATTATGTATAATTTACTAATATTTAAGATAAACATTATATTTTGTATGAAAAAATTAAGGGAAACTTTTTCTGTGTTGTTACTTAAGCGCTTTTTGTAAAAACTTTTGGATAGATTTTGATATATAAAATAAAAAATATTTTTCATTAACTGATAAAACTAGAACTTAGACAAGTAATTTTTTATGAATTTTTAATTGCATGTCCAGTAAAATTTAAGCTTAAATTTAACGAAATTTTGTATTTTGGAAACCGAGGAAAATTAATGAAATTACAAAATTATTTACTATTAGAAGAATTTAACATTTTACAAAAAGCCATAAATTTGTTATGTAGATATTTAAAAAAGTGAAATAAAAATACTTAAAAATGTGCATTGCCTACATTTTTTTTTTATTAAACTTAAAAGTTTTTGAAAGAAGATACAAATTTTTGGATAAACAGGTGTTGAATATAAATTTTTTCTATTTATGAGAAATTAATTTTTTCCAAAATAATTTTTATTTTTTTTCTTTTCGTATTGTAAATTTTTCTTCGTGTTTAATTTTTTTTGTTGAAAAATTCATTTTGAAAAAGTTAACACCCCCCCCCCCCCCCCCTCCTATTTCATTAATTTTCCTCGGATCCGCGCTTGTCTGCAACTGACAACTGAAGTAAAATACACGAATTTATATGCAACGAACCAAACCATTACTTTAAAGAACTTCTGCGCAAAGTATGTACTTTAAGGATGCAATATGTTCAACTTTGAAGTACGGAGGTATGTTATAGACATCTGCTTCAATTCGTTTGTAACTCATTTCAATTCATTCTTTTTCCTTTCAATTGTTGACTGCAATCGTTTAGCTCAGAACTTCTGCGCAAAGTATGTGCTTTAAGGATGCAATATGTTCAACTTTGTAGTATGGAAGTACGTTATAGACATCTGCATCAGTTCATTTGTAACTCATTTCAATTCATTCCTTTTCTTTTCAATTATTGACTGCTTTTTTAGCTCACCAATCAATTCATTACGTGTGCATATGTAATGAAAAGACAGCATAAACAAAGTCAGTTGTGCAGTGAATCATCAATACATTTTAGCAAAAAATATATGAAGAAAAGCAACAAATGCAATATTGTTATTTGTGTATATATTGCTTACAAAATATAAATATTACAGCGAATATTAAAGTTTTAAATAAACATTTTATTTAATAATGGTGTCCCGTAGAAAAAAATTTTGTAGGAAGACCCCTCAAATACATTAATGAGCTGAATATGGAAAAAAATATGAAAAAAAATTTTAAATTGATCTTCAGTTTCCTACCAGCGATTAAAAGCTTAGTCTAAAAAAAATTTTGAAATTTGTCTCCAAATGGGTATCAAAAAACTCGTAATTTTGAGCCTGTTATGAACAAAATATTCATACCATAAATAGTAATTTTAGTATATCATGCAAAAAAAGTTCGATATATTTTTTGCAATTCATAAGAATTTTATAATTTTTTCCTTTTTTGGGGATAATATTGAAAAGTTGTGTTGTAGTAAGTATGGCACATAATAAATTATTTTCTAAAAATTTCTTCTACAAAATGAACTAAAAAGTCGTCTAGTGGAACAAAATCCCATGGGGAAAATTTTAAAAATACGAAGGGTATTTCTACATTGAAATCTCAAAAAAGTGTTTCCTCGGGACATTAATATACATATTTTATTTTATTCATTCGGTTTCATTTATCTTGTTTATTATTCTTTTTTATTTATTTTATTTATTGGATTGACTTTATTTATTTAATTTTATTTCTAATTCTTAATTTTTGGTATTTAATTTTTAATATTTAGTCTTTAATTTTAATTTTATATTCTATTTAAATATAATTTAATTTATTTAAAATATTTTTTATTTAATATACATATTTTGTTTTATTCATTCTGTTTCATTTATCTTGTTTAATTTATTTTATTTATAATCTAAGATAGTCAAGGTGATTCATAGAAGGTGAGGATAAGCGCATAGCTGGTTAGAATTCGCCGCAAATTATAACAACCAAATTTCACAGTTTGTATGCATTTTTTGTTTATATTTTTTTTCTGTTTGCTTTCTTACAGATAATCAAAATTTTTATTAAAAAAAAATTTCAAAACTTTTTCAATACTTTTAATATATTTTTAAGCAAATCATTTTATGCTTTATTTGGAAACATACCCTGGGCGAAAGCAAAAAATGTATAAAAAGTTTAAATGAATCATTCCCTATAAAATCGAATAAGTTCTAAAATTTTTGTTCAATTTAAAAGAAAACAAATCTTGTTATGTTTACAAAAAAATCTCTAAAAACTATTACGTCGCTGCATAGCATTTTGTAGAAAATTTTATAATAAATTGCATAAGAGCTTGAAAAAAATCATTTTTTTTTAAATGTTGCTTAAAAATTTTCTTTCAATATTTGACCGAAACATATACAAAAATATATATGAATAACAAGCTTTTCTTCTACTTTCCAAAAAATCTTATAAACAAGAAATTAACAAAACAATAACGGAATTTATTCAGGAACTCTTCATTATGTATAATTTACTAATATTTAAGATAAACATTATATTTTGTATGAAAAAATTAAGGGAAACTTTTTCTGTGTTGTTACTTAAGCGCTTTTTGTAAAAACTTTTGGATAGATTTTGATATATAAAATAAAAAATATTTTTCATTAACTGATAAAACTAGAACTTAGACAAGTAATTTTTTATGCATTTTTAATTGCATGTCCAGTAAAATTTAAGCTTAAATTTAACGAAATTTTGTATTTTGGAAACCGAGGAAAATTAATGAAATTACAAAATTATTTACTATTAGAAGAATTTAACATTTTACAAAAAGCCATAAATTTGTTATGTAGATATTTAAAAAAGTGAAATAAAAATACTTAAAAATGTGCATTGCCTACATTTTTTTTTTATTAAACTTAAAAGTTTTTGAAAGAAGATACAAATTTTTGGATAAACAGGTGTTGAATATAAATTTTTTCTATTTATGAGAAATTAATTTTTTCCAAAATAATTTTTATTTTTTTTCTTTTCGTATTGTAAATTTTTCTTCGTGTTTAATTTTTTTTGTTGAAAAATTCATTTTGAAAAAGTTAACACCCCCCCCCCCCCCCCCCCCTCCTATTTCATTAATTTTCCTCGGATCCGCGCTTGTCTGCAACTGACAACTGAAGTAAAATACACGAATTTATATGCAACGAACCAAACCATTACTTTAAAGAACTTCTGCGCAAAGTATGTACTTTAAGGATGCAATATGTTCAACTTTGAAGTACGGAAGTATGTTATAGACATCTGCATCAATTCGTTTGTAACTCATTTCAATTCATTCTTTTTCCTTTCAATTGTTGACTGCAATCGTTTAGCTCAGAACTTCTGCGCAAAGTATGTGCTTTAAGGATGCAATATGTTCAACTTTGTAGTATGGAAGTACGTTATAGACATCTGCATCAGTTCATTTGTAACTCATTTCAATTCATTCCTTTTCTTTTCAATTATTGACTGCTTTTTTAGCTCACCAATCAATTCATTACGTGTGCATATGTAATGAAAAGACAGCATAAACAAAGTCAGTTGTGCAGTGAATCATCAATACATTTTAGCAAAAAATATATGAAGAAAAGCAACAAATGCAATATTGTTATTTGTGTATATATTGCTTACAAAATATAAATATTACAGCGAATATTAAAGTTTTAAATAAACATTTTATTTAATAATGGTGTCCCGTAGAAAAAAATTTTGTAGGAAGACCCCTCAAATACATTAATGAGCTGAATATGGAAAAAAATATCAAAAAAAATTTTAAATTGATCTTCAGTTTCCTACCAGCGATTAAAAGCTTAGTCTAAAAAAAATTTTGAAATTTGTCTCCAAATGGGTATCAAAAAACTCGTAATTTTGAGCCTGTTATGAACAAAATATTCATACCATAAATAGTAATTTTAGTATATCATGCAAAAAAAGTTCGATATATTTTTTGCAATTCATAAGAATTTTATAATTTTTTCCTTTTTTGGGGATAATATTGAAAAGTTGTGTTGTAGTAAGTATGGCACATAATAAATTATTTTCTAAAAATTTCTTCTACAAAATGAACTAAAAAGTCGTCTAGTGGAACAAAATCCCATGGGGAAAATTTTAAAAATACGAAGGGTATTTCTACATTGAAATCTCAAAAAAGTGTTTCCTCGGGACATTAATATACATATTTTATTTTATTCATTCGGTTTCATTTATCTTGTTTATTATTCTTTTTTATTTATTTTATTTATTGGATTGACTTTATTTATTTAATTTTATTTCTAATTCTTAATTTTTGGTATTTAATTTTTAATATTTAGTCTTTAATTTTAATTTTATATTCTATTTAAATATAATTTAATTTATTTAAAATATTTTTTATTTAATATACATATTTTGTTTTATTCATTCTGTTTCATTTATCTTGTTTAATTTATTTTATTTATAATCTAAGATAGTCAAGGTGATTCATAGAAGGTGAGGATAAGCGCATAGCTGGTTAGAATTCGCCGCAAATTATAACAACCAAATTTCACAGTTTGTATGCATTTTTTGTTTATATTTTTTTTCTGTTTGCTTTCTTACAGATAATCAAAATTTTTATTAAAAATCTAGATTTTTACTAAAAATCAAAATTTTTCCAAAAATAAAATTGTTTTTGTATTTTGATTTCTAGTAAAAATTTAACTATTTTTCTTAAAAAAATCTCAATTTTGAAGTTAAAACGAATTTATAAATAAAAAATTTTTCATTAAGCAAAACAAAATAATCATAGGTTGAGCGAAAAAATAAAAATCTAAGATAGTCATTATAAATTGAGCAAAAAATAACTCAAAAATAATCATTAAAATTAATTTTTTAATAAAAATCATTTCGATAGAATCTGTTCTGAGGATTACATTTCTGTATTTTACACTTTTATCCGATTGATCCATGTATCTGATTTTTGTTTAAAATTTCAAGAATAATGATTATTTTCCGTCCTTGGTATTTACTGACAAACAAAGTCATAAAATTTGAAAATAATAGGTATTATAAACTTGTACATCGTCATAGAAAACACAAAATAATAAAACGTTAACACTTTAAAATTCGGTTTTTCACGGAATATGTTTTATTTTTCCAAACTTCATATCGTGACAAAATTTCAGACTTCTACGTCTAAAAATAATGACTATGTTAACGAAAATTGAGACAACGTAAAAAACGCCGGTAAGAACGGCTATCCTGTTAAGCTTATAAAATAATTCCTTATTGAAGAATAAGTAGGTAGTTATATGAGAAATAAAACCTAGTTCAATTGTCAAAAATCTAATTCATGCAACAACCAAATACATGCAGTCACATATTTTGTATTTTGAAAAAAACTATTTTTTTTTTTTTAATTTAGTTTGAAGTACCTCTAACATAATCTTCTAGTTGTATTAATTGCTTATTGCTAATATAAATAATATAATAAATTTTTAATTTATTTTTTCTTTAGACAAAACGTCAACAATATGCCCTTTTGGATATGGTAATTGCAAAGGATGAACTTCTGACAAAACTCCTTTTATCGAGATTTTTAAAATATGCGTCATTTCAATCATTAAAACATCACTGCAAGAGTTTGGAAATATCATGTAACGGCATAGTTTGGCTATCTATCTGGTTAACATTCATATATTTACTTAACAAAAAAAATCTATGCGAAATGCAAATCAATATGCTTATGGGTCTTGTGATAGATATAATAGTTATAGCCATGATAAAGTCAATATGCAGACGAAGAAGACCAATTGCTCCAAACGATATGTTAGTACTGGGCCCAGACAAGTTTAGCTTTCCATCTGGACATGCATCAAGAGCATCTTTTGTTACATTATTTTTTATTTTCCTATGTCCTACTTCAAAAGTTTTGTGGATGCCTTTAATATGTTGGTGTTTAAGTGTGTGCCTGTCACGCATATTGATACAGCGTCATTATATATTAGATGTCGTTGCTGGTATTATGATTGGTTTCGTAGAGACTTATTTCTTGAGTCTTGTTTGGTTAAGGGAAAGTGCAGCGCAATACTTTATAAACTATATAATAAATAGTGATTTACCTATTGACATTGAGTAGAACAAAGTTAAATAAAATTGGTGCACTAGCTGACATTATTTACATATGGACGCGTATAATAGCTTATAGACTATAAATAAAATTTTACAGAAAACAATGAAAACTTTTAATAACACAGTCGTTTTTAATTAATATATAATATATATGTTAAGAATTTCCTATGAATAATTTCATGCTAAAATAAAATTCCCCTTATCGTGAATGATTTTTTCAAGCGAGTTTTTTCAATTTTCCCTTTAATTTATTTACTTTATTTTTGCTGGGGAACAGAACGGAACATGTAAGTAGTTCTTATAACTCGAATATTAAATTTAATAAGGCACAAACGATATATTGCTCAACAAAATTCAAAACAACAGGTCGATTGCCTGCAGATTTGTGAAGCTTTCGAAAGACGTGGATAAATCTAATACAGAGAATTAATTTAAAAGTTTTTTTTTATTGAATTAGGTCACTTACAATATATCGGGTAACTCCAAGGGGTCAGATGCGTCCCGCAAATCTGGACGAACAATTCGCTGGTGCTTGCTTTTCTCCTCTTGCAATAAAATTATTGTTTCAATTCTAAACATTTTGTACATTTTAATTTATTGCTATTGTTTTGTTTTGTTGGTTTTCAAAAAATTGGCCGAACTGTTTTACTACATAAAAGTTAAATAGTGCAATAAACTAACTGCAATCAAATTATCATTCCGATACTACATATTTTACTTTGGTTTTTAACTTTTTTTTTTAAATATTATGTATGTACTTGTATATTTTTGAACAAAAATTTCTTTGAATGTTATTTTTTTAATTGCCTTCTTTTTTTACATTAACTGAGATCTGATAGCGGACAAAATTTCTCACGTGAGATTCACGTATGGACCTCTTTTCTCGGTGACCAGACAGTTTCTGATGGCATGTCACATGCCAGGTCACCCCAACCATAAAATTTTGATGCAGGACTCACTTCATCGACACATCGTTACGGACTTTCGTCGCTATTGCGAGGACATCTGATCCCGGTCGATTGTCTTTGGCAAATGCACTGAAAGAATTGCATCAACAGGTCTCAGAAGCAATTAACAGAATCCAAATGAACACCCACCTGCAATTTCGGATGTTGAAAGGCGACATCCCAGGCAAACAACATCATTACTAGGACAGTTAAGATTCGGTTGGAGCAGTATACTTAACTGCTACCGCGAATGCTTTGTTCCTGTAACTTTAAAACGCTGCCCTGGCAGCCTCCAATGCCCTCATGACACAGTGCATTTATTTAACTGTTCCAATAAGCCAACCGAACTGCGACCCGTTGACCTATGGTTAAAACCGATCGAGATGGCAAATTTTCTCCACGGCTCGTTGGTTTTTTGCACGATTGTTTCATTTTATTCTAAAAATCGTCTACTTTCGTAATCTATATCGTTTACAACGAGCCAGGCAATTCTTAAATTTCATTTTATGGAACAGTAACGATTTTGTGGGCAATTTTGGAGGAACCCAATTTTTTCAAAAACGTCTCGTTCGATTTTTTGCTCGATTTTCATAATATATATCATCAATAGCGAGCCGATCCCTAGATTCCATGGGAAAAATTAGCAACGATTTTGTGGGCCATTTTTTAGGAAACCAATTTTCTCGGAAACGGCTCGTAGGATTTTTTGCATGATTGTATGACTTTATTTTAAAAATTGTCTACTTTCATACTCTATATTACTTATAGCGATCCAATCCTTATATTCCATGGTAAAAATCAGCAACGGCTCGCAGGATTTTTGCACGATTGTCTCATTTTATTCTAAAAATTGTCTACTTGCACAATCTATATCGTTTATAGCGAGCCAATTCTTAGAATCTATGTTATGTGACAGCAACGAATTTGTGAAGAAATCCAATTTTTTTGTCCGACCGAGATATTATCGTTGACTACGCGTTAATGTAATTTGGGAGGAACATACATGATTTACATTTCATGTAAGTGGAACCAAAATTTTTATTATTATTTTTTTATTAATAATTAACTTTAACTTTAGAACTACTGGATGTATTTGAATGAAATTTCACATGGGCAATCCTAAAGTGTATTCGAATTGCTTTGTAGCAGCACACGTTCTTAGCATGTCTTGGGGACAGGGGGTGGACTTCCAAATTTGGTCACCTCGGGTATGAAAAGCTTTTAAAAAGTCGCCAAAATTTTATGATTTGATTGAAAAGAAATTTTACACATAGATAGTCCTTGCAATTCTCTACAAAAAGTGTGGGATATCTCTTTTACTTTAAGGGATATTTTGACCGAAGTAAAATTTTGACTAATTCTTAAATATGAGTCCTAAAATTTTTCTAAAATATTCTCTGGATTCTGTACAAAATTGTAAATAATTTTCATGCAAGAATCATATACCTATGAAGTGCCGCTAAAAATGTTACATTATTTTGAAGTAGAAAATTTAAAAAATGTTTGTAATTTTTCTCAAAAAGTTGATAACATTTTTATACTTTAAAATCCATTATTCTCCTGTGGAACATACATTTCTGAAAGTAAATGCATGTAAAGCAAATCCGAGTACCTTTGGGGAAACATTCTCCCCGCTAGCCCTGTCAGAATTTCGTTAATTTTGTTCAAAAATGTCAAAAAAATAATAAAAAATAAATTTCCTATTTATATATTATTATTATTCAAGTTGTAGTCTTTCTAATGACGTTTAAAAACTAACTGAAACTTGACCCCCTTCAGCAAAATTTGCACATTTTCCTTCATTTCTTTGGTAAATGTGTGCTGCAGCATTCTATATATTCTATATACATAAGTGCACAGTTGTTTCAACATGTTTTTTTAATAATTTTGTGTAACTTTTGAACCGATAAATATATTCCAATGAAATTTCACATAGTTATTACTGAGGTATTTTCAAACTGTTTTAGAGGAGCATAAGGTCCCAGCTGGTCTGAGGGCAGGGCCTCCGAAATTGGTAACCTCTTTTAATTATTTATTATTTGACTTTATTTATTAACAAAAATTAAATTAACATAATTACGATTTGCCAAAAACTTAATGAAGTTCTGTGCAAATATTTGGATTTCTTTAATGAAATGTTTATCCATTATTAAAAGAACACCTGAGCCACAAGTATTTTTTAAAATTTTTTTAATAAAATTTAGTGTATTCAGGTCATTATATTCAACATAATAAAGAATGAAGCAAAAGTAATAGAGCTAAATATAAAACTACATTAAAACATTTTATTGAAGCGCAAATGGATTCAACTTCAAATTATTCGAAACAAAAATGAAGACAGTAAATAATTGCGTACTAAAGTTACAATTGAAGTGTGGCACCTGGTTGGAAAGCGTCTTTGAAATTAAAACCACCACTTAAGCGGCATGTGGCGCAGAAATGAAAATGTAGACTGTCGGAAATACTGTCCTCGCAATCAGAGTCTGAAGTTAAAGATTCATTTAAGGCTGTGTTACCAAGAAATAAGCTACCAGCTAACGCACAGTGGGGTCAACAAACGCAAATTTTTGGTAATAAATCTGAATCTCCTAAACTACTGGTCGGATCAAATTGAAATGTATGGAAGAGTTGTAGAGGAGGACCTAAGCTTTTAGAAAAATCATCTTGATAACACGAGATAAGCTACAGGGTGTCAAAGTTGACTACCTCTAGTATGTAAAAGTTAAAAAAAATCGTAACTTGTACAAATGAAGTCCGATTTTAAAGATTTTTATATTTCTGGAAAGTGCTTGGCAAGATAAAGAAAAAATAAGCTTACTCATCTAAGTTATCTCTTACAGTTAAAAAGATATTTACGCTTGAATTTTGAATTTTTGATTTTTTGGCTCGACTTTCTTTCGTTTTTCGAGAATAAGTCCGGAGATATATTAGGTAAAATTTTTTTAAAATTATTCTGTAATTTGCTACATATTTCAAAATAATATTCTGAAAGAATTTTTGGATTATCTCAATTCGTCTAGACGTGAAAAATATTCAAAGTCAGCACTCTGAAATTGGCATGAAAAATGGCTATTTTTTACAAAAATATAGTACAATTCATTCACTTTTTTCTCAAAGTTCCGTTAATAAAAAAATTTTTTCCTTATTAATTTAAAAAGATAAGGCTTCATAAATGGTTAATAAAGAAATTTTGAATTGATTTAAGTTTGCACGCTACATCCAGCATTGGCCGAAAATTGTCAATTTTAAAAAATAGTTTCATTTTTATCGATTAATAAAAAAAATGTCACGCGAGCTTTTTTAAACTTGGTACCCATATTTTTTATAGAAATAGATTTAGAATGATTTAACACTAAACTGCTTCCTGCCCGGCCAAAAACTAATGCAGGAGTGGATATTTTATGTTAAAAGTCAGTTTTTTTAACGACTATTTTTAAAAGCATATGAAAAGCATATTAGCATAATATTTTTAATATTATTTCTTATGTAATGTATAAAACACAAATTAAGCTTTCATTCCTAAAAAAATCAATAAAATAGCTCCAATAACCTGTTTTTGGTAATTTTTCAAAAATAAATTTTTTTTTTAAAAATAGCTGAAAATCCAAAAAAAAATTTAATACAACTCCACTAATTTTGCAAATACTTTAAAAATGTTAAAAGAATATAAAAATAGACTTATTTACCAATTCAACGATATATAAAATGTTGATATAGGTAATTTACTAATAGTAATATAATGGTCTCAAAACTACCAAGTCACGTCAAAAGTTGCAAAATTTTGTTCCGTATTTCCATATGTGTGTACGTAACATTTTAGTTTTCTAATGTATTATGTAGGTATATATTTGTTATTATAAAGTAGTAAATTCTTTGTTTGAGTAATGTTTATTTAATTTGTTCTACATATTTACATACTTATTATACATATATCCCGTATATTTATTTTATTAAGAATATATTATCGAAGATATTATTAGAGATTTTCTTGAAAATAATCAGAAACATCAAACGTTAGCAAATTTTTAACTTCCTTAGCTTCGGAATCCTCTTTTTCTATTTCAAGAGTGATTTTTGGTAGCCATCGTGTTCTTATAGAATATATAACTGGATCTGATGATATTAATAAATATTCCATTAAGTTCATATTTTGCGCTATTTTCGAACATTTTCGGGTATTGAAGAGTCGGAAATGTTTAACATCTTTATTTCGGGCTTCCTGTGCTTCCTCTGTTAGCTCTCCCAATGGCAAAATACTATTTTTCCTTTTATTTCTTTACCATGAGCCAATGAATTGTTGGAGTCATTGATTTCCAGGGGTATGTAATGTTAAGTAGTTCTTTAGTTTCGTAAGCAAAAATTTTAAATTTGTCCGCATTAATTTGTTTTTTGCTATTAATGGCTGCCAATATAATCTTAAAACGCTTCAAAATATTTAAGTCAATGCCTGTGGTTGAAGATGTGAGTTCCGAATTTTCAAAGAAACGTTTTGCTGTATTTCCATCATTTGAGCTTCCATAGCCATGTAGAGGTTTATCAATTATTAATCCGAGTTGTTCTTTGAATTCTAATTGAATTCTTTTCTTCTCCTCTTTTCGTAATTCGTGAAGTTCCAAATTGTTTTTTACTGTATCATTTTCCTGCCCGGGAATATTTCTGTACTTCATATCATATGCAAGATGTAAGCAGAACTCCAAAAATCTTATCCTTGCGTGGAGTGGTGATATTCTAAATTTTAAAGAATTTTTATTAACAAGGACTTCAGAATTATCCTGAAATTGTGAGCTTATTTTTCCACATATATTACATTTCCATGTAGATGTTGTATCTGTTATAGCGTTTGCAACTTTTCCATCAATCATCGTTAATTGTTGTTGAAATGTAACTTTAATAGTTCTGTTTGATACTTTTACATATATTGGGGGCAATGCTTTAATTTCTTCTTCCAATTGGTTGATAATGCTGTTTATTGTAACCGTGGTTTTTTTTGTGTAATCAAAAAGGATTGGACGGCACAAAAATTTGGAACCTGGAGTTAAATTTATCCATATATCATCAAAAAGCGAGTCATTTCTTGTCGATGGGGAAGGCTTATTTAAGCGCATTCGAAATGATACCAGAGACGCTATAAACAGCGAGGAATAATTATTTCCAGAATTACTTCCATCCAGTTGTTTGTATTCCGAAAATCCTGATGTTCCATCGCAGCCCCATTTGAATATTAAAATAAGTTCAGAGTCTTTGCATTTTTCAATGTTATCATTGCTGAAGGTAGATATAATTCTAGAGGCAGTATTTTCAAGTAATTGCAATATATTAACTTTAGCACTTTTAACAGAAGCATTAACCGGGTGCTCCATAGGCTGTAAAATATTACTTTTCGCTTCTCTCACTGATTTGCTACTGGGAAAGATATCATATCCTTTTTCGCTAACAGATTTCCTCAAAATCTCGTATTGGTTTCTTGATAATCCTAAATTTAATATTAGAGCTAAAGCATCTTCAGAGGTAAAGGACGACGTTGATTTCGGTGTCACTATGCTTTGGATTATCCGATATAATCGATTGGGAGAAGCTGTTGGTAACACATCTATAACTTTTTCTACTTCCTTTGGTTGCGTACGTGTTACTAAAGCTTTAAATGTATCTTTTATTTCGGCATTCGTATGTGAATTTAGAATAGATTCCTGTTTGGTCCTCTTTGTTCTTAGCTGAACTTCATCGTAACTTTTTTTGGTCGACCATTTTTCTGCTTTCCGATGAAAATTGGTATTTCTCCCTCCAACCACTCTTCATTTTTCTTCTTGAACTTTGGTATTGACCAATCTGAAGCTTGCATCCTTTTTTCGTATGATTTATAAAAATTTTCGAGTTTTAAACTGTCTTCTGCAGTAAGAGTTAAACCAAAAGATACTACTGTATCAATGAGTCTTCTTATTTTTTCTGGACGATTTATAATATCAAAAAGATTATCCCAGATTACTTTGCAAATAGAATAATAAATCTGCATATTTATAAGGATACTTATATATAGAAAAAGAATATTTATATCAGGTAAATGGTGACAGGCAAAAATGAATTAAAAAATTTAAATTTTTGCTCAAAACCCCCAATTTCATTCAGTTTATTTTTATGACTTGTAGTGTTAAACAGGTACGTCAAAAAATGTACCTATGCGATTGTAAGAAAATAATTTTTGTTATAATACAGTAATTAAGTAGCTAGGTAAATTATTTAAAAACTTAAAAAAATGTAATAAAAAACGAAGGAAAATATACTTATTTATGTACTTAGGTAATTTTAAAAACCTTTTCAGTAGAAAAAAATTATGAACACTTTAAATAAATTCATTAATAAATATTATTATCTCGTAACAAAAATAAGCAATGCAGTTGAGTGTTACGCGTACACACATATGGAAATACGGAACAAAATAGTGAATTTTGCAACTTTTGACTTGGTAGTTTTGAGACCATTATATTACTATTATTAAATTACCTATATCAACATTTTATATATCGTTGAATTGGTAAATAAGTCTATTTTTATATTATTTTAACATTTTTAAAGTATTTGCAAAATTAGTGGAGTTGTATTAAAAAAATTAATTTTTTTTGGATTTTCAGATATTTTTTAAAAAAAAATTTATTTTTGAAAAATTACCAAAAATAGGTTATTGGAGCTATTTTATTGATTTTTTAGGAATGAAAGCTTAATTTGTGTTTTATACATTACATAAGAAATAATATTAAAAATATTATGCTAATATGCTTTTAAAAATAGTCGTTAAAAAAACTGACTTTTAACATAAAATATCCACTCCTGCATTCGTTTTTGGCCGGGCGGGAAGCAGTTTAGTGTTAAATCATTCTAAATCTATTTCTATAAAAAATATGGGTACCAAATTTAAAAAAGCTCGCATGACATTTTTTTTTATTAATCGATAAAAATGAAACTATTTTTTAAAATTGACAATTTTCGGCCAATGCTGGATGTAGGGTGCAAACTTAAATCAATTCAAAATTACTTTATTAACCATTTATGAAGCCTTATCTTTTTAAATTAATAAGGAAAAAATTTTTTTATTAACGGAACTTTGAGAAAAAAGTGAATGAATTGTACTATATTTTTTTAAAAAATAGCCATTTTTCATGCCAATTTCAGAGTGCTGACTTTGAATATTTTTCACGTCTAGACAAATTGAGATAATGCAAAAATTCTTTCAGCATATTATTTTGAAATATGTAGCAAATTACAGAATATTTTTAAAAAATTTTTACCTCATATATCTCCGGACTTATTCTCGGAAAAGGAAAGAAAGTCGAGCCAAAAAATCAAAAATTCAAAATTCAAGCGTAAATATCTTTTTAACTGTAAGAGATAACTTAGATGAGTAAGCTTATTTTTTCTTTATCTTGCCAAGCACTTTCCAGAAATATAAAAATCTTTAAAATCGGACTTCATTTGTACAAGTTACGATTTTTTTTAACTTTTACATACTCGAGTATGTACAGGGTGTCAACTTTGACACCCTGTAGCTTATCTCGTGTTATCAAGATGATTTTTCTGAAATCTTAGGTCCTCCTCTACAAGTCTTCCATACATTTCAATTTGATCCGACCAGTAGTTTAGGAGATTCAGATTTATTACCAAAAAATTTGCGTTTGACCCCACTGTGTAACGCAGCAAAAATTCCGGATATTCCTCCTCATTCATCCCCAATTCAACTTAAGCGGATGATAAAAAGTATTCCAAAACCTTCACCAGCTTCTGAGTTTTCTGAAGATGAGGCGATAGCGCTTATGCTGGAGTTAGGACTAAGCAAGAATAAATATATAAAATTTACTCGATAAAGAAAATCAATTCTGCCATGTTACAAAGATATACTGGAAAAAATGCAAAATATTTTCCCATCACCTAGTGAAATAGACAATGAAAGAGTATTTATTGATTTGTCACAGTTACTTGAAAATACCGCTTCAAGGCTCCTCTCCACATTTTCGAAAAACCGGACATTGGAACTTGATAAATCGGATCTGACGTTAATATGCAAATGGGGATGTGATGGATTGTCAGCACTATCAGAATACAAACAAGCTTCATCAGGGGAAAGTTGTACAGACTACTAAAGTGTAGTTATGGTATCGCTGGTTCTACTTATCTTAAGAAAGGATCCGAATGTACCATCTACGTCAACTAATGCTACTAAATATGTTAGGAAAAACCCAACTCCACGATCAAAAATATATTACAGACCAATAAGGTTTCAATATATAAAAGAAAGTACACAATGCACACAAAACTTAAGTCCGGCTTGTATTGAAATATATGGCTATTGCCCTAAACTTTGGTATATCTTCCCTACATGCCCGTATACGATTTTTGGAATACATGCTTCATATTGGGTATGATCTCAAATATAGAAGTATGCATGGAAACTAACAAAAAAAGTGTTAAGAACAACAAGGAACTTATGGAAACGAGAGCGGATGGAATTTAAACAGATAACTGACCTTAATATAGGTAAACCACTCGTGGACTATGGAAGCGCAAGTGATGGCAACACGACAAGGAAATTCTTTGAAAACTATGAAATTTCGTCTCAAATTACTGGAATTAATGTGGAACTTCTTTGAAGATGTCATGTGATATTGAGAGCAGTTAATAGCAAACATCATATAAATTTAGAAAAAATTGAGTTATTGACCACAGATACTTTAAAGCTTTTGCGATCATTATATGGATGGAAGGAATTAACACCCATCGTTCATAAAGTACTTCAACATGATCGTCAGATTTTGGAATCAATCATGCTACCACTAGTTGGATTGACAGAAGAAGCACAAAAGGCCAGAAATTCAGACTTCAAGCACATTCAACTGTTTAATACAACAAAAAGTTCTCGAATATTTCAAAACCAGGACCTGAATATATCTTCAGGTGCAAATTTTTCTGCAGGGGATCAAGTTTGAGTTAGTATTTAAACGAATGTGTAAATTATTTATGCAAGTATTTGGTATCATTAGAAAGGCTATAACTTGAAAAATAATAATACATACATACATATGTAAATAGTAAAGTACTAGAACTAGAATTTTTTATCAAATTTATAAAAAAAAAACAAAAACGTAACATTTTATGCGTTTATAGTGAGCCACTCCTTAGATTCCATAGGAAAAATCAGCAACGATTTTTTGGACCATTTTGGACGAACTCAATTTTTTCACAAACTGCTCGTTTTTTTTATTCTAAAAATTGTCTACTTTCATAATCTATTTCGCATATGGCGAGCTAATCCTTACATTCCATGGGAAAAATCAGCAACGGTTTTGTGGGCCATTTTGGAGGAAACCAATTTTTTCGGAAACGGCTTGTAGATTTTTTTGCACGATTGTCTTCTAAAATTTTTTTAAATTCATAATTCATATCGCCTAGAAAGGAGCCAATCCTTAAATTTCATGCTATGGGCCAGCAACAATTTTGTGGGCCATTTTAGAATAACCCAATTTTCTCGGAAACGGCTCGTGGGATTTTTTGCGCAATTGTCTTATTTTATTCTAAAAATTATCTGCTTTCACAATCTGTACCGTTTATAGCGAGCCAAACCTTAAATTCCAGGGGAAAATCAGCAACGATTTTGTAGCCATTTGGAGGAGTCCAAATTTCTCAGATTTTTGGCACGATTATCTCATTTTATTCTAAAAATTATCTACTTTCATAATCTATATCGCTTATAGTGAGCCAACCCTTAGATTTCATGGGAAATATCAGCAACGATTTTGTGGGTCATTTTGGAGGAATCCAATTTTCTTAGAAACAGCTTTTGTAGAATATTTTGCACGATTGTGTTATTTTATTCTAAAAGTTGTTTGACTTTATAATCTACGTCGTTTATAGCGAGCCAATCCTTAGATTCCATGTTAAAAGTCAGCAACGATTTTGTTGGTCATTTTAGAGGAATTTAATTTTCTTGGAAACGGCTCGTAGTTTTTTTTGCACGATTGCCTCATTTTAAACTAAAAATTTTTTACCTTCATAATTTACATATATCGTTTATAGCTAGCTAATCCTTAGATTCTATGGGAAAAATCAGCAAAGATTTTTTGGGTCATTTTTTGGAATCCGATTTTCTCGGCTCGTAGGATTTTTTGCACAATTGTCTCATTTTATTCTAAAAATTGTCTTCTTTCATAATCTATATACTTTATAGCGAACCAATCCTTTGATTTCGTGGGAAAAATCAGTAACTATTTTGTGGGCCATTTTGAATGAACCCAATTTTCTTGGAAACAGCTTTTTTTGCGCGATTGTCTCATTTTATTCTAAAAATTGTCTACTTTCATAATTTATATCGTTTATGTCCAGTCAATTCTTAGATTCAATGGGAAAAATCAGGTTTCGAAATGGAAGATGTATGATTTTCATTATGATTATATCCTTCCCAAATACAAAATTAAAACTGACTTTAATTGTATGGACATGGAACGGAAGACTTTTATAAATACATTATAAATGATATTGATATTAGGTTTGACACATCAGAATCACATGTGGAATAGCAAATTGATTATTTATATAATATAAATAAATAAATATAAATAATCAATTTGCTATTCCACAAAAAATGTATCATGAACATTTGCATTTTCAAATAAAAACTACATACTGTATATACTTTCCTTATATATCTTAAATTATTTAGAAAATAAGATATTTATATGCGATAATAATGTTAATACCTTATCTTGGAGTCACTATAAAGAAAATGCTTTTTAATTCTAATAATAATTATAATAATAATATTTTTTTAATTCATTATTATTGATTTATAAAAAGTTAACAATAAATTAGTATCAATTTGTATTATTTCAAAAGACTTTGTGTTAAGAGAAATTTGTGTGTAATTGATAATTTCATTAATATAGAGGCTGTTCTCATTATTAGAAATATTTGTTTCAACAAGAATAATGAATTTTAGTTTTTTTTGTTATTTTGTTTATACTGACGAGGAAAAACGTGAAGTTTAGTCGTAGTGATCTACGACTTAGTGACACGGAGTAACTTGAATAATTGTTATCAATTTCCGTAAAAGACGATAATGTTTGTTTTTTATTATTCATAATTAGATTAATTACAATATAGAAATCTGTTTAATACAGTTTATATAAAAATAAGTTTGATAAAAAAAAGTTTTCTTTTTAAGTCTTTTTTTTAATTTATTTAAAAATTTATGGATTTTATGAAAACAATGTAATTTAATTTGTGGATACTACATACTCGATATCAGTTGCATTGTTTATTATAAATGAAGGACTGTTTTCGGGCGACCCATAATAATCGGCGATAGTTAAATGTGAGCTGATCATTTATATAAATATATTTGGTGTTACTATTATTATCTTCACTGTTGTTTATTATTGCTGCATCTATCCTGTGCCTATCTTTTTTGCTCATAAGCTCTACCTTTTTGCTCAGAGAGGAAAATTCAACAATTTTATTGTCTTGCTTTTTTTAAACGATACGCTCTATTAATATCACATTCGTTTATTTCCACAATTTTCTTGACAGCATCGAATGCCGATATTTGTTTATTCTCAGCATTTTTTATTTAATTTTTATTTATTTCGTTTATTTCCACATTTCGGGAAGCTGCAATTTTCTTGACAGCATCGAATGCCGATATTTGTTTATTCAATGTTTTGGACTATCATTTGTTGTTCTAATTTATTTATATGAGTGTTCATATCGTTATTTTATTTTTCTTTCTTTTTGTACTTGAGCTACCAGTGTCGACAAAGTAGTTGTAATTGTTGATAGTGCAGTTTGTATTTCTCCTTTTATTTGCAAATTTAAGATATTAACAGTTGTTGCTAGTATTTCTATTTGGGATTTTATTTCTTTCATATCAGCTTTGAGTTCAGATGTATTATTTTAAGATTTTATTTCTTTCATGTCAGTTTTAAGCTCTGTCTTGTTCCGAACAAAGTTTAGAGTTTAATGTACTGAGAGACATTGTCTCCTTAAATTTCGCTCTATCACTCTCCTCGACAATATCATCCTCACGTATTTGTTTTTGTTGATTGTTCTCGTCAAAGACGAAGGCTTGGTAAATGTTATTTGGTGAGCTGTTTCGGGGTTTACAGAAATGACATCTCCAGTTCATTTTTCTCTCTCCAGTCATGCTGGAGTACGAAGACTCGGATAGAGGAGAACACGTTGTAAAGTGGTAGTTAGAGTTGCAGTTGTAGCATTTAACATAGTTTGTTGTTTTAATTTCATTTTTACACTGAATACATACAATATTGCTCATTTTGTTTTCTTTATGCCTTTTTTTGTATTGATTTTAGTTTTAAATATTATAATTTTTTGATATTTTAATTAGAATTTTATTAAATCACAAGTATAATAATAGTAATAATGAAGATAACTGTTGATATGTAAATAAAAACTCTATTGATAATTTTACTAATGACGACTGTGTGGATGATTGTTTTATTAATTTGTAAACTTAATAATATTCTTAAATATAAGTGTAATGTAAAAGAGTTTAATTACTTAAATTAATATTATATAGATCCCTTTTTTTATTAAATAATGAAACAAAGTGTAATTTTTTTAATTAATAAGTATGTTTTATTTCTAAATATTTAACCGTTATACATTTTCAGTTTCATAATCTAACTCTTTACGATTTCTAGTTATTTCAGTATTCTCCTACTGATATGATAAAGTTGATTGCTTAAAATGTTTATGTTTTTCTTTCTTTCTTTGACAATATTCTCATTTTTATTGTTCCATTATTTGCAAAATTTTTAAGTCGTTTATATACTGAAGATGTAGAAGTAGGATTAAGTTTTTGGACTATCAATTTCATCATAAATATCGTTAGTGTAAATGTCCTCAGGTAAATTTATATTAGATTGTGTACCTACACTGCTTGACTCTGGTTGCATTGTTTGAGTTTCAGTATATTTCTTATATATTTTTTTTGTTTGTGTTTCATTATCATGTAGGTTATTAAATTTAGAACTTTTAGTTTGATGAGATTCTTGTTTAATATAATATACCATTTACACCAATTAAAAACTAATTGGTTTTTGTAAAAAACAAATTTCAAACGCTAAACCGTTTAAATACCTGTTTTTCTCTTGATGTAGATTTTGTTGACAAACTTGTTTTTCTTTAAATTTTTATTGAGACACAATTTGATTTTTATTTTTGTAGTTAGTGACGTTTTTTTGAACAATTTGAACACAATTTATTCACAAAATATACAAAGCTAATAAAACAATTCAAGAAATTTGGCAATTTAATTTTGTTCATTATATATAAAAGCTCAATATTCTAAAATCAACTGGACAGGCTGTATCATAAATAGTTATTTTAATAGTTTTGATTTGGTTTTCAATAAAAACTAGATGAAAATAGTTCTTGACTCATATGGTAAAACTAAAGAAATTCATGTAGTTTTTCAATCAAAAACCGGATGAAGCCAAAACTACAAGTTTTTGTTTGGTGTAAGCGTAGAATAATACAATTTGTTAATGTTTTTATTTTTTTTTTTTTTTTTTTGATGTAGAAAATCAGAATATTCAACTTTTTGTCATAAGTTAATGGGTTAAGGATAAATTATTTGTTATTTTCTAAAAATAACTCTACTTAAAACGGATGAAATAATAATTGGTAGAAATCCTCCTTTTTGAATTAGATGTTTCCTCTTCTCTTTCATAGAGGCTTCTAGTGAACAAACTTTTCCAATTGTATTTTTATATGGTTTTATTTTGTCAAAAACTGATTAACTGTATTGAAAAGTATTTACATTTATTGTTTTAACAAAAGCATCATCAACATGTTTAAGTATTACATTTCGTAGTTTATTATCTGCTTTCTTAAGAACATAAAGAATATGTTTGTTCTCCTTCAACAGTTTTAGGTTTGAGTAAATTTTGTATATTTGCAAATATTAAATAGCAACTTTTATTGAAAATATGCGTTCTGAATCTTAATACGTTGTGTATTTGTTGAGTAAGATCAGTTAATAATGTCGTGTGCACCCTGTGCGAGAAGAATTATCAACGCGTACTTGCAGAAAAGAGAAAAATATAAGAACATACAGACAAAGACAAAAACAAATTAACGAAAGCAAAAAAAGGAAGAAGAAAAATTAAAATATAAACTAATTAATTGCTGAAAAGCTGAGGTAGGAAAATGGAGTAGGAGGACATATTAAGACATAATAAGAGGTATCGTGGAAGCAAATTTAGGAAAACTCGTTCTTTTCTTTTGGCATACTGAAGAAGTTGAGACCAGTGGCCGGCGAAGAAAACAAAGAAAAATAAAAACAACAACAAATTGATGAAATAATAAAATTTTATTAAGACTTTAATAGTTTTTGATACAAAATTACTTTAAAAAATTAAATAAGCTAAATCAAACTTAAAGCTAAAAGAAAAAAAAAACAATATAAAGAAAGAAAAAACAGTACATACAGTACATATTAATACTAAAAAGAATAAAGATAAAAAGATTTACATTTAAATTCATTTTAAAACAAAAAGTTAAATACAAAGAAAAAAAATTAGTACTAACAAAAGTTAAAAACTTAAAAACTAAACAAAATAATACAAATAAAAAAGTAAAAAAAAAAAAAAAATAAAACGTAAAATCTAACCAATTTACAAAAGAAACCAAACGTATAAGTAAAATCACCAATCATCTAAAATGCCACTGCACAATGTCTCATCCAACGTTGGAGAAGCTGTACAGCACCACTACACCCGGGGTGCTAGGTAAAAAGGTTTTTGACCTGTGAAAATTATACATGGACGACTATACGGACAAGACCGGTTCATCTAAAATATAAAAAAAATAAAAATAGAAATTAGTGAAAAGAATAATAATAATATTGAAGATAATATATATATATATATATATATATATATATATATATATATATATATATATTTATTATTATTATTTTACTTACCGGGAAAAGTTTTCAGTCCGTTTGCGAAATTTTGTAGGCAAAACGTGCGCGGAGTAGGGTTGAGCTCAGGCCTAAACATCGTCCAAAAGAAAAAACGTAGGACCCTAAATGGAGACAAAATTAAAAGTTTTACCTAAAAATAAAAAAATATCCTAGAAAAGATAAAATAAAAAAAACAAAAAAATACATCTAAGTAGAACAAAAAAAAAAAAAATTATATTAAAATACTTACCAGAAAAACCCAGGACGTAGGACAACATACGGACAGAAAACCTTGGAAAATGCAAGGAAACGTAACAATCCTTGAGGCCATACAACATGAAATGAAATTCTAAAAGTGTTTATCATTTAATATGAGAGACTAAGTGTAAATAATGCGGTGAGTAATGTCAAGGTGAGAAAGGGAATTTCTCAAAAGTGTGGGAAACATTTGGCCCAACATCTGCCAAAAATATTCCATTTGTGTGTAACAGGGAGTTTGTTTTCCACTAAATTGCTTCGGTCCTCAACATTCTTGTTTTATTTTTCTCTTAATAGCTGATATGATTTTTTTTGAAGGTGGACAAGTTTCCCAGGCCTGTTGGCAAGAACTACCCCCATCCGGCGAGCTCTAGCCCGTCACACGCCAGCATATCAGCGCCGCCAACAGTCTGGCCCCACCACCAGTGGTTGGGTAGAAACAACTAGCTGTTTGTTTTTTTTTTTAGTCCCGTCCACTCGCTACAATAAATAAATAAATAACCATAAGCGGTTGCATAGTTATTATAAACATCAACCAGAGCTTTTGTGTTTTCTGAGTATTCTTCTTATTTACTTATTATGTCTATGGAAAATATTCCTTACAGACAATTAGTCTTGGGCTTAATCGTTCATTTTACTGATTGTTCTCTTTTGTTCTGAACAAATAAGTGAACAAGTTCGTTCTTTTTGTTCATTTGTTCATTTTTATTCTGAGCTATTTGACTGAACGAACTGTTTTTATTAGCCTGAACTGTGTGCGTTTATTCAATCAATGAACAATCTGCAAGAAAAAGATGACTTTTATTATTATTATTATTTTTTGAATCTCTGTTGTTAGATAAAATTATACGTAATAATTTCGAAATTTCGATAAAACTTTAATACAAACTAAAGTAATTTTTGATATATTTTATAACTAATTATATTCTGAATAAAAAATTTACAATCCCAAGTAGACAAATATAATATATTAGTAATTGAAATATTAGTAAATGACTTAAGTGATTTAATGATTGATGATTAAAAAGAACAAAGTGAACAAAAAGGAACAAGAATACTGAACAACTTCACATTGTTCATATAATTGAATTGTTGAATACGTTGGTTCATGAACAACCTAAAGGTAATTAAAAATAAAATTAGATTACATAAATATACATATGTATATATTTTTACAAAAGTTTTTTATAAACTTAAGAGTTAATAGAATATACAATTTTACTTTTAATATCTTTTGAGTTCAGTGAATAATCAATAAAAAGATAACATTTTTTTAAGTCGTTAAATAATTTTCTAAGATGGTCCGCATTGGTATTAGCATTGGCTTTAGTAACGAGTAGTAGGGTAGAGAAACTAAGAACTGGATATTACCTAAAAAACCAGAACTTAAAATACCATTAATGATGTTTAACAGAAACAATATATTGAGCATAGTCCCATTTCAGAGTATGCAGCTTTAAAAGGGCAAGCCTAGAAGTATATGAAGGCAAATTTAGCGGGTTAAAACGAAACTTCGAAGGCAAAACAGAAGAAACTGCTTTTGGACTGATTCGATGAGGTCAGAGTGTTTTTGAAATGTAGGGTCCCATATTATGGATCCATACTCTAGAATAGATTTTTCGAGTAATGTGATCAAAGCTTTTGTCACGTAAGGGTCGCTGAGTTCCTTTGCCTAGCGTTTAACTAAAACAAGAACTCGTCTAGCTTTATTGACTCTAACCGTAAAATGCGAAATAAAATGAAGTTTAGAATCCAATAAAATTTCGAGGTCTAAAATAGTGTCAACTCTTTCTAGTTGATAGCCTCCTAGGACATAGTTTATCGGTAATCGACATTTTCTTACAAAACACATATATTTGCATTTTTTAAGGTTAAGTGTCGTGAGATTTATATTACACCAGTTGTAAAATGAATGTAAGTCTTAAAGATAATGATAATCAGCTACATGGTAACTTAGAGAGACTCACGTCATCATACATCAAAATATTTAAGTAATGAATTACTTGTGGCACATCGTTTACAAACAAATGTTTTTGAAATGAACAGCATGTTTTCTATTTGTTACATATGAGTATATCCACTTTATGCTACGATCAGTAAATCCGATTAAGCATAATTTTCTTATCAGAAGTAAATGATTAACTTTATCATATGCCTTGCTAAAGCAGTGTAAATTACATCTGTCTGTTTTTGTTGTTGAAGATTAGTAATAGTAAAACACCTTTTACGAAAACCGTGTTGATAAGTTAATATTATGTTTTCTACTTGAAAACATAATTAATCAGTAATAATTTATTCAAATAACTTAGGTACTATATTAATTTTGCAATACCACGATAATTTGCAATATCAGATTTGTTTCCAAATTTATAAAATGAAGTAATGTAGAAATCCTTCCATACGTCAGGAGTATTGCTGGTGAAACAGGTTGTGATTGTCTATACTAGTCAAATTTTTTGTCAACACAAACATCAAAATCAGTGCGAATCTATACAAGGTAGCCTCAGTTAAACAACTGATTATTAATTTTGGTTGTTACAGCTGTCAAACTGCATATATAAAAAACATTAATGAATTCGAATTATTGTTGTTTTTATGCAACTGTTGCTACCTTCTATAAATTCGCGTTAATTCTGACGTTTGTCTTGATAAAAAATTTTATAATATAGACAGTATATAAATATAATCAAACAATTTATAATTGATATCAATGGTTGTCTCTTTTATGTATATTGAATGAATTTAAAGACAATTTTTTAATATGTTCCAACATAAATTAAAACAAAATTGGTATTTATTTTATAATTAGATAAAAATTATGAATATACTTCAGTTATTCGGTACAAAGCACAAAATACTGAATCGATTTACGATGTAAAATAAAAATTTTCAGGAGTTTATAAAAACACTTCTATGGCACAATTGGTGGGCTATGTTTAACGAAACATCTCTGGAATAAGCAACCTTATGAAAAATGTTTTGTTACTAAAATCATAGCTAAATTTCTATGATGAAATATCTTAGCAAAGAGTTCGCACACTTTTTTTTATTAAGTAATTCAAGCATTAAATCCTCCAATATTATTAAAGTCGATTCATTTTCAGCAGTAGCAAAATCCTCTAGAATATCTTCTATAAACTCGGAAGAGAATTTTTTCAGCAAAACACCATATAACTCGATCTATGTTTTTAGATATTAAATGTTGATTTTTTTTTATCAAATTTATTACATTTATTATAAACTTCCCACAACCAGAGCGACCTGAAATCAACATATAAAAACAACACCAAATTCAGTACACAAGAAGAAAATATTTATATTACTTTGTAAAGTAATAACTCAAAAAATATATATAAAAGCACTCCAAACACTTTTAGAAATTTCCTAACACAATCTCTAAACTTTGATGAAAATTGGATAGTTGGATTATCATAATTAATTTTTGTTAATGGATAAACAAGGTAGAAATAATGCAAATATTGTTAAACGTAAAAAAAGAGGCATTTCAAATGTCGATATACTATCCACAGACATAGACAATTTTTAATCGCTTGCCAAATTTTTGTTTCTTGTTCGATTTCAAATGTATTTATATATTCTTTTAGGCCTTATAGTTTTCGAGTTATTTCAGGTAAATATCTTTTTTGAGTCCAAAACTATTTTGAAATTGTAAATTCAAAAAATTATAATTTTTTGTGTTTCTTTTTTTTGGTCGAAAAGGTGCACATATCGTTTTTGTCTAAAAAAATTATTTTATAACATATAATAATTTTATAGGAGGGCGGAACAATAAGTCCGTGACTTTTCGAACTTCCCTCGTAGTTATATGAAATGCAACACTACTCCCATCAAGTACCACCTGTTAATAGACTACTGTAAAATTTTGAGCAAGTGTCGTCAATTATTTTGCGTTTAACAGCTGTTCAAAACATACAACCTCGTGTATTAAAAATGGAAAAAAGTTAATTTCGAGTGCTCATTAAACATTATTTTTGGCGAAAAAATCCGTCAATCAAACCAAAGAAAAGCTCGATAAATACTATGGGGACTCTGCACCATCGATTTCAATTGTAAAAAAAAAGTGGTTTACTGACTTTCGTTGTGGTCGCACAAGTACAAATGACACTGAACGTTCTGCACGGCCAATTGAGGTCAGTACACCCGAAAATGTCGAAAAAATCCACGATATGGTGTTGGCCGACCGAAGAGTAAAAATGCGTGAGATTGTTGATGCCATAGGTATTTCATATGGCAGTGTGGTTTCGATTTTAAATGATCAGATGGGTTTAAGAAAGTTGTCTGCAAGATGGGTGCCGTGTTTTCTCTCAATTGACCATAAACGTAAACGTGTGGCAACTTCAAAGGATTGTTTGGAGTTGAGTTTCTGCGGCGTTTTGTAACTGTGGATGAAACGTGGATCCATCACTGTACTCCGGAGACCAAGCAGCAGTCTAAACAATGGGTTTCTCCAGGTGAACCTGCTCCGAAGGAGGCTAAGGTAAGTTTGTCGCCCAATAAGGTGATGGCAACAGTTTTTTGGGATGCACACGGGATAATCCACATCGATTACCTTCAAAAGGGAAAAACAATAAACGGTGAATATTATGCCAACTTATTAGACCGATTTAATGAGGATTTAAAAAGAAAACGACCTCATATGGCCAAGAAAAAAGTTCTTTTTCATCAACTGCACACGTGTGCAGTCTTAATGCAAAACTCTATAAATTGGGCTACGAATTGGTAACTCATCCGCCATATTCTCCGGATTTAGCCCCTAGTGACTACTTCCTATTTTCAAACCTAAAGAAATGGCTCGGTGGAAAGAGATTCAGCTCCAATGGTGAAATTATTGAACAAACAAATGCCTACTTTAAGGACCTCGAAAAATCCTATTTTTTACGCAAAGTAAATGACGACACTTGCTCAAAATTTGACAGTAGTCTATTGTGTTGTTTTTATAGAACGATGATATGAAGGTGGTACTTGATGGGAATAGTGTTGCATTTCATATAACTACGAGGGAAGTTCGAAAAGTCACAGATCCGCCCTCGTAATATTCCGAAAGGTATCTTCACATTGATGATTCAAAAATTAAAAATGAGCCTATTCACCCAATAGGTTTAAGTACAGACGCTTAGAAATTTGACCTATTTTATATCAAAACTTTGAATTTAGGCTATATGTTCTAAAATCCTAAGACTAGTTCTAGAAACCGAATGCAGTATAAGATTCCATGTTGTGTTATAAAGAGTTTGCCAATTGCTTTTTCCAAACCTGAGACTAAGATTATGGTTGAAATTCTATGAAAAACCTTCTTGATATATTTCCATCATTTGTCCTACCATAAATTGGCTGTGGTTTGTCAATGTTTAATGCCTTTTGCACTTTGAATTCTTCTTGGATTCTACTTTTCTCAGATATCCTAAGCGTTTTTAACAAAAAATTATATTTAGAGGGTTTTGTTATATTCTCTGGTATATTTCTATACTTTAAATTGTGTGCTATATGTAGAAAATGCTCCATAAATCGTGTTCTGACTTGAAGTGGAGATATTCCGAAAGAGAAAAATTCTTCATTAATATTTTTTGTTTTATCAAGGAATATCCGAAAATTGTAATTTCGTTTTATTACTTATGGAGCATTTCCAAAAAGGGATGTTTTCGTAATAGCATTACTAACTTTCCATTAATCATGGTTAGATTTAGTTGAAAGGATATTTTGAAACAGAATTGGTTTATTATTATTGAAAGAGGTTGTAAATCATCAATTTCATCTTTAATATATTCCACTAAATCTTTTGTTATAGTCTTTGACTCTTTTGTGTATTCGAACAAAAACATCTGTAAAAATTTTTGAAACCCGGGTTTATATCGATCCATATGTCTTCCATATACCTTGATGTAGATTATTTCAAGATTGCATTCTTAACGGCACTAAGGATGTCATTAATATGCTTTTATATTCCGTAATTTTTTCACTTCCACTAGTTTGCTTATATTCGGGAAAGGCATACAAGTTATCACATCCCCACTAACATCTACACATACTTCCTATCCATTACCTGATACAGGCGGTAAAATGCTTTGTTTTTTGTTTCTTGTATAGCTTTGTATGAGGACAATTGAGCGTTCTTTTTCCTGTAGAGCTTTTCTTAAAAGCTGGTATTTGTTCCGACTGAGGCCCAGTTCCAGCATTAGAGCAATAGCCTCTTTCTCCGTAAAATTTGATTGTGATGTTGGAGTAGATAGAGCGTTTTGGTGACGCATTTAGCAGAACTTCAGCAATATAAACTGCATCCTTTGGTTGCTTCTCCTTTTTAAGCATTTCTTTGAATGTATCAAAAATTTCATTTGTGACTATAGAAAGCTTCTGGGCCAAACTTTTCTTTTTGGATTTTGAACTTAAAGTATAATATGACTTGCATGGTGCTCTAGTTGCTATTTTGTATGATGAGATTTCCATATTAGTACCCATCTAATTAAAATATTTTTTTAATCTCGTAGTACTGCCATTCAACGACTTAATTTTTACACCATTTATTATGTACCTATAACGTCAACTTTTCCTGATATGTATTTTTTATGACATCCATTATAGCTTCAAAATGATTTGGATCATATTAGGTAAACTCCACAGAACGAAACAAAATTTTATATGTTTTACTGTAATCGTCATGATAATCTACTTTGTTATGAAGTCGAAAAGGATTAGGTGCAAATTTATATACTAATCTTTATCAGATTATCTTATTAGTTCAGGTGTTCAAATAATGAATCATCCCTTTCAAGGTAATTCATTACCTGTACCGAATTAATTAACACTAGGCATTACATTATTCAAAGATCACAAGAATGTGATTTTAAAACCTTCGGTAAAAGATAAATTCGAAATTTGCAAAACATAGGTAAAAAGTGTGCAAAAAATCCCATTAAATATAATACAAACAATAGATTTTTTTGTTTAATATAGGATAAAAATTTTGCTTCTGTATTTTGAATTTATTGTTTGAAATATGAAAATGACAAAATAGTGAATTGTTTTAAGAAAATACTTTCCTAAAAATAATTAAAATATAATTTAATAATTTAATTTTACAAAATTTTGGCCATTTTACCGATATATAGAACGGGTCTAACAAAATAAAAGTGATATGTTTTATATGAGTATCAGAGTACCTGGTATTGCTCTCAAATTGAAATTGAGATTTCAGAAAAAATTTGTATTTTCTGAATTTTTATATAAAATAACCATAGTGTTGGAGTGTGCAGTTTTTTGGCCTTGATGGTTTTTCCCACAAGTGTTTTTTTTATATAAATATTTTTTATCCCTTTTTTTACTTACCTTTTTTTCTTTTCTTTAAAATAATAACGCTGTTATTAATTGTTTTTTTATATAATGAATTTATTGATTTAAAACTTAATTTTAGAACTAAAATAAAAATTAAATTTAATTAATTTTAATTAATTATTATATATGTTATTATAATACGTACTCGACAACCCAGAATTGTAAATATGCTGAAATGTAAAATATAACTGTCACGCTGAAAAGAAAAATAAGAAATTAAAAAAAACAGTAAATAATAACAAATAAATAGTTACAGTTTGCAATATATACAGAAACCATCAAGTCGTTTTTTATTTAATTCGCTCAGTGTTAAATTTTTTTTAAATCTCCCATTTTTATTTTATTTTTGTAACAGTTAAATTCATAACAAATGAATTTTTCACCTAAAGCAGGAGGCAAAAGTTGTATGTTTGTAAAAATGTAGGTATTGTACAAGGAAAAGTTTTTAGTTCTTTGCAAGAGCTGATTTAAAAGCTCTCTATTGTCAGGCAAAGAATGATTTTATTGTTCACAAATTCCGCGATTTTATACATAATTAATGCTTACTATGCATTATTATCTAAAGTAGAATATGAAGCAGTTGGTGATATAAACAAAGAAACAGTCTTGTACAAAGTGCAAAGAGTCGATTGTAAAATAGCTTGTGTAATACGATATTATTTTTAATTGCTGTAAATGTTCTGTTGGTATATGCGACATATATATTGAAACCATTAAGGTTTGAAGCCATGTATTTTCGAAGTTAAAAAAGATATTGACTTCAATCTTTTTTAAATGGTCGGAAACTATATGTGCTCTAAAAAAATTTAATTGAAACAAAATTTTTGAAAATTGATATTGACTACAGTCTTTTTTATATGATCGGAAAGAATGTATTCTGTATAAAAAATTTATTTGAAATAAAAATTTTCAAAATAGTTTCTGCTATTTTGAAGAAACTAAAAAATTTGGAATTATAATAGAATATTTATTAAGTAATAAATAGTACTAAAGATATCCTAATAACCTTACTATTTGAAATAAAAAAGCAAAAACAAAGTTGCAATAAGAATCTCCCTTAATTCATAAAATAACCGAAGAAAAATGCCAAAAATGGAACTTTTTTTATTTTTGCCCATTATATCCACATTTGGATAAGGTTGGGAAAAAGTCGATGGCAAACTCTTTAAACACATCAAGGAATCCTAAACTGCATTCAGATTTAAAAAAATATAGACCAAATTCAAAATTTCAAATTTATTTGTTAGCAGAGAAATTTTTAGACAAAAAACAGTGAGCACCATTTCGGCAAAAAAAATATCATTTTTTGAAATCACCCAAAAATATTGGACTATATGTTGGAAAAACTGGAACAAGATCTTGCAGAATTGAGATAGTTGAAATTTGAAATGCAAATACCTCGAAAATTATAAGAGATAAATAGTACACGCAAGAATGTAGGCATTATCAAGACCTACAAGAATGTTTAAAAATATTTGGAATCGGACGGGAAACAAAAATTTAGCAAGCGATGAAAATTTTTCAGTGAAAGGTGTACCCTACTTTAAGCCCCCTCAGCTCCGCCCCTGATGGAGATCAAAACTTAACATTGTACACTCCTCTACTACACCTATACCAAATTTCATGCAAATCCCACCAGCCAATTATAAGTTATAGACTTATTTCCAAAAATTTTCGATTCTGCCCCACTGTGCAATATACGGAACATGGACTAACGAAGTTATCAAAAAAAGCACAAATAGTTCATATAATAATATTAAATTAAAAATTCAAGAACTATTAAAAACGTGGATAAACCGATGTCCACAAAATCTAAAACGACTAATAAAGCAAAAAAACTTTTGAATAAATTAAATGGGACTCCTAAAACAAATGTATTCATGGAAAAAAAGATTCGACCCATAAAAGGTTAAAGCTTATGAATCAATAAAATGATGATACTCCAATAAAAAATTTAGTTACAGAAGGAAAAGGTAGAAAACATATATGTAGATAAATCTAACAAGAAATCATACTAGCAGACATCAATTGGAAAGCATTGAAAAAGATTCCGTTTTCACAAAAACAAACCACATTTTCCACAAATATTTAAATACACTTTCAGATATTATTATTTTAATAAAGCTTCTTCATAAGATATAAATGAAATTATATTTACTTAAGCTGATATAATTAAACCGCGACATGTAAGGAATAAAAAATTAAATGCTTAAAAATATTTTCAATATCATCGCTGAAAATCTGTATTCACTTTAATAGAATATTTCCTTATTGAATCTTATATGATGAATCTTATAATGATGTATCTATAATGATTAGAAATGATGAAGGACAAACAATAAATTTGAATGAATTAAATCTAGTTTATTGTACTCTACACTTTAAAACGTTTATAAAATGATTGCTTAGTAGAGTGAAAATCATTTTTATTAAAACCGTGGTTGTGTTGTATAAAAATTATTATAGTAATTATTAAATATCACACACCAAGGTTTGTGCAATATGGACCTGGTATTGGATCACCGTTTTCGTCTTTATTCTTACATCTCAAGCCATTCTTGAGGACGGAATTAAATTATTTAATAAATATATCATTAGATATTGGAAAGGATATTGATAAAGTTAAAACAATGCAGAAATGTAAAGGAAAGCATATTAAAGTTAAACATTTAAACAAAAGATGCATAATAAATCAAAACGTTGTAAAGGGAAGAACTTTAAAGATATTTTTGGAAATTTAAACTGTCGATATTTATAGAATATATGTAAAATGAATTGGATTTATTCAAATCTCCTTCAATTCAAACTACTGTAATTAAAACAGAAGAAATATGCTACAATCCAATTGCTTCATGCTTAATGAAAGTACAATTGAATTTGTATGATTGGGAAATGGTGAAACATATAGAGATCTTAATAGTATTTATCTCAGACTAGTGCTTGACTTCAAAGGAACTGGAGATGTTGTTAATAACTTGTTTCATTCTATATTTAGGAAAAAAGTGGAATCCATCATTTTGATAAAGCTAATCAAATTACAAAAGATAGCGAATATTTTTTACCACTTTTTTATTTAACGCCAGATCTTAACAATAATTCTAATTGCGGAAATTTAATAAATCAAGGAACCATTCGAATAGAAGGATAGGAAAACCTATTATAGAGGCAATTTTCTACTTAGTATATTATGAATTTGACAGTATAGTAGAAACTGATAAATCTCGCAATATTATATAAACGCTATGAATTCAATCAATGTTATAAATACGTTAAATTCAAATAATTATACTAAAAGAGTAATAAATTACCCAGAACACCTGTTGCAAAACTTTTTTCTTATATCGCCAACACTGATCCATCATATGAGTCCGATCAGCATTTTATTTGCTTTTTATTTCCCTGAAAATAAATCATTAGATTTTTTTTTTTTTTGCTCTACAGGTCAACCTCCAATAAAACCATTTATTTCATTTCTAAATCTATATCAGTTATCTATAATACAATACGAATTCAAAATGAATCATCCATATTTTGCGGAGTTCATTGCTGTATTTTTATTTATTTAAGATATATGTTAGTTTCAAGTTTATATAGATACTTTATATATAGATACTTTTATTTGTCTTATAGAAATAAATAAATAAAAAAGATATCTAAAAAATATATATTTTATGTTTTTGTTATTCGAAGTTAGTTTTTAACATTTAATAAAAGTTCCAGTAGAAATTTATCCGTACTATCATGCGACAGTATTAAAATTTCCTGTATTTCGATATGTTCTTTTTCTGAAGTATTTTTGAAATTAATTTCAATATTGTTCGAAGCATTAATTTTCTGCTTTTGTTTTTCATGAATGTCAATTAATTACTAATATCACATCTCAAATTAAAAATTAATATGCACCTAATCATGTTGAATATATATAACAAGAAACTATTACATATAGAATAAAAAAAACAAAAATTTTATATTTGATATAGCTTTTATTACTTTTTTCAAAATTTTGCTTCAAAATTAATAACTATACAAGTTTCATCAGTTAAAATTAATTTTCCTCTTTACTTATTTTAAACATCCTGATAATAATATCTCATTATAGAAAAACAAGTAAGAAATATATAATCGGTCAAACCCGACCATATGATACCACATACGATTGTGTATGTCCATCAAAATTCGTAGAGGGGTCTTATATTGGACATGTGGACAGTTGTGGACCGATACTTTTACTAAGTGTAAAATAAAATATACGAATACAGAATATTACGTTACATTTATTACATAACATTTATATGAATTTATGCACTTTAGGGTAATTCCCGAAAGTGGTCTTATATGGTAGCTATGGTAAATTATGGAGCGATCATCATAAAATTTGTCACTGTGATTTCTACTTATATAATACTTATTTGCGTCGAATATAAACTTGATACTAACATGTGTATGTGATTTATGCACATTAAAGTGATTTTCGGAAGTGGGTTTTATATGGGAGTTATATTCAATTATGAACCGATCTTCATGAAATTTGGCATAAAGATTGATACTTATACAAAACTTCCTTACACCAAATTTCATTAAAATATTGCCATATTAAAAAGCCTTTATGGTCGTTAAACCTCTATTCTGGGAGTACATTTGTATGGGGGCTAAATGAAATAATGGACCGATCATAACCAATTTCAATAGGCTTCATTCTTGTATCATTACATTTAACATAATTTCCAAATTTGAATTTTAGATATGAAATGTCTGCAATAAAACCCTTCTTTAAATATAATACATATGTGGAATATGATGATTTCGATGTGTTGAACAAGAATCGCATTTAATTTTTTTATATCATCATATTTTATTTTATATATTATAGCTTTTCAGGCTTTTTACTTATTTATAGCTTTTCAAGCTTTTTACTTGAAAAGAAAAATTAAAAAATTAAACAGATTATTTTTCAGTACATTATACTCACTCTGTCCCACCCATTTTGTATGAAAGGAGGAACATATTTCTTATTTTACCAACGATTTTACATATAAAAAGGTTTCTGAAATTGCATCCAATTTGTTAATCCTACAATTAAAATCTCGATATAAAAATTCGGAGGGATTTAAAAGAAAATTTGTCGAAAAATGTCTATAGTTTTGTAAAAAAATCTTACAAATGAATATAAATGTTAAAATTATAACGGAATTATTTATTTTATTATTTATAAGAAATGCAAAAAAATTCCTAATTAATATCTGTTCTAAAACAACGTAAAAAATTTGTTAAAAAAAAAAATAAAAATTATAAACAACGTAAAAAAATATATTTCAACAATAACTATTAAGCAACGTAAAAAATAAAATTTAAAAATAAAATTTATTGAGCAACAGACTATTTTTTAGGAATAACTATTATTAGGCAACGTAAAAAATAAAAATCGGTAATAAAAATTACAGGCAATGAAAAAAAAATTGTTATCAATTATAACTGTTATAGGAAGATGAAAATTTATATTTGTTAAAAATAACTCTTACTTAAGACGTATTTTTTTGTTTTATAACAGTTTTAACTCAATGTTTTTAAATAAATGTAATAACAGTTATGTCTCTGCAATTAAGCTTATAAAATCATTAATAAAATTGTTATTATTTTTAATTAACCTTAATAAATATACTTTTTTAGTAAATAAAAAACGGATTAAAATAATTGGTGCACATTTTAAATGCTTTTTTTCTCTTCAATTAGACAATTTATTTCATTTTTATTCATTTATTCATTTTTATTTTAGACAAATCATCTAAATTAAGCATTTACGCCAACACACAATTTTTATATTTGCGGTCAAAATTTTGGAATTATTTTTACGTAGCTTTTTACAATACCAAATTTTCTGTTAAAAACAAAAATAAAAAATAACATGTTTTTCATGAAAAAATGTATTCTTCATTAAAATCAATCTAATAAAGGATTTTTGGTTAAAAAATACGTGAACTTGGATGTAATTAAATAATAAAGATACAAATAAAATAGATTTTCCTTTTTAAATATTTAGTTTCAAATCCAAAAAATAAAACATTCAACAATGTCTTCATAAAAAGTTGTAATTTTATCGATTTTTTCTAAGAACATAAAAGAAATACTTTTTGTGTACGCAAATTGTGCCCAAATTTGTATGACTTATAGTCCTCTATCAAATAGAGAAAACTTAAACTTTTTCATTCATGAATAATTAAGCTATTATGTTAGATTTCCAAAAATATAAAATTAACTAATATTATGGCATAATTTTATTACTGTAGCTTTACTGTAGCTTTATCATTCGACCATGAGCAACTTTTAAAGTGTAAATTGTATTTAGATAGTATTGGTTCCTCATTATAATTCATAGTTTTATTCAAAAGTTCAAAATACTCTTCCAGTATTTTTTGATGTTAAAAAAATTAAACCATCAAATCTTGAAGAATATTTTGAATTTTTATATATGACATCTTTATTATATTGCTTTTTCTTTACAAATATTTAAATTTTTCAAAACATTAATACTTATATAAGAATTTAGTAATTTTAATAATTAAAAATTTCTAGGTATTTTACTATTTTCCCAACTGAAAATCGGTTGAGAATTTGTTATGAAAAACTGTCCCACTTCGTCTTCACTTGCAGAATTTTCACTGGCTAGCTTTTCCAATTCAAAAACATATAAGCCATTTACTAATTTCCTTCTTAGTATAAATTGTTGATTGTAAACTTCATCTATTATGTTATCTTCCAAATTATTATATCGTTTGGGAGGATATAACATTCTCTCCTCAATCTCTCCAATCACCACATTTTCATATTTGTTCTTATGGCGGCACATAGTTAAAACCTTATATGGCTTTGATGGAAGTAAATCCTTTGTTGCTAGATATGGCTTTGTTTTTAATTTATTGAAAGCAGCAAAAATATCGGCATTTGTAATTTTATTCGAATTATTTTTGTTCCTCTTTTTAAAAAGTTAATTAACTGATTAAAACATTTTATAAAAATAATTATTTTTTTCACTTTAAAATAGTTTTATATAAAATGAGTGTTTTTTATATAAGTATAAAATTTAAATTTATTTTAATTTTTGATATATAACAATATAAATTTCTCAATTCTCCCTCTCAAGTTCCATAAAAAACTTCTAATTTCCTTCTTCATACCTAAAAATATTAAAACATAAGAAAAATTACAAAAGTTTGCTAAAAATTATTCAAAATAAATTCATTTGCTTTGAATTTCATAAAAATTACAAAAAATATTCCAATCAAACAGCATTCAGTGTACAAAAAAAAAGCAAATATTAATCTTTTTACAAGATATTGCAGAAAAAATTTTCTTCAATGTGTATATGGAAATGGAATAATTTTTATAAAAATCACTAAAACAAATAAATTTACATTTTCACATATTTCAATTATTTTATACAATTAAAAATTATGAAAAATAAATAAAAAAGTAGCATCCCTTATGGAAAAAAAACTAAAACCAACCAAAAATTCACATTTTCTAAAATTTTAATTAGCCTCGCTGCTTCGGCAGAGGAGAGGTTGGATTACGTGGAAGCCCGTAACCTTACGGGCAATCAATTAGACTCGTTAGAGTCCGTTTTGATGGAACTACACTACTCGCCAGGTGAATGAGTTGTATTGAGTTTGTAATGAGATAGAAGTGTAGGGAAGAACAATGAGAACATAAATTAATTAGATCCAGCCTGTAGCATTGAGATATTTAATGTCAGTGAGTCTAGTGTCAGATATCTCACAGAGGTCGTCTAATTGGTACCCTCCCAGAAATTTATGTCTGCTTGCGTTCAAGGCTGGGCATTCACAAAGAAGATGAAATACTGTCTCTTCCTTCCCGCGATTGCCACAACTACGACAATATTCATTGTAAGGGAGACCAAGTCCGCTTGCATGTTTTCCGATCGTCCAGTAACCTGTAAACAATGCTATTAGTCTCGAGATGTCTTTGTGTTTGTAGCCAATGAGTTGCATTGAGCGTTTTTCGTTGTAGGTAGGCCACGTTTCTTTCGCGACTCTACAGTTGTCCAGATTTCGCCATCTATTTTTTGCCTTTTCTAGAAAGTGTTTTTGGATTCTGCTTTTGACTGTTCCTAACGGGATTGCGACAGAAACCGATAAGGAGGCATTCATAGCAAAGCCAGCCCTGGCTAATTCGTCTGCCTGTTCATTACCATAGCAGTCCCTATGCGCAGGAACCCAGACTATAGTAATGTCATACAGTCGACTTAGTCCTAGCAGCTTCTCTTTACACTGTCTGACTAGAATAGAGGTAGTTTTAAGTGATTTGAGCGATAGTATTGCTGCTTGACTGTCGACAAATAAACCAATATTCCCTTGAATATTTCTATCGCGAATTAGTTTGCACGATTCCCAGACCACTAGTATTTCCGCTTGGAATACGCTTGCCTCGTCAGGGAGTCTACATGAGTGTCTAATTCCAAGATCATTAGATAAGACACCAGAGCTGACACCGCAGTTCATCTTTGAGCCGTCAGTGTATATCCTAGTTCCAAATTGTTCAAGAAGACTTCCCCTTCTCCATTCACTCCTGGTGGGGAATAGGACTTTAATAGTATTTCCGAAGTCCATCTGGGGAATCATATAGTCGGTAAATTGATTGAATTGCGGGGGTATTAAACTTAATAACCTCGCGTGCCCATACGTTTTTGATCTCCAGCTTTCCGTTGCAGATAATCTTATCGCGCTATTAACTGGTGATTCAATTATGTATAGGTCTATAGGTGTTAGGTGCAATATAGTGTTCAGAGCTTCTGATGGACTAGTACGTAATGCACCTGTAATGCCTATGGAAGGGGATCTTTGTATCTTGTAAAGTTGATGCACCACATATCTCTTACTAGTAGCGGTCCACCATACAAGAGATCCATATACAAGAATGGGCCGTACTATTGCAGTGTATAGCCATTTTGTCAATTTTGGACTGAAACCCCATTTCACACTGAACATCTTTCTACAGGTGTAGTATGCTACCGTAGCATGCTACCGTAGTCTTACTAACCCCATGTTGAATGTTCAGCTTCCATGAAAGCTTGGAGTCCAAAATAATGCCCAAGTACTTTGCATTGTCCGACAAGGTGAGTTCACAGTTTTCTAACCGTGGTAGTCTGAAGCTAGGAATCTTGGTTTTTGTGGTGAAAAGTACCAGATCTGTCTTGCCCGGATTCACTCCTAGTCCACATTCTTTGGCCCAGTCACTGAGTGTAGTCAGAGCAGTTGACATGATATCACTTATCACGTTCAGAAACAGTCCTGATACTGGTATCACCTCATCGTCCGCGTAAGCCACGACTTTCACTCCCTTGTCTTCCAATTCGCACAGGATGGTATTAATGACAATAATCCACAACAGCGGAGAAATCACACCTCCTTGTGGAGTTCCACGCATAACTTGTTTGGCAGAGGAAGTACGCGCACAAAAAAAAAATGGACCAGAACCTAAACATATTACAATTTTTTATACAATTACAAATTATAAAAAAAAACAAAAAAAGTTTCTTATAGAAAAAATACATTGGGAACAAAAACTAAAATCAACCAAAAATTTACATTTTCTCCAATTTCAATTAGTCTCGCTGCTTCGTCCCAGAAAAGTGCGCCAGAACATACACAAAAATATAATACTTTACGATTTTATTAGCAAATAAAAATATAATTAGGACATTTTTCAATATATATTGGGTTTTAAGGTACCATGGGAAAGGTCTATCCTGATACTATTGAAGAGTACAGGTAATTAACCCTTCAACAGCAAAAAGGTCAATTTTATACATTTGGTTCAAAAATGGTCAATTCAGCAAATTTTGCAGATAAGTTGTATAAAAGGATTTATTATACTTAAGAATCAATGAATTTATGAAAAATATTTTTACGAAATTAGTTTTATAAGTTTGAGTCAACAATTTTGGAATTCTGTAGTTTGTAACATATTATACGTTTCCAGTTTGTAACGTCTATTTATTTAAATTTAATTTAAACCTCATAATTTTGATTTGTTTTAATTATCTAAGGGAGTTCTGCTCACTTGCTTATGTATTAGTTTCTCACTAATACAGAAATTTATCTTTGAGTATAAAAGTTGGAGGTCAGTCGTTAAATTGCCATAGTATAACCAGCGTTGCAGTTCAGTTGTGTAATATAACGTGTGTGTTTTTAAAGCGCTGTATTAAAAACAAAGTACTGATGTACTGATGTCTTATTATTTGCAAGTAAAGGAACATCCGGGATTATTTAAATGAAATAAACCAATGTTGTTGAAAACGGCAAAAAGTAACAACTGGAAGTTTAATAAGCAGTCATGAATCTTGCTGAGTTAACTCAAGTTGGAGTTGCCGACATCTTGTATTAATATAGAACTGCAGAAACGGTTGATGGAAGAATTCCAGCGACGTGGCGTGGAAATCGTTTCCTACGAGTTCGAGTGCAAAGAAAATGTAGAGGTTTGTACTTGTGTATCGCCAAATAACATGGACTTTAACGTAATTTTTACCGCTATGATGGAAGGCAACAAAATACTGTTCGCTAAAATGGAAACAAGATTTAAAGAAAATGAAGAAACTATTATAACCTAATGAGAAACTGCGTACAATTAGAAAATTTAACTAAAATGAAAGCCAACAACGAGAAACTGGAAGCGAAATTTAAAGACATCTCTGAAGTCACAAACGAGATGCTGCAGAAAATTTCTCAGGCTATAAACAGTAGAGTTGATGCCATTGAAATAAAATTCGACAGTAAAACGGGCAAAACTGGAGAATGATATGGAGATTCAAGCTAAAGATGTTGATAAAAATCTGAATGATCTAGTAGTAAATACAAATAACTGCCGTCGAAGCATTCCTAGTTTTGACGGCAGTACACTACTTAACGTTTTCAAATTAAAATTCGAAACAGTGGCAATGAAAAATGCATGAGATAATGAAGAAAAGCCATTCTGATAATTTGAGCCTTGAAGGAAAATGTAGCAAAAGTTCTTGAAAGCCTACCAACCAGTAATAGAAATAACTTTAAATAATGATGGCGCTACGACGTAAGTATGCTGGGGAACGCAACACCGAAATATATTAAATGGAATTACATGGCAGAATGCAGACTAATAAGACGTTACAAGATTTCGCTATAGAAATAGTGCGTTTGGTGCAGCAGATGAAAATCATCCAATGCTCGAGCAAATCGAGGCGTTTGTAAATGGCATACGAGATTCTGATGTAAAATTTGCGGTGTGTGCACCACAGAATTGTCAGAAATAATTTCATTCGCGATGGTACAGAAAACTGCGAAAATGTTCATGGTAGAATAAATGTGATGGTAACTATTGCCAGCAGAAGTGTCCGTCATGTATTCAACATATTGGACAAGGTAAACATCGGTGCAGATTTCCTGATAAGTTATAGAATTTGTCTATATGTGGGACAAAAAATAATGATCTGGCAGAATGTTTAAATACCCCTTGACGTAGGATATGAAAGCAAGGCACAAGTAAGGAAGCTGATAACTGTTCGGTAACAGAAATTGCTATCACAATCAGAATCTCTAGTATGGGCCCGAGTGAAACGAGATTGTGAAGACAGTTTGAGGGCAGTAGAACCAACAGAAATCAAAAGTGACTTCTTATTAGAAAGAGCCCTCGTTAAAATCTATGATGACAGCAATGAAGAAGTTGTCAAGCCAAATTTCGATGCTGGATGAATATGTGGCAAAATGGGTGGGAGGATTGTCTCCGCCTAAGAGAAATAAAGCTAAATAGCAGCTTAAGAAATATACCTCCGCCTTCGAAAGGACTTCATTGGAAATGATTAGCCAATCTTGATGACATAATAGTCATGAGAAAAACGTTTGACAACCATCTGAGTAATTTAGAAGGAGTATTTAAAAATGCTAGACACGGATGCCAGTGGGTATGGAATCGTAGATGTGCTTTCCTAAGTATTCAATAGGACAGAAAACGTCATAGGTTACTACAGTCGAGTGCTTTCGAAACCTGAGAGAAAGAAGAGAGAAACAACTACGTAATACGAAAAGAACTCCTGGCAATAGTAGAATGTGTAAAGCATTTCTGCAAATATAACTATAGTCAGCACTTCCAACTCAGAATTGATCATTCTGCGCTCAGATGGCTGCTGCAATTTAAATAGTCCGAAGGCCAATTTCCCCGATGGATCGTACGGCTGTAGAATTATGATTTCAGCATTGAGCACAGAAAAGGTGGAAAACACGGTAATGCAGATGCGCCCTCCAGAAGGCCATGCAGCTTGGAATGTACACATAGCGTCAGAGCAAAAGATAAGGAATGTGTCGTTGATGTACGTTTAATGAGTCTAGACTCCGGTAAAGACTGGTCAGAGTCCCAAAGAAATGACCCAATATTGACAAAAATAATAGCGGCTAAATAAGAGGATAAGAGGCCTACATGTAACGAAATATCAGCTGAAAGCACGTTGATGAAATTTTATGGGGCTCAGTGGAATTTTTTTCTATATCATATCTGGGAAAGTGCAGACGGCAAGCCATCGACAAATCCGATTATGTTGCCGACTTCTAAAATAAATGCAGTCATAAAGAAGTTCAATGATGGTCCTGGTGCTGGTCACCTTGGAATAACAAAAACGATGGAATTAGTAAAACAACGTTTCTTTTGGGTCGGGTGTCAACAAGCCGTAGCAAATTGGATTGGATAGCAGACTGTCCACAATGCATATTGGGGTCACCCTGATCAAAACTTGCTATTAACTAAAGTAGTAAGTTTAGTATTAGAGTTTGGTATCGTTGAAAAGAGGAAGTCTTTTAAATGTAAAATTAGAAAAAGAAGTTTGCGCTTAATACATTTTTTTTGCAAATTTGAAAAACAAAATATTTTATATTGTATGAATGGAAATTTTTATAACTTACTGCACCACTGGAGGTTGGTTTAATATGTGTTTATGCTGATGTTTATAACGCATTAATAAATTGGTGCAACATTCACCTCAAAGGGTAAAATTCAACTTAAATTCTCTTCCTGAGCAGAGATAACGATGTCCGCTCCTCCGTTTGGCTGGCTGTCTGTCGATGTAAGTCTTGTATGCAACCAAATTTTTAAGATATTGGTATAAGGACGAAGTATGCTGAAATTTGTTATGATCGGTTCATTATTTCCCCTATCCACCATACAAATGTACTTCCGAAATGTGATTTTAAGCTTTTAAATGGCTTAAAATAATCATGATATTAATAAAATTCAGTAAAAATAAGTTTTTTACAAGCGTATATAAGTGTGCCAAATTTCAGGAAGATCGGCTCATAATTTAATGTAGCTCCTATATAAGCTCATTTCTGAAAATCACTTTATCGAAAGTCGAAAGCCTATAGACAAATTTAAAGATGATTAGCTTTTAACTGACCAAGCAATAGTCCCATTTGAGAGCACAATAACATGCATAAAAGCTATATAAATGCTACTATCATTATCATATTATGCATACAAATTTTAAAAATCATAAAAAGAGTAAAAAATTCATATTGTTAAATAGAGAATTAGAAAAACAAATGTATCCTTCCGTGGGGCAAAACATATAAATGTGCTTAGACTCAGAAAATGTTAGCGCATCAATTGTATATGACCGCTAAGAGGCCAGTAGAGGCCAAAATATACTTTTTCTCTCTCATATTCGTATAAGTTATTTGAAATTTATTAAAAAACAGTACGATAAGATATCGCTAATTATTAACAGCCGTATTCAAAAAAACTTAAAACAGCTTTAATAACTATTGCTAAACAAGATTCCTTAAAGTTGCAAAAAATTCATATTGTTAAATAGAGAATTAGAAAAACAAATGTATCCTTCCGTGGGGCAAAACATATAAATGTGCTTAGATGAAGAAAATGTTAGCGCGTCAATTGCATATGACCGCTAAGAGGCCAGTAGAGTCCAAAATATACTTTTTCTCTCTCATATTCGAATAAGTTATTTGAAATTTATTAAAAAACAGTACGATAAGATTTCGCTAATTATTAACAGCCGTATTCAAAAAAACTTAACACAGCTTTAATAACTATTGCTAAACAAAATTCCTTAAAGTTGTATTCAAAAACGGTGATTCGCTTAATATACCTTTGGTAAACCATTATTAACTTTAAATATTTTAAAGTATGTTTGACCCTACTTTAAAGCTACTTTAAGATTTTTTAAGAAAAAAAACAAAAATAATAAATTTTTGTATTCATTCATAAATTTTTGACAAAAACGTCATATTTTTAAATGCCTTATGTTGAGATTCGTTCCGAAATTTAAAAATGTGGGAATATAGCTATTTAAACATTAAATAAATTCCGGGAGAGGATAATATTATTTGTAATAATTTTTAAACTATGTATATATTTTAAATTATTTTTTTTTTAATTACATTTTTAAACAATAATTTTGTATTAAAATCATAAATAGAAAAAAATATATTTTGGGTACTTTTCGATTAAAATACTAACATTCCGGCCGCCTGCATGTCAACGCAATGTTCTCAATAATCACATGTGTTTGACATTTTCACTGTTTGCTGTTTCCACGTAATACTAGAACATTAATATGAAAACGTCTTAAAAACGGGTTAAAAATTATACATTTTAAAAGAAAAAAATATTGAAATAGTTAAATTTAATAAATCTCAACGAAAATAATATAAACAAAATAAAATATGAAATAGTAATGTTAATTTTACGCAGCATATGCGTTATTTGGATACTTATAATTACAACCATTACAAAAATTAAATAAAAGTATTTCATAAATGAACGTATATTTATATAAGCTAAATAATGATTTTTTCAAAATAAAAAACAAAACATATTTATCATCAAAAACCTACTAGATCATCAAAATAATAATGGAATAAAACAGTTAACGAATAATTTATTCTCACTACTAACAACACTGACAGTAAGAATGAGAGAGAAACTGAAAAAAGTTGCCTACATAAATAAAAAACTGTTTATTTGTTAATGTAGACTGTAAACAGTTTTTTGAATACGGTTTTCTTAATAAAGACTTTAAGAACTAAATTGTGTATTTTTTGAATATGGCTGTAAAACTTTGTAAATAATTGAAACTTAAAATAGAGAAAAATCTTAGCTTTCACGCCATGTTAATTTTTTTGCAATGTTAACTTTTTGCCAAGTTTTATTAAAGGGGAATCAGCAAAATCAGAACAACAACACTTTATCCGGAATTCGATGGTATGGTCGAAAGATTCCTTAGAGGAATACTTGAGGAAAGTGGTCAGTGCACATGAAAAGAACTGGGATTAGCACATACAAAAATTAATTTTGACATATAGGCCAGGCGTTCACATCCACCTCTCGAACAGCTGCAAAAATTGTCTTCGGGACTGAGATAAAATTGCCTTCCGTTCAGGAATTTGGTATTACACCAACATTGTTGGGGGTCGATGGTGAAAGCTCTTCCCAAGAGCGAGACGACCTTCATGAATTTGTGCACCGACGGATTAAAACGGTCAGTGATAAAATGAAAGCTGAGTACGATCGAGCAGAATTCTGAAGGATTTAGAGAAGGCCAGTTGGTTCTGTTCTTTAACCCAAAACGAAAAATAGGGTTGTCTCCAAAACTACAAACTCATTGGGAAGGACCTTACACGGCGATGAAAAGAATAAATAATGTAGTTTATAGAATACAGAAATATAAGAGCCCAAGATCCAAAATGAAAGTTGTATATCTGGAATAGGTTGCAGATTATGGGAAAAAAATCTGTGCCTATTCGGGACGAACGGGCTTAAAGTTTTTGGAATTTTCTAGTTTGTAACGTATTAGAAGTTTCCGGGTTGCAACGTCTGTTTATTTAAATTTAATTGAGATCTCTTAATTGTAATTCATATTAATTATCTGTTCTGCTCATTATAATGATAAAGAAAGCTTTTTTTTAATTGGCTGTTATGTTATTACTAATATTTATACTTAAAGTGATAAACTTGTATTATAAAAGCTATTATAAATGTGTTAGTAAGAAACTAAACTAGATTACAAGCAGTGTTGCCATGACAAAACATTTTTTTTAAGCAAAATTTTAAAAAAAGTAACCAAATTAGAAATAAAATAACCAAAATTGAAAATGTGAAGTTACTTATGTAAAAGTTGATATATATTTTTTTGTATTCAGGTTTAAAATATTTTTTTAATATCGGTTGTAAAGTAAAATTAATCTTAACTTTCTTTTAAATGTGTCAGAAATGCTCAAAAGAGAAAAAATATTTAAAATTTATTTGTTTGAATCAACGGTTCGCAGCAAAAAAAGAAATGAAAAAGTCCTGATTTTATCTTTGTGCCGTAAGTGAAAGTAAGTACTTAGTGCTGAAAAAGAGAAGCAGAAGTTATTTTTTTAATAAAAAGATTGTTTTAGCTTTGTTTGCATATTTCAATATTGGACCCCACTACAATTTAGAAATTCATTGGAATATAATTTTTGTAACATCAATAGTAGTAGCAAAAAATTAAATTTTCTAAATTCCAAGTGTGATTTTTTTTAGTTTTTATAAAACTATAATTCTTTTTTTAAACTGGAGGATTAAGCTCAGATAGTGGATCGTATTCTAAAATAAAATTATTTGGATATATGTTGTATAAATTGTTTTCGAAAATGACAACAAAAATGGGGTATTTTGGGATATATGTAGAGTTTTAAAAAGTTATTGGGTAAAAATGTTTAATTAGTAATAAACTATAGAATTTCAGCTTCAAATATTTGCCTATTCACAAAAAATATTTCAGTTTATTTCACACTACATCACGTTTTTAGATTCATTTATACCCTACACCACCTTGTGCAGAAAGTATGGGTCGCTATTTTAAAGATACTTCAATGAAATTTGGCATGTGGGACTTTTATGATGCAATGACGAAGCCTATTGAAATTGGTTGTGATCGGTCCATTACTTCACCTAGTCCCCCAGAATAGAGTATAAACACTTAAAAATGCCTCAAGAATAAGAACATTTTAATGAAATTCGGTGCAAAGAAGTTCTGCACAAGTATCAATCTTTGTACCAAATTTTATGAAGATCGGTCAACAATTAACCATAGCTTTCGAAAAATCACTTTAACTTGCATGAATCCCATACGAATATTATTATCAAGTTAATATAATAAACAACATTGCCAAATTTTATGAGAATCGGTCCATAATTTACAATAGCTCCTATATAAACCCACTTCTAGGAATCGTCCTAAAGTGCATAAAATTATCTATTGTTAGTATCAACGCATTATTCTGCATTTGTATATTTTATTTTACAATTAGTATTACATAAGCAATAATTAATAGGTAATAATTATGGTATAAATTTGTTTTTTTTTACTAATAATAATATATATAATATTAAGAAATTTTATTCGATTGCAGTACACAAAATTCGTCGTCAATAACTAAAAAAAATTTAGTTCTAAGTTGTCTGCACTCTCTCAAAGTTCTATTTGTACATTTATCGCGCAGTGGTAAATACTGATAATCGTTATATATCAACTGTGTGTTTATTAAATTTTTCTAACTATAATTATTTTTTATAATGGATGATTTTTATTTACCTGATATAGGTAAATAAAAATACTCTAATATATGTTGTAAAATTTCAACTTTTATATTAAAATATATATTCCCAATATTTACCTAAATGAAAAATATTTGAGTGTATTTAAAAACGGTCCAGTTTAAAGTATGCATAAAAGACATATATAAAACCTTTTTTTATCTTTATTTGTTTGGTACAAGATAAAATGAATAACATTTTTAAAAGAATTAAAATGTAACGACATTACTATTTTAGGGATTAGCTACAAAAATATTTTAATTTCTCGACGAGAATTTCAATATAATGTTTAGAGCAGACTCCAATAAATATGAAGAAAAAATAAAGTATTTGAGAATAGAATTAACCAAACGCTTCAAACCTGTGATTTGACAAACTTTCTAAAAATATTTCATAATTTTTGCAAAAATTATAAATTTTGGTAGAATAAAATAAATAGAACAGATGCAGTATTTTTCTCAAAAAAGCAAATTGATTAGAAACTTCAATATCATTTATTCCACCTCTACAGAAAGAAACTCCAACTAAACGTGGTAAAAAGAAAATATCATTTGAAGAATGTATGGAAAATACAAGAGTGAAAAAGTGTAAAGAAATACGAAATAGTGTCCATTTACCTATTTTAATATATGCAACTCAAAGCTTCTGGGAAAACTGGTGCATTGTTTCCTTCCCATACCATTGTCCAACAAACAAAGCAATTGTTGTCCGAAACAAGATTGTTTGAAAATTAGTGAAACTTGTGCTCAGGTTAGTCTACAAGGACTTTTAGACCATACTATTGAGCGTTTAGTTGAGTTAAAAAAAAAATTATATTATCTCCTTAACCAATAAAGAATTGTCCGATATTAGGTTATATGTCAAATGGGGATTTAAATAAAACATGCCCAGAGTTCCTATTAGCAAGGATTTCATTGCTTTGTGCTATATATAATTTTGTAATGAGAAAATAATATGGCAAAATCCTCGTCCATCTTCCACAAGGTTTTGTAGACCTTTCAAAATTGAATTTATAAAGGAAACCGCAAATATTTCAAAGCTTAAAAAAGAACGGGTAGAAAACGAAATAAATAATTTTACAGATTCTGTAGTTTTATTACAAGGAAGATCATTAAAAACTAATCACAAACTAATGTTAGTAATGATTGACGGAAAAGTGTGCAATGCGATAACTGATACAACATCAACACAAAAGTACTATATTTGTGGTGCAACTAGTAAGGATCAGTGGATAAAATGATTAGTAAGGCAGTTAATGCAGAAAATTTTCAGTTTGATTTATATATACTTCATGGGTGGATACGTTTTTTTTTTAATGTCTCCTTCATTTATCTTATAAAATCCCCGTAAAGAAGTGGCAAGCCATATCTGAAGAAGATAAACAAATTGTTTCGTCTACAAAACTATAGATTCAAAAGGAGTTTAAAGATTAAAAAGACTAATAGTTGACTAACTGAAACCAGGCTTTGGAAACTCTAACGATGGTAACACTGCTAGACGTTTTCTCCAGAACGCTGATATTTCTGCGCAAATCACAAAAGTTGATTTAGAGTTGATAAAACAAATGCATTTAATATTTATTGTTGTATCCTGTGCACACGATATTAACGTTGAAGAGTTTAGGAGCTATACTCACTATACGTTAAATTATATCCGTGGTTTTATATGCCATCTACATTACATAAATTATACATGGACCGGTCAACTATCAGAGGAAGCTCAAGAAGCTCGAGACAAAGATTTTAAATATTACAGAGAACACTATGTTCACACATGTAATCGTACAAAATATAATGGAGACGTTTTTAACAGATTTCTTCTTAGCTCAGATCCATTAATTACCAACAAGAACTAAAATTATAAGAAAACTATGCTGGATGGCAATAGATTTATTAATTATTCAAAATGCACCAAATGAAGAAGAATTTCATGACGATGATTATGGAGATATTGTCTGTGGACATGAAGCAAATGAAGAAGAATATTTGATTTATTTAAATTTTTTTTCTATTTTTCTAATTTTTTCCCATTATTTTTATATATTTAAAAAAAATATACCATAATTTCAACATTTCAGATAAAAATTCTTTTGGTATAAAAAATATTTTACCTTTTTTACTTTAAACTATCTTATATCAGATTAGGTATTCTTTAATGTGCAATTTGTTTCATTTATTTATCGCTCTTAGTTCGAAAGATAAAATAAATCCGGCATAACTATTTTTTTTTAAATTATAGTAGTTTATGTAATTTTTTACATTTGCCACAAAAAAAAAAAAAAAACAGTTAAAATGAAGCCCACTGTTTGTCACTTGAGAATGAAGCGTTGAAAATTTTGCTATAGTTTCCATTTTTTTACATTTGTGCGAAACTAGTTTTTCTGCCCTACAGTTCATAAAATCCAAATTTATGTTACGTTTTGATATGGAAAATGAAGTAAGATGTGCTTTGTCAGAAATTTCTTCCAATATGAAAAAATAGTAAAAACAAAGATATTTTATTACATTTAATATTTTTAATTGTCTATGAGCTTTAAAAGGTTCATAGTTTCTATATTTAATAAACAAATAAATGAATTTTGGTAAAGCAATTTTATTTAAAATAAATATCTTTTGACTTTTTACCATTTTTCATTTCTACTATACTAAAAATCAAAATATGGAATGAGGTCCACGAAAACAACAAAAATTTCTAAAAGGATCCGTGAAGCATGAAGAGATGGGAACTCCTGTTCTACAATATTGAACCTAAAAACATGAAGTTGAATGTATATTGTTCTAAGTTAATATGAATTCATAAAACGGGACTTTGTGGCACTTTTTTGTTTTTCTAAAAGTACTTTTTTAATTTTTTGAGCGGAGAAAAATTAAATTAAATATACATGGTCCCATGTAGGCAAGAGTTTACAAATGGGGTACTTTTTCGTTCATCTAATAGAACGTTTTGAATTTTCTATAATATTGAACCTAAAAAATTCTAGAGGGGGAACTTTATGTTAGTTTTTTGTTCTTGTGATCCTATATGGGTAAGAATTCACAAGGGACTTTGTGGTACTTTTTCGTTCTTCTAATGTTCCTTTTTGAATTTTCTGTAATATTGAAGGGCGAAACACTAAATTAAATATAAATGGTCTTATGTGGGTAAAAATTTACAGGGTGGCTTTGTGGTACTTTTTCATTCTTCTAATGGTACATTTTGAATTTTTTATAATATTGAACGAAGCAACATTAAATTAAGTAAACATGGTTATATTTTGGTAAGAATTCACAAGGGGGACTTTGTTTTACTTTTTCGTTCTTCTAATGGTACTTTTTAAATTTTCTATAATATTGAACTAAGAAACATGAAATTAAAGATACATGGTTCTTTGTGAGTAAGAATTCAAGAAGAGGAGCGTTGTGATATTTTTTGTTCTTCTAGTGGTACTTTTTGAATTTTATGTAGTATTGAACTTAAAAACGTGAAATTGAAGATATATGATCCTAAGTGAATGAGAATCCATAAGAGGGGACTTTGTTATACTTCTTATTCTTCTGATGGTATTTTTAAAATTTTTTATAATATTGAACGAAGAAAAATTAAATTAAATATATGTGGTTTTATGTGGGTAATAATTTACAAGTGGGGCTTTGTGGTACTTTTTCGTTCTTCATTGGTACTTTTGAAATTTTCTATAATATTGAACATAAAAACAACAAATTGAATATATGTGGTCCTAAGTGAATGAATATACAAAAGAGCTCTATGGTACTTTTTTGTCTTTCTAATCGTACTTTTTGAATTTTCTACAATATTGGACATAAAAACATGAAATTAAATATTTAAGGTCCTAAGTGAATGAGAATCCATAAGAGAGGACTTTGTGGTACTTTTTTGTTTTAATGGTACAATTTGAATTTTCAAAAATATTATAGCTATTCCCATTTGAGTTAGGAGTCACAGTTTAATTTTTCGGGTTTTTTCACATTTGGTATTATATTTTGCTTTTTCTCAATAAAGAAAGCTACCAAGTTTATATTTGATATATGCAGGAGCCCCGCAAGTCTGCTAACGCAGTAGCGGTAGTATATAAGCCGGTATAGTTCAGTTGTAGAGTCCAGTAGTAAATTTATCTTTGAGTAGTAAAATTGCATTGCAGTTCAGTTATGTAATATAACATGTGTGTTTTTAAAGCGCTGCATTTAGATTTAAAAGCAAAGTGTACTGACGTTTTATTATTTGCAAGCCCCATGTTTGTTTAAAGGAAATAAATCAACGTTATTGAAAACGGCAAAAATGTAACAATATAACAATTTATTTTCAAACCGCAGTAATAATCGAATTAAGAAGAGTCTTTGTAATTTAGTCGCTATTTTACACGAACTCTCAACTAACTATTTATTTGCTATCAAAGTTAAATAACCTATTATGGACCGGTGATCCCAAAATATGTATTGCATTTATTGCGAAAGTGGTAAATGAATACATACACCAATAGTATTGAATAAGGCCTGTCTAATGATGTCTGTCTTAATTACGATGGAAAATGTAAAAAATAGTCAAATTTTATTAATAGTATTTAAGAAATTCATCAAATTTTACTAAAATTTTAATTTCACGAGAATAAAAACTAATTTTAAAATAATTTTAACTCATGATATATTAATCGTCATGTCTATTATATTTTGTACTATTTGATCAAAAGTTTAAAACTGGGAACAATGTTGATCGAAAACTATACTTTTAAATCTATTTTAAAAATGGTCCACCTCACAGGAGCGAAATAATTGAAACGAAATATTTTATAATATTTTATAACATATATATATATATATATATATATATATATATATATATATATATATATATATATATATTATAACATATCAATCTTTAAATTTAGGGGCTACATTTACAACATTTTGTTCTTATACATATCGATGCACTTTAATGCAAATAAACACAATAAGTGAAAAATTTTATAAAAAAAGTATCATTAAAATAAAATTAATTTTAAATATTTTATATATATTTTTATTTTAATAATATTTAAATATTTTATTGAAATTATTATATTATATAGTTTATATCAATCTGCTCAGTTCTGTAAATGGAAATCAGGTGAATGTAAAATTAAATATCTATTAATTTTACTATAATTCGGTTTAAGAAACAGGGCCGAATAAAAATGTTAAATTAAATGTTATTAAAGAATTTAATTAATTTATTTAATATTAAATTAAATATAAAAAATGGTAAACATTTTGTGTAAGCATTAAATTCTATAAATATAAAATATAAACAATTTACATTGCCATAAACTTAAAATCAATTAATATAGTATCTAAAACTAAAATAAAAAATGGTTAAAAATATTACTTAAAGAAATTATGTTTAAAATTAAGTTAGTTGTGTACCCAAATTAAAATTTATTATTTTTTAACTACAATTTGTTATTTAATATACAATTATTGTCAGTAGTTACATATTTCTCAAAGTATTCCCAAAAGGGGATTTGTATTACAATATTGCGAATTAATCAGCTCTGTTCGGCAAGTCTAGCCATTTTCAAACGAATGCTTACACAATCACAAATGAATCATGCTTCAAACGTCTAATTAATTTATTTTAAATGTTAATAATATATATTAGACCTGCTCAAAAGGATTTTACAACAATATCAATAATATTTTAATTTCGCCGAAATAACTAAAAAGATTTTAAATGGAAAGTTGTCGAAAAAAAATTGTGAACTAAAAATATTCCTTACTTAAGTTACAGGGATTTAAAAATGTTATTCGATATACCTATCTGGGGCAATAAGGAAAAACTACGTAATTCAATTTTACTACTTTTCAGGGGAGGAACTTAAAGTTTTAAATTGAAATATCTTATAATATTAATCTGTATTACCACTAACGAAAAATCTAGCATAAAGTCACTTTTGAATTCTTATATTATTCCATTTTTTTTTTTTTAATAATATCATAAATTATTACTTTTGAAATTACCGTTCCAAATAAGCGAAAACCTTTGAAATTATTTCTCAAATATTTTCAAAACATTTTTAAAAATTTAAAATATATTTGCATTAAACATGAAAATTATCCAATTAGCAAAAATCTTTGAAATTGAATATTTATTCATTTGAAAATTATTGCAAATTTCAAGTACATGCTGTGAGAATAGGCTTGAATTTCCTTTACTTTCAAATTTAAAACTATGCATTTTTCCAGAAAAAAGGTTGTAATGTAATATTTTATTTTTCAAATGCTTTTATAAATTAAAATTAAGCTGAATATTTCTTTAACAAACAAATGTTTCTCAAATATTTTCAAAACTTTTTTTAAATTTTAAAATTTGATCTTTTGCATGAATAAATGATAGAGTGACATATTTTTTACATTAGCTGAAAAGGAAATTTTGCATTCATTATTTTAAGCATATTGTTCATCATGTTTCATGGAACATAATAGTTGTTTTTGTCTATTTTATTGCGGAACAATTACGTACAAATACTTTCTTTAATATAATCTATATTTAATATTTTATTTTTGGCACAAAAATTTCTAAGTTTTAAACATGTTTATAAAATAGTTAAACTTTTTTAAATGTGAAAATCATTTGAATATTATCTTAATAACAATGGAAAAATACAAAATAAACTGTATATAAAAAAACGTTTCTTTATAATCACTTGAAAATTTTTATAAAAACCAAACCATATTTCTTAATATATTAATTTATGAAATTACTACCATTTTTCCCTTTTTCTTTACTATTTTGTTTATGTATTTTTAAGTATTTTCATTTTTCATACTAATATATTGAATACTTTATTAGTAATAGGTAATTACATTGAGCGCCCCTACTGTAAATACTACAAACACATACACATGTATAACAACTGCTTTAGTTGTGCAGTTGATGTTGCATGACTAAGTTAAATAAAGTTTGGTTGCTGTCCGGGCGATTCAAAGAAGACAAGAATCCGTAACATAAGGCTCTAATATTATTTTATATAATTTCATGAGCCGATTAGATTTTGCGAAAATAGAATATAATCATATTTTGCGCGCCCAACTTCGGTTGGGTCTCTAAATAAATTTTACACGAGAGACTTCGGTTGCTCGTTCTCACGAGTGGCTTACGGCTGCTCGTTCTCATGAACGGCTTCCTGTTGTTCGTTCTCAAGAGTGGCTTCGTGCTGCTCGTTATCACGAGTGATTTCGGTTGCACGTTCCCACGAGTGGCCTAGTGATGCTCGTTCTCTTAGTAGAATATTTACCCGTAGAAGTGCATTGTAATAGTAGTTTGAGAAGTAGCTAGACACTAGCTTCTATTCTTCGATTCCCGATGCTGCCAAATGAACCAGAAACCGATCCTGCCGAATACCCGAACCCGTTTGACAGCCGAGTGTGTCGAAGCCGAAAGCTCAAAGCCGATTCTACTACAGAACCGAGCCTACTATAAGCCGAATAACCGAACCGATCCTAATAAAGCGTGATCCATTTCGTGGTTCCCAACTTTAAAAAAAAAACACAGAAAATTCAAATTTAATATAGAATGTTTATTATCATTTGAACGAACATTCTTTGGCATTTATTTTTTGAAGATTATGTCTGTCAAATGTTGGCCGTTGTTACATCGCAGATGGTCCATCCTTTGAGTCTAATTTTCGATGACTCGTTCGAGCATTTCGACTGGTAACTGGCGAATGACACGCGTGATGTTTTCCTCCAAGGCCTGAATCGAAGCGGGTTTGTCCGCATAAACTTTAGACTTTACATATCCCCACAGGAAAAAGTCTAACGGTGTGATATCACACGATCTTGGTGGCCAATCGACCGGCCCAAAACGTGAAATTATGTGCTCACCGAAGTGTTCTCTCAATAAATCCAATGATTGATGCGATGTGTGGGAAGTGGCGCCGTCTTGCTGAAACCAAATGTCGCCGAGATCACGAGCTTCAATTTCAGTCATCAAATAGTCGGTTATCATGGCATGATAACGGTCGCCATTGACGGTTACGTTCGCAACGGCATCATTTTTAAAGAAATATGGACCGATGATTCCACCGGCCCACAAACCACATCAAACCGTTGCTTTTTCTGGATGAAGCGGCAGTTCTTGAATCTCTTCAGGTTGCTCTTCGTCCCAAATGCGGCTATTTTGTTTGTTTACATACCCATTGAGCCAGAAATGGGCCTCATCGCTGAATAAAATTTGCTCGAAAACGTCGGATCTTCTTGGAACTTTTCAAGAGCTCATAGAGCGAAGCGATGTAAACGTTGTTCAGGCGTAAGTCTTTCCATTATGAAATGCCAAACAATACTAAACAAAAATAACATGACAGCATGACACGACTCACACGTGATCTGTCCAGAAAGGCTATTGAAAAAAGTATCTCTACTTGAATCACCCATTATAAGCCGAAGAAACGAACCGAACCTATTATAACCGAAGCAATCCTTATATAAGTCGAAGAACCGAACCGATCCTAACATAAACCATAGAATCGAACCGATCCTAATATAAGCCGAAGAACCAAAATAAGCCTAGTTGAAGAAGAAACGATTGAAAACGACTATTATTAAGTCGATGGTATCCGAACTGAAGTTATCAAAATTATTCTCTCGTAATTTTTGCATTTGAAATATTTTTAAAGTATTCAATAAAAAAATATTATTAAATCCCCAGAAAGGGCAAATCAAACGTCTTATTACTTAAGGTTTGGTTCCGTAAGTAGACTTTGGAGGCGACTAAGTTACCTCAGCCGACCTCAAAACCACGTTATACCTAACATTATAATTTTATAAGAAATTTTTAAAATTTTCTTGTTTTTATTCGTAACACATATTTTGTAGCTTCGAATACAACTTGAGAAATATGCTATTTATTAAGGGAAATTTTCCAGAAATTTTCTTAGGTTTGAATCGATGTTTATTTTGTTTTATGTTAACATGTTTATATTTACCATATGAATGTTTTTATTCCTTTTCTTTTCTCAAAAAGATAATTATAAAATTTTAAAATTCGACAAAATATTTGTTTTCATTGTTTTTTCTTGGCATATTCATACCACTTTGTAAAAACAAAAAATTTTAGCGTCAAAAATTCGTTGGCGTCAATTACTTTTTCGAGGGGACCCAAAAGTTATCGCGGTTTAAAGTTGAAAGTTTAAAGAAATTTTCAATTTTTAAAATTTCGCTAATTTATAATATAATTGCATACATTCCTAAATCTTGTGAAAAACTATCATCACAAGTAAAAAGACGCACAAGATTATCATTACTAGCTGAGTTACACGAAAAAATAAATTCTTTTAATAATTTTTGGAAAGTTTTTAAAATAATAAAAAAATATCAGGTCTAAATATCTTTAATGGTTTAAAAGTTACAGGGGTTTAAATCATGCAAACCTTTAATTTTTACTGAAGATATTTTCAAATATTTTTTAATAACTAAAATACGATTATTTTTTTTTTATTTACTTAACTATGACATGTTATTTTATCTTTACTGCGATTTGGTCGTTGTTTTTTGATATCCTAAATTTGATTTGAGTTAACTTCTGAACCAAAAATTCCTGTTCGAATTTTTACTGATATTTTTACGAAATTATTTGACGAACGTCCAGCATCGTTCTTAAATTATACATGATATACGCGGAAATGTTTATTCTTAAAACTATTTTATCTAAGACCCCAAATAGAATATATTGAAATCAGTTTTTAGAAAGCCCCAGCTATCGCATTATCAAATTATAGGAAATTCTCCTTAGAATGACGCTAAAAACACTATGCGACAGTCAAAATCGGGATGGGATGAAACCAACGGGAAATGTTATATCGGTAAAAAAGAAGTTATACGTGTCCCGGCGTTTCGCTGGGTCACGTCTAGGAATTGAGATATATCGATTTGAAGTTAGTAACTATCATATAGGGGAAATTGTGACCTTTGGCGGTCTTTTTTTTGACATAACTCGAGAACCACCAGTCCGATATGTTGCTGAAACAAATTTAAAAAAAATTAGGAATTACAATTCCTTTAATCTGTTCATACAACGTTTCGCTACATAAGCAACAGTTTCGCAGTTATAAATAAATGTATGAAAAAAAAAATATTTTTTGCCCAAAAAATTGAATTTTTTTATTTTTAATTCATAAAAAATCCAAAACGGTAAAAAAAGTGTCAAGTCCTATTACTTTCACGTAAAATCACATAACCTTTAAACAAAATGAGACATAGATCATGAAAATCGATGGACGCGTTTCGCTTTTATTCACAATTAAGTGAAGGTATCTCTTTTTGACAAAAATATTGATTTTATGTTTCAATGAACACTTTAAATAAATTCATTAATAAATATTATTATCTCGTAACAAAAATAAGCAATGCAGTTGAGTGTTACGTATACACACATATGGAAATACGGAATAAAATAGTGAATTTTGCAACTTTTGACGTGACTTGGTAGTTTTGAGGCCATTATATTACTATTATTAAATGACTTATATCAACATTTTATATATCGTTGAATTGATAAATAAGTCTATTTTTATATTCTTTTAACATTTTTAAAGTATTTGCAAAATTAGTGGAGTTGTATTAAAAAATTTTTTTAGATTTTCAGCTATTTTTTAAAAAAATTTATTTTTGAAAAATTACCAAAAATAGGTTATTGGAGTTATTTTATTGATTTTTTTAGGAATGAAAGCTTGATTTGTGTTTTATACATTACATAAGAAATAATATTACAAATATTATGCAAATATGCTTTTAATATGCTCTTAAAAATAGTCGTTAAAAAAACTGACTTTTAACATAAAATCTCCACTCCTGCATTCGTTTTTGGCCGGGCGGGAAGCAGTTTAGTGTTAAATCATTCTAAATCTATTTCTATAAAAAATATGGGTACCAAATTTAAAAAAGCTCGCGTGACATTTTTTTTATTAATCGATAAAAATGAAACTATTTTTTAAAATTGACAATTTTCGGCCAATGCTGGATGTAGGATGCAAACTTAAATCAATACAAAATTTCTTTATTAACCATTTGTGAAGCCTTATCTTTTGAAATTAATAAGGAAAAAAATTTTTTATTAACGGAACTTTGAGAAAAAAGTGAATGAATTGTACTATATTTTTGTAAAAAAATAGCCATTTTTCATGCCAATTTCAGAGTGCTGACTTTGAATATTTTTCACGTCTAGACGAATTGAGATAATCCAAAAATTCTTTCAGCATATTATTTTGAAATATGTAGCAAATTACAAAATATTTTAAAAAAATTTTTTCCTCATATATCTCCGGACTTATTCCCGAAAAACGAAAGAAAGTCGAGCCAAAAAATCAAAACTTCAAAATTCAAGCGTAAATATCTTTTTAACTGTAAGAGATAACTTAGATGAGTAAGCTTATTTTTTCTTTATCTTGCCAAGCACTTTCCAGAAATATAAAAATCTTTAAAATCGGACTTCATTTGTACAAGTTACGATTTTTTTTAACTTTTACATACTCGAGGTAGTCAACTTTGACACCCTGTAGCTTATCTCGTGTTATCACAGGGTAACTACAAGATGATTTTTCTGAAAGCTTAGGTCCTCCTCTACAACTCTTCCATACATTTCAATTTGATCCGACCAGTAGTTTAGGAGATTCAGATTTATTACCAAAAAATTTGCGTTTGACCCCACTGTGCGCCACTGCATCCTCAATCTGATGGCATGGTCGAAAGATTCAATCGCACTCTGGAGGAATATTTAAGAAAAGTGGTCAGTGCACATCAGAAGGACTGGGTTGAACACATACCGAAGTTTCTATTGGCATACAGATCAGCTGTTCATGACTCAACCTCTCGAACACCTGCAAAAATTATCTTCGGGACAGAACTCAAGTTGTCTGGTGATTTAGAATTCGGTAGTAAGCCCTCATCAACAAATAAGGAAAACACTTCCCAAGAGCAAGATGTCCTGAATGAACTACATGAATTCGTACGCAGGCGAATAAAAATGATCAGCGATAAAATGAAAGCTAGATACGATCGAGCAGCGAATTCTGAAGGATTTAACGAAGGCCAGCTTGTACTGTTGTATAACCCACAACGTAAGAAAGGACTGTCTCCCAAACTACAAAGTCGTTTTAGTTTTAAAGGTGATTCTTGTGATGATTGATGATTCGACTGCTGGTTACTTCTTTGAGGAGAGGCAGATCTGGTTCGTTTTCTTGGTACTTTGCAGTTTCGCTGAATATGACCGGATTTACCGCAGTTATAACATTTTACTCTGACTTTACTTTGTTTCTCAATAAACGTCTTCAAAACCTTTTTTATTCGTCGATTATATTTCTCTGATTGTCAGCTACAACTTCGACATTTCGCACATTACATATTTGGGGCTTTGAAATTATTTTCGCTGTTTCTTGCGCCAGTGCGAATGAGACGGTTTCAGTAAATGGTGGTTTAGGTGTGGCACAAACCGCGTGTTTTATTTCAGGATCACGAATGCCATTAACAAATGCCTCTATCTTGAAATGGTCCAAAAACGGGCTGTTTTCCCCTGGATAAGTAAGCTGCAGCAAACGTTCGATTTCAAACGCAAAGTCTTGTAGTGTCTCATTGGGCTTCTGCACTCTACCACGCAATTCCATTCGGTATAATTCCTTTTTATGTTCATCACCGTAGCGCCTCCATTTTGTCATTATAACTGTTTCTGTTACACGCTGGTACGCTTTTTAGAACCACTGCTGCATTTCCTTTTAAGGCCAATATCAACTCTATAGCTTTTTCTTCGTCGTTCCACATGTTTCTAATGGCATTTGTATCAAACTGGAACTTGAACACATTAAATGGTGTGGTGCCATCAAAACTAGGGGCCTTTATTCTATTAGAGGATTCTGGAATAACTCGCATATGTCCATCTTGGCACTGAAGATTATTCATCTTTATTTCTAGATCATGTAGTTTTTTATCAACATCTTTGGATTGTATATCTAGGCAGCTCTCTAAGTCGGACAGCTTTCTATCAACTTTATCAACGACTTTGGCTTGTATATCTAGACAGCTCTCTAAGTCGGTCAGCTTTTTATCAACGACGTTGGCTTGTATATCTAGGCAGCTCTCTAAGTCGGACACCTTTTTATCAATGCCATCCACTCTGCTGTTTATAACTTCCGAAATTTGCTGAAGTTTTTCGTCTGTCGCTCTAGAAGTTTCTTGAAATTTCATTTCCATTATTTTATTTTCTTCTTTAACTTCAGCAAGAAGTTTCACGTTATTTGCTTTAGAAGTTTCTTGAACTTCTTCTTTAACTAATTTAAATTGCTCCATCATAGCAGCAAACATTGTGGATAAATCCATGCTGGTTGTTGTTGCACGGGTAGAAACTTCCAATTCTTCTTTATACTCGAATTCGTAAGCTTCGATGTCAATATTACGCCACTTGAATTCATCTATCAGCCTCTTTTGTAATTCTGCTTTATTACCAGCTGTAGATAACTCCAACTTATTCAATTCCCTCTTGAGTTGCTCCACTTTTAGCTCTTCAAACTTCATGACTGCTTATTATTTTGCAATCCCACTTCTGACACCAATTGTTACGTTTTTACCTTTTAAAAACGGTTGTTTATTTCCTTTAAATAAACCTGTACTTTGATTGCAAATAACAGCAGTTTAGTAGTTTAAAAGTTGTAACGACTCTTTATTTTATTTAAAAAAATGTACAACAATAACAGTTTAAGTAGTCTAATATAAACACACTTAAATTACACACTTTATACAACACACTTTAATAATGTACAAGATTATACAGCCAAGGCAGTTAATTTGTCTTTACTTAACGACGCTTCCAATTAGACTGACTCAATGGTGTTCTCACGGCCAATTTATATATACTGTATTACCTACTAGATGCTTCTTGAAAGCTCTATTTCTTTCTACAATGTTCTTAACGGACAAACTAGAGCTTTCGATGTTAATGTTAGCAGCTTAAACATTTAGTGTTGTCACACTAACAAACAATAGTGAAAGTTTTTTATTCAATGTTGTATATTTAGAACTATGTTAATAATTTTTACAGCTATGTTAACTGCTGTTAACATAAACGGAAATGTCCAGAAACATTTAACTTTAAACCAGCCGTTAAAACCGTTATATTTGAATTCAGGTACAATTTCGTAACAATATTGTATCCATCGTTGCGTTGAGTACATAAAATTAATTTTTTTGTTTATAGAACGTCAAATATTGTCTCTTTCTTCTCAACCCCGGGGCTTACTTTTACATTATCAAAATCAAAAATTTTTTCGAGTTTTGAAAAAAACCAAAAAAATGGTTGTACTGATTACAAACCTTCCTAATAACAGAAAAATTTACAAGTACATAATGGTCAATGGTATAATGTGCTTGGGCAATAAGTCACTTTCAAAACTGTAGTGCTGTCCATGAATACTATGACACTCTTTTTATGTCATTAAGTTTATGAATATTGGACGTTATGACATGCTCTCAAAAATTACAAAAATGTAAATCGTTATAAAGCAACGGTACCTTGAACTGTACTACTTTTTTTTTGCTCACACTTTTTGGAAATTCAAACGTTTCGGCGGTATAAAAGCCTAAAATTTGTGTGGTAGTCCTTTTTTTTTTTTGGTACTCTTCATATCTTTCAACACAATAAACATGACAAAACAAATTTAATTTCATTCTTTATGACTCGAAGAAAGAATAGATACGCTTGTGGTACTTTTTAGAAAGTCGAACGTTTAGGAGATAGAAATCGCTAAAATCTGTATTTTGGCAATTTTTTGACAATCCAAAATCCATAAAGATGGAAATAAGTTTCTAACCATAAAAATTTTTTATTGTTGGTACTTTTTTAAAAATTCAAACATTTAAGGGAAAAAAGTTATTTCCTTTTTGCTGCCATTTTTAACTGTGAATGCAAAAAAAAAAAAAAAAATATTATTACGAAATGTATCTACACAAAAAAAAAAGAACAGCAAAAATGGAAGAATATTTTCTATGTTCGCCCTTATTATTTAATTATGTCTGTGACTTTTAATAATTCTAAGTTACAAGTAATAATTTTAAATTAATTTTCGTCACCGTTTAGCAAAAGATTAATATTATTAATAAAATAAAAAAATAATAAAATTGAAAATTGAATAGTGCATTAAACGGAAAAATGTGAATGAGAGATAAACATAGTAAAAGCGCTACAAATTTCGCACTATACACTATAAGTGGCCGAAAACGTCGAAATCTGCATCCGGTTTCTAGAGCTCGACTAAGATTGTTCACCGATGGCGATAATGAAAAACAAAGATACAAAAACTACCAGCTAAAACCATAAATAAAAATGTAAGCGAATCGGGCTTGCAACTGAAATTAAGCAAAAAGCAATCCAGCAAAATGTTAAGGCTCGTTTGAAATTTTCCAAAAATTATGGAAAATGGAAATCTGATGAATGTACGCGAGTAATAGGGTCAGACGAAATAAAAATCAACTGTTTTCAGTCAGATGGAATATTTTTGGCACAGTGGGAATATTGGACTTTGTTGTATCTAATATCAGTACCTTTTTTTGCATAGGTGACAACTTAAAACTATGCAGATAGCTTTGATAGACTTTAGTCCATCATATATGTGAATATTATGGGAACTAAAAATAAACCCTATTGAAATAAAAAATATTTCCATGAAAAATGTCTTCTACTTTGAATTTTACTGTGTATTTTAAGTTGAAAACTACTTAAGTAAAAACTTAAAATTTTTTAAACGTAAAGAACAAAATTTATAAAGAATATAAATTAATAATAAGTATGTACAGCAATAATTTAATATATTGGAAAAAATTATCACCGGCACCCACTTCTCCACTGTTGCCATAATTTTTCCACTTAAGGACCACCATGCAACAATTATTGGTTATTTTGGATGAAAGCACTTTCATATATATTATTTTGATGTTAAATCCGACGGATTAATATTTTCCAAATATTTTCAAATGGGTTCTGATCCGGAAATCATTAAAAATTTTAAAAAAATATATATTTTTATAATGTATCCATATTTTTGTTTGTTTTGATGGAAAATTGGCTCATATCTGTGAAAAGGAACAAGTTTATCTTATTATACTCATATAAACTTTAAATAATTTATGAAGTGGCTAGAAGAAGCCATTACAATCATACAGAAAAACGGAAACCCATTGAAGATTCACTACCAAAATGTATTTTTATGGAAAATCTTTCGGAGGTACCTACCACAATTATTAAACGTGGCCCGGACGGGTTAGGATAAATTTCTCCATATCAAAAAAGATACCATTGGCATTCTGAAGGATTTTCGACGTTTTATTTAAATATATTTCATAGGTAGATTTCCAGTACGTTTGAGATGTCTCTATGCTGAAGTAATGGTTGAACGTTTCTTCGCACCCACAACGATTGTTCAGAGTGCTTAGATAAAAAAAACTTGTTTCTTTCGTGGAAAATTTTCGCAGATATGAGCCAATTTTCCATTAAAACAAATGCTTCAGTTCACACTATTCACCTGACAAAAATAAGGATACATTACAAAAATATATATTTTTTAATTGCCTGCATGATTTCCGGATCAAAACTCATTTGAAAATATTTGAGGAATGTTAATCCGTTGCATTCAACCTGAAAATCAGATATATTAAAGTAGTTTTAATCCAAAATAACCAATGATTCATGCATGGAAGTCCTTAAGCGAAAACAGTGGACAACGCACACGAAGCCTCCGACCAGTCGGATGCAAACAAAGTATATTCGGAAAAATCAAACACCATCTACTACGAAATACTGCAGACCAATTAAATTTGAATTTAATAAGGATATTAAATTCAAATATTGATATTATAGTCCAATTGCAACACTACAGCCACACACGGCCAGAGAATTGAAGTAAGCTACCAATTAATGCTAACGATGATAGATGGAAAAGTAGGCTAGACTTTGACTGACAAAGGCTTCATCTAGTTGCATTATATGTCAAACCACATCAAGCCACTTAAACCAAGTCCCGGAAAAATCATTAGAAAATACTGATGCATATTAATTTGAATTACATACAAGAATACGATTCATAGACCACATACTAAAAATTAGTTATGATTATTGATCTACGGGACCAATAAGAAATAACAACACCAAATCAGAGTGGGGCAGAATCGAAATTTTTTGGAAATAAATTTGTAACTTCTGATCGGCTGGTTGGATTTTCATGAAATTTGGTATAGCCGTAGCAGAGGAGTGTACGATGCTAAGTTTGGAAGGGGGGTACAACAAAAGAATCACTTGCCAAATTTTTGTTTCTCGTTCGATTTCAAATATTTTTATATATTGTTGTACACCCTGACAACATGCGTGCATGTCCTATTTATCTCTTATAGTTTTCGAGTTATTTGCGTTTGAATTTTTAAGCACCATAATTTTTCATGTATTTCCGACCGATTTTATTAGTTTAACTAGTAAAAGAACAAAATTATGTATTGAATAAAAAAAATTGAAGTCGATATCTTTTCCGAGTCCAAAAATAAACAAAAAAGTATCTACACTCTTTTTTATCTAAAATTAAATTTTCTTTAGCAACATATAATAATTTTGCACTTTTCTGAAAGGTAACTTTACAGAGATGACTTTAAGATAAAAAACAAGCCCAATAACTCAATTGGTCATGGTACATACCCTCCCGAATTCGACCCATTTTATATGAAAGTTTTGATTTTAGACCATATTTTCTCAAATCCCAAAGCACCAATCGACAAGCGGAATATATTTTAACAATCTTAAAACTTAAAAGTTTTAAATCATAATCTACGGGACTTCGGAAAAATGTGGATTCTATAGCCAAAAATGTAAAAAATCCAATTTTTGGGAATTCTCATTAGTTTTTTTGGGAATTCAGGAAAACCCTACCCCTGATTGAAATTTGGTTAACGCGCTTTTATTTATATTAATAAGATCCACATTTCCTGCAAATTTCATTAAGATATCTTTATAGACAAATATGTTATTACAATTAAAAAATTTGTATTTTCTCGAAAAACCCCAAATTGGGTCTTTTGTTTGGTTTATTTCTAAATAGCGAAAGAAATTTTAAAAATATGTATTCCAAATTAAGCTTATCCTTTAGCATATATAATTTCCGATCTTTTGCAAAAAGATTCAAGTCAATATCATGCCTCATTTCAGAGATATGCGCCTTTAAACTTTTATATTTCCAATTTATTGTATATATGACTATATTTTTACAAACTTGAAACTTTTGCCTTTAGTTTTGCGTGAATAATTACTTAGAAAATTATGAATATTTCTGTATACTTTTACTAATATCTATACACAAAATATTTTTATAAAAATAATTAATAAATATTATTTATTTTTTATTTTAACATAATCAATAAGTATTTTATTAATTCACATTTATGGTGTTTATCTACATATCATGCAAAGTCGACTTCATTGGTGAATCTCAAATAGAGAGGTTTTTAAAGTTGTATTACGTAAAAATGAAGTCCTTGAATCAGCGTACTAACAGATTAAAAATTAAACATTTCGATTGGATGGATACTGATATAGAAATATCAGCGGAGCACCCTGCAAGACATATGATGATTTAAATACAAGATCTAAGAAGAAAAGACTGGCACATAAGCTTTCTATAATTTCGAATGACGAGGTTTCTGATACATTCAAAGAAATGTTAAAAAAGGAGAAACAACCTAAGAGTGCATTTAATATTGCTGAAATACTGCCAACTGCATCACCAAAATGTCTTAAACGGATTGCCGAAAGTGTACCTACTCCAACATCACAATCCAATTTTACAGAGGAAGAAGCAATTGCTTTAATGATTGAACTGAACCTCAGGCGAAACAAATTTCAAATTTTAAGAAGAGCTCTGCTTGAAAAGGGACATTCAATTCTTCCATCCTACAAGGATATTCAAGAAAAAAAGCAAACTATTTTACCATCTATTTCGGTTACCGAAAAGGAAGCATGTGTAGAGCTATGTTCTTTGCTTGAGAATACAGCTATCATGATAGTTGCAGATTTTTTTGCAGATCAGTTGGAAAAAGTAAATAACAGCGACGTTGTATTAATTTGTAAGTGGGGATGTGACGGACTATCAGCCCTTACTGAATACAAGCATGCTAGTGGAAGTAAGAAAATGGCGGATTATAAAAGCGTATTTATAGCATCTTTGGTGCCATTAAGATTGCGATCTTATTCCTTCAATCATCTTCATCAAAGTGTAAAAACTCATTTGAAGATATATGGCTTAACACCACTCCAGGATCAATAAATTTTTGCAGACCTACTTTTTTCGAATACACAAGGGAGCCGAAGACAACAACAAAGGATTTAGTGGAATATATTAAAGGTGAAATAAATGATTTACAACCTCTTTCAATAACCATAAACCAATACGCATTCGACATATCCTTTCAACTTAGTCTAACAATGATTGATGGAAAAGTTAGTAATGCCATTACGGAAACATCTTTTTGGAAATGCTCACTATGTGATGAGACGAAATCACAATTTTCGGAAATTAGTAAAGCAAGGAGTGTTAATGAAGAATTTCTGTCTTTCGGAATATCTACATTTCATGCCAGAGTACGGTTCATGGAGCATTTTCTGCACATAGCATATGATTTAAAGTATAGAAGTATGCCAGAAAATTTAACAAAACCTACCAGAAAAAACGAGGATTTAAAAACACTTTGAATATCTGAGAAAATTAGAATCCAGGATGAATTCAGAGAAGAGACTGGATTAAACATCGACAAACCTCTGCCAACTGGTGGTAGTACAAATGATGGAAACACAGCAAGAAGATTTTTCGGAAATTTCGAAGCTACATCAAAAATAACTGGTATTAATAAAGAGTTACTTGAAAGGACTAACATACTATTAATGGCAACTAATAGTAAGCACAAAATTAACTCTGCTCGATTTGGAGAATATACTACTTGTTTCTCTATATTCATGGAAAGAAATCACACCAACATGGCCATGGCGAAATTATAATTGAACGAAATATTCTTCCACTTGGAGAGCTTACAGAAGAGGCTCAAGAAGCAAGAAACAGAGATTTTAAGCACGTTCCATTATTCAGCTCCTGGAAATGCTCTAGAACTTCACAAAACGAGGATATTTTTAATAGCCTATTGTTATCATCAGACACTGTACTATCATCAATGAGAAAACGTTGGATTTATTATAAGCCTTTATGAACTCAAAATACTACTACTTGAAGGACCTTTATTATCTTTTAGATATGTATACAGATACAACAGATTATTTTATAGAAAATAAGTAGTATAAGTTTAAAATATTAGAAAAATTGTCTACATAAATTTAATGTAAATAAGTAATAAAAAAAAAATCGTATTAGAAATAGAACATTTATTAAGGAAGATGATAAGTACCAAAAATAATAATATTGATTAAGTTAAAATAGACAATTTTTATTTGTTTTGTTATTTTAAATTCATTAATAGAAATATATGAATGGCAAGAAAATGATAAAGATTTACTTAAATTTGGGAAATGTGGCAACCATATTAAAATAAAAAATATTTATTAATTATTTTTATAAAAATATTTTGTATATAGATATTAGTAAAAGTATACAGAAATATTCATAATTTTCTAAGTAATTATTCACGCAAAACTAAAGGCAAAAGTTGCAAGTTTGTAAAAATATAGTCATATATACAATAAATTGGAAATATAAAAGTTTAAAGGGGCATATCTCTGAAATGAGGCATGATATTGACTTGAATCTTTTTGCAAAAGATCGAAAATTATATATGCTAAAGGATAAGCTTAATTTGGAATACATATTTTTAAAATTTCTTACGCTATTTAGAAATAAACTGAACAAAAGGCCCAATTTGGGGTTTTACAAATCTTTTAATTGTAATAACATATTTGTTTATAAAGATATCTTAATGAAATTTGCAGGAAATGTGAATCTTATTAATATAAATAAAAGCGCGTTAACCAAATTTCAATCAGGGATAGGGTTTTCCTGAATTCTCAAATAAACTAATGAAAATTCCCAAAAATTGGATTTTTTACATTTTTGGCTATAGAATCCACATTTTTCCGAAGTCCCGTAGATTTTGATTTAAATCTTTTAAATACATACTGAAGATCCTTAAAATATATTTGAGAAAATATGGTCTAAAATCAAAACTTTCATATAAAATGGGTCGAACTCGGGAGGGTATGTACCATGACCAATTGAGTTATTGGGCTTATTTTTTTATCTTAAAGTATTCTCTGTGAAGTTACGTTTCAGAAAAGTGCAAAATTATTATATGTTGCTAAAGAAAATTTTATTTTGGATAAAAAAGAGTAGAGATACTTTTTCTGCTAAAAAAAAAACACAAAAATTCGTCTTTTTTGCAATTTTCAAATTAAAAGTCATTTATTTTTGGACTCGGTAAAGATATCGACTTAAAATTTTTTTTATTCAATAGATAATTTTGTTCTTTAACTAGTTAAAGACTAATAAAATCGGTCGGAAATACTAGGATATATATGAAAAAAACTGGACCAAGAACATGCAAAATTATGGTGCTTAAAAATTCAAACGCAAATAACTCTTAAGCTATAAGAAATAAATAGGACATGTAAGCATGTTTTTTATAGGTCTTATCAGGGCCTATAACAATATATAAAAATATTTGAAATCGGACAAGAAACAAAAATTTTGAATGTCAGAGGTACCTAACTTTGAGCCCCTTTAGCTCCGCTACTGGAGGAATTGTTGTGCCCCCCTTCCAAACATAACATTGCACACTCCTCTGCTACGCCTGTACCAAGTTACAGATTTATTTCCAAAAAATTTCGTTTCTGCCCCACTGTGCGTTCTTAAGAAAGCAGATTCTAAACTACGAAATGCAATACTGAAACATGTTGATGATGTTGTTATTAAAACAATAAATGAAATACTTTTTAATATAATTAATGATAACCATAAAATCAATAAATCAGTTTTTGACAAAATAAAACCATATAAAAATACAAATAGAAAAGTTTGTGCACCAGAAACCTCAATGAAAGAAAGGAGGAAACATCTAATTCAAAAAGCAGGATTTCTACCAATTATTATTTCATCCTTTTTAAGTGGAGTTATTGGAAAAATTTTAGAAAATGTCAAATAATTTTTCCAAATTAATAGTTCTTAATCCATCAACTTACGATAAATTTAAAATTATATATTCTGATTCTAATTTTCTACATCGAAAACTATTACCAATATATAGTTCACACATACTAAAAGATATTAATAAATATACTTATAATATCCTTAATATTAACAAATGGTATTATATTAAACAAGAATTAGCCAAATATTTAATTGGAAGCCAAATATCATCTTCTCATCAAACTAAAGTTCTAAATTGAGTAACGTACGTGATAATGAAAATATATAAGAAACATATTGAAACTCAAACAATACAACCAGAGTCAAGTAGTGTAGGAACACGATCTAATATAAATTTACCTGAGGAAATTTTGATACAACAGTACAAAAACTTAATCCTATTTCTGCCTCTTCAGCAGCTAAACGACTTAAACATTTTTCAAATAATGGAGCACCAAAGATAAGAATATTGTCAAAGAATGAAAATCACAAAAATTTGAAGCAATCAACTTTATCATACAAATATTCTGCTCGACTAACTAGAAATCGTAAAAAGTTAGATTACGAAATAGAAAATGTACAATGGAAAAATATTTAAAAATAAAACACATTTATTATATAATAAAAGACATATATTTATTATTGTTTCATTGCGATAACATAAATATCAGAGTCATTTTCATTAAAAAATATATATTAATAATATATTCAGGAGTTAGCTATATTCAATAGAAATATATACGTTTGAAGTTCTACTTATGTAAACTTTAAATAAAATTAGAAAATACGAAAGTATTTAAATTATTGAATGTACAACTTAAACATCTACATTCATTGAATATTCATCGTTTGATGAATCTTTCTATATGAATTAGAGATACCAATAGTACCTATATTTTCGATTATTACCACAGCTAATGGTCAAAAGACTTTTAGGAAAAGTAACTGCAAATGTTAAACACAATGACAAGATTAACAAAATCACGTTCTATTTGTGTCCTGATTTAGAACAGCCTGCCTATCTTGGTGTAGATTTTTGGAAAATATTTGAGCTTGCACCGGAAATAGTAGGGGTAGCAGAAATGGACATTGAAAAAATTACAAAAGTTTTTATGTCACCAGCAGTTCAGGATATAGTTTATAAGGAAATTGATAGGATGCTAGATCTAGAGGTAATAGAGGAAAGCGAAAGTCCCTGGAGTAACAGGACTACAATTGTTAGGAAACCCGGTAAAAATAAGTTTTGCTTAGATGCCAGAAAACTAAACAAACTCACTATTAAGGATGCTTATCCGTTGTAAAATATCGACGGAATTCTTAGCAGGATAGATGAAACTTATTACATCAGTAGTGTAGACTTGAAATTTGCATTCTGGCAAATTGAGTTGTATGAAGAAAGCAAACCCTATACCGCGTTTACTGTAGCAGGTCGACCACTCTATCAATTTCGCGTAATGCCCTTCGGTCTCTGCAATGCAGCCCAAAGACTTTGTAGGCTTATGGACAATGTTATTCCCCAAAATCTAAAAGAAAAAGTGTTCGTATATCTAGATGAATAGATAGTGCTAGTTATCTCTGACAGTTTCGAAAAACATCTAAGCTTGTTGAAAGATGTAGCTCAATGGCTAAAAGATGCAAATCTTACAATTGGATTGAAGAAGTCCCAATTTTGCTTTAAGCAACTAAAATATATCGGCTTCATCATTGGCGGTGGAATGTTAAAGACTGACCCTGAAAAGATCAAAGCAATAAATGAAATAAAAATACCAAAGTCCCCGCGTGATGTGCGAAGTTTCTTAGGAACAGCACCCTTAACTGATACATTGAAGAAAACCAGCAAATTCACTATGACACCGGAAGCCGTAACTGCATTTGAGAATCTGAAAAAGGCGCTAACTTCAGCTCCAGTTTTAAAGCACGCCGATTTCTCAAGAAGGTTCTATATCCAATGTGATGCCTGCGATTATGGCATAGGGGCAGTGTTGTACCAACTAAACGACAGGAACGAGGAACATCCGATTGCATTTTACTCGCAAAAGCTAAATAATTGTCAAAGAAACCACAGTGTAATGGAGAAAGAGTGCCTAGCAGCGGTAATGGCAGTAAAGAAATTCCGCCCATACGTAGAAATGATGCCGTTCACTGTAAAAAAGTTATCAAAGTCACTTTGAAGTCTAAAATATCCTCGCGCATAAGAATTTATATGGTTAGAAGCAATAATTCTCTTATCATCCGCATAACTTTAACAACTTTATGTAATTTCTGTTTATATAGCTGATGAAACTTCGATTTAAATGTATGCATTGTATCAAAAATTATTTTTCTTTCAAATAATGACCTTTTGTAGTCTATTATTGATAAATTTTGTATACATGATTTTTTAACTCCTTTAGACTTCTTTACTTCCTCCATGTCAACCGTTTTGAATGAATACATTTTTGATCGAAGTCCCACAAATTCTTTCATAATTTTCAGGCTATTCTCGTCTTTCATCATGCCTAGAACTTTCTTATTTAATATTGGGAGTTTATGTTATTGGGATGATATTTTGATGTATCAAACCTTAAGGCAATATCCTCACGAATATCACTATAAAAATCATCTGTTTTTATAGTGTATATTAATGAGACTGTATCCATATAATTTAATGTTAAATTCGACTGAAATTTTGGTTTCATGTATTGATAATGAAAATCATACATTTTCCATTTTGAGAGTTCCAACACAGCAAAGCCTAAATAAATTGGTTTGTTGTAAGTTATTTGCATAACCTTTAACTGAATTGCAAACATGTTTTCTGAAAATTGAGTTATCTCGAAAAATTATGCTTTGAAATTATTGCTCTAGCTCCTAAATGATTACGCCTTGTTGTTTCCCAATCTGTAACAATTTTTATATCTTTGCGTTTATGAACATTTTCCATAGTTTTTCCATATACAGTTATTTAATAATTTAAAAAAATCTTTTTCAAAAGCATTTTTTGCTCTTGTTCTGTGGTATGTATTCAAATCTATATATGTTTTTAACCATGTGTATTTTTTTTAATATCAGTCCATTCTTTTTGGTCTTAGGTCTGCAATAAACTTCCTACTTTTAGATTCACCAATAAATTTATTTTCTGGGCAAAAGGGTAAATCATTATGAAATTCATGTAAATAGTGTGGATATTTTAAATCTACCTCCCAAAAATATCCAATATCAGATGTATCCGATATAGTAGTTACATCAATAACTTCATCATAAATCCACTCGAATTCTCCATATGGGAGATATTCTGACATGGCCCAACCATACAAATTGTTATCATCTAGATACATTAAATATTCTGAAGGCTCACTACTATCAAAGTCTTCTAAATATTTATTATTTGCTCTATAATATATCTTTGAACGTTGTACTAGCCCTCCTCTAATACCTTCTTGTATAAAATTATACATATTGACGACACTTAAAAGTTCTAACCTTATATTAGTTGTTCTTAACATTGCATCCCACGGTAAACATGCAGTAGTTTACTATTGGCATGGGTCAAGTTTGTATATACTTTTACAGATACTTCTAAAATTTTGAAAAATATCTTTTAAGAGGAGAACATCTGTTTTTAATTATAATTTAGTGTAATGTAACAATTTATTACATTTAAAAGTTGTCCAAACTGATTTAGCATGATCATAAGCTTCATCAGTACAATGCGAATTATTTAAAATATTATAAAACTTTTCTTTAGCAGGAAAATTAGTTTCATTAAAGCGCTCCATCGAATCAATATAAGAATAAGGAAATACTCCTTTTCTTCTGAGTAAATCAAATTGTTGTTTTTGATTATAAATTTTATTTAGAATTTGAAAATCACTGTCATTTAAATTTTTGGCTAAAGATTCTAAGCTGGAGACCATAAAACGAAAAGAGTCTAAAAACCGAATTTCAAATCCCTGATTTTCTTCGACTGTTATAAACTTTGATAACGATATATATAGTTCTTTCTTAAGAGGAATTACCTTTATATCTCCCTCAAATTGTGAAAGTTCTTTCATAAATAAGTGACAATCATAAGAGGAAAAATTATGAAAGAATACTGGTATGAATTTGGCTATTTTATAATTAATATTACATGAGCTATGGGCTGCTCCTCTAAATTTGCCATGATCAAGTATTTTGTCCGCTCCTAAAATTTGTTTACATATGTGACAAATTGTTGAGGATTATACAAAATTGTTTCATCATTGGAGAGTGCTCACATTGGTACGACCTTATTTAAATAGTTTCCGTAAATTTCTTTTGCATCTATAATTAAATTTTCTATGAATATAGTAGGAGCATCATTACCGAAATATATATTAAACTTATGTAAGTTATCATTAATACTGCACTTAATATTATAACTAAAGGCACACGCTATATGTTTTTCCAAACATGTCTCAAAATCAGCACATACAACGAATGGTACACATAACTGCTTCTGGTAGTTTTTAAAATATAGGATGTTATCATCACCCTCTGGCATTTTCGGTACCACTTTTTTGCAGTTAAGATCATGGTCTTGCATTATCTTCTCATTTGTAGAGAACTGAAGACATGCATTACAAATGTAAACTCGTCCATGGTGGGAAGTTAAATTTTATCTTACTAATCTGAAATATTTGAATAATAATTTAATTTATAAAATATATATGGTTAATTTTTTATTTAAATTACTTCTCGATATCTTTAATAAAAACGTAGTGACACCATTCTTCGTCCATAAGAAGAAGAAGATTTATGTGATGATTCTTTACCGCAGATGTGAGGTAATATGGTCCAACTATAGTATTACCTTCGCAGCCAAATACATTAATACTAACCTTTTCATTCTTGCTTTCAAATATCTTTATGTCTTTTAATTTCATTTATAAATTCTAGTTTTTCAAAATTTAGCAGTTGATTTTCTACAGATATTCTTTCCTCATTTATTTTAATATTTCCAAATCCATTTGCTTCATTATATAAGAATGAAGCAATGATACACCACTTGAAACAATATTCATCATCATTTGGATAGTTGTAAAAGTAATCTTTTTTCTTTATCCAATGTGGTAATGGTACATATTTGGAGCCTCTAATGAATGAAGCCTTATTTATATTTATTTCCAAATGCTTCATTTGTATTAGGGACCATCCACTATCCCTCTCCTAGAATTCTGACATTTTTTTACATACATACGTGTATTGTGCTTTCAAAGATTTTTCAATACTATCACTTATGGTTATAAGTGACATTTTTGTTCTATGCGTTATGGTGGTTAGCATTATTTCATCTTCTATAATTTTAATATATTCGCATTCTACTTCTAAATTGTATTTCAATGTTATGTTTTTATTTATAGCATTCTCCAAAATTTCAAAAATATCATGGCTTACATCTTCTAAAAACTCTTGAGGATGTAGAATTTCCTCTTTTTGGTTTCTGTAGAGGTATGTCAAAATTCTTTCTTTGAAAGCACTTTTAATACAAGTAAATTTATTAGAAGTGGAAGGCTCACTTCTACCACTGACATGGGATGTGCTGGCATGAGTCCTTTCATGTTCCTTTAGATGTTTTTCTTTTGAGAACCATTTCCAGCATTCCGAACAATGAAGGGTCTCATGTCCTTCAAGCATCTCTCTTTCCACAAAAATTGATTTGTGTGATGGCGACTTATTTTGTTCACAGTTATTCGGACCAATAATTTATATTCTTAACTGAATTGACAGATTTTTTTTATACTAGTGTATGAAAATTTCTACTTTCATTATTTAGTTTTGAAACAATCTCATTTCGAAGATTGTATTTAGATTTTTCCATAAAAAAACAAACACTGGGTGATTTAAAAAAATAACTTTATTAGCGTTTTCTTTTGTTTTTAGTAAGTTCACGTCCTGTACTTAAAAAAAGCCTGTACAATGATCTTAACTAGTAGACGGTAGAATGCTAATTGAATTTTTCCATACAAATGATGCTGCTTCTATAGCAATTCTACATGTTTACATATCCTTAGTTGCAAAAATAAGTAATGTAACAAGATAAAAAATAGTACATACGTTAATGTTAAACAATATCAGTTGAGTTCAAAATACACAGGGTTTCATTAAAATGTAATATGATAAAAGATAAAGGGTTGTATTCTAAATAAACGTTAAATTCAAGTATAAGGTGTATGATAGAGTTGTATGGTTTGAAAATGATCGTTAAACTTAAATAATAAAAATGATAATATAAATAATAAATGCGGGTTGCTACAGTTTTATATTATTTAAAAAAAAAAAAAAAAAAATATATATATATATATATATAGTTGTCATTGATTTTTATTGCTCTAAAAATTTTCAAAATTTTCTTCAGAGGTGAGAATAATTTTATTGAGTGAAGTCAAATTCGGATAAAGAAGAAAAAAAATTTTTAAATTTGAAATTTTTGTATATGAATACACATTTACATAAGAGGAATATTTTTTTTAACGATACGAAAATAGACTGGAGTTGATAGGAAATCTGGGTAAGAGGATTCATATTGGTTTTTCTTATGCTTAGAATTTTATGTAGTATATTTCTTTTAGAAGATTGTTTATCATTTCACCATCCAAACCACCACCACCAATTGTTAGAATTGGGATTTGTGGAGACAAATTTGTGTAGCAAATTGCCATAAGGAAAGCTTTTTGATGTCTACAAAAGCTATCATCATAATCTTTTCTACCAAAATCACCGAAAGAAACTTATTAGAGTGACCATAATTTGGTATTTTGAGCAAAAGTTAAGCGCATCAAATAGTTTTGTTTATAATAGAAAATACAAAACATATTATAAATTAAGGTGGCCAGATCAGTAATTTCGTGTGATAAGCAAAATCTGTTTTCATTATTCTTTTTAAATCGGCAATCGCAATCTGAAATTAGCGACGGTATTTTCTGTCAAGTACGTTAATATATAATAAAATTAGATGCTAAATCTTAAAATTAAAATTTAAAAGAAATAATAATGATTCTTGTTTGCCGGCTAATGTAATTAAAGTTAATATTAATATCTCAGTAATCTAATTGCCTTTGTGCATTTACCATTCGTAACTTTTGTTTATAATAAAATTCATTAATATCATTAATATTCATTAATATATATAAATCTACTTTATAAATATATATATATATATATATATATATATATATATTTATATATAGATATTCAAAATTATATATATAAACCAATTTAAAACATTTACTCATAAATACACACTACATACATACAACATCAATATACATTTCCTTAATACATATATAAATACTCGTACGAGTATATAAATGAGTGGATTTTATTATTAAAGGAAATATAAGTTTTCTTTAGCAAGAACATCCACACTTATATACTCCCCCATTTTAAAACAAAGCTCTAACATACAAATATTGAGTGTGCGTAACCAACTTATCTACAGTCATTCGGCACCTGCTGACTTCATGGGATAATACAAATGTAAGTTGAGTTTTTTTTATTATTCTTAAATGCTTATAGTCAGACATTTTTAAAATACACTCTCTTTCACTCAAATTATTATTTAATAAACGTAATATGAATATAAGAATTTATGAATGAATTTTTTTTTAAATACGCATAATATTTGTACTAAATTTTTTTTGTTGCTGTTATGGCTTATTTCAATATATTCATGTTACGTTCTCTATACACTTTGTTTATATAAAATTTTGTAAAGAAAAAAAAAAAAAAAAAAATTAACCCCTAAAACGTCACCAACATTCTCCTATATAACTAAATGGTGACCATTCTTGCTTTAAAAATTAAATTACCAATTTTAATTTGCTATCATTTAAATTTAATTAATAAATGAAATTATTTATATTTGGTTGTTATACAATATGAAATTTTAAAGTTTTTAACACGAAAGGTGAAGTTAATGGTATGTGATATGTAGGTTAAGTTATTTTTTTATTTATTATATTCTTATTGGGCTGATAAAAATGGTTTCATATCAGCATGGCAGGTGGGCTAGGATTAGTGTAGCAGTTAACACCTTAGGCTACACTTTGAGTCATCAGCGTTTATGTTTCTTCTCTTCCTATCCCTCAACTTGAGTCATTTTTAATTTTTTTCTTATGCTGCCTATAATTTAAAATCTTATGTTACGATTATAATTTATGAAAATCTAGATTAGGGAACTTAATTAAACCCCCCCAACGACGAGCACAGCCGATCTAATAGGTAGCCAGTTCCCGGAAATGTTACCATATCATTCACATGTGAAAAGAATCGTTACAGAGAGGATTTTTGGCGCCCAACGTGGGGCATCAGTATTCGTAAGATTTTAGAATTTATAGTGCAATTTTCACCTAGATACTGAGGGCCGTTTGAATCTTTTGAGGGTTGTGATGTCATTTAGAAACTTTATTTTCTGTCTTTAAACTTTTCTATAGCTTTCGCAATCTTTCTTGTTTGTGTGGATATACTGTTTTTTACTGTTTTTGTAAGAATCAATTCCTTGGTAGACATTTAGTTATGCAACTGCTAACTGAGTTAGTGTTCGAACTTGAGTAGTTTTACTGGTTTATAAGGGTTCAATTGTCGTTTGAATATTACTCTATTCTAATTCTTTTTCTATTTTAATTGATATTTCTGCTGTATGGACCTAAAATATATCGATTTTTAATTGAGTATTTTCCTATAACAGATTATCGACTCCTATATTTTCTTTAGCTCATGTATTTTAGAATATTATATTGACATGTTGTGAAAATAACCAGCATCTGAGCTATTTTTTATATTTCTTATAGTAAATGTTGATGACATATTTATTGATACAAACCGTAGAAGAGTTCGTTAAAGTTGTTTGTTTTTTTTTCTTTCATTTTGATTATAGTTTATTTCGTTGTTTATTATTTGACTTTATTATTTCGTTTTTGTTATTTTTTTTATACATATGATATTCGTAAGATTTACCTTTTGAACTTTGAGAGTTTGAAATTTTATTCAACGTTATAGTTTTCGAGTATTTGTTTAGAGCTTTTGTTCTTTAGAAGTTAATTTTTTTCTTTTGTTTATTGAATTCTTTGCGTGATTTTATTTTCGTTTGTTTTTTTGATAAAATTAGTAGAAAAAAAGATGCCGTTAGTTCGTAGTGTAGCGGATATTCCGTCTCAAATTGAGTAAGAGGCTCGTGATACTATGATATCTTTGGAACAGGGAGCTGGAGGAGATACAGGAGTTCATGCGGATCCAATTGGTAGACCGAGAACTCGACAGCAATCGAGAAGAGTAGTTACGGAACAAAGTAGTGTAGAAGATAATATAATACAGCGCATTGTAGATGAATCTTTGAGAGGGTTTAGGCAAGAGGTTATAAATATGTTAGCTGATGGATTTCGAGAATTGAATTTGGCAAATCGGAAAACGAACTTTCGGGAAAGACCTACAACACGTATAGAACAATCCGATAGTGAACACATTAACCTTGACGAAGATAATAATAGTTTAGATTCACACAATGGACGAACAGAGAGGGATAATAATACTAATGATGCTGGTAGAAATTCAGAAAGAGTTTTGAATGTAATTCGTAATTGGCGAATTAGATTTACTGGCGACACATCGGACGTTACTACAGATGAATTTATATATCGGATAAGGACATTAACAAAGGATAATTTGCGGGGCGATTTTAGGCTTCTTTGTGAACATATTCACATTTTATTTGAGGGTAAAGCGTTAAAATGGCTTTGGCGGTATCATAGAATTAAGGGTAGAATAGTCTGGGATGATTTATGTGAAGCTTTGAAGCGCCAATTCAAGGACTATTACACGGACTTTGACATAAAAGATGATATATTACGAAGAAAACAACAATTGAACGAAACATTTGACGAGCACCTACGATGCCATTATGGTTTTGTGTGACAAGTTACGAACACCTTTTACACTTGCAATATTTACATTTATAAGAAGGCATATTGTTCAAAATTAACGTGTAATCACTTCTAATTAAGTCAGCAGACTAATTAAAAAATAAATATTTAAATATTGATCAAAGTTTTGACATTCTTATATACTTACGCATACAGATACACCTAACGGAAAAGTATTTTGCTTCGTTAAACATTTTTAATTTACCGGCGATTATTAAATTGAAAGAACAATTCTTAATGCAGAGGTGTATTAATAAAGTAATTTTTAATTAAAAATTACTTCAAACATGAACAGACAGAAGCTTACATGTGAATTTTGTATTAATGAGACCTTTTCCACAAAATGGAATAAAAAGACATTTTATAAAATATCATAATTTTCATAAAAATAAAGCGAAAGGCTTTTCAAACTATTTGGAGCCTGCAGATACTTCAGGCGGCGCAATATTGAATTTAGTTCCGGAGTATAAGGAACTAATGGAGGAAGATGAGGATCTTCTACTAAATCTGGATGTCAGAGCATACTCAGTTCCAGAGGAATATAAAAAAATAATGGACGAAGACGAGGATCTTCTTCTCAATTTAGATATAGAATAATTTTTAAGTATTATGTAAATAAAATAATAATAAACACTATATAAGTTTAATATGTTTTTATTAAATAAATAAAAAACCTGTTTTATTTATAAAATTTGAGCTATAACTAAGTTCAAATATTGTAAGCCCATTTGAAGATTGACGGCCTTTGTAAATAATAGTCCGGTTTTTATCATTCAATTGCGTTAAATAGGGATCTTCCTTGTTTAAAAATTTCACGAATCGTTGCGGAAGATAAAATCATTTATTGTTATTTAAATATCTGATAACGTTTGATCCATATTGTGTTTCTTTCCACTCAAATTTTAAAATTTTGAATGGCTGATGTAAGGGAATATCATCAATTTTTGTATACTCCGCCTTAATACCAAGAGCCAATTTAATAATTTGTTCATACATCTAAAAAAAAAATAATAATAATAATAAGAAATATATAAATACATGAAAACTTAAATGGATTTTCCAATAGTGATAGCTTACCATTCTGTTAACTATACTTTGAAGTAATCCTCAGATCAATGGTAACAAATATGATTTGATTCCTCTTTTTATACAAATTAAAAAAAATACTCTTTAACACTTAAATAAGTAAATTGAACACTTTGAATATTTCTCTTTAATATTTCAAATAGAGAAAAATATTAATTTAGGTTTCATATAGAAAAATTGAGTTATATACTAATTATGTAAATAAAATATACTCCCATACCATACTCAACAACATAAAATAAATCTTCGTTAATGTCAAAGAACCTTACACAAAGTTATTTTTTTCCATATAAACAAAACAATTATCAAGTTTATTTTCCACTTTACAAAAACAAAAATAACCATATAACCTATTTATACAAGTCATCAGTTTTTAATTTCATCACAATTAAAAGTGCAAAAAAAAAATAAATAAAAAATTGTCTCCCCTGTTAAATTATTTGTATGTACTTTTAACATAATTACATACATACATATTATTATACAAAATAAACACATTGGTTTTTCAATTTCATAAAATGCAAAACAATTTTTCCTCCTATTAATGCATATACAAGAAAAAATTACAAAAACAAATTCATTGGTTTTCAATTTCATACAAACAATTTGCTCTTCAAAATTGCTCTTACTCCTCATTAAAAACAAAAACAACTATTGCCTTCCTATTTCCCTACTTCTGGGCCATTTATTTATTATTTTTTTTTTATTCTGTAACGACTTTTACTTGGATATACTCAGCCTATGTTCCGGGTCGCCACAAGAAATAAAAAGACCCTTTTTATCTGTTACAAGTTGTAATATTCGGCTTCCTTCCTTCGGTACAGTTCTTAATCTGGTTCTTCTTAGCTCCGGACGTGTTTATCCTCCACTGCTACCCGAGGTGAACACAACCCGAAAGTTGTTCCAGGTTCCACTGTTTAGCTGTAATTCACAGATGAGACTTGATACGCGTCGTGATTCAATAATAACCACTTTGTGATTAGTTAACCACTTAGTGAATCTGAGCTAACAGTCACTACTCCGTATTTACAACAATTATTGTCTAACTACAGAATTATCGACTGATTGATCTCTTTCGTGACTAGCAAATCACTAGGCGAGCATACTATTTCCATTTTCTTGACTAGCGAATCACTAAACAAAATTATTCTTTTAGTTATTAAAGTTCGAAATCGTTTTGTGACTGACAAATCACTAAACGATTCTTTAACTACGTTATTTTTTAATACTTTCAACTTCGTTTCGTGACTAAACAATCACTTAACGACTATTATTACTACTCCGTTTTCGTGACTAAACAATCACTTAACGACTATTTCTACTATAGGAATTTTGTGACTAAGCAATCACTAGTTCCTGTTTAAATTCACCCACTTCGTGTTTAAACAAACACTTATACCCCTAATTATATCTATTCTAACTTACTTGATAATTTTCCTGACTGTTCTTTTAGAATTTTTGGTCGCTCTTTTATACACAGTTCTCCTTTCTATTTTGTTGTTATAAACCCTTTTATTACAATTTTCCTAATATAAGCTAATTATTATTGTATGATCTACCATCTTGTAATAGTAAAAATATTTAGTCTATGCATTTTGTTGTCATTCGCTAATCCCTTTGTTTACTAAAATTTGCATCCTATGTTTGTTGTTAGTGTCTTATTTATGAAGAAATATTTACGTTATGTTTGTTGTTAGTATGTGTCTATGAAAAAATTTATGTTGTTATTGACATAGTGTCTACATTAGACAATTTTATATCAAGACAAACGTCAAACTTAACACGAATTTGTGGAAGGTGGCAACAGCTGCACAAAAACAATATGGCGTATTCATTCTTGTTTTTTATATATGCAGTTTGACAACTGTAACAACCAAAATAATAATCAGCTGTTTAACTAATGTTACCATATATATAATCGCACTGATTTTGACATTTGTTTTGATAAAAGTTTGCCTAATGTAGACACTAGGTGAAGATCAATAAACACAACCACAGGGTGTGACATTAGTTTATGTGCAAACTATTCGTCACAATTCTTTGCTCATAACATCCATTTAACTTATCGTAGTAACCAATACGCACTTACATTATATACTTTTAACTCAAGCGCAAAAACTTAATCCTATTGCGTAACGTTCTTCTGTCATCGGGCGCCTGCTGACTTCGTAGGACAATGTCAAAGTAAGTTGAGTTACTTTTGTTACATAATACTCCATATTCAAAATCTCTCTGTTACACTCAAATTTGTAACATGATTGTTAGTATGAATGTAATTGGTAATATGAATATTGTTGACATAATGTACGTAAATTTAAACATTCATATATTGCATAAAATACACCCTACATACACTTATACAAAAATTCACCAAGTTTCTCATTTCTTTTATGAAATTGAATTTCTTTTTATACTATTAAATGTCTTTAACGACATTTCATTGATTAAATTCAACCAATTTGTGCAATTAAATAATAAAATTAATATTATTACTATAATTATTGTCTGGGTTCTACATTCCATTCGAATGTAATTAGCGTGTAATTAGGTAATTTCACATACTTAATTACACGCTGTTATGGGTAACGAATGAAACTGTATTTTCACTCAGTTTCATTCTTATTTTTTTTTAATAAACTGTTTAAAGCAATCTGGCAAAAACAATGATTAGTCAATTAAAGTGAATGTATGCCATATTAAAGTGAAGAATTTTACAATTACTACAATTTTTCCTTAAGAAAGTACAAAATGAGTGGTGTAATTTTAATCTCATTACAAATAATGGAAAAGGAAAAATTTAAAATAGAGAGGCTAAATAGGAGGAAACTTCGGAACTATTCAGGCCCTTTCCAGTTACCCGAAAAGTCGTAAGTAACTATTTTAATCTTAAATGTGTTTTCTTTTCATAACAATTTTTTAATTAAGTTTATAGCTTATTTTACACTAAGTAGGGATGCTTTTAGGATGGTGTTAGAAGAGATATCTCCCGTAATCAATAAAACCAGTATTACAATGATTTTGCAATTGGCCAATTCAATGGCAGTGTCCATTCCGAATGATTTAGGGATAGCTTCAACTACTGCATAAAGGCCAAAAAGTTTAGCTACTGCAGCCTCGTTAAATGATATGTGCTGAATATTATTGTGTCCTTACGAGTTTCCGTTGCCTCATCTCTATTTTCTGTCAATTTATTGCGAATGGCACCGTTCTAGTCAGTCCAAACCTTTTTCTAACCACTGGTGTACTTATCGGGGGGACCTGAGCTATTTAATTCATATGCCAAATTCTTATATAGCTGATCTTAAAATATATTTCAAGCAAAACATGGTATGTTTGTCTTTACTATTCTAAATGATATTCTAAATTTTACATCATTAGCGAAATTTGACGAAAAGAAGTAAATATTTTGATTTTTTCTCTGTTCCAAATAAAAAGAGATTACGGTTATCCACAGACCATTCTTCTTTAAATACATTTCTTTAGGTTTGGAAATAGGAAGTAGTCACTAGGGGCTAAATCCGGAGAATATGGCGAATGAGGTACCAATTCGTAGCCCAATTCATAGAGTTTTGCCATTGAGACTGCGCACGTATGCACCCGTGTATTATCTTGATGAAAAAAACTTTTTTCTTGGCCATTATGCCAAGAAAAAATTAAATCGGTCTAATAAGTTGACATAATATTCGCCGTTTATTGTTTTTCCCTTTTGAAGGCAATCGATGTGGATTATCCCGCGTGCATTCCAATAAACTGTTGCCATCACTTTATTGGCCGACAAACTTACCTTGGCCTTCTTCGGAGCACGTTCACCCGGAGAAACCCATTGTTTAGACTGCTGCTTGGTCTCCGGAGTACAGTAATGGATCCATGTTTCATCCACAGTTACAAAATTCCGCAAAAACTCATTCGGATTGCTTTTAAACAATTCCAAACAATCCTTTGAAGTTGTCACACGTTTACGTTTATTTTCAATTGAGAGCAAACGCGGCACTCATCTTGCAGACTTTCTTACACCCAGCTGATCATTTAAAATCAATACCACACTGCCATATGAAATGCCTATAACATCAACAATCTCACGCACTTTTACTCTCCTTTCGGACAACATCACGTGGATTTTTTCGACATTTTCTGGTGTACTGACCTCAATTGGCCGTCCAGAACGTTTAGCGTCATTTGTACTTGTGCGACCACAACGAAAGTCAGTAAACCACTTTTTTACCATTGAAATCGATGGTTCGGAGTCCCATAGTATTTATCGAGCTTTTCCTTGGTTTGATTGACGATTTTTTTTCGCAAAAAATAATGTTTAATGGGCACTCGAAATCCACTTTTTTCCATTTTTAGAAAAATACACGAGGTTGTATGTTTAAACAGCTATTAAATGCAAAGTAAATGACGACACTTGATCAAAATTTTACAGTAGTCTAAAAACAGGTGGTATTTGAAGGGAATAGTGTTGCATTTCATATAACTACGAGAGAAGTTCGAAAAGTCACGGACTTATTGTTCCGCCCTCGTACAATATTTATTGCACATTTTAGGACTACATAACAAAACATACCATTTTCAACATACATATTTTTGTTTAAATCATTTTTTTAAGAAAATATTTGAAGTTTTTTTCTAGAAAAAAAAAACAATTTTTTTTCATACATTTTTAAAATTATACCATTTATGATACGGTATCTTGGTTTGTAGGGGTATTGTGATAATTTTATGTTTTACATCATCCCACATTTGGCTGTTTCCTGTTATAAAAAATAATAGCATGGGTTGTTGACAAGTTGTTGAAGATTTTATGAAGGCAAATCACAATAACATAATTTTTATTTTATCTTTAATGTAAATATATTATATTTATAATAAGTATTTATACCCCTCACCACTATAGGTAGTAGGGGTATTATGTGTTTGTGCTGATGTTTGTAACGCACAGAAAAAATCATCCAACACCCACCTTAAAGTACACCAATCGACTCAGAATCACTTTTTGAGTCGATCTAACGATGTCCGTCCGTCCGTCTTTAATGACACAAGGACGAAGCCTATTTGAAATTGCTTATGATCGATCCATTATTTCACCTAGCTCCCATACAAATGTTCTCCCGCAATAGGGTTTTAACTATTATAAATGCCTTAAATATAGCAATATTTTAATGAAATTCGGTGTAAGGAAGTGCCAAATTTCATGAAGATCGATCCATAATTGACCATAGCTCCCATATAAAACTCTCTTCCGAAAATCACTTTAAAGTGCATAAATCACACACACACGTTAGTATCAGGTTTATATTCGACACAAATAAGTTTTATATGAGTATAAATCATAGTGACAAATTTTATAAGGATCGCTCCATAATTTATCATAGTCCCCATAGAAGCCCACTTTCGTGAATCACCTTAAGGTTCATAAATTCATATAAATGTTAGTATTTACGTAATATTCTATATTCGTATATTTCATTATACACTTAGTAAAAGTATCTTTCCACAATTGTCCACATGTCATATAAGACCCCTCCACGAAATTGGACATGCACAATGGTGTGGGGTATTATATGGTCGGGCTTGACCGACTATATCTTTCTTACTTATTTAAATAATTGGATTATGTTGCATGGTGATCCTTTATTGTTAATTGCAACTGTAGATTTGTTTTGTTGTAAAATGCTTCTTAGGAGGAGTGGTTTTGATTTTAAAATCAGTATACTTTTTACTATTATTCTACTTGTTCATCAGTAAATTATATGAAAATCAAGTTAAAAAAATGCCTAAATGCTGTGAAAGTCAAAAAATGTTTGCTTCTTTGAAATCTTTGAAAAAGCTTGTAAGGACACATATGCCTACATCTACCAGTGTGAAAATGATAAAAATATCCTCCAAAACTAACGCTATATTTGAATGTACAACTAGCGGGAATGCATATAAGAAAAAATGTACGTTCCTAAACCATAAAAATATCCATGAGCCATGTACAATTTGTGGCAAAATATCATTAAAGAGTTCAGAACTGAAAGCTAATCACTCATTTAGTAGTTTTACTATCGATATATTTACATAGGATGAGGTGGAGAATGTAGAAGGCACTAATATTATAACTGAAATTCCAAGTGAAATGCATTGTTATTACTCTCCAGGCGTGATTCAAAAAGATGTCGAAGAAGAATTTATTATACCAAGTAACCAAATTGGTTATTTTAAACAAATTTCAGACTTTTTGGATGATAACAATGGGGATCATCTCATATTAAATTGTGAATATAATGAAGTTACCATAGACACTCTTCAAAAATAATTAGACAAATCAATTGAAGAGGTATTAATGAATATAAATGAGAATAATATACAAATTTTAAAAATTACAATGTAGTACTTTTTGGCAGATAATAGTGGTGATGAAGTCATACTAAAATGTAAAGAATATGTTGAAGTATGATAGGGATAATTTAACTTTAATTTTATTATATTCAAATGAACTTTATTTAAATAAAATAATCTAAACATTATAAGTGAATGTGTTTTATTTACTGTTTTTTTTTTCTCAGAGTATAATGTGTTACGTGTTATTGGAAAAATATTATCAATTGTTGATACATATACTTTTATAATATAGAGAAATTAAAAGAATAAATTATATAATTAAGGAATATTGTTTTAATTTTAAAAGCATATAACACATTTATATAAATGTATATATATAAGTGACGTATAGTTGTATCTACACATTATTTTTTCATTTTCAAAACAAAAAAAAAAAAAAAAAAAAAAAAGAATTATAATTTAAACCACGTTTTACTATGAACGATGTTTTCCATAGAGAAGATGAGCGTATAAAAACATGCTTTGGATAATAAGCAATTGGCGGGGATATTTTATACAGACGAAGGTGAAAGAACGAAATGTTTTTTTATGGTGTTAAAATTTTGCATTGGGAACGTGAAGATCAACCATGTGGCATAATACCTGCATTGCTCAACAAATTGTGCTCTATTAAGTAGACGTTCTACAACAATTTACCTATAAATTGGAATTTGTTAAATGAAATCTTACTTCCATCCAGTTATGATATATGTGGTATAAGTAAAACATTTTGAAATACGACCAAATTCTTTTTCTGAGAGAATAATACCAGCTGCTAGCATACCCACATCAACCAGTATAAAAAAAAAACGGGAAAATGATATTACAAGTTGTAATTACAATTCAGAGTATTTAGAATATATGATCGAATATCCTCATGCATATTTTTTTTTACCGAAAACTCCAAAAATAAAAAACAAATAGCTGAACATCCTAAATCTTTTTTAATTTTGTAAAATATTGCATTGTATATCAACTTATCTCTCTAATATTGTTTATTCTTTTATATGTGTTGGAATATATTATGTATACTGAAAATAAGAAATTAATAAAAAAACTACTATTGATTTAAAAAATGTTTAATATTTTTGGAATTAAAAATAGTTGTGTTTAATATTAATGTCTTCATATAAAAACAAAAACCAATATTATTTGTTAACAAAAGGTATATGAAGTATTAATCTTTTTTTTTTTAATAAAATAAAAGATATTTGTTTATTATTTTTTTGGAATTTAATTTTAATGTGTATTTCCATATATAAAATAATAGGAGTTTATTAAATTTTCTTAAAAAATAAAGGGACGAAGTCTTGGAAGTCATTAAAAAACTGATGATGACTTTTCTTAAATAGAACATTTTTGATCTATACTTCTTCAAGTATTTTTAGCTACTGATAGTTATTTTAAATTTTGTTGATATTACTTTGATATGTCAGAAGATCGTAATATAATTTTGTACATAATATATTTGTTAACACTATAAACGATACCATAAAGTACAACCTTGATATCCTGACAACTCTGTAATTTTGAATTTTTAATTGTATCGGGAGAATGCCGAAAAAAGGAAAAACCGTGTTGTCTCGTGCTTCGGAAGATAGAGAGATACAGAATATATTCAACCTAAGAATTTGTAGAAAAGAGATTGATTAATAAATTGATTAAATAAATGTCTTGTTTTGATTATTAAAATAAATATTGGACTAGTCATTTAACCATCGATCAATCAGTTGACAATTATTCAGAAGTGGGATCTGAATTTTAAAAAGACTCAATGGACAATTTATATACGTTTGCTGTGAAACAACTGCAAGCGAAGTGCGGAGAAATTGGTGTTTCGTACTGTGGCAACAAAAATCAATTGATTGTTCGACTCGAGTGCACAAATGTAAGAATACACGAGAAATGCCAGGATGCAACAAGTATTAATCAATTGGAGGAATTAGTGGCCAATATGAGTTATAGAAATCCCGACTTTGAACCATCTCCGCAACAAACTTTTGTCACACCTAAAGAACCGTCACCACGTTCAGCGGTTCATGGAGTACCAACAACGTCTACGTCTGTTAGTTCTCATGCACATACATAATATCCCATTAAAGTCAACACAAACCTCTGTTCAACAGCAGAACCCGTTTGTTTCGATTGATGCAACTGCTCGTTTTGTTTATAGTCATCAATATTCCACTGCTGGTGAAAATCGTCTAACGATTATGAATAACGTTTCACGTTATCCCAACGTTCTACTGTCGTCAAACTTCCATCAATAGTTTGTAAACACGTCACCCACGTATTTTAATCAAGTCCCTGTAACTGGTACCTTCGTTCCTCAGTCAACGTCATCTGTTGCTCAACAAACGTCATATGTAACTAACACTCTTCAACCGTTTAGTACATCTAGTGAAGCGCACACAATGCAACACGTTTTACCGTCGTCACAACCAGTTTTGCAGCCTGTATTTGGTGCGAGCAACCCGTATGGTCACGTTAAGGAAATTATTTCCTTATTGCTAGATTTCAACCTTATTATTGATGAATCCGTAAGTTCGTTACAATTCGTTAAACGTGCTGAAATGTTGAAAGCAGCTTATTGTCGTGACGATCAGTCACTAATTTTCGCAGTGCAGCAGAAAATGAAGGACCCAGCAAAATATTGTGTCGATTCTCTACAGAAAGTATTTTTGTCTTGGTCACAATTCGTCAACAAATTTCTTTTAGATTTTCCAGAAACTGACAATGAGGCAGACATTCACATCAAAATGTTCACATTGGTACGCCGACATAATGAATCTCTCCAGGAATACTTTCATAAAATGTTGGCTATGAGTAGAAAGGGTACCTTTCTGAATCGGAAATAGTACGTCACATTGTGTTTGACCACTGTTTGAAAGGGAAGATATCATAAGGCTTGTCACATTATGATGGATCCTCTGTTGAGGCATTTCGATCGTTCTTCCAAGGTGTGCGCGTATGTGAATGACTTGCTCATTCTTTCCGAACTTTCTGATTCATTTTACTCATATTAGGGTCACCTGCTACAGGTAAGGTTCTTAGGAGTGACTGGGGCCTCAGAGTGCGTGCTGTCCGTACCGTGTATGGGGGACTTTTCGTTGCTTGTGCAATGTTTGGTTTTCCTATAAAAGTCATGTCTGTTGTAGGCAGAAACAAGGTCTTATCTTGTCAAAGAGTCGCGATGTTGGCGAGCATGCCAGTGTCAACGGACGCACCACAGGTTCTGTTAGGTGTAGCACCCCTTGATCTAGAGGTAATACGTCGAGCTATTGCTTTCAAGATCAAGAAGGGACTACCGTTTCTTGGACATGATTGGGTTTCTGGTCTGGTGAATGTAGATAGTATGTAAAACAAGTCACTCTTAAAAGAATGTCTTATATCTAGGTGGAGGAGGAGATGCACGAACAGCGACAAAGAGAGGGTAACGTATGAATTCATACGTAACGCGGCCAAGTACTAACTGTTTAAAAGATTATTTAGTCCGTTTCATGAATTAAATAAAAACGAACATTAGAAACCGTATTAAATACAATTAATGTAATCCTTACCCCTAGTCTACACGTAGACATTTTTATGATGGCAATTCTCAAATTCTGTCTCTCCAATAAGAAATCTATTGCGCAATCTATTTCGCAAATTGATGTTTAAAATACAAAGCATAGTAATAATGTTTAACATAAGCTGTCAAATTTATTGTTCTCTTTTAAAATTTTGCTTCGAAAAGACAAATAAAGAATAAAAATGCGAAATAAATTAAAATTTTCGATAAAAAAGACAATTCAAGATATAAATTGCTCACGTACGTTTTTTCCTCCCCTTAACACAAAGTTCGAAATAAAAATATTTTCTCGTTATTCTGCCGATATTATTTCTCTTCGTGTAGACGTAGAGTTAATCAGGTGTGTCACAGAAATTTTTCGGAGGTGGAAATTTTCGTATAGTCGAATTCGTAACGTTTTTGTTTTGCTTCTTCAGCTTTAATACGTTTTTGCAAATCCGAAAGAAATTAAACACATTTTTCCTTAAGAAAATGTGGCATCATTATATGACAGCTGATTAATAAACAAGAAGAAAAATGAAAACAAAATAAGAGAATCAAGAAATGAAATTAAAAGTGATATTTGTGTTTACTATTAAAAAGTTAATTTTAAAAGTGCAAACAAAATAGTTTTATAGGATTTTAAATATATTACCTGGTGTTTCAATTGTGGCTGTATTAGAAGGAATACGAAATGAACATTTCCTTGAAAACTGAAGCGAAAATCATTAAGGGAGGCATCAGATCCTTTGTCTTTGACTTTTTACTAATTTTCTTTTGTTTGTATTCTTAAATGATGTTACCAAATCGTATTTGTTTACATTTTTCTTAAATACATATGGTAGCTATCCAAAAAAAAAAACTTAGAATTAAATTTAAGAAAATTATTAATTTTTGGATAAAATTAGATCTTTTTAAGTGAAATTAATAAATGAATAATTCATTTTTTATTTTCATTAACTTTTTGTGTTTTTTATCTGTAAAGCGGTGAAAATATCAATTTCACTTTAACATTTTAAAGTGGATTAAAAACGAAAATTTTTTCGTTTTTCGTTTTCTGAAGAAGCTAAATACGATTTCATTTTCACTTTCGTACGAATTTGTGTTCTGTGACATACCTGAATATTAGATGCGGTTTAAAAATATTAAATATATTTTTTTCAGTTTTGAAATAGATTTATAGTTACTTTGACGAAGTATTTTATGCAAATATTGTTATTTGTAAACAAATGTTACTTTGACATGTACTTGAAGGTATTAAAGTAATGGATCTTGAACGTAAGTGACCATGTATTGGAAAGTAGAACAGTTTGCAAGATGTCAAGAGTGCGTGATGAATTGGGTTATGTAACTAAGAAACTGAAGAATATTGTAGCCTTTGTTATGTCAATTGGATGACATATTCTTCTACTTATATCATTTTCATTCTTCTTAAGATTATTTAATCTGTTCTGTTTTTATAATTACATAAGGTCAACATTATGAAAAATTAACACGAAATAAAAAAATTTATCACTAAAAAAGGACTTTATTAATTTAACATTATTTTTTTAGCACTTTTAAATAATTTTTAAAATTTTTTAGCTTTATTTTAAAAGTGATTTAGCTGAATAATTTTAGAAATTTATATATATGTATTAGAAATTTATATTCAGAAATTTATATTTCCAAATATTGTTTTGTATTAATACAAAATCATATTATGTAAAACTCCTTTAAATAAGAAATGCTTGTAAAATTAAAATTTATTCATACAATGAAGAGAAGAGTCTAATATATACATATGCAGTGTAATATATTTTTATTTATTTTGGCATAATATCTGCTACAATACTTAAGCATTTACCTATATTAAATGCAAATTATTTTAACAACTAAATTATTATTTTAATAAATGTTATATAAAAGCACCATGGTTTTACATTATAAAAACATGATAATTTAAACTTTTGTTAAAATTATCAGTACTAACATATTAAACAATGCTTGGATTTAATATTTGAGCAATACTTGCATATGTACCAAAGACAAATCCACATAGCCCAAAAATAAGAATTCCAATATCTTTCCACATAATCCAATTGAAGCGACCAAATCCCAAAGGGCAAAACGTAATTATTTCAATAATAGGCGGAGCAATAAGAGCTAAAGCTGAGCTGCTTACTGCGCCTACCAGCGAAATAATTGGACCCAAATTTGGAATACAAGCAGCCAAAACAACTGAAATAAATAGCAATTAAATACTGTAAAAAGTAAGGAGTATTCTATATTAAATCTTACAAGTAAAAGTGACCAAAACAATACGTAAAATTGTGGCAGCTAAATCTTTTCCTCGTGATGTTTCAAATTGTCTTTGCACAAATGGTTCCACAATGTTTACAGGTACATAAAATTGCAAGGAATATGAAAGAAAAATTGCTACGGCCATGGATATTCGAACCAATTGAGAAAGTCTAAAGTAAACGAGGTAGTGCAAATTTAAATATGTATATACTGAATCAAAATCAATTTATACATACATATCATCTTGAGGTAAGTTCAATGTAATGCTTCCCTTTACATCGTCTCCATACTTAAGGTATCCAAAGAAACCTACAGATGTATATAGACATGCCACAATAATCATGCCAGTATTAAGAACTCCGGTCGTTCCTCCAAAATCTTCAGGTGTTTTCATATTATTCTCCAACGGTAGTACAACGCCGATGCCCTCAAATGCGTATATAGCTGTTCCAAAATATAAAGGTAGTGTTGACCATGACGCTATGGGTTTTACCGTATTAGTGTGTGGCAAATTTTGTAGCATATAAAAGAAGGATATAGCCAATCCCGCTACTGTTAATATTGCAGCAAATAAAGAAACTGGTGTTAGATATTTTAGATTTTTCACCAAATTTAACAGGATCATTGGAATAAGCATTAACATTAAATAAACGTGTATATCTAGTTTTGTAAAATAATGATCAACGACTTCTTTAGCATTTAGAGCCACAAAGAGGAAATATACACAACAAAATCCCATTTGTGTAATAAACAGAAATGTTGTGATAATTTGCCTATAAATATAAAAATACACAACAATTAATATACATTATTAAATTACGTTAAAATTATATATAATTCTGTAGAATGCCAACAGGTTTCAGCTTCTATCTGAAGGCGAAGAAACAGTTGCTTTCAAAGAAAAGATACCACCAATAATTGTGGAATCTACCAATAGTTTTTCAAGAGTATTCGGATTAATTGGGTATAAATATACTTAGAAACGAATGTCTATGATTGGTACGAAAATTGTATCAAACTCGTTATCGCTGTATAGTGAAGCTTTCAGTGTTCTCAAAGACAAATAATATTAATAATAATAATAATAATAATAATAATAATAATAATAGTAATAATAATAATAATAAAAATAATAATAATAAAAATAATAATAATAATAATAATAATAAAAATAATAATAATAATAATAATAATAATAATAATAATAATAATAATAATAAAAATAATAATAATAATAATAATAATAATAATAATAATATTTCTGTCTAATGGAGAAAACCTCTAAACCTCAATGCTCCAAGTGTGCTATGTGTGGACATGGTGCTAAAAATTGTAACCGTATCGTAGTGTATTCAGCCTGCGCCGTATATCACAATTATACAATTTGTTCACTCAACAAAGGTAATGGTGATGGTAGTATAATTTATAAGTATTGCAGCTGCATAAAGAAGAACTTAAAAAACATTACCCATACAGCTGATGACCCAAAGTATCCAAGTCGTCAAGAATACTTAGAATAGAAATCCGACATCGAGTGACATCTAGATCTAAGATCTAGATCTTAACCAAAACGATCAAGATTTCCCCGATCTTCCAAGACAAGAACTACAAAATAATGCATGTAATTCCCGCGCTAATGGTATTATGGATTCTGACGTAGCTAAAAACAAAAGCTACGCTACATGCTACAAATATTTTGTCGATGCTTTCGAAAGATGTCAGAAAAGTACGACAAGTTACGAGTTTTGGGTATGATGCTTCAACATGACATATAATTCAACCGGTAGACACAATATTCATGAGTCAGCAGTTGCCCAGCTGGAATACGTTTTTAACAAAAAGAAAATCGATATCGATATTAAATGAAATTTCTTTAAAACTATACCACAAATTTCAACTTGGCGGCCATAAAATTTATAGAGAGCATCGATCTACGCATGACGGAGAAGTTCTAATTGCAATTAAAGGTAATATTAAGTATACGTGGTTACCGAAAATAAAAACAAGTACTGCTGAAAGTATTTCAGTACATGTTATGATTAATAGAAGGCCAGCTATAACCCAGTTCATACTACCAATTTTAAAGCTGGTTTGTATAAATTAAATTCATTTTCAAATGACTATTTTATTTTCGGTAATCTGAATGTCCAACATATGCATTGGGATTGTATGTCAAATAATTCGGCTGGTAAAGAGCTCTCCAGCCACTTCAATCCAGCTACTAAATTTATTATCCAAATTAATATACTCGCTTGGGACGAAATATCAACGTTGTCAATGTCTACAGTAGAGGTTCTTTTATCTAACTCGTGTCTCCATTTTTCAAACCTTGAGACACATCCAAATGTTTTACAGTTGGACCATGTACCTATATCTTGCGTTATTTCTGGACAAGTTCAAAACATGAGATATTCAGTTCCCTTGTATTATTGCGTCAGCAATCAGAAACTGGGCGGAAAATGAAATTAGGTGTCAGAACATTGATCAACCAGGTACTAATCATGTAATCTATATTTTTCTTTTAATTAATATTAATAGTTAAAGAAGATTTTAATAAAACACTTTCGGTCATAAAAATTTTTGGCAACGAGAAATATCAGATATTAGTAAAATATTATTTAGTCAGAGAAATAAACACAAACGTAAATTTCAAAGATGTAGTGATTTTAATTATAAAAATCAATTGAAAAGTATTTTCGAGCTATTAAATAAACTAATTGATTTCTACTTTAATAAAGACTGAAATGAATCCTGGTCAAATTTTATTTCAAATTTGTCATCGGTCTCTACAAAATTTTGGAAAGTAAAAAAGCCCTTAAAAGAAACAAAATGACTTTTACTGATCTTCATGTAAACGGTGAAGTTTTGAAAACTTCCAAGCCAGGCAGGGATCCTAAACTACCTTTCAGCTATAGACTAATCAGCATACTAAGCCTATTGGATAAAGTTTTTGAAAAAATAATAAATAAGAGAATTTTAGATTTTTCTAGTCTAAATAATATTACTAACCCTTAACAATTTGGTTTCCGTAAGGAGAACTCTACTGTACATTAACTAAAAAGAGTAATTTTCTGGAAGCTACCAAAAGAAATCGTAAAAGCTCTGGAATTATTTTTCTTGACATTGAATTCAATATGGCATGATATGAACAATATGAACTAAAATTCCTGGAAATATCCAACGTACCTACTCTTTCTCTCTCTCTCTCTCTCTCTCTCTCTATATATATATATATATATATATATATATATATATATATATATATATATATATATATATAAAGTAATAGGTGATATCTATAGATACAACAAATGAGCGTTGATCTAAAAAGCTCTTTATTATCTTTTGCAGGTACGTTGGATAATTCAAGGAATTTAGTTCATATTGTTCTTCTCATGCCATATTGAATTAAAAATATATATGTACATCCGATATTACTGTTCGCAGGAATCACGAAGTAGCTTTTTACGTAGACGAAGGTGCTTTTATTTGCTGCGGTAAAGTGTCTAAGGTAGCAAAAATGTTTATATTTCCATATAACAGGTCGCAGAAATGTACTCCTACGAAATATATATTATATATTATATATGGCATCAAATATCTAGGAATTATTTTAAATAAAAAACTTTCATTTAAACAACACATACAATATATTTGTGAAGAAACAATTAATTATGGCCGTGCACTTTACCCCTTACTCAACAGAAGATCTAAACTTTATTTTAAAAACAAGGTTCTTATTTACAAAATGTGTATTCGTCCAATTTTGACCTATGGTTGCCAAGTCTGGTTTCATAAAGCTGCTAAAACTTACACAAGAAAACTGCAGATAATACAAAATAAAAATATTAAAATAATTCATAACCAATATTGACCTACTGCATAGAAACTTTAACCATAAAATGTTTAATCCAATTGCAAGGGAACTTACTTTGTCATTTATTGAAAAATGCAGAACGTCTACATATGAAATAATAAGAAATTCGCAAAACAATCCCTAAGAGACTTTTTTACTTAAAGAGGGATAATTAGTGGTTGTTTTTAAAATTTCTTATAATGTTCAAGTATGTACGAGCTGTTAGTCAAATTTTCATTAATACTGCATGAAATTTGGTATAGGCGTAGGAGAGGAGTGTACAATGTTAAGTTTGGAAAGGGGGCACAACGAACCCCTCAATGGCGGAGCTAAAGGGGATCAAAGTTAGGTACCTCTGACATAAAAAAATTTTAATCACTTGCCAAATTTTTGTTTCTCGTCCGATTTCAAATATTTTTATAAATTGTTGTAGACCCTGATTAGACCTATAAAACACATGCTTACATGTCCTATTTATCTCTTGTAGTTTTCGTCTCTTCGTTTTCATAGTTATTTGCGTTTGAATTTTTAAGCACCATAATTTTGCATGTTCTTGGTCCATTTTTTTTTTCATATATATCCTAGTATTTCCGACCGATTTCATTACTTTTTTTCTTAACTAGTTCAAGAACAAAATTATGTATTGAATAAAAAAAAAAAAAATATGAAAAAAAAATTTTCTTTAGCAATATATAATAATTTTGCACTTTTCTGAAAGTTAACCTCACAGAGATTACTTTAAGATAATAGACAAGCCCAATAACTCAATTGGTCATGGTACACACCCTCCCGAATTCGACCCATTTTATATGAAAATTTTGATTTTAAACCATATTTTCTCAAATCCTAAAGCACGAATCGACAAGCGGAATATATTTTAAGAATCTTCAATATGTTGTTAAAAGTTTTAAATCAAAATCTACGGGACTTCGGGAAAATGTGGATTCTATAGCCAAAAATGTAAAAAAATCCCATTTTTGGGAATTTTCATTAGTTTAATTGGGAATTCAGGAAAACCCTGGTTAACGCGCTTTTATTTATATTAATAAGATTCACATTTCATGCAGATTTCATTAAGATATCTTTATAAACAAATATGTTATTACAATTAAAAATTTTTTAAAACCCCAAATTGGGCCTTTTGTTTGGTTTATTTCTAAATAGCGTAAGAAATTTTAAAAATATGTATTCCAAATTAAGCTTATCCTTTAGCATATATAATTTTCGATCTTTTGCAAAAAGATTCAAGTCAATATCATGCCTCATTTCAGGAATATGCGCCTTTAAACTTTTATATTTCCAATTTATTGTATATATGACTATATTTTTACAAACTTGGATCTTTTGCCTTTAGTTTTGCGTGAATAATTACTTAGAAAATTATGAATATTTCTGTATACTTTTACTAATATCTATATACAAAATATTTTTATAAAAATAATTAATTAATATTTTTTATTTTAATATGGTTGCCACATTTCCCAAATTTAAGTAAATCTTTATCCTTTTCTAGGCATTCATATATTTCTATTAATGAATTTAAAATAACAAAACAAACAAAAAAATGTCTATTTTAACTTAATAAGTATTTTATTAATTGACATTTATGGTGATTACCTAAATTTAACAAATGTATTTATCTATTGGTGATGGTTAAAAATGTATATATTTATGATCTAGTGTCAATGTACAGGTATACTTTCCGGCATTTATCTATTACTGATGGTTCAAAATCTATATTTTTATGAGCTAATGACAATGCACAGGTAATATCCTTTCCGGTGATACCTAACAGCAACATATAATATCAATGAATTCGGTATAGGTACTCTTCCAAATTGACTCTTTCAGATATTTTACCAAATGAAAATTCACAAAATACGATATATCTAATAGATATATATAAATGCACAGCTAATCCATATCAACATCATAACAAAGTTGATTACCATGGTGATTACATTGAAACATGAACAATTGTGTTGTGTTCTGTGGAGTTTATCTAAAAATGATCTTAATCGTTTAGAAGCTATGGTGGAATTCATAAAATCCACATATCATGCAAAAGTCGACGTCATTGGCAAATCTCAGATAGAGAGCTTTGTAAAGTTGTATGACGTAAAATGACGTAATCAGCGTACAGATTAAAAATTACACATTCCGATTGGATGGATACTTATATAGAAATATCGGCGTGCAAAATATCAACTGGAGCACCCATAAGCTTTCTATAATTTCGAATGAAGAAGTTTCTGATACATTCAAAGAAATGTTAAAAAAGGAGAAGCAACCTAAGAGTACAATTAATATTGCTGAAATGCTGCCAACTGCATCACCAAAACGTCTTAAACGGATTGCCGAAAGTGTACCTACTCCAACAGAGGAAGAAGCAATTGCTTTAATGCTTGAACTGGACCTCAGCCGAAACAAATATCAAATTTTAAGAAGAGGGACATTCAATTCTTCCATCATACAAGGATATTCAAGAAAAAAAGCAAACTATTTTACCATCTATTTCGGTTTCCGAAAAGGAAGCATGTGTAGAGCTATCTTTTTTGCTTGAGAATACAGCTATCAGGATAGTTGTAGATTTTTCTGTAGATCAGTTGGAAAAAGTAAATAACAGCGATGCTGTATTAATCTGTAAGTGGGGATGTGACGGACTATCAGCCCTCCCTGAATACAAACATGCAAGTGGAAGTAAGAAAATGGCGGATTATAATCAAAGTGTAAAACTCATTTGAAAATATATGGCTTAACACCACACTCCAGGCTTAAAACATTTTTGCAGACCTATTTGGTTCGAATACACAAGGGAGTCGAAGACAACAACAAAGGATTTAGTGGAATATATTAAAGATAAAATAAATGATTTACAACCTCTTTCAATAACCATAAACCAATACACATTAGTCTAACAATGATTGATGGAAAGTTTAGTAATGCCATTACGGAAACATCTTCTTTTTGGAAATGCTCACTGTGTGTCACTATGTGATGAGACGAAATCACAATTTTCGGACATTGGTAAAGCAAGGAGTATTAATGAAGAATTTCTGTCTTTTGGAATATCTCCACTTCATGCCAGAATACGGTTCATGGAGAATTTTCTGCACATAGCATATGATTTAAAGTATAGAAGTGTGTCAGAAAATTTAACAAAACCTACCAGAAACATCGAGGATTTAAAAACACATAGAATATCTGAAAAAAGTAGAATCCGGCATGAATTCGGGATGGGATTAAACATCGACAAACCTCTGTCGACTGGTGGTAGTACAAATGATGGAAATACAGCAAGAAGGTTTTTCGGAAATTTCGAAGCTACATCAAAAATAACTGATATTAATAAAGAGTTACTTCAAAGGACTAACATGGCAATTAATAATAAGCACAAAATTAATTTTTCTCAGTTTGGAGAATATGCAACAGAAATATCTAAACTACTCGTTTCTCTATATCCATGGAAAGAAATGACACCAACAGTACATAAAGTATTGTGCCATGGAGAAATTATAATTGAACGAAATATTCTTCCACTTGGAGAGCTTACAGAAGAGGCTCAAGAAGTAAGAAACAGAGATACAAAAGATTATTTTATATAAAATAAGTAGTAAGTAGTAGGGAAATGGGAAGGCAATAGTTGTTTTTGTTTTTAATGAGGTGTAAGAGCAATTTTGAAGAGCAAATTGTATGAAATTGAAAACCAATGAATTTGTTTTGTAATTTTTTCTTGTGACTGCATTAATAGGAGGAAAAATTGTTTTGCATTTTATGAAATTGTACGTAATTATGTTAAAAGTATATACAAATAATTTAACAGGGGAGACAATTTTTTATTTTTTGCACTTTTAATTGTGATGAAATTAAAAAATGATGACTTGTAGAGTATTTTTGGTTTATTCATTTACATATTTTTATATGGTTATTTTTGTTTTTGTAAAGTGGAAAATAAACTTGAGAATTGTTTTGTTTATATGGAAAAAAATAACTTTGTGTAAGGTTCTTTGGCATTAATGAAGATATATTTTATGTTGTTGAGTATGGTCATGATTAATTTTAAATATTCTAATAACAAATTAAGGGTTGTATTTTTTATTCACATTAAACATTTTTCATATCTAGAATATGTTTAAAATTAGTTTATGGCTCAATATTTATGTATTTATAATATATTCTCAATTTGAAATATTAAGAGATATACCCAAATTACCCTTCTTTGGAGATAAATTAGATTAGATATAAATATAATTATCTGAAGTAAAATTATTTCAATCAGTTAATACACTTTTTAAAAGGTGGAACAAAAATGGAATCAAATAAGATTACAAATGCTGATATTGTTGCGGCTTTCAATAAATTAAAAACAAGACCATATCTAGCAGCAAAGGATTTACTACCATCAAAGCCATATAAGGTATTAAGTATGTTCCGCCATAAGAATAAATATGGAAACGTGGTGATGGCAGAGCTTGAAGAGGGAATGTTATATCTTCCCAAACGGTATAATAATTTGGAAGATAAAGTAATAGATGGAGTTAATAATGAACAATTTACCTTAAGGAGGAAGTTAGATAATGGTTTATACGTTTTGGAATTGGAAGAGGTAGTCAGTGAAAACTCCGCTAGAGAAACGAAGTGATAGAGTTTTTCATCCCAAATTCTCAACCATATTTCAGTTGGGAAAATAGTAAAATTCCAAGAAATTCTTAATAAAGAAAACTTGTTAATTAGTATATAAGTATCATTGTTTTTTAAAACTAACTAACTGTAAAAAGAAAGCTTTATAATAAAAATGTTACATATAAAAATTAAAAAATTTCTTCAAAATTTTGATGGTTTAATTTTTGTTGAACATCAAAAAACACTGGAAGAGTATTTGGCACTTATTAATAAAACTGGGAATTATAATGAAGAACCAATATCATCTAAATATGGATTACACTTCAAAAACTGTTCATGGTCGTATGATAAAGCAAGCGTTGGTCCTGATTCTTGTAATTGTAGAAGGCATAGACAACTTATAAACAAAATAGAGGATTTTATAAAAAGATATTATTTATTATCTAAACGTCTAAAATAAGCAAATAGGGAAAATATTTTTATTTCAAATATGTTAATTAAAAAAAAATAATAATAATAATAAATAAAAAATAATGCAACTTTAAACAAATTTTTGTTTTTTTTTTTTTCTTTACAATAACTTCTTGCAATTTTGTACTTGGTAAGGGTCTTATGAATTTTGAATTTTAGAAATAATTGACTATCTATCAAGAACAACATATTCAGAATAGTGAATACATCCAACAACACTAAAATTGAATCAAATTATACTTCAAACAAGGGTCAAATTGAAATTCAAGAAATCCTAATACTACCGCCTATAGACATTCCACTATTCCTCGCATTGCATGATGGTCGTGATAAAATTCTCCTGGAAGTTTTACTAAATGTGGAAAAAGAAATAGGAATAAAAACAAAATAATATATATTTTTCTTATTTATTTATTTATTTTTATTTTCTATAAAAACAAAAAAAGTATTTAAATAAACTTAAAACTAATATATCATTTTCATGTAAATTAAAATAATTAAAAATATTTCAAATTTTATTAAAAGTTAAATTTTTAAATCTTAAATAAATAAATATGCAACAATAAACACCACAAAACATTGATGATTCACTTTGAATTCGCATTTTATTGTAAACAAATGTTTTAGAATTTCGGTTTAGAAATGAAATAAATGGTTTTATTGGAGGTTGACCCGTAGAGCAAAAAATTCTGGTGGTTTATTTTCAGGGAATTAAAAAGCGACCCAATGCTGTCCAGGCTCATAAGATGGATCAGTGTTGGCTATGTAAAATGATGGTTTTGTAACAGGTGTCTTGGGTAATTTATTACTCGCAAAAACTCCTTTAAATTTAAATTTTGTATCATTATTTGACTTTAAAGTATTTATAACATTTATTGAGTTCATAGCGTTTGAATTATAGTGCGAGACTTATCAATTTCTATTATACTTTCAAATTCACAATATACTAAGCAGGTAATTGCCTCTGTAATTGGTTTCCCAAAACGACCTTCTATTCGAATAGTTCCTTGATTTATTAAATTTCCACAATTAGAATTATTATTGTGATCTGGTGTTAAATCAAAAGCTAGTAAAAAAATCCGCTATCAAAAAGTTCCTTTGTAATTTGATGACCTTTATTAAAATGATGGATTCCGGTACCTTTAAATAGGGTTTGATAACCACGAGTGCTTAATATTCCTCCATTGTTGTAGTTAAATTCTATTGGCTGTGCTGGAAATTGTACTCCATTAACAACCAAATTAAATCTTTGTAAATTAAAATGTTGAAAGTTGTATGGATTTTCTTTTCTATCTCCAGTATAAGTTTTGTTCGACACCATTCCAAAAATTAAGAAATTTGGTAATTGTCCAAGTATAACATTATCTAAAGATAATGAATGGTTTCCTGGATGTATAGTGAAGGTCTTAATTTCTACTCTCTTATATAGGTAAATTGCATTTTTGCTTTGTAATACATTATGATGTGCCATTAATATACTACTATTGATAGTAAGATGATTTATATATAAATTAGCTTCATGTATTCTTAGATAAGATTCATTTTTATCCCCACTTTCTAAAATATAAAATTCTGGTTTCTCCAAACTTAATGTGACCTTAAGATCAACATTATTAAGCAAGTACTTTTGTTGATTAAATACATCTACATGAAGTTTTCCGAAAAGCTCCACCTTTTTCCCATCCTTAAATAATCTTTATCGATTAATGAATTAATTTTATTCACATCAGTAGCCCAACCACACGATTCAAGATGGGTAGATCTAGCATAATTTCCATAATTGAGCAGTGTTTACATATATGCTCTATAGTGATAATTGTTGTCAGGTTGAGGAACACTTTTATTGTTAAAATGAACTATACAATTCCTAAATATGGAATGCAACAAGTTATTAACAGCGCCTCCAGTTCCTTTGAATTCAAGCACTAGTCTGAGATAAATACTATTAAGATCTCTATATGTTTCACCATTTCCCAATAATACAAATTCAATTGTACTAGAGTTGTCCAATGAAGCAATTGGATTATAACATAATTCTTCTGTTTTAATTTGTCATACATTCTATAAATCCCGACATTTAAAATTTCCAAAAATATCGTTGAAGTTCTTTCCTCTACAACGTTTGGATTTATTATGCGGTTTTTGTTTTAAGCGTTTAAATTTTATATGCTTCCCTTACCTTCCTGCATTGTTTTTATTTTTTCAATAGTAGCTTCTTTAATATCATTCAAAATTCTTCTCCCTTGATTGAATAGAATATCTTTCACAGGTTTTGTTCCGATTTCCTCTAAAATTTCTTTTCCAATATCTAATGACTTATTTTTTAAATAATTTAATCCTGTTCTCAAGAATGGTATCAGGAGTGAAAAAAAAGATGAAAACAGTGATCCAATACCACGTCCATATTGCACAAACCTTGGTGTATGATATATTTCACCAATATTTTGAACATTATTTCCAGACTGATTATTATAATAATTTGTATACATCACATTCATGGTTATTACAAAAATAATTTAAAATTTTACTAAACATTTATTTTATATATTTTTTAAAGTGAGTACAATAAACTGGTATGAATTCATTCAAAGTTATTATTCCTCCTTCATCATTTCGAATCATTATAGATATATTATTAATGTTATAAGATTCAATAGGAAAATATTCAATTCTATTAAAATTAATATAATTTTTCAATGTGGATATTGAAAATATTTTCAAACATTTATTTTTTTTATTACCTGCATGTCGTGGTTTAATTATATCAGTGTAAATAAATACAATTTCATTTATATCTGGTCAAAAGACTTTAGTAAAATAATTTGTCATATTATCTGAAAATTTGGTTAAGGATTTGTGCAGAATGTGGTTTGTTGATGTTAAAATGGAATCCTTTTCAACGTTTTCTAATTCATCTCTACTAGTATAAGAATCAAGTTCGTTGTTGTTGCTAAATTTGTTTAACTTATTTAAAGAATCTGATTTTTTATCACTGAAATCTTTTTTTTTTCTGTGGATACATTACTTTTTGGAGTATCACTTAATTTATTCCAAAGTTTTGTTTTATTATTCAGACTGGGGTTTGTTATCATAAAATCATTAGAGCTTTCTAAGAGTTCGTGAAATTTTAACTTAATGTCTTCATATTCATTATTTGCACTATGCTTTGATATTTTTGTTTTTCCATGTACTATAGCTTGTGTGTCGACATTTGAAATTGTATTTCGTTTTCTACGTTTAACAATATTTTGATTATTTCTTTCTAGTAATGAAAATGAAATATCTGATAATCCAACTACCCAGTGATCATACAAATTTAGAGATTGTGTTAGCAAATTTGTAAAAGTGTTTGGAGTATTTTTATAAATATCCATTGAATTATTACTTAATAAAGTAACATAAATATTTTCTTCTTGTATACTTGAAGCTATCTTTAAAAAGAATGATCAATATAGTAAGTTGTTTGTTATACATATATTATTTACTAATATCGTTCTGATGAATCCATGAATTATATTCTTTTCCGAAACCAAGCCATTTTACCAATAGTTTTTCACCTTTTCGCTTTAAAATTTTTTCTACCAAAAAATTTTTTGGGGCTTTTGTTTTTAACAATTCTTCTTCATAAAATCCACCTTTAATTATATTTCCATTAAAATCTATAATTTGATATGTTATAGGATTAGTTACGTAAATTTTGTTTATCTTAAAAACCTCTGTAGACCAATTTGGTGTATATACTTTCTCAAATTGATTTTGATATTTACTAATGCGAACTAAATCATTTATTTTATTTTCCCCCTTTGAAAGCCTTCAAATTACTGTATTCAGTATTAATAAGCTTCTGTTCATTTTTCTTATTAACTGAATTGGGTGTTGTTTTTATAGAACGATGATATGAGGAATTATATTCTTTCAATAATTTATATAATATATCTATCCATTTATAACTTCCCTGCATACTAAATTGTTTCCACATTTTATTTCTTAAAGTTCTATTAAAACGTTCAACTATTGATGCCTTCATACTTGAAAAAGTGTGGTAATGGTTAATTTTATATTCTTTCATAAGAGTTTTAAAGTAGTTTTTAAATGTGTTTTGCAGAAAAAAGTTCTCTTCCGAGAAGTAACAATGTAGAGTATATACAAGGTATTCCAGAGGATTTTGCTACTGCAGAAAATCAATCGGTTTTAATAATATTGGATGATCATAGAAATTTAGCTGTGATTTTAGTAACACAAAACATTTTTCATAAAGGTGCTTATTCCAGAGATATTTCTTTAAACTCTAAATATATAGTTATGTTTAAAAATCCTAGGGATAAGTTACAATTACAATATTTAGCTCGCCAAGTATACCCAGAAAACTCAAAAGCTCTGGTTGATGTATATAATAACTGTACGCAACAGGCTCATGGTTATTTATTAATTGATCTCACTCAACAAATACACAACGCATTAAGATTTAGAACGGGTATTTTCAATAAAAGTCACTATTTAATATTCGCAAATATAAACAATGACCTCGAACCTAAAACTGATGAAGGAGAACAAACATATTCTTTACGTTCTTAAGAAACATGTTGATGATGTTGTTATTAAAACAATAAATGAAATACTTTTTAATATAATTAATGAGAATTATAAAATCAATAAATCAGTTTTTGACAAAATAAAACCATATAAAAATACAATTAGAAAAGTTTGTTCACCAGAAACCTCAATGAAACAGAAGAGGAAACATCTAATTCAAAAAGGAGCATTTCTACCAATTATTATTTCATCCTTTTTAAGTGGAGTTATTGGAAAAATTTTAGAAAATGTCAAATAATTTATCCAAATTAATAGTTCCTAATCCATCAACTTACGATAAATTTAAAATTAAATATTCTGATTCCAATTTTCTACATCGAAAACTAATACCAATATATAGTTCACACACACTAAAAGATATTAATAAATGGTATTTATTAAACAAGAATTAGCCAAATATTTAATTGGAAGCCAAATATCATCTTCTCATCAAACTAAAAGTTCTAAATTGAGTAACCTACGTGATAATGAAACACAAACTAGGAAAATATATAAGAAACATATTGAAACTCAAACAATGCAACCAGAGTCAAGTAGTGTAGGAACACAATCTAATATAAATTTACCTGAGGAAATTTATACTAATGAAAATTATGATGAAATTGATATGGATACAACATTACAAAAACTTAGTCCTAGCTTCTTCAGCAGCTAAACGATTTAAACATTTTTCAAATAATGGAACACCAAAAATATGTCAAAGGATGAAAATCACAAAAATTTGAAGAAATCTTTACCATATCAATATTCTCCTCGACTAAATAGAACATAAATATCAGTGTCATTTTCATTAAAAAATATATTTTAATAATATCTTAAGGAGTTAACTCTATTCAATAGAAATATATACATTTGAAGTTCTACTTATGTAAACTTTAAATAAAATTAGAAAATATGAAAGTATTTAAATTATTAAATGTACAACTTAAACATCTACATTCATCTGATGAATGTTTTAAAAATTCTATATACTCACTATCAATATTCATGAAAATATCGTCATCTATCTCTGTAAAAAAGTTATCAAAGTCACTTTGAAGTCTAAAATGTCCTGGCGCATAAGTATTTATTTGGTCAGAAGCAATAATTCTCTTATCATCCGCATAACTTTAACAACTTTATGTAATTTCTGTTTATATAGCTGATGAAACTTCGATTTGTATCAGAAATTATTTTTCTTTCAAATAATGAAATTTTGTAGTTTATTATTGATAAATTTTGTATACATGATTTTTTAACTCCTTTAGACTTTTTTACTTCCTCCATGTCCACCGTTTTGAATGAATACATTTTTGATCGAAGTACCACAAATTCTTTCATAATTTTCAGGCTATTCTCGTCTTTCATCATGCCTAGAACTTTCTTATTTAATATTGGGAGTTTATGTTATTGGGATGATATTTTGATGTATCAAACCTTAAGGCAATATCCTCACGAATATCACTATAAAAATCATCTGTTTTTATAGTGTATATGAATGAGTCTGTATCCATATAATTTAATGTTAAATTCGACTGAAATTTTGGTTTCATGTATTGATAATGAAAATCATACATTTTCCATTTTGAGAGTTCCAACACAGCAAAGCCTAAATAAATTGGTTTGTTGTAAGTTATTTGCATAACCTTTAACTGAATTGCAAACATGTTTTCTGAAAATTGAGTTATACTCGAAAAATTAGGCTTTGAAATTAATGCTCTAGCTCCTAAATGATTACGCCTTGTTGTTTCCCAATCTGTAACAATTTTTATATCTTTGCGTTTTGAACATTTTCCATAGTTTTTCCACAGAGTTATTTAATAATTTAAAAAAATCTTTTTCAAAAGCATTTTTTGCTCTTGTTCTGTGGTATGTATTCAAATCTATATATGTTTTTAACCATGGAGATTGTCGAAATTTTAATGCTCTGTGTATTTTTTTTAATATCAGTCCATTCTTTAAACATTGTTTAAGAACTCTATAATGGATCTGATATTTTGTTTTTGGTGTTAGGTCTGCAATAAACTTCCTACTTTTAGATTCACCAATAAATTTATTTTCTGGGCAAAAGGGTAAATCATTATGAAATTCATGTAAATAGTGTGGATATTCTAAATCTACCTCCCAAAAATATCCAATATCAGATGTATCCGATATAGTAGTTACATCAATAACTTCATCATAAATCCACTCGAATTCTCCATATGGGAGATATTCTGACATGGCCCAACCATACAAATTGTTATCATCTAGATACATTAAATATTCTGAAGGCTCACTACTATCAAAGTCTTCTAAATATTTATTATTTTCTCTAGAATACCTCTTTGAACATTGTATTAGTCCTCCTCTAATACCGTTTTGAATAAAATTATACATATTGACTTCACTTAAAAGTTCTAACCTTATGTTAGTTGTTCTTAACATTGCATCCCACGATAAACCTGGAGCAGTATAATGTTGGCATGGGTCAAGTTTGTATATACTTTTACAGATACTTCTAAAATTTTGAAAGATATCTGTTAAGGGGAGAACATCTGTTTTTAAATATAATTTAGTGTAATCTTACAAGTTATTACATTTAAAAGTTGTCCAAACCGATTTAGCATGATCATAAGCTTCATCAGTACAATGCGAATTATTTAAAATATTATAAAATTTTTCTTTAGGAAGAGTAGTTTCATTAAAGCGCTCCATCGAATCAATATAAGAATAAGGAAATACTCCTTTTCTTCTGAGTAAATTATCCAAATGTAAATTTATATACACAGTCTGGTATTGTAAGTTTTGTATTGTAAATTACCATAGTAGTAATAATCGATATAAAATTTATTATTTAGAAAATAAGCAACAAAATTTCTACCAGCTCTAATATCACCAATATACAGTGGGGCAGAATCGAAATTTTTTGGAAATAAATCTGTAACTTCTGATCGGCTAGTTGGATTTTCATGAAATTTGGTATAGGCGGAGCTAAAGGGGCTTAAAGTTAGGTACCTCTGACATAACAAATTTTTAATCGCTTGCCAAATTTTTGTTTCTCGTCGGATTTTAAATATTTTTATATATTGTTGGAAGACCTATAAAAAATATGCTTACATGTCCTATTTATCTCTTATAGTTTTCGAGTTATTTGCGTTTGAATTTTTAAGCACCATAATTTTACATGTTCTTGGTCCAGTTTTTTCATATATATCCTAGTATTTCCGACCGATTTTATTAGTTTTTTTTCTTAAAATTTGAAGTCGATACCTTTACCGAGTCCAAAAATAAACGATCTTGAATTTGAAAATTGCAAAAAAGACGACTTTTTGTGTTTTTTTAACCGAAAAAGTATCTACGCTCTTTTTATCTAAAATAAAATTTTCTTTAGCAACATATAATAATTTTGAACTTTTCTGAAAGGTAACTTCACAGAGATGACTTTAAGATAAAAAGCAAGTCCAATATCTCAATTGGTGATGATACATACCCTCCCGAATTCGACCCATTTTACATTAAAGTTTTGATTTTAGACTATATTCTCCCAAATCCCAAAGCACGAATCGACAAGCGGAATATATTTTAAGAATCTCCAATATGTTGTTAAAAGTTTTAAATCAAAATCTACGGGACTTCGGAAAAATGTGGATTCTATAGCCAAAAATGTAAAAAATCCCATTTTTGGGAATTTTTATGAGTTTATTTGGGAATTCAGGAAAACCCTACCCCTGCTTGAAATTTGGTTAACGCGCTTTTATTTATATTAATAAGATCCACATTTTCTGCAAATTTCATTAAGATATTTTTATAAACAAATATGTTATTACAATAAAAAAAAATTTGTATTTTCTCCAAAAACACCAAATTGGGACTTTTGTTTGGTTTATTTCTAAATAGCGAAAGAAATTTTAAAAATATGTATTCCAAATTAAGCTTATCCTTTAGCATGTATAATTTCCGATCTTTTGCAAAAAGATTCAAGTCAATATCATGCCTCATTCCAGAAATATACGCCTTTAAACTTTTATATTTCCAATTTATTGTATACATGACTATATTTTTACAAACTTGCAACTTTAGCCTTTAGCTTTGCGTGAATAATTACTTAGAAAATTATGAATATTTCTGTATACTTTTACTAATATCTATATACAAAATATTTTTATAAAAACAATTTGGTTTCCGTAAGGAGAACTCTACTGTACATTAACTAAAAAGAGTAATTTTCTGGAAGCTACCAAAAGAAATCGTAAAAGCTCTGGAATTATTTTTCTTGACATTGAATTCAATATGGCATGATATGAACAATATGAACTAAAATTCCTGGAAATATCCAACGTACCTACTCTTTCTCTCTCTCTCTCTCTCTCTCTCTATATATATATATATATATATATATATATATATATATATATATATATATATAAAGTAATAGGTGATATCTATAGATACAACAAATGAGCGTTGATCTAAAAAGCTCTTTATTATCTTTTGCAGGTACGTTGGATAATTCAAGGAATTTAGTTCATATTGTTCTTCTCATGCCATATTGAATTAAAAATATATATGTACATCCGATATTACTGTTCGCAGGAATCACGAAGTAGCTTTTTACGTAGACGAAGGTGCTTTTATTTGCTGCGGTAAAGTGTCTAAGGTAGCAAAAATGTTTATATTTCCATATAACAGGTCGCAGAAATGTACTCCTACGAAATATATATTATATATTATATATGGCATCAAATATCTAGGAATTATTTTAAATAAAAAACTTTCATTTAAACAACACATACAATATATTTGTGAAGAAACAATTAATTATGGCCGTGCACTTTACCCCTTACTCAACAGAAGATCTAAACTTTATTTTAAAAACAAGGTTCTTATTTACAAAATGTGTATTCGTCCAATTTTGACCTATGGTTGCCAAGTCTGGTTTCATAAAGCTGCTAAAACTTACACAAGAAAACTGCAGATAATACAAAATAAAAATATGAAAATAATTCATAACCAATATTGACCTACTGCATAGAAACTTTAACCATAAAATGTTTAATCCAATTGCAAGGGAACTTACTTTGTCATTTATTGAAAAATGCAGAACGTCTACATATGAAATAATAAGAAATTCGCAAAACAATCCCTAAGAGACTTTTTTACTTAAAGAGGGATAATTAGTGGTTGTTTTTAAAATTTCTTATAATGTTCAAGTATGTACGAGCTGTTAGTCAAATTTTCATTAATACTGCATGAAATTTGGTATAGGCGTAGGAGAGGAGTGTACAATGTTAAGTTTGGAAAGGGGGCACAACGAACCCCTCAATGGCGGAGCTAAAGGGGATGAAAGTTAGGTACCTCTGACATAAAAAAATTTTAATCACTTGCCAAATTTTTGTTTCTCGTCCGATTTCAAATATTTTTATAAATTGTTGTAGACCCTGATTAGACCTATAAAACACATGCTTACATGTCCTATTTATCTCTTGTAGTTTTCGTCTCTTCGTTTTCATAGTTATTTGCGTTTGAATTTTTAAGCACCATAATTTTTGGTCATGGTACACACCCTCCCGAATTCGACCCATTTTATATGAAAATTTTGATTTTAAACCATATTTTCTCAAATCCTAAAGCACGAATCGACAAGCGGAATATATTTTAAGAATCTTCAATATGTTGTTAAAAGTTTTAAATCAAAATCTACGGGACTTCGGGAAAATGTGGATTCTATAGCCAAAAATGTAAAAAAATCCCATTTTTGGGAATTTTCATTAGTTTAATTGGGAATTCAGGAAAACCCTGGTTAACGCGCTTTTATTTATATTAATAAGATTCACATTTCATGCAGATTTCATTAAGATATCTTTATAAACAAATATGTTATTACAATTAAAAATTTTTTAAAACCCCAAATTGGGCCTTTTGTTTGGTTTATTTCTAAATAGCGTAAGAAATTTTAAAAATATGTATTCCAAATTAAGCTTATCCTTTAGTATATATAATTTTCGATCTTTTGCAAAAAGATTCAAGTCAATATCATGCCTCATTTCAGGAATATGCGCCTTTAAACTTTTATATTTCCAATTTATTGTATATATGACTATATTTTTACAAACTTGGATCTTTTGCCTTTAGTTTTGCGTGAATAATTACTTAGAAAATTATGAATATTTCTGTATACTTTTACTAATATCTATATACAAAATATTTTTATAAAAATAATTAATTAATATTTTTTATTTTAATATGGTTGCCACATTTCCCAAATTTAAGTAAATCTTTATCCTTTTCTAGGCATTCATATATTTCTATTAATGAATTTAAAATAACAAAACAAACAAAAAAATGTCTATTTTAACTTAATCAATAAGTATTTTATTAATTGACATTTATGGTGATTACCTAAATTTAACAAATGTATTTATCTATTGGTGATGGTTAAAAATGTATATATTTATGATCTAGTGTCAATGTACAGGTATACTTTCCGGCATTTATCTATTACTGATGGTTCAAAATCTATATTTTTATGAGCTAATGACAATGCACAGGTAATATCCTTTCCGGTGATACCTAACAGCAACATATAATATCAATGAATTCGGTATAGGTACTCTTCCAAATTGACTCTTTCAGATATTTTACCAAATGAAAATTCACAGAATACGATATATCTAATAGATATATATAAATGCACAGCTAATCCATATCAACATCATAACAAAGTTGATTACCATGGTGATTACATTGAAACATGAACAATTGTGTTGTGTTCTGTGGAGTTTATCTAAAAATGATCTTAATCGTTTAGAAGCTATGGTGGAATTCATAAAATCCACATATCATGCAAAAGTCGACGTCATTGGCAAATCTCAGATAGAGAGCTTTGTAAAGTTGTATGACGTAAAATGACGTAATCAGCGTACAGATTAAAAATTAAACATTCCGATTGGATGGATACTTATATAGAAATATCGGCGTGCAAAATATCAACTGGAGCACCCATAAGCTTTCTATAATTTCGAATGAAGAAGTTTCTGATACATTCAAAGAAATGTTAAAAAAGGAGAAGCAACCTAAGAGTACAATTAATATTGCTGAAATGCTGCCAACTGCATCACCAAAACGTCTTAAACGGATTGCCGAAAGTGTACCTACTCCAACAGAGGAAGAAGCAATTGCTTTAATGCTTGAACTGGACCTCAGCCGAAACAAATATCAAATTTTAAGAAGAGGGACATTCAATTCTTCCATCATACAAGGATATTCAAGAAAAAAAAGCAAACTATTTTACCATCTATTTCGGTTTCCGAAAAGGAAGCATGTGTAGAGCTATCTTTTTTGCTTGAGAATACAGCTATCAGGATAGTTGTAGATTTTTCTGTAGATCAGTTGGAAAAAGTAAATAACAGCGATGCTGTATTAATCTGTAAGTGGGGATGTGACGGACTATCAGCCCTCCCTGAATACAAACATGCAAGTGGAAGTAAGAAAATGGCGGATTATAATCAAAGTGTAAAACTCATTTGAAAATATATGGCTTAACACCACACTCCAGGCTTAAAACATTTTTGCAGACCTATTTGGTTCGAATACACAAGGGAGTCGAAGACAACAACAAAGGATTTAGTGGAATATATTAAAGATAAAATAAATGATTTACAACCTCTTTCAATAACCATAAACCAATACACATTAGTCTAACAATGATTGATGGAAAGTTTAGTAATGCCATTACGGAAACATCTTCTTTTTGGAAATGCTCACTGTGTGTCACTATGTGATGAGACGAAATCACAATTTTCGGACATTGGTAAAGCAAGGAGTATTAATGAAGAATTTCTGTCTTTTAGAATATCTCCACTTCATGCCAGAATACGGTTCATGGAGAATTTTCTGCACATAGCATATGATTTAAAGTATAGAAGTGTGTCAGAAAATTTAACAAAACCTACCAGAAACATCGAGGATTTAAAAACACATAGAATATCTGAAAAAAGTAGAATCCGGCATGAATTCGGGATGGGATTAAACATCGACAAACCTCTGCCGACTGGTGGTAGTACAAATGATGGAAGCACAGCAAGAAGGTTTTTTGGAAATTTCGAAGCTACATCAAAAATAACTGGTATTAATAAAGAGTTACTTGAAAGGACTAACATACTATTAATGGCAATTAATAGTAAGCACAAAAATAACTCTGCTCGATTTAGAGAATATGCAACAGAAATATCTAAACTACTTGCTTCTCTATATCCATGGAAAGAAATGGCACCAACAGTACATAAAGTATTGTGCCATGGCGAAATCACAATTGAACGAAATATTATTCCATTTTACAGAAGCGGCTCAAGAAGCAAGAAACAGAAATTTTAAGCTCGTTCAATTATTCAGCTCCAGGAAATGCTCCAGAACGTCACAAAACGAGGATATTTTTAATAGCCAATTGTTATCATCAGACCCTGTACTATCATCAATGAGAAAACGTTGGATTTATTATGAGCCTTTATCAACTCATAATACTGAAGACTGAAGGACCTTTATTATCTTTTAGATATGTATACAGATACAACAGATTATTTTATAGAAAATAAGTAGTATAAGTTTAAAATATTAGAAAAATTGTCTACATAAATTTAGTGTAAATAAGTATTAAAAAATCGTATTAGAAATATTCTATTTGTTACGAAAGATGATAAGTACCAAAAATAATAATATTGATTAAGTTAAAATAGACAATTTTTGTTTGTTTTGTTATTTTAAATTCATTAATAGAAATATATGAATACTTATAAAAGGATAAAGATTTACTTAAATTAATTAAATAATAAAAAATATTTATTAGTTATTTTTATAAATATATTCTGTGTATAGATATTATTAAAAGTATACAGAAATATGCATCATTTTCTAAGTAATTATTCACGCAAAGCTAAAGGCTAAAGTTGCAAGTTTGTAAAAATATAGTCATATGTACAATAAATTGGAAATATAAAAGTTTAAAGGCGCATATTTCTGAAATGAGGCATGATATTGACTTGAATATTTTTGCAAAAGATCGGAAATTATATATGCTGAAGGATAAGCTTAATTTGGAATACATATTTTTAAAATTTCTTTCGCTATTTAGAAATAAACCAAACAAAAGGCCCAATTTGGTGTTTTTGGAGAAAATACACATTTTTTAATTGTAATAACATATTTATTTTGTTCTTAAAAATATATTCCGTTTGTCAATTCGTGCTTTGGGATTTAAGAAAATATGGTCTAAAATCAAAACTTTCATATAAAATGGGTCGGGAGGGTACGTAACATAACCAATTAAGTTATTGGGCTTGTTTTTTATCTTAAAGTCATCTCTGTGAAGTTACCTTTCAGAAAAGTGCAAAATTGTTATATGTTGCTAAAGAAAATTTTATTTTAGATAAAAAAGAGTGTAGATACTTTTTCGGCTAAAAAAACACAAAAAGTCGTCTTTTTTGCAATCTTCAAATTCAAAATCGTTTATTTTTGGACTCGGTAAAGGTATCGACTTCAAATTTTTTTTATAGATAATTTTGTTCTCTAACTAGTTAAGAAAAAAAACTAATAAAATCGGCCGGAAATACTAGGATATATATGAAAAAAACTGGACCAAGAACATGCAAAATTATGGTGCTTAAAAATTCAAACGCAAATAACTCGAAAACTATAAGAGATAAATAGGACATGTAAGCATGTTTTTTATAGGTCTTATCAGGGCCTACAACAATATATAAAAATATTTGAAATTAGACGAGAAACAAAAATTTGGCAAGCGATTAAAACTTTTTTATGTCAGAGGTACCCAACCTTGAGCCCCTTTAGCTCCGCTCCTGAGGGGTTTGTTATGCCCGCCCTTCCAAACTTAACATTGTACACTCCTGTGCTACGCCTATACCAAATTTCATGAAAATCCAACTAGCCGATCAGAAGTTACAGATTTATTTCCAAAAATTGTCCATTCTGCCCCACTATGCAATATAGTATGCAGAATGTTCGAAGAGGCCTCGGAGATCATACGCAACACATTTTTTTTTTTTTTTGTAATAATCAACAACATTTGGTGAGTGATCAAACCAATATCTTTTTACTTTGTTATTTTGTTTGCATATTTTTTTTTATAAAAAATCAAGTACAGAAGCAACAGAAACATTATTGAATTTATAAAGAGACCTATTATTTTTGCTTCTTATCATATGTATTACTACATTTAATATCTTTATTTTATTATTTAATTTTTTCGTTTTTCTATATGTTTTTTGTTTAATGAATAGTTAGATACTAAAATCAAAGATAAGGTTTTTTTATGTAATGTTAGTAGTAGGCAATAGTTGTTTTTGTTTTTAATGAGGAGTAAGAGCAATTTTGAAGAGCAAATTGTTTGTATGAAATTGAAAACCAATGAATTTGTTTTTGTAATTTTTTCTTGTGAGTGCATTAATAGGAGGAAAAATTGTTTTGCATTTTATGAAATTGAAAATCAATGTATTTATTTTGTATAATAATATATGTATGTAATTATGTTAAAAGTACATACAAATAATTTAACAGAGAAGACAATTTTTTATTTTTTGCACTTTTAATTGTGATGAAATTAAAAACTGATGACTTGTATAAATAGCGTTTGAGTATTTTTGGTTTATTCATCTACATATTTTTATATGGTTGTTTTTGTAGAGTGGAAAATAAACTTGAGAATTGTTTTGTTTATATGGAAAAAAATAATTTTGTGTAAGGTTCTTTGACATTAATGAAGATATATTTTATGTTGTTGAGTATGGTCATGATTAATTTTGATTATTCTAATAACAAACTAAGGGAGTATATTTTATTTACATAATTAGTTTATAACTCAATATTTCTATATGAAAGCTAAATTAATATTTTTCCCTATTTGAAATATTAAAGAGAAATACTCAAAATATTCAATTTACTTATTTAAATATAAAGGAGAATCTTTTAAATTTGTATAAAAAGAGGAATCAAATCATATTTATTACCATTTGATCTGAGGATTACTTCAAAGTATAGTTAACAGAATGGTAAGCTATCACTATTGGAAAATTCATTTAACTTTTCATGTATTTATAATTTTTGTTTTTTTTTTAGATGTATGAACAAATTATAAAGTTGGCTCTTGGTATTAAGGCAGAGTATACAAAAATTGATGATATTCCCTTACATCAGCCATTCAAAATTTTAAAATTTTGAGTGGAAAGAAACACAATTTGGATCAAAAGTTATCACATATTTAAATAACAATAAATGGTTTTATCTTCCGCAACGATTCGTGAAATTTTTAAACAAGGAAGATTCCTATTTAACGCACTTGAATGATAAAAACTGGACTATTATTTACAAAGGTCGTCAATCTTCAAATGGGCTTGCAATATTTGAAAATAGTTATAGCTAAAATTTTATAAATAAAACAGTTTTTTTTTATTTTTTTATTTTATTTTTATTCATTTAATAAAAACATATTAAACTTATATAGTGTTTATTATTATTTTATTTACATAATACTTAAAAATTATTATATATCTAAATTGAGAAGAAGATCCTCGTCTTCGTCCATTATTTTTTTATATTCCTCTGGAACTGAGTATGCTCTGACATCCAGATTTAGTAGAAGATTCTCATCTTCCTCCATTAGTTCCACATACTCCGGAACTAAATTCAATGTTGCGCCCAATGAAGTATCTGCAGGCTCCAAATAGTTTGAAAAGTCTTTCGCTTTATTTTTATGAAAATTATGATATTTCATAAAATGTCTTTTTTTATTCCACTTTGTGGAAAAGGTCTCATTAATACAAAATTCACATGCAAGCTTCTGTCTGTCCATGTTTGAAGTAATTTTTAATTAAAAATTATTTTATTAATACACCTCTGCATTAAGAATTATACTTATATCTGTATGCGTAAGTGTATAAAAATGTCAAACCTTTGATCAATATTTAAATATATATTTGTTTTCATTAGTCTGTTGACTTAATTAAAAGTGATTACACGTAAATTTTAAACAATATGCCTTCTTATAAATGTAAATATAGCAAATCAGTTTTTGTGGAAAGAGAAATGCTTGAAGGACATGAGATCCTTCATTGTTCGGAATGTTGAAAATGGTTTTCAAAAGAAAAACATATAAAGGAGCATGAAAGGACTCATGCCAGCACATCCCATGTCAGTGGTAGAAGTGAGCCTACTACTTCTTATAAATTTAGTTGTATTAAAAGCTCTTTCAAAGACAGAATTCTGACATACCTCTACAGAAACCAAAAAGAGGAAATTCTGCATCCTCAAGAGTTTTTTGAAGATGTAAGCCATGATATTTTTGAAATTTTGGAGAACGCTATAAATAAAAACATAGCATGGAAATACAATTTAGAAGTGGAGTGCGAATATATTAAAATTATATAAGAAGAAATAATGCTAACCACCATAAAGCATAGAACAAAAATGTCATAAGTGATAGTATTGAAGAATATTTGAAAGCACAATACACGTATATATGTAAAAAAAAAATGCCAGAATTCCAGGAGAGAGATGGTCCATAATACGAATGAAACATTTGGAAATAAATATAAATAAGGCTTCATTCATTAGAGGCTCCAAATATATACCATTACCACATTGGATAAAGAAAAAAGATGCTTGTTTAAACTATCCAAATGATGATTAATATTGTTTCAAGTGGTGTATCGTCGCTTCATTCTTATATAATGAAGCAAATGGATTTGTGAGTTGTAATGGATTTGGAAATATTCAAATAAATGAGGAGAAAATATGTGAAAAAAATGAGCTGCTAAATTTTGAAAAACTAGAATTTCCAATGAAATTAAAAGATATAAAGATATTTGAAAGCAAGAATGAAAATGTTAGCATTAATGTATTTGACTGCGAAGGTAATACTATAGTTGGACCATATTGCCTCACATCTGCGGTAAAGAATCATCACATAAATCTTCTTCTTATGGAAGAATAAAAATTAACTACATATTTTATAAATTAAATTATTATTCAAATATTTCAGATTAGTAAAATCAAGTTTAACTTCCCACCGTTGACGAGTTTACATTTGTAATGCATGTCTTCAGTACTCTCCAAATGAGAAGATAATGCTAGTCATGATCTTAAATGTAAAAAAGTAGTACCGAAAATGCCAGAGTGTGATAATAACATTTTATATTTTAAAAATTATCAGAAGCAGTTAGATTTACCGTTCGTTATATATGCTGATTTTGAGACGTATTTGGAAAAAATTGATAACGAGCAAGTAAATATACAAAAACATATAGCTTGTGCTTTTAGTTATTATATTAAGTGTAGTTTTAATGATAATTTAGATAAGTTTAATATTTATTTTGGTAATGATGCTCCTACAATATTCATAGCAAATTCAATTAATGATGCAAAATAAATTTACGCAAGCTATTTAAACAAGGTCGTACCAATGACAGCACTCTCCAATGATGAAACAATTTTGTATAATCTCTTAACAATTTGTCACATATGTAAGCAAATTTTAGGAGCGGACAAAGTACGGGATTATTGTCATTTAACTGGCAAATTTAGAGGAGCAGCCCATAGCTCATGTAATATTAATTATAAAATAGCCAAATTCATACCAGCATTCCTTCATAATTTTTCCTCTTATGATTGTCACTTATTTATGAAAGAACTTTCGCAATTTGAGGGAGATATAAAGGTAATTCCTCTTAAGAAAGAACTATATATATCGTTATCAAAGTTTATAACAGTTGAAGAAAATCAGAGATTTGAAATTCGGTTTTTAGACTCTTTTCGTTTTATGGCCTCCAGCTTAGAATCTTTAGCCAAAAATTTAAATGGCAGTGATTTTCAAATTCTAAATAAAATTTACAATGAAAAACAACAATTTGATTTACTCAGAAGAAAAGGAGTATTTCCTTATTCTTATATTGATTCGATGGAGCGCTTTAATGAAACTAATCTTCCTGCTAAAGAAAAATTTTATAATATTTTAAATAATTCGCATTGTACTGATGAAGCTTATGATCATGATAAATCGGTTTGGACAACTTTTAAATGTAATAACTTGTAAGATTACACTAAATTATATTTAAAAACAGATGTTCTCCTCTTAACAGATATCTTTCAAAATTTTAGAAGTATCTGTAAAAGTATATACAAACTTGACCCATGCCAACATTATACTGCTCCAGGTTTATCGTGGGATGCAATGTTAAGAACAACTAACATAAGGTTAGAACTTTTAAGTGAAGTCAATATGTATAATTTTATTCAAAACGGTATTAGAGGAGGACTAATACAATGTTCAAAGAGGTATTCTAGAGAAAATAATAAATATTTAGAAGACTTTGATAGTAGTGAGCCTTCAGAATATTTAATGTATCTAGATGATAACAATTTGCATGGTTGGGCCATGTCAGAATATCTCCCATATGGAGAATTCGAGTGGATTTATGATGAAGTTATTGATGTAACTACTATATCGGATACATCTGATATTGGATATTTTTGGGAGGTAGATTTAGAATATCCACACTATTTACATGAATTTCATAATGATTTACCCTTTTGCCCAGAAAATAAATTTGTTGGTGAATCTAAAATGTAGGAAGTTTATTGCAGACCTAACACCAAAAACAAAATATCAGATCCATTATAGAGTTCTTAAAAAATGTTTAAAGAATGTACTGATATTAAAAAAAATACACAGAGCATTAAAATTTCGACAATCTCCATTGTTAAAAACATTTATAGATTTGAATACATACCACAGAACAAGAGCAAAAAATGCTTTTGAAAAAGATTTTTTTAAATTATTAAATTATTCTGCATATGGAAAAACTATGGAAAATGTTCAAAACGCAAAGATATAAAAATTGTTACAGATTGGGAAACAACAAGGCGTAATCATTTAGCAGCTAGAGCATTAATTTCAAAGCCTAAATTTTCGAGTATAACTCAATTTTCAAAACATGTTTGCAATTCAGTTAAAGGTTATGCAAATAACTTACAACAAACCAATTTATTTAGGCTTTGCTGTGTTGGAACTCTCAAAATGGAAAATGTATGATTTTCATTATCAATACATGAAACCAAAATTTCAGTCGAATTTAACATTAAATTATATGGATACAGACTCATTCATATACACTATAAAAACAGATGATTTTTATAGTGATATTCGTGAGGATATTGCCTTAAGGTTTGATACATCAAAATATCATCCCAATAACATAAACTCCCAATATTAAATAAGAAAGTTCTAGGCATGATGAAAGACGAGAATAGCCTGAAAATTATGAAAGAATTTGTGGTACTTCGATCAAAAATGTATTCATTCAAAACGGTTGACATGGAGGAAGTAAAAAAGTCTAAAGGAGTTAAAAAATCATGTATACAAAATTTATCAATAATAGACTACAAAAGGTCATTATTTGAAAGAAAAATAATTTCTGATACAATGCATACATTTAAATCGAAGTTTCATCAGCTATATAAACAGAAATTACATAAAGTTGTTAAAGTTATACGGATGATAAGAGAATTATTGCTTCTGACCAAATAAATACTTATGCGTGAGGACATTTTAGACTTCAAAGTGACTTTGATAACTTTTTTACAGAGATAGATGACGATATTTTCATGAATATTGATAGTGAGTATATAGAATTTTTAAAACATTCATCAGATGAATGTAGATGTTTAAGTTGTATATTTAATAATTTAAATACTTTCATATTTTCTAATTTTATTTAAAGTTTACATAAGTAGAACTTCAAATGTATATATTTCTATTGAATAGAGTTAACTCCTTAAGATATTATTAAAATATATTTTTTAATGAAACAATAATAAATATATGTATTTTATTAAATAATAAATGTGTTTTATTTTTAAATATTTTTCCATTGTACATTTTCTATTTCGTAATCCAATTTTTCGTTTTCTAGTTAGTCGAGGAGAATATTGATATGGTAAAGTTGATTGCTTCAAATTTTTGTGATTTTCATCCTTTGACAATATTCTTATTTTTGGTGTTCCATTATTTGAAAAATGTTTAAGTCGTTTAGCTGCTGAAGAGGCAGAAGTAGGATTAAGTTTTTGTAATGTTGTATCCATATCAATTTCATCATAATTTTCATTAGTATAAATTTCCTCAGGTAAATTTATATTAGATTGTGTTCCTACACTACTTGACTCTGGTTGCATTGTTTGAGTTTCAATATGTTTCTTATATATTTTCCTAGTTTGTGTTTCATTATCACGTAGGTTACTCAATTTAGAACTTTTAGTTTGATGAGAAGATGATATTTGGCTTCCAATTAAATATTTGGCTAATTCTTGTTTAATATAATACCATTTATTAATATCTTTTAGTGTGTGTGAACTATATATTGGTATTAGTTTTCGATGTAGAAAATTGGAATCAGAATATTTAATTTTAAATTTATCGTAAGTTGATGGATTAGGAACTATTAATTTGGATAAATTATTTGACATTTTCTAAAATTTTTCCAATAACTCCACTTAAAACGGATGAAATAATAATTGGTAGAAATCCTCCTTTTTGAATTAGATGTTTCCTCTTTTGTTTCATTGAGGTTTCTGGTGAGCAAACTTTTCTAATTGTATTTTTATATGGTTTTATTTTGTCAAAAACTGCTTTATTGATTTTATGGTTCTCATTAATTATATTAAAAAGTATTTCATTTATTGTTTTAATAACAACATCATCAACATGTTTCAGTATTGCATTTCGTAATTTAGGATCTGCTTTCTTAAGAACGTAAAGAATATGTTTGTTCTCTTTCAATAGTTTTAGGGTTCGAGGTCATTGTTTATATTTGCAAATATTAAATAGTGATTTTTATTGAAAATATCCGTTCTAAATCTTAATGCGTTGTGTATTTGTTGAGTGAGATCAATTAATAAATAACCATGAGCCTGTTGCGTACAGTTATTATATACATCAACCAGAGCTTTTGAGTTTTCTGGGTATACTTGGCGAGCTAAATATTGAAATTGTAACTTGTCCCTAGGATTTTTAAACATAACTATATATTTAGTGTTTAAAGAAATATCTCTGGAATAAGCACCTTTATGAAAAATGTTTTGTGTTACTAAAATCACAGCTAAATTTCTATGATGAGATCCCTTAGTAAAAAGTTCACACACTTTTTTATTAGATGATTCAAGCATTAAATCATCCAATATTATTAAAACCGATTCATTTTCTGCAGTAGCAAAATCCTCTGGAATACCATGTATAAACTCTACATTGTTAATTCTCGGAAGAGAATTTTTTTCTGCAAAACACCAAATAACACGATCTATGTTTTTAGATATTAAATGTTGATTTTTTATCAAATTCATAATAAATGTGGATTTCCCACAACCAGAGGGACCACAAATCATCATAGTGAATGTATATATAAACTGTTGAAACTTTGTTGTTGAAACACTTTAGTACACGACATTTAAATGAAGTGAAGCATTAACATTCTATAAATATGAGTAAAAGAATTCTTGTTGATGAACTACATCGTCAAGCAAGAAAGAGCTTTCAGCGCCGACGATTTATTCAAAAGGGTATTTTAGATACATGGCAGATTGACTTAGTGGAAATGATACCGTATGCAAAATTTAATAGAGGTTTTAAATATATGCTTACTGTAATTGATGTATTTTCAAAGTATGCATACGCATTACCACTAAAAACTAAAACAGGAATAGAAATTTCGAAAGCATTATAACGTATTATAAAATTAAACAAAGGAAAATCTCCCAAAAATATCCATTCTGATCAAGGGAAAGAATTTTATAATATCTATTTTAAAACTCTTATGAAAGAATATGAAATTAACCATTACACTCTTTCAAGTATGAAGGCATCAATAGTTGAACGTTTTAATAGAACTTTAAAAAATAAAATGTGGAAAAAATTTAGTATGCAGGGAAATTATAAATGGATAGATATATTAAATAAATTGTTGAAAGGATATAATTCTTTATATCATCGTTCTATAAAAACAGCACCCAATTCAGTTAATAAGAAAAATGAACAGAAACTTCTTAATACTGTATACAGTAATTTGAAGGTTTTCAAAGGAGGAAAATATAAATTAAATGATTTAGTTCGCATTAGTAAATATAAAAATCAATTTGAGAAAGGATATACACCAAATTGGTCTACAGAGGTTTTTAAGATAAACAAAATTTACGTAACCAATCCTATAACATATCAAATTATAGATTTTAATGGAAATATAATTAAAGGTGGATTTTATGAAGAAGAATTGTTAAAAACAAAAGCCCCAAAAAAATTTTTGGTAGAAATAATTTTAGAGCGAAAAGGTGAAAAACTATTGGTAAAATGGCTTGGTTTCGGAAAAGAATATAATTCATGGATTCATCAGAACGATATTAATAAATAATATATGTATAACAAACAACTTACTATATTGATCATTCTTTTCAAAGATAGCTTCAAGTATACAAGAAGAAAATATTTATGTTACTTTGTTAAGTAATAATTCAATGGATATTTATAAAAATACTCCAAACACTTTTACAAATTTGCTAACACAATCTCTAAATTTGTATGATCACTGGGTAGTTGGATTATCAGATATTTAATTTTCATTACTAGAAAGAAATAATCAAAATATTGTTAAACGTAGAAAACGAAATACAATTTCAAATGTCGACACATTAAGACATTAAGTTAAAATTTCACGAACTCTTAGAAAGCTCTAATGATTTTATGATAACAAACCCCAATCTGAATAATAAAACAAAACTTTGGAATAAATTAAGTGATACTCCAAAAAGTAATGTATCCACGGAAAAAAAAAGATTTCAGTGATAAAAAATCAGATCCTTTAAATAAGTTAAAGAAGGATACCTCACAAACAAATTTAGCAACAGAAAAGAAAGTCAACGAATTTGATTCTTATACTAGTAGAGATGAATTAGAAAACGTTGAAAAGGATTCCATTTTAACATCAACAAACCACATTCTGCACAAATCCTTAACCAAATTTTCAGATAATATGACAAATTATTTTACTAAAGTCTTTTGACCAGATATAAATGAAATTGTATTTATTTACACTGATATAATTAAACCACGACATGCAGGTAATAAAAAAAAATAAATGTTTGAAAATATTTTCAATATCCACATTGAAAAATTATATTCATTTTAATAGAATTGAATATTTTCCTATTGAATTTTATAACATTAATAATATATCTATAATGATTCGAAATGATGAAGGAGGAATAATAAGTTTGAATGAATTCATACCAGTTTATTGCACTCTACACTTTAAAAAATATATAAAATAAATGTTTAGTAAAATTTTAAATCATTTTTGTAATAACCATGGATGTGATGTATACAAATTATTATAATAATCAGTCTGGAAATAATGTTCAAAATATTGGTGAAATATATCATACACCAAGGTTTGTGCAATATGGACGTGGTATTGGATCACTGTTTTCATCTTTTTTTTTCACTCCTGAAACCATTTTTGAGAACAGGATTAAATTATTTAAAAAATAAGTCATTAGATATTGGAAAAGAAATTTTAGAGGAAATCGGAACAAAACCTGTGAAAGATATTCTATTCAATCAATGGAGAAGAATTTTGAATGATATTAAAGAAGCTACTATTGAAAAAATAAAAACAATGCAGAAAGGTATAGGGAAGCATATAAAACTTAAACGCTTAAAACAAAAACCGCATAATAAATCCAAACGTTGTAGAGGAAAGAACTTTAACGATATTTTTGGAAATTTAAAATGTCGGAATTTATAGAATGTATGAAAAGTGAATTGGATTTATTTGAATCTCCCCCAATTCAAACTAGTGGAATTAATACAGAAGAAATATGTTATAATCCAATTGCTTCATTGGATAACTCTAGTACTATTCAATTTGTATCATTGGGGAATGGTGGAACATATAGAGATCTTAATAGTATTTATCTTAGACTAGTGCTTGAATTCAAAGGAACTGGAGGCGTTGTTAATAACTTGTTGCATTCCATATTTAGGAATTGCACAGTTCATTTCAATAATAAAAGTGTATCTCAACCTGACAACAACTATCACTATAGAGCATATATGGAAACATTACTCAATTATGGAAATTATGCTAGATCTACCCATCTTGAATCGTGTGGTTGGGCTACTGATGTGAATAAAATTAATTCATTAATCGATAAAGAAAATCCCGGTTTAGATAAAAGAAAAAAATTATTTAAGGATGGGAAAAAGGTGGAGCTTTTCGGAAAACTTCATGTAGATGTATTTAATCAACAAAAGTACTTGCTTAATAATGTTGGTCTTAAGGTCACATTAAATTTGGAGAAACCAGAATTTTATATTTTAGAAAGTGGGGATAAAAATGAATCTTATCTAAGAATACATGAAGCTAATTTATATATAAATCATCTTACTATCAATAGTAGTATATTAATGGCACATCATAATGTATTACAAAGCAAAAATGCAATTTATCCATATAAGAGAGTAGAAATTAAGACCTTCACTATACATCCAAGAAACCATTCATTATCTCTAGATAATGTTATACTTGGACAATTACCAAATTTCTTAATTTTTGGAATGGTGTCGAACAAAGCTTATACTGGAGATAGAAAAGAAAATCCATACAACTTTCAACATTTTAATTTACAAAGATTTAATTTGGTTGTTAATGGAGTACAATTTCCAGCACAGCCAATAGAATTTAACTACAACAATGGAGGAATATTAAGCACTCGTGGTTATCAAACCCTATTTAAAGGTACCGGAATCCATCATTTTAATAAAGGTCATCAAATTACAAAGGAACTTTTTGATAGCGGATTTTTTTACTAGCTTTTGATTTAACACCAGATCACAATAATAATTCTAATTGTGGAAATTTAATAAATCAAGGAACTATTCGAATGTAAGGACGTTTTGGGAAACCAATTACGGAGGCAATTACCTGCTTAGTATATTGTGAATTTGAAAGTATAATAGAAATTGATAAGTCTCGCACTATAATTCAAACGCTATGAACTCAATAAATATTATAAATACTTTAAATTCAAATAATGATAAAAAATTTAAATTTAAAGGAGTTTTTGCGAGTAATAAATTACCCAAGACACCTGTTACAAAACCATCATTTTACATAGCCAACACTGATCCATCTTATGAGCCTGGACAGCATTGGGTCGCTTTTTAATTCCCTGAAAATAAACCAGCAGAATTTTTTTGCTCTGCAGGTCAACCTCCAATAAAACCATTTATTTCATTTCTAAACCGAAATTCTAAAACATTTCTTTACAATAAAATGCGAATTCAAAGTGAATCATCAATGTTTTGTGGTGTTTATTGTTGCATATTTATTTATTTAAGATGTAAAAATTTAACTTTTAATAAAATTTTAAATATTTTTAATTATTTTAATTTACATGAAAATGATATGTTAGTTTTAAGTTTATTTGAATACTTTTTTTGTTTTTATAGAAAATAAAAATAAATAAATAAATAAGAAAAATATATATTATTTTGTTTTTATTCCTATTTCTTTTTCCACATTTAGTAAAACTTCCAGGAGAATTTTATCACGACCATCATGCAATGCGAGGAATAGTGGAATGTCTATAGGCGGTAGTATTAAGATTTCTTGAATTTCAATTTGACCCTTGTTTGAAGTATAATTTGATTCAATTTTAGTGTTGTTGGATGTATTCACTATTCTGAATATGTTGTTCTTGATAGATAGTCAATTATTTTTAAAATTAAAAATTCATAAGACCCTTACCAAGTACAAAATTGCAAGAAGTTATTTTAAAGAAAAAAAAAAAAACAAAAAACAAAAATTTGTTTAAAGTTGCATTATTTTTTATTTATTATTATTATTTTTTTTTTTTAATTAACATATTTGAAATAAAAATATTTTCCCTATTTGCTTATTTTAGACGTTTAGATAATAAATAATATATTTTTATAAAATCCTCTATTTTGTTTATAAGTTGTCTATGCCTTCTACAATTACAAGTATCAGGACCAACGCTTGCTTTATCATACGACCATGAACAGTTTTTGAAGTGTAATCCATATTTAGATGATATAGGTTCTTCATTATAATTCCCAGTTTTATTAATAAGTGCCAAATACTCTTCCAGTGTTTTTTGATGTTCAACAAAAATTAAACCATCAAAATTTTGAAGAAATTTTTGAATTTTTATATGTAACATCTTTATTATAAAGCTTTCTTTTTACAGTTAGTTAGTTTTTAAAAACAATGATACTTATATACTAATTAACAAGTTTTCTTTATTAAGAATTTCTTGGAATTTTACTATTTTCCCAACTGAAATATGGTTGAGAATTTGGGATGAAAAACTCTACCACTTCGTTTCTCTAGCGGAGTTTTCACTGACTACCTCTTCCAATTCCAAAACATATAAACCATTATCTAACTTCCTCCTTAAGGTAAATTGTTCATTATTAACTCCATCTATTACTTTATCTTCCAAATTATTATACCGTTTGGGGAGATATAACATTCCCTCTTCAAGCTCTGCCATCACCACGTTTCCATATTTATTCTTATGGCGGAACATACTTAATACCTTATATGGCTTTGATGGTAGTAAATCCTTTGCTGCGCTAGATATGGTCTTGTTTTTAATTTATTGAAAGCCGCAACAATATCAGCATTTGTAATTTTATTTGATTCCATTTTTGTTCCGTCTTTTAAAAAGTTTATTAACTGATTGAAATAATTTTACTTCAGACAATTATATTTATATCTAATCTAATTTATCTCCAAAGAAGAGTAATTTGGGAATATCTCTTAATAATGGGTGATTCAAGTAGAGATACTTTTTCAATAGCCTTTTTTTGACAGATCACGTGTGAGTCGTGTCATGCTGTCATGTTATTTTTGTTTAGTATTGTTTGGCATTTCATAATGGAAAGACTTTTACGTTCAACTTTATTACGAAAATTCACGTTCTGTGAGGAATTTGTTTCGTGCACTTCGCTCAACTTATGGTCAACATAATAGGCCTACTGAGCGTACTATTCGCAACACCATCATCCATTTTGAGGCCCAGCATTCATTATTGGATAATATTCGACTGAATAGACCACGTCCAGCACGCTGTGAAGAAAATATAGCGGCCGTAGCTGAGAGTGTACACGAAGACCGTGGAAAGTCGATTCGGCGCCGCTCGCAGCAACTCGGACTGACGTATGGAACGACTTGGCGCATTTTACGTCGAGATCTTAAATTGAAAGCGTACAAAATACAGCTTGTGCAACAACTGAAGCTGCTCGACCTTTTTCTGTCGTTATAAGAGGCGTAGCTTATTAAATATTTTTTGTGTGTTTAGCGAAAATATGTAGGTATGTAATCAAGGTGGTTAATAAACAGCCAATCAAAACTAAGTCTAGACAATAAAGTTATCCTGTATAAAACCGTTTTAAACCCAATTTGGACATATGACATACGGAGGGCCGTATCAAACATTCTTAGAACCATGACGGCTGCACCATGGTATGTAAGAAATGAGAATATTCATAGAGACTTAGAGGTTCCATTGGTAAAAGACGAATTTAAAAAGCACCCCAACCCTCTTGCAAGACTTCTTACTGAAGTTCAATCAAATTCAAGTGATTTTTCACCTCGTTACTAGCTATACTATCATTACAGATCAATTAGTTTTTAGTGTTAAGTTTTAAAATTTAAACATATTGCGAGGCCTCAATAAATAAAACGTTAAAAAAATTAGAGAAAACAGTTGGGAGAAAAATTATTTAATTCTTAAGAATCCATATCCACATGGAATAAATTATTTCTTGGAAACTTTTCCAAATTTTCAAAGTAAAGTTTTACGAACCGAAACAGTTATGTGTAAAAAATATTCTAAATCAAAAAATAAATCTATTAAAAATAGTAAAATGAGTTATGTTTAGTTTTCTGAAAGAGCTGAAGTATATAATAATTCCTAATCGACGGTATGTAAATTCATTCTGTGTCTTTTAGCCATCTACTTGAATTTGGTTGTGCGGCTATTAGTACATGGTCGTGCCGTTATTAGCGCTTGTTCAGTAACCTTTTTTGATTTTCTATCAGCACTGTTTGGGTTCTTACCAGCCTCAGGTTCTTCTTATGATGCATTTTTATAATTTTTCATTTTGCCTTTTTGAAACTGGTCGTGCGACTATAAGCGCTTGTTCGTGGGGCTATTAGCATATGTTCGTGCGTTCACTAACCCTTGTTGTATATCTATCAGCTCTGTTTACCAGCCAGCTAGAGCACTTATTGTGATGGCCTTTTTGTAATTTTTTCGATATCGCTATAATATCGTTTGGTTTGTTGGATACTTATATTTAGATTTTTATTAATTTTTTTAATTTAAAAGTTATTTACTTTAATTAAATTAATTAACCTTTTAAAAAATAAATTTAAAAGATTTTAATTTTTGTAGAACTTTTTAAATAACTTCGAATTATTTCTGTTCAAGTTCATTGAAATAATTTTTAGAATACATTCTAAAAGTTTATTAGACACTCGGCAAAATGGAATGCAGTAACGATGGGAAATGATTGAGGAAGGATAATATTCCATAAACCAGGAATTTGCTACAAATTTATGAACTCTAAGGGTCCCAGATGTGTTGGAGTGGTACAAAATGAAGCTGGTTCTTATTTTGGGAAATGGTACTCTTCTTCGATTTTAATCGAAAATCGATTTTAGACTAAATGAAATGGGTTGTTAGCAATCGATTTTATGTTAATAATTTTCTACTGAAATCGATTATTGGGTGTTAAAAATTTATTTTACTGTTTTTACTTTGAGAACTCTAAACAATTTTAACAACCTCCTTTAGCCGAATGAGAAAGTATTATTTTTGTGGAAGCACTTGACAATATGCTATAAAATTAATATTTTCCTACAAAGTTTTGGTTAGATTAATAATTATATTTAAACATTTTTAAACTTTCCAATAGAGCTAAAGAATTGTTTAAAAAATAAATCAATAATTTAGAAAATTTAATTTCCTGTGAGCTGTATTTCCAAAGCATGACTCCGATTAGCGTTAACGATCCGTCTGCAAAGTACGCTTAATTGTCGAAATCTTAAAAAAATAAAATAGAATGGATTTAAGTCCACTCCGTTCTTTTGTTTTTATAAAATTTGATGTGGAAAAAGCTATTTCGCTAATCGTTGATATTACCGAAAATGCAAAAGATGTAAAAAATGTAAAAGATGTTAAATTTAAAATAAAGAAATATTTTTTATAAAAATCGTTTTGTATAGTTTTTTATTCTTTTTTTTAGAATTTTTGTATTTGGGCTTAAGCTCATGACGGTCGTGGCTGACTAGCAAATGCATTCCATTCTGCAGAGTGTCCAATAAAACTTTTACAATGTATTTTTCTACAATTATTCAATGAACCGAATACAGAATTTCTAGAAAAAAAAATTAAACAAAAACTGCAAACTACTTATTCGTTTTGTTCGAATATTCGCCATAAAAATATTTGAATTATTCGTCATTCTACAAAGCCCCCATTATATATTCTTCAAATAATTATTCGTAATAAATTGTTGGAATAATTCGAACGAACATTATTCGAATGAATACCTTAATGACACGCTTGCATGCGACATTATTTCGTATAGTTTTCGAGTTATATAGCGCAACGTTTTCGTCCGATTTTGTAATTTTTTCCTTAATTAGTTAAAGAATAATATTATCTATAGAATAAAAGAAATTCTAAGTCAATATCTTTTCCGAATCTAAGAACAACGATTTTGTAATTGAAAATTGCAGAAATTATGTTTTTTTACCGAAAAAGTGTATACACTATTTTTTCTATAAAATAAAATTTTTTTTAAGAATATATAATAATATGTAGGACATATAGGCTAAAGTCAAAATTTCGATGCAAAATATGTCCGTGTGGAGTCTTTACTTGTTTACTCCCCAGGTGGCGGATAGGGGGGACTGGGCGAGAGGCACTGGTTGCGCTAATGTAAGGTGCTGGAGCTCTCTGGCTAAGAAGGACCCATCGCTGTTAGACGGACGGGATAGACATGTTCGCAGGAAACACCGAAAGAGCATATACAGGTTTGAACGGACCTATGGCTCCATCGGTGATATCTTGGGATTGTCTTATCCCGACGGTTTTTAAAGTGGAGGTAGAGGAAGTTCCGGAAATTGCTCGCAAGGGTAAAGAGTCCGTCTCTACCAGCACTTTGGAACCACAAGACGGCGCTGGCAATCAAGGAGTTACTCACAAGCCATCCAGCAGTCCTGTATGTTCTCGCAAGGGAAAGGACAGGTCAGCTAGGACTGGTAGTGGGACAAACCATACTACGAAGGGAGTAAAGAGGGTAAACCAAACTCTTGCGAGCCCCGCTAAGGACTCTCAAATGAGGTCCATTAGGGAAGCTCTGCCTGGAGATGAGATACCCTCTACCTCCAAGAAGACTGGTCATATTCCACATGACTCTTTTAAGTGTCTGGGGATGACCAGCAGATTCCATCAGCGAAGAAGGTTGGTAAGGCACTAAGTGGCCCGCTCAAAAGCTCTCATAAGGGAGCAGTAAAGCGGGTATTATCTGGTGACGATCAACCTTCATCGTCAAAAAAGGGGAAGGATTCGTCCAAATCGGAAATTCTTCAAGCAGCAGTCATTCACCGTGCTGATTCAGATGGGAGAATCATTACGGAAATGTGGCGGCTGATTAAAGATAGACTTATGGATGAAATCTTCCAGGCAAGGCACAGGCCTGGTGAAATAGTCTTCATGGGTGCAGACTGGACAAGAGGCGTCAAAACAGTTGGTTGCGGTAATAAAGGAACCTTAGATACCTGAAAGCCGCGATTAGCAGATGTGGTAACCTTTGTCCAGGTGCGCAACTGGAGGTTATACCAGCATCGGAATTGCCTTTGCGGCCAATAGTCACGGTGTGGATTCCACCACCCATTAAGCCGGTGGAAGTAATACTGGGAATTTTGGAAGGACATAATAGGGGGATCAATACAAGTCAATGGAAACTTGTCTCTTCATTGACTTGTAAAGAGAACCAGGGAAAAGATTTCCGATTCGCAGTAGATCGGGAATCCATTAAGAAATTGGACTCATTGGGGGGGGAGGCTGTTACGATCGGGCTTGGCTATGTCAAATTTCGTTACACGAAAAATGACAAAGCTAAAGCGGTTGCGGATGGTGCAGATAAATCTGAACCATTGTGAAGCGGCCTCGACCGAATTAATAACCTACCTCAGTGAGACCAATGTGGACGTGGCCCTAATCCAAGAGCCTTGGTTAAATAACAACCAGGTCTGTGGTCTAAGGGCTAAAGGATACAAATTGTTCGTGCCGTCCACTGAGGATAAGGTGAGGACTTGTATTCTAGTGAGGAATGAACTTCAGTTAATTCTTCTTAATTCTTTCAGTTATGGAGACCTTACGGTCGCTCAAGGAGAGGCGTTAGGAGGCAGCAAACTGGTCTTGACCTCGGTGTACATGCCCTATGAGGAGCTGGAACCACCAGATGACAGGGTGTGGGCCTTAGCCGAGTACGCAAGACGGAATGGAGTACGTCTATTGCTCGGTTGCGATGCTAATGCACACCACAGTCAATGGGGTAGCAGGGATACCAATAAGAGAGGTGAGTCAACATTTGATTTCATTATTACGAATGATCTTTTAATCTGTAATAAGTGTAATACCCCTACGTTCAGGACGAAGGATAGGAATTCGGTAATAGACATCACATTGACTAACTCTAGGGACCTAGTCGAGGCTATGGGATGCACTTTTTCTGACAGGATAACCTTCAATCTGAACTTTCTGGGTTCTGAAGGGAAACCATTTAGGAATCCTAGAAGGACGGATTGGGACGCTTTCGGGCGGGATCTGGAGTCAAGATTAACTGGAACTCCGAGGGAGTTCATTACGAGGGATAATCTTGACGAAGTGGTAGAAAAGGTAACGGAATCTATTAACAGAAGCTATGAGCTCAACTGCCCGGTGAGTGTATAACAGTGTATAACAGAGCCCATAGAACTGGTAAGGACGAAGATTGGAGCACATATAGACTGTGTTTTAATAAGTACAAAAAAAAACATTAGAAGAGCTAAAAGAGCCTCGTGGATTAAGTACATCGAGGGCATTGACTCTGTCAATGAACTTTATAGATTCAGGAAGATACTGTCAAAGAACCCTAGTGTTCCTGGGAGTATCCAGAGATCAGTTGGTGCATGGACGGAGTCTAGTTCTGAGTCACTTAATGTGCTTTTGGAAACCCATTTTCCGGGTTGTAGGGATCCATTGGTGGAGGAATCAGGTGAGGGAGATCACTTCTTCACGGAGTCCACCAGTGGGATAATTGGAAAAGTGTGGTGGGTTATATAGAACAAGGACTTCGGTATAAGGAATATACCATGGCCGCGTTCTTGTATATTGAGGGAGCGTTCAACAATATCAAGATTGACGCTATCAAGCAGGCGCTGGTGGATCTTAAGGTACATGACTTCTTGATCGAATGGATAATCCTCATGCTAAGCAACAGGATTGTCAATTCAAGCTTGGGTGGAGTGACTAGAGGAACTCCGCAAGGGGGAGTACTCTCACCCCTGCTGTGGCTAATAGCTTTCGACGTGATTTTGCGTCAATTCGACAGCAGAGGGCGGAAGATCGTGGCTTATGCTGATGATGTGGTCATACTGGTAAAGGGAAAATTTCTTCCCACAATCAGTCAGATCATGCAGTCCGCGATGGGTGAGCTGTCCTCGTGGTCCGCTGATAAGGGGTTGGGAGTGAACCCGGAAAAGACAGAGTTGGTTCTGTTTACTAGGAGGTACAAGGTAGAGAATTTCAGACTACCGGTACTGTGTGGAACTGAACTGCGGCTTTCCGACTCAGCGAAATATTTGGGGGTATTCCTCGATAATAAACTGACCTGGAAGAGGAATGTTCAGGAGAGACTCAAGCGTGGCCTCAATGCCTACTACACCTGTAGAAACTCAATAGGTAAAAGTTGGGGGCTCAAACCAAAAGTTGTTGGGGGCTCAAACCAAAAGTTGGATTGGATATATTGGCAGGCACTGGAACGCAAGAGTAATAGGAAACTTTTGTCGAAGGCACAGAGGTGTGCTTCGATTGGCATTACAGGTGCAATGAGAAGCACACCACAGGCGGCTATGGATGTTATACTTCATCTCCTACCCATTGAAGAGTTTGTGAGGGGTATGGCGGCAAGGAGTCTGCTGAGACTTAAGGAATTGGGACTATTAGGTTCATCAAGAGCAGATCACTCACATTGCGAGGGGTACCGAGGTCACTCTCTATGTGGACAGTCAGGCGGCTCTGAAGGCCTTGGGAACACATTTGGTGAGATCCAGGCTAGTTGCTGCCTGTAAGAAGACACTAAGAGAGCTGATGGAGGACTACATGGTGAGACTCTGCTGGGAGCCTGGTCACTGCAATATTTCAGGCAATGAATTAGCTGATGAACTGGCAAGGCAAGGCGCAGCAAAGAATGTCTCGGATAGGATAACCTATGTGAAACCACCACTAAGTTTCTTCTATGAGAAGATCAATGATTGGACCTTGGTCAGAACCAATTCGGCTTGGGAGAGTAGAGAGGACTGTAGAGTGTCGAGGGCGATATGGCCGGTACTGAACAATGCAGGCACTAGCACTCTCCTGGGCATGAATAGGAAGAGCTTAAGAATCATGATAGGTGCCATAACGGGTCACTGTTTGATAGGGAAGATGAGGTCTAGATGGGACGCTAGCAATTCCGATTTTCCTAGAATGTGTGGAGACGTCGACGAGACCGAGTATATTGAGCACATTGTGTGCCATTGTCCACGATTGCAGCATCGTAGGATGAAATGGCTGGGTAGCCAATTCCTCGGCGGGCTAAGTGACGTTCGCGACGCAGATCTTGTAGACGTCATAGGCTTCGTCATGGGAATCGACTGCTTAAGGGAGAATTAGGGGTATAACCCTAGGGGGATTGGTAACATTGCTAATCCCCCTATATGATTCGTTCACATTCCTACCCTTTTATCTTCTACTTCTACTCTCCTATTTTCTGCATTCTATACTCTATATTTCACAGCTATTTCAACGAAGGGACTCACAATGGACCGGGATCGGTCTCTGGGTGGAGATGTGGTACTATCTGGTATCACATCAACCTTCTCTATCTATCTATCTAAGTATAAAGTTATTATATGTTCTTAAAGAGAAACAAGTTAGAGCGCCTTACCAACAACTAAAAAAAATTAAAGCCTTAAAATATGCTTTCATATTTATACTTAAAAATAACATACATTTTTTCACTTTTCAAAAATATAAACATAAAATAAAACTACAATGGTGCGTATTCCTATAAACGCACATCACGCATTTTTGGGAACTTGATTAAAAAAAAAAAAGTTACTAAAATGGAGCTAAGAAATAATTAAAGTGCTAGAAATTAATTTTTAAATTATTTGTTGACTTCACTTAAAAAATTAATAACAAAAAACTTAAAATGTACATTAAAATTTTTCCATTGTAGTTTTAGTAGTTTAGTGCCATTTTTATGGCATTTTCCTATATACGCACTTAAACTAATGAACCAGTTTAGCATTAATATTAATTTGTTTTGGATAATTTCAAAAATTCGGTCTGGTATTGATTCGACTAATTTTTGAAAAAAATCACTGTCAATTTCTTCCAAGGCTTGCTTAAATTTTAATTTTAACTTCGATATTGTTATTATGGTTTCATTCTGTGCATTTATAGCGTAAACTTTACGGGCCTCGTACTCCCACAGATTCTCCATTGGATTTAAATCCGGACTGCAAGCCGGCCAGTCCAATAGTAGAATACTATGTTCATTAAACCACGATTTAGATTGGAGTTCAGTATAAATTACACTGTTCATTTTAATTGAAAAAAACATGTTATTCATTTTCCTGCAGCAGAAATGGCTGCCCAAACCATAACACTGCTTCTTCTTTTATTAATTTGCGTTTTTGTTAATTTTTGATTACCTTTTCTTAGTTTCCGCACTCCGTATTTTTGCCTTTTCTTAAAGCCTCAAATAACTCCTTCCAAACGGTTAATTTTTCGTCCAATTTCTCTGTTAGAACAGTCTTGATCACGAAAAAATTGAATTTGAATTTTTTTTCTGGTCTGTAAGAAAAGTTTCTTTGGGCATCCTTTAAGCTGATGAAATTTCCCAATTAAAACAAAAATATTTCCAGTAAACAGAGATGTTGTCAGCAGGAACTTACCTTAAGTGAAACAAACAACTAAAACTGTTAAAATTTTCTAATATATTTTTTTTTGCAATAACTTTTTATACAAAGGTTCAAGCATATAAAAAGTGTTTGTGTGTATATACAAACAACCACTGCTTATTTATACAATATATATTTTTAATATATTTGATTAATTAAAAAACCGAAAAAATTGTCACAAATATTTTTTCGGTTTATACAAAAATTAGTTCTTACACAGATGTTTTTGACCGATATCTCGGTTACTAATTCATTAAACAGCACATACATACAATAGGAGAAATATGTTGCTCCCCGATCGCCCTTCCCAAACGTGGTCACCTCTTTCCTTACCCATTATCTTTTGAAACCCCATTAACCGCTTATTTGACACCACTCACACTTCTTTTGTCCACTCCATAAAATAAAAATTTAAGCCAGTCACCGGCACCCATAGCTCTCAGGCAGTGTGACCATTTTAGCATTTTCGCAGTTAACTTTAGCATTTTATACTCCGATTTAGCGCAAATTTTCCATTTAGCATTTGGCTTATTATTTAGCAGTTTTTATACCCTTCACCACAGGTGTAAAGTTTTCATTTTTTTGTAGTTTCCACAATTTTCGTCGGAGAGCAAGAAGGTTTATATTTTCTGGACCCTTGTAAGAAATGTTGACGATAGGACGATGTCCGTCCATCCGTTATCCTTCTCGTTTTGCCTTTGAAACATCAATTTATGACATAATTACTACATGAAAAATAAGCTGAATACTAATGATGATATTATAACTTAAAAATTTTCTTATCTTCAGCCTAGAAGTATTACATCATTTAAGATAACTGTTCCTGATGATTTGTTCAAACGAATGATTAATCCGAGTTTCTGGCCTGATAATACTCTAGTAGGAGAATATGTACCCAAAGTTTATAATTCCTTCAACTACACCATAAATCCAAAAAACTAAATCTTACCACTGATAAATCGAAAAAACTAAATTATGCCACAGATAATCCATTTCGAGAATTTTTTGTCATTTTTCACCACATATAGAACTATTCCGACTAGATTTTCCTGTTATGGAGTTGCTGACTAATCAATCAATCAATGTGGGGCAAAATCGAAATTTTTTGGAAATAAATCTGTAATTTCTGATCGGCTGGTTGGATTTTCATGAAATTTTGTATAGGCGTAGCAGAAGAGTGTACAATGTTATGTATGGGGGCACAACAAACCCTTCAGGAGCGCAGCTAAGGGATCTCAAAGTTAGGTACCTCTGACATAAAAAAAGTTTTAATCACTTGCCAAATTTTTCTCGTCCGATTTAAAATATTTTTATATATTGTTGTAGGCCCTGGTAAGACCTATAAAAGACGTGCTTACATGTCCTATTTATCTCTTATAGTTTTCGAGTTATTTGCGTTTGAATTTTTAAGCACCATAATTTTGTATGTTCTTGGTCCAGTTTTTTTCATATATATCCTAGTGTTTCCGACCGATTTTATTATTATTTTTTATTATTATTTTTTATTATTGAATAAAAAAAATTGAAGTCGATATCTTTACCGAGCCCAAAAATAAACGATTTTGAATTTGAAAATTGCAAAAAAGACGACTTTTTGTGTTTTTTTAGCCGAAAAAGTATCTACACTCTTTTTTATCTAAGTAACTTCATAGAGATGACTTTAAGAAAAAAAACAAGCCCAATAACTCATTTGGTCATGGTACACACACTCCCGAATTCGACCCATTTTATATGAAAGTTTTGATTTTAGACCATGTTTTCTCAAATCCCAAAGCACAAATCGACAAGCGGAATATCTTTTAAGAATCTTCAATATGTTGTTAAAAGTTTTAAATCAAAATCTACGGGACTTCGGAAAAATGTGGATTCTATAGCCAAAAATGTAAAAAATCCCATTTTTGGGAATTTTAATTATTTTTTTGGGAATTCAGGAAAACCCTACCCCTGATTGAAATTCGGTTAACGCGCTTTTATTTATATTAATAAGATCCACATTTTCTGCGAATTTCATTAAGATATCTTTATAAACAAATATGTTATTAAATTTGTATTTTCTCCAAAAACCCCAAATTGGGCCTTTCGTTTAGTTTATTTCTAAATAGCGAACGAAATGTTAAAAATATGTATTCCAAACTTGTAACTTTTGCCTTTAGTTTTGCGTGAATAATTACTTAGAAAATTATGAATATTTCTGTATACTTTTAATAATATCTATACTCAAAATATTTTTATAAAAATAATTACTAAATATTTTATTATTTTTTGTAGGGTTGCCACATTTCCCAAATTTAAGTAAATCTTTATCCTCTTCTAAGCATTTGTATATTTCTATTAATGAATATAAAATAACAAAAAAAAAATGTCTATTTTAACGTAATCAATAAGTATTTTATTAGTTTACATGTATGGTGTTTACCTAAATTTAACAAATATATTTATCTAATGGTAATAGTTAAAAATTTATATATTTATGATCTAGTGGCAATGTACAGGTATCCTTTCCGGTGATGCCTAGCTGCAGCATTTATCTATTACTGATGGTTCAAAATCTATATTTTTTTGAGCTAGCGACAATGCACAGGTAACATCCTTTCCGGTGATATCTGACAGCAACATATAATATCAATGAATTCGATTTAGGTACTCTTCCAAAATTGACTCTTTCAGATATTTTACCTAATGAAAAATACTTGTAAATATATATACCTGTGCGGTATATCTATATATATATATATATATATATATATATAAATGCGCAGCTAATCCTTATCAACATCATAACGAAGTTGATTACCATGATTACATTGAAACATGTTGCGTTCTGTGGAGTTTATTTAAAAATGATCTTAACCGTTTAGAAGCTATAGTGGAATTAATTAAAGCTACATATCATGGTAAATCTCATATAGAGAGCTTTTTAAAGTTGTATGACGTAAAAATGAAGTCCTTGAATCAGCGTACTAACAGATTAAAAATTAAACATTCCGATACTGATATAGAAATATCGGCGTGCAAAATATCAACTGGAGCACTCTGCAAGACATATGATGATTTAAGTACAAGATCTAAGAAGAAAAGACTGGGCCATAAGCTTTCTATAATTTCGAATGAAGCAATTTCTGCTACATTAAAATAAATGTTAAAAAAGGAGAAGCAACCTAAGAGTGCAATTAATATTGCTGAAATACTGCCAACTGCATCACCAAAAAATCTTAAACGGATTGCCGAAAGTGTTCCTACTCCAACATCAGAATCTAATTTTACAGAGGAAGAAGCAATTGCTTTAATGCTTGAACTGGCCGAAACAAATATCAAATTTTAAGAAAAGCTCTGCTTGAAAAGAGACACTCAATTCTAAAATCATACAAGGATATTCAAGAAAAAAAGCAAACTATTTTACCATCTATTTCGGTTACAGCAAAGGAGAATACAGCTATCAAGATAGTTGCCGATTTTTCTGCAGATCAGTTGGAAAAAGTAAATAACAGCGACGTTGTATTAATCTGTAAGTGGGGATGTGACGGACTATCAGGCCTTACTGCATACAAGCATGCTAGTGAAAGTAAGAAAATGGCGGATTATAAAAGCGTATTTATAGCATCTTTGGTGCCATTAAGAATGCGATCTTATTCCTTAAATCAATCTTCTTTAAAGTTTAAAAACTCATTTGAAGATATATGGCTTAACACCACTCCAGGATCAAGATATTTTTGCAGACCTATTTGGTTCGAATACACAAGGAAGTCGAAGACAACAGCAAAGGATTTAGTGGAATATATTAAAGATAAAATAAATGATTTACAATCTCTTTCAATAACCATAAACCAATACATATTCGACATATCCTTTCAACTTAGTCTAACAATGATTGATGGGAAGGTTAGTAATGCCATTAAGGAAACATTTTCTTTTTGGAAATGCTCATTATGTGATGAGACGAAATCACAATTTTCGAATATTGGTAAAGCAAGGAGCATTAATGAAGAATTTCTGTCTTTCGGAATATCTCCAGTTCACGCCAGAATACGGTTCAGTAGTAGGGAAATGGGAAGGCAATAGTTGTTTTTGTTTTTAATGAGGAGGAAGAGCAATTTTGAAGAGCAAATTGTTTGTATGAAATTGAAAACCAATGAATTTGTTTTTGTAATTTTTTCTTGTGAGTGCATTAATAGGAGGAAAAATTGTTTTGCATTTTATGAAATTGAAAACCAATGTATGTATATATGTATGTATGTATTTATGTAATTATGTTAAAAGTACATACAAACAATTTAACAGGGGAGACAATTTTTATTTATTTTTTTTTTTTTTGCACTTTTAATTGTGATGAAATTAAAAACTGATGACTTGTATAAATAGCGTTTAAGTATTTTTGATTTATTCATCTACATATTTTTATATGGTTATTTTTGTTTTTGTAAAGTGGAAACTTGAGAATTGTTTTGTTTATATGGGAAAAAAATAACTTTGTGTAAGGTTCTTTGACATTAATGAAGATATATTTTATGTTGTTGAGTATGGTCATGATTAATTTTAAATATTCTAATAACAAATTAAGGGGAGTATTTTTTATTCACATTAAACATTTTTCATATCTAGAATATGTTTAAAATTTATTTAAGGCTCAATATTTATGTATTTATAATATTTTCTCAATTTGAAATGATTAATTTGAATATTCTAATAACAAACTATGGGAGAATATTTTATTTACATAATTAGTTTATAACTCAATATTTCTATATGAAAGCTAAATTAATATTTTCTCTATTTGAAATATTAAAGAGAAATACTCAAAGAATTCAATTTACTTATTTAAATATAAAGGAGTATTTTTTAAATTTGTATAAAAAGAGGAATCAAATCATATTTATTACCATTTGATCTGAGGATTACTTCAAAGTATAGTTAACAGAATGGTAAGCTATCACTATTGGAAAATTCATTTAACTTTTCATGTATTTATAATTTTTGTTTTTTTTTTTTAGATGTATGAACAAATTATAAAATTGGCTCTTGGTATTAAGGCAGAGTATACAAAAATTTATGATATTCCCTTACATCAGCCATTCAAAATTTTAAAATTTTGAGTGGAAAGAAACACAATTTGGATCAAAAGTTATCACATATTTAAATAACAATAAATGGTTTTATCTTCCGCAGCGATTCGTGAAATTTTTAAACAAGGAAGATTCCTATTTAACGCACTTGAATGATAAAAACTGGACTATTATTTACAAAGGTCGTCAATCTTCAAATGGGCTTGCAATATTTGAAAATAGTTATAGCTAAAATTTTATAAATAAAACAGTTTTTTTTTATTTTTTTATTTTATTTTTATTCATTTAATAAAAACATATTAAACTTATATAGTGTTTATTATTATTTTATTTACATAATACTTAAAAATTATTATATATCTAAATTGAGAAGAAGATCCTCGTCTTCGTCCATTATTTTTTTATATTCCTCTGGAACTGAGTATGCTCTGACATCCAGATTTAGTAGAAGATTCTCATCTTCCTCCATTAGTTCCACATACTCCGGAACTAAATTCAATGTTGCGCCCAATGAAGTATCTGCAGGCTCCAAATAGTTTGAAAAGTCTTTCGCTTTATTTTTATGAAAATTATGATATTTCATAAAATGTCTTTTTTTATTCCACTTTGTGGAAAAGGTCTCATTAATACAAAATTCACATGCAAGCTTCTGTCTGTCCATGTTTGAAGTAATTTTTAATTAAAAATTATTTTATTAATACACCTCTGCATTAAGAATTATACTTATATCTGTATGCGTAAGTGTATAAAAATGTCAAACCTTTGATCAATATTTAAATATATATTTGTTTTCATTAGTCTGTTGACTTAATTAAAAGTGATTACACGTAAATTTTAAACAATATGCCTTCTTATAAATGTAAATATTGCAAATCAGTTTTTGTGGAAAGATAAATGCTTGAAGGACATGAGATCCTTCATTGTTCGGAATGTTGAAAATGGTTTTCAAAAGAAAAACATCTAAAGGAGCATGAAAGGACTCATGCCAGCACATCCCATGTCAGTGGTAGAAGTGAGCCTACTACTTCTTATAAATTTAGTTGTATTAAAAGCTCTTTCAAAGACAGAATTCTGACATACCTCTACAGAAACCAAAAAGAGGAAATTCTGCATCCTCAAGAGTTTTTTGAAGATGTAAGCCATGATATTTTTGAAATTTTGGAGAACGCTATAAATAAAAACATAGCATGGAAATACAATTTAGAAGTGGAGTGCGAATATATTAAAATTATATAAGAAGAAATAATGCTAACCACCATAAAGCATAGAACAAAAATGTCATAAGTGATAGTATTGAAGAATCTTTGAAAGCACAATACACGTATATATGTAAAAAAAAAAATGCCAGAATTCCAGGAGAGAGATGGTCCCTAATACGAATGAAACATTTGGAAATAAATATAAATAAGGCTTCATTCATTAGAGGCTCCAAATATATACCATTACCATATTGGATAAAGAAAAAAGATGCTTGTTTAAACTATCCAAATGATGATGAATATTGTTTCAAGTGGTGTATCATCGCTTCATTCTTATATAATGAAGCAAATGGATTTGTGAGTTGTAATGGATTTGGAAATATTCAAATAAATGAGGAGAAAATATGTGAAAAAAATGAGCTGCTAAATTTTTGAAAAACTAGAATTTCCAATGAAATTAAAAGATATAAAGATATTTGAAAGCAAGAATGAAAATGTTAGCATTAATGTATTTGACTGCGAAGGTAATACTATAGTTGGACCATATTGCCTCACATCTGCGGTAAAGAATCATCACATAAATCTTCTTCTTATGGAAGAATAAAAATTAACTACATATTTTATAAATTAAATTATTATTCAAATATTTCAGATTAGTAAAATCAAGTTTAACTTCCCACCGTTGACGAGTTTACATTTGTAATGCATGTCTTCAGTACTCTCCAAATGAGAAGATAATGCTAGTCATGATCTTAAATGTAAAAAAGTAGTACCGAAAATGCCAGAGTGTGATAATAACATTTTATATTTTAAAAATTATCAGAAGCAGTTAGATTTACCGTTCGTTATATATGCTGATTTTGAGACGTATTTGGAAAAAATTGATAACGAGCAAGTAAATATACAAAAACATATAGCTTGTGCTTTTAGTTATTATATTAAGTGTAGTTTTAATGATAATTTAGATAAGTTTAATATTTATTTTGGTAATGATGCTCCTACAATATTCATAGCAAATTCAATTAATGATGCAAAATAAATTTACGCAAGCTATTTAAATAAGGTCGTACCAATGACAGCACTCTCCAATGATGAAACAATTTTGTATAATCTCTTAACAATTTGTCACATATGTAAGCAAATTTTAGGGGCGGACAAAGTACGGGATTATTGTCATTTAACTGGCAAATTTAGAGGAGCAGCCCATAGCTCATGTAATATTAATTATAAAATAGCCAAATTCATACCAGCATTCCTTCATAATTTTTCCTCTTATGATTGTCACTTATTTATGAAAGAACTTTCGCAATTTGAGGGAGATATAAAGGTAATTCCTCTTAAGAAAGAACTATATATATCGTTATCAAAGTTTATAACAGTTGAAGAAAATCAGAGATTTGAAATTCGGTTTTTAGACTCTTTTCGTTTTATGGCCTCCAGCTTAGAATCTTTAGCCAAAAATTTAAATGGCAGTGATTTTCAAATTCTAAATAAAATTTACAATGAAAAACAACAATTTGATTTACTCAGAAGAAAAGGAGTATTTCCTTATTCTTATATTGATTCGATGGAGCGCTTTAATGAAACTAATCTTCCTGCTAAAGAAAAATTTTATAATATTTTAAATAATTCGCATTGTACTGATGAAGCTTATGATCATGATAAATCGGTTTGGACAACTTTTAAATGTAATAACTTGTAAGATTACACTAAATTATATTTAAAAACAGATGTTCTCCTCTTAACAGATATCTTTCAAAATTTTAGAAGTATCTGTAAAAGTATATACAAACTTGACCCATGCCAACATTATACTGCTCCAGGTTTATCGTGGGATGCAATGTTAAGAACAACTAACATAAGGTTAGAACTTTTAAGTGAAGTCAATATGTATAATTTTATTCAAAACGGTATTAGAGGAGGACTAATACAATGTTCAAAGAGGTATTCTAGAGAAAATAATAAATATTTAGAAGACTTTGATAGTAGTGAGCCTTCAGAATATTTAATGTATCTAGATGATAACAATTTGCATGGTTGGGCCATGTCAGAATATCTCCCATATGGAGAATTCGAGTGGATTTATGATGAAGTTATTGATGTAACTACTATATCGGATACATCTGATATTGGATATTTTTGGGAGGTAGATTTAGAATATCCACACTATTTACATGAATTTCATAATGATTTACCCTTTTGCCCAGAAAATAAATTTGTTGGTGAATCTAAATGTAGGAAGTTTATTGCAGACCTATCACCAAAAACAAAATATCAGATCCATTATAGAGTTCTTAAAAAATGTTTAAAGAATGTACTGATATTAAAAAAAATACACAGAGCATTAAAATTTCGACAATCTCCATTGTTAAAAACATTTATAGATTTGAATACATACCACAGAACAAGAGCAAAAAATGCTTTTGAAAAAGATTTTTTTTAATTATTAAATTATTCTGCATATGGAAAAACTATGGAAAATGTTCATAAACGCAAAGATATAAAAATTGTTACAGATTGGGAAACAACAAGGCGTAATCATTTAGCAGCTAGAGCATTAATTTCAAAGCCTAAATTTTCGAGTATAACTCAATTTTCAAAACATGTTTGCAATTCAGTTAAAGGTTATGCAAATAACTTACAACAAACCAATTTATTTAGGCTTTGCTGTGTTGGAACTCTCAAAATGGAAAATGTATGATTTTCATTATCAATACATGAAACCAAAATTTCAGTCGAATTTAACATTAAATTATATGGATACAGACTCATTCATATACACTATAAAAACAGATGATTTTTATAGTGATATTCGTGAGGATATTGCCTTAAGGTTTGATACATCAAAATATCATCCCAATAACATAAACTCCCAATATTAAATAAGAAAGTTCTAGGCATGATGAAAGACGAGAATAGCCTGAAAATTATGAAAGAATTTATGGTACTTCGATCAAAAATGTATTCATTCAAAACGGTTGACATGGAGGAAGTAAAAAAGTCTAAAGGAGTTAAAAAATCATGTATACAAAATTTATCAATAATAGACTACAAAAGGTCATTATTTGAAAGAAAAATAATTTCTGATACAATGCATACATTTAAATCGAAGTTTCATCAGCTATATAAACAGAAATTACATAAAGTTGTTAAAGTTATGCGGATGATAAGAGAATTATTGCTTCTGACCAAATAAATACTTATGCGTGAGGACATTTTAGACTTCAAAGTGACTTTGATAACTTTTTTACAGAGATAGATGACGATATTTTCTTGAATATTGATAGTGAGTATATAGAATTTTTAAAACATTCATCAGATGAATGTAGATGTTTAAGTTGTATATTTAATAATTTAAATACTTTCATATTTTCTAATTTTATTTAAAGTTTACATAAGTAGAACTTCAAATGTATATATTTCTATTGAATAGAGTTAACTCCTTAAGATATTATTAAAATATATTTTTTAATGAAACAATAATAAATATATGTATTTTATTAAATAATAAATGTGTTTTATTTTTAAATATTTTTCCATTGTACATTTTCTATTTCGTAATCTAATTTTTCGTTTTCTAGTTAGTCGAGGAGAATATTGATATGGTAAAGTTGATTGCTTCAAATTTTTGTGATTTTCATCCTTTGACAATATTCTTATTTTTGGTGTTCCATTATTTGAAAAATGTTTAAGTCGTTTAGCTGCTGAAGAGGCAGAAGTAGGATTAAGTTTTTGTAATGTTGTATCCATATCAATTTCATCATAATTTTCATTAGTATAAATTTCCTCAGGTAAATTTATATTAGATTGTGTTCCTACACTACTTGACTCTGGTTGCATTGTTTGAGTTTCAATATGTTTCTTATATATTTTCCTAGTTTGTGTTTCATTATCACGTAGGTTACTCAATTTAGAACTTTTAGTTTGATGAGAAGATGATATTTGGCTTCCAATTAAATATTTGGCTAATTCTTGTTTAATATAATACCATTTATTAATATCTTTTAGTGTGTGTGAACTATATATTGGTATTAGTTTTCGATGTAGAAAATTGGAATCAGAATATTTAATTTTAAATTTATCGTAAGTTGATGGATTAAGAACTATTAATTTGGATAAATTATTTGACATTTTCTAAAATTTTTCCAATAACTCCACTTAAAACGGATGAAATAATAATTGGTAAAAATCCTCCTTTTTGAATTAGATGTTTCCTCTTTTGTTTCATTGAGGTTTCTGGTGAGCAAACTTTTCTAATTGTATTTTTATATGGTTTTATTTTGTCAAAAACTGCTTTATTGATTTTATGGTTCTCATTAATTATATTAAAAAGTATTTCATTTATTGTTTTAATAACAACATCATCAACATGTTTCAGTATTGCATTTCGTAATTTAGGATCTGCTTTCTTAAGAACGTAAAGAATATGTTTGTTCTCTTTCAATAGTTTTAGGGTTCGAGGTCATTGTTTATATTTGCAAATATTAAATAGTGATTTTTATTGAAAATATCCGTTCTAAATATTAATGCGTTGTGTATTTGTTGAGTGAGATCAATTAATAAATAACCATGAGCCTGTTGCGTACAGTTATTATATACATCAACCAGAGCTTTTGAGTTTTCTGGGTATACTTGGCGAGCTAAATATTGAAATTGTAACTTGTCCCTAGGATTTTTAAACATAACTATATATTTAGTGTTTAAAGAAATATCTCTGGAATAAGCACCTTTATGAAAAATGTTTTGTGTTACTAAAATCACAGCTAAATTTCTATGATGAGATCCCTTAGTAAAAAGTTCACACACTTTTTTATTAGATGATTCAAGCATTAAATCATCCAATATTATTAAAACCGATTCATTTTCTGCAGTAGCAAAATCCTCTGGAATACCATGTATAAACTCTACATTGTTAATTCTCGGAAGAGAATTTTTTTCTGCAAAACACCAAAGAACACGATCTATGTTTTTAGATATTAAATGTTGATTTTTTATCAAATTCATAATAAATGTGGATTTCCCACAACCAGAGGGACCACAAATCATCATAGTGAATGTATATATAAACTGTTGAAACTTTGTTGTTGAAACACTTTAGTACACGACATTTAAATGAAGTGAAGCATTAACATTCTATAAATATAAATATGAGTAAAAGAATTCTTGTTGATGAACTACATCGTCAAACAAGAAAGAGCTTTCAGCGCCGACGATTTATTCAAAAGGGTATTTTAGATACATGGCAGATTGACTTAGTGGAAATGATACCGTATGCAAAATTTAATAGAGGTTTTAAATATATGCTTACTGTAATTGATGTATTTTCAAAGTATTTAGCATTACCACTAAAAACTAAAACAGGAATAGAAATTTCGAAAGCATTAAAACGTATTATAAAATTAAACAAAGGAAAATCTCCCAAAAATATCCATTCTGATCAAGGGAAAGAATTTTATAATATCTATTTTAAAACTCTTATGAAAGAATATGAAATTAACCATTACAACACTTTTTCAAGTATGAAGGCATCAATAGTTGAACGTTTTAATAGAACTTTAAAAAATAAAATGTGCAAACAATTTAGTATGCAGGGAAATTATAAATGGATAGATATATTAAATAAATTGTTGAAAGAATATAATTCTTCATATCATCGTTCTATAAAAACAGCACCCAATTCAGTTAATAAGAAAAATGAACAGAAACTTCTTAATACTGTATACAGTAATTTGAAGGTTTTCAAAGGAGGAAAATATAAATTAAATGATTTAGTTCGCATTAGTAAATATAAAAATCAATTTGAGAAAGGATATACACCAAATTGGTCTACAGAGGTTTTTAAGATAAACAAAATTTACGTAACCAATCCTATAACATATCAACTTGCAGATTTTAATGGAAATATAATTAAAGGTGGATTTTATGAAGAAGAATTGTTAAAAACAAAAGCCCCAAACATTTTTTTGGTAGAAAAAATTTTAAAACGAAAAGGAGAAAAACTATTGGTAAAATGGCTTGGTTTCGGAAAAGAATATAAAAATCATTAGAACGATATTAGTAAATAATATATGTATAACAAACAACATATTATATTGATCATTCTTTTTAAAGATGGCTTCAAGTATACAAGAAGAAAATATTTATGTTACTTTATTAAGTAATAATTCAATGGATATTTATAAAAATACTCCAAACACTTTTACAAATTTGCTAACACAATCTCTAAATTTGTATGATCACTGGGTAGTTGGATTATCAGATATTTAATTTTCATTACTAGAAAGAAATAATCAAAATATTGTTAAACGTAGAAAACGAAATACAATTTCAAATGTCGACACACAAGCTATAGTACATGGAAAAACAAAAATATCAAAGCATAGTGCAAATAATGAATATGAAGACATTAAGTTAAAATTTCACGAACTCTTAGAAAGCTCTAATGATTTTATGATAACAAACCCCAATCTGAATAATAAAACAAAACTTTTGAATAAATTAAGTGATACTCTAAAAAGTAATGTATCCACAGAAAAAAAAGATTTAAGTGATAAAAAATCAGATCCTTTAAATAAGTTAAAGAATGATACCTCACAAACAAATTTAGCAACAGAAAAGAAAGTCAACGAATTTGATTCTTATACTAGTAGAGATGAATTAGAAAACGTTGAAAAGGATTCCATTTTAACATCAACAAACCACATTCTGCACAAATCTTTAACCAAATTTTCAGATAATATGACAAATTATTTTACTAAAGTCTTTTCACCAGATATAAATGAAATTGTATTTATTTACACTGATATAATTAAACCACGATATGTAGGTAATAAAAAAACTAAATGTTTGAAAATATTTTCAATATCCACATTGAAAAATTATATTCATTTTAATAGAATTGAATATTTTCCTATTGAATCTTATAACATTAATAATATATCTATAATGATTCGAAATGATGAAGGAGGAATAATAAGTTTGAATGAATTCATACCAGTTTATTGTACTCTACACTTTAAAAAATATATAAAATAAATGTTTAGTAAAATTTTAAATCATTTTTATAATAACCATGGATGTGATGTATACAAATTATTATAATAATCAGTCTGGAAATAATGTTCAAAATATTGGTGAAATATATCATACACCAAGGTTTGTGCAATATGGACGTGGTATTGGATCACTGTTTTCATCTTTGTTTTCACACCTGAAACCATTCTTGAGAACAGGATCAAATTATTTAAAAAATAAGTCATTAGACATTGGAAAAGAAATTTTGGAGGAAATCGGAACAAAACCTGTGAAAGATATTCTATTTAATCAAGGGAGAAAAATTATGAATACTATCAAAGAAGCTACTATTGAAAAAATAAAAACAATGCAAAAAGGTAAAGGGAAGCATATAAAACTTAAACGCTTAAAACAAAAACCGCATAATAAATCCAAACGTTGTAGAGGAAAGAACTTTAACGATATTTTTGGAAATTTAAAATGTCGGGATTTATAGAATGTATGAAAAGTGAATTGGATTTATTTGAATCTCCCCCAATTCAAACTAGTGTAATTAAAACAGAAGAAATATGTTATAATCCAATTGCTTCATTGGATAACTCTAGTACAATTGAATTTGTATCATTGGGGAATGGTGGAACATATAGAGATCTTAATAGTATTTATCTTAGACTAGTGCTTGAATTCAAAGGAACTGGTGGCGTTGTTAATAACTTGTTGCATTCCATATTTAGGAATTGTACAGTTCATTTCAATAATAAAAGTGTATCTCAACCTGACAACAACTATCACTATAGAGCATATATGGAAACATTACTCAATTATGGAAATTATGCTAGATCTACCCATCTTGAATCGTGTGGTTGGGCTACTGATGTGAATAAAATTAATTCATTAATCGATAAAGAAAATCCCGGTTTAGATAAAAGAAAAAAATTATTTAAGGATGGGAAAAAGGTGGAGCTTTTCGGAAAACTTCATGTAGATGTATTTAATCAACAAAAGTACTTGCTTAATAATGTTGGTCTTAAGGTCACATTAAATTTGGAGAAACCAGAATTTTATATTTTAGAAAGTGGGGATAAAAATGAATCTTATCTAAGAATACATGAAGCTAATTTATATATAAATCATCTTACTATCAATAGTAGTATATTAATGGCACATCATAATGTATTACAAAGCAAAAATGCAATTTATCCATATAAGGGAGTAGATATTAAGACCTTCACTATACATCCAAGAAACCATTCATTATCTCTAGATAATGTTATACTTGGACAATTACCAAATTTCTTAATTTTTGGAATGGTGTCGAACAAAGCTTATACTGGAGATAGAAAAGAAAATCCATACAACTTTCAACATTTTAATTTACAAAGATTTAATTTGGTTGTTAATGGAGTACAATTTCCAGCACAGCCAATAGAATTTAACTACAACAATGGAGGAATATTAAGCACTCGTGGTAATCAAACCCTATTTAAAGGTACCGGAATCCATCATTTTGATAAAGGTCATCAAATTACAAAGGAAATTTTTGACAGCGGATTTTTTTTACTAGCTTTTGATTTAACACCAGATCACAATAATAATTCTAATTGTGGAAATTTAATAAATCAAGGAACTATTCGAATAGAAGGACGTTTCGGGAAACCCATAAAAGAGGCAATTACCTGCTCAGTATATTGTGAATTTGACAGTATAATAGAAATTGATAAGTCTTGCACTATAATTCAAACGCTATGAACTCAATAAATATTATAAATACTTTAAATTCAAATAATTATACAAAATATAAATTTAAAGGAGTTTTTGCGAGCAATAAATTACCCAAGACACCTGTTACAAAACCATCATTTTACATAGCCAACACTGATCCATCTTATAAGCCTGGACAGCATTGGGTCGCTTTTTATTTCCCTGAAAATAAACCAGCAGAATTTTTTTGCTCTGCAGGTCAACCTCCAATAAAACCATTTATTTCATTTCTAAACCGAAATTCTAAAACATTTGTCTGCAATAAAATGCGAATTCAAAGTGAATCATCAATGTTTTGTGGTGTTTATTGTTGCATTTTTATTTATTTAAGATGTAAAAATTTTACTTTTAATAAAATTTTAAATATTTTTAATTATTTTAATTTACATGAAAATGATATGTTAGTTTTAAGTTTATTTAAATACTTTTATTTGTTTTTATAGAAAATAAAAATAAATAAATAAATAAATAAATAAGAAAAATATATATTATTTTGTTTTTATTCCTATTTCTTTTTCCACATTTAGTAAAACTTCCAGGAGAATTTTATCACGACCATCATGCAATGCGAGGAATAGTGGAATGTCTATAGGCGGCAGTATTAAGATTTCTTGAATTTCAATTTGACCCTTGTTTGAAATATAATTTGATTCAATTTTAGTGTTGTTGGATGTATTCATTATTCTGAATATGTTGTTCTTGATAGATAGTCTATTATTTACTAAAATTATTTCTAAAATTCAAAATTCATAAGACCCTTACCAAGTTCAAAATTGCAAGAAGTTATTGTAAAAAAAAAAAAAAATTTTTTAAAGTTGTATTATTTTTTATTTATTATTTTTTTAAATTAACATATTTGAAATTAAAAATATTTTCCCTATTTACTTATTTTAGACGTTTAGATAATAAATAATATCTTTTTATAAAATCTTCTATTTTGTTTATAAGTTGTATATGCTTTCTACAGTTACAAGTATCAGGACCAACGTTTGCTTTATAATCCGACCATGAACAGTTTTTGAAGTGTAATCCATATTTAGATGATATAGGTTCTTCATTATAATTCCCAGTTTTATTAATAAGTGCCAAATACTCTTCCAGTGTTTTTTGATGTTCAACAAAAATTAAACCATCAAAATTTTGAAGAAATTTTTGAATTTTTATATGTAACATGTTTATTATAAAGCTTTCTTTTTACAATTAGTTAGTTTTTAAAAATCATGATACTTATATACTAATTAACAAATTTTCTTTATTAAGAATTTCTTGGAATTTTACTATTTTCCCAACTGAAATATGGTTGAGAATTTGGGATGAAAAACTCTCCCACTTCGTCTTCTCCAGCGGAGTTTTCGCTGACTACCTCTTCCAATTCCAAAACATATAAACCATTATCTAACTTCCTCCTTAAAGTAAACTGTTTATTATTAACTCCATCTATTACTTTATCTTCCAAATTATTATATCGTTTGGGAAGATATAACATTCCCTCTTCAAGCTCTGCCATCACCACATTTCCATATTTATTCTTATGGCGGAACATACTTAATACCTTATATGCCTTTGATGGTAGTAAATCCTTTGCTGCTAGATATGGTCTTGTTTTTAATTTATTGAAAGCCGCAACAATGTCAGCATTTGTAATCTTATTTGATTCCATTTTTGTTCCGCCTTTTAAAAAGTTTATTAACTGATTGAAATAATTTTACTTCAGACAATTATATTTATATCTAATATAATTTATCTCCAAAGAAGAGTAATTTGGGTATATCTCTTAATATTTCAAATTGAGAAAATATTATAAATACATAAATATTGAGCCATAAATAAATCTTAAACATATTCTAGATATGAAAAATGTTTAATGTGAATAAAAAATACTCCGCTTAATTTGTTATTAGAATATTTAATATTAATCATGACCATACTCAACAACATAAAATATATCTTCATTAATGTCAAAGAACCTTACACAAAGTTATTTTTTTCCATATAAACAAAACAATTCTCAAGTTTCCACTTTACAAAAACAAAAATAAAACAACTTTCAGATAAAACATCTCCGTTTTATATTTTCCTTAACATTATCACTCCGTTTTTTTATTATTAAGATCAATATTATAATATTATTTAAAATAATATTGCTAATTATTCGCTATGTTGCCATTCAATTATGTACATATTACTGGTTTTAATCCTAGCTAATATTTGTATTGGTGTGTCCGTAATAAAGTTTGAGATGGACTGTATGAATAAAAACTGCAGTTTCCTGTTGGTTATGTTTGGGAAATAATCACTTAAAATGTAGTGGCCTGAAAGATAGTGATGCTGATTCATTATCCGACAATGCCAAAAACTTGCAGTGGACTTGCCCAAATTGCATAGTATTTGGATTTGAATTTTACAATTTATTCAAAAGCCATAAAGCTGAGTTCGATGGAATTAAAAAGGCTTTTCTTCTCTACAAGGAAAACTAACTAAATATGGAGAACTTTTTTCTAAATTCACAAATTTAGATAGTTTTGCTGCTTCCCAGAAACCAAGACGTAAAAAAACTGATGTCATCATCAACACCACCTTGTATTACTAAAAATACAGGGGTTATTACTGTTACTATCCCCAAGTGGTATTCCTGGTCCTATTGTAACTCTCAATTCAAATAATTGTATTCCACCTCATCATGCTTCAAATGCTTCCAATTATAATGTAATTCCGTCAGAGTCGACTTTAGTTACTCCTACGGTATCTAATTCGACAAACTTGGCAATGATTCCAAATCCTACTACCAGTAAGCCTCCAGAATTTATTTTATTAACACCCTCATCTTCAAACATCCCAACTAATTTAGATGTCGCTAACAACGCACTTGTAAATCCGTTTACAACAGTAACTCCAAAGCCTTTAAAAATTATAGCTCTAAGGAGAGCCATATTTGCTAGCCGTTTTTCATAGGATACAACAATAAATTCTATATTAAAACGAATCTTGGCATCGAAGATTATAATGTCCAAATTTACAAGATAAAAGCGCGCAATTGAGCTTTATTTAAAATAATTGTCCCAGAAAATATTTTTGATCGTATTGTTAATCCACAATTTTGGCCAAAAAAATACAATTGTTCGACAATTTATTTATCGTGATGATAATAACGTAATTCTTCCAAGGGCTTCTGATCCAAATCCAAAAAACTAATTGAATTAAATAATTCGTTAAATATTCATATTTGTCCAAAAAATTATTACAACTTCTCAGCTATCTCCATCGCATACCAAAATGTTAAAGGTATGAACACAAAGTTAAAATATCTTTATTTAGAGAGTTTTGATATTGAGCATAATATCATTGTATTCACTGAAACGTGTCTCCGAAATAAATTTGACAAAGAAATTCATAATTCTGAAATAATGTGCAGTAAATTTCAAATTTATAGACGTGATAGAGGGTACAGAAGGTGCGGGAGTTTTGATTTTTGTTTCAACTCTTTTTATTGCGGAAGAAATAATTCTTAACAATGATTAACATTTTTTATAACTTGCTCTTATATTCCTCCTGCGTCAAACATTCAAATTTATTAACAACATGCAAACGCGATAAAATTTGTAGCTAATCAATCCAAACCTGGAGAGTCCATAATTGTTTGTGGTGACTTTAATATTCCAAATATCAAATTGGTGCGAAACTCCTGATTCATGCTTTTTAAGCCCATCAATAAGATCGGAAACATCTATTGAATTACTGGATGCTATTGCTGCTTTAGGTTATTCTAAATAAATAACATAGTAAACAAGCTTGGCAAATTACTTGATCTTGTATTTCATTAAACCATTATTGACACCTGAAGATGCTTATCACCCACTCTTGAAATAAGCGTATACGTCGAAACAAAGCCATCATTACAATCCAATGTAAATAATGAGATGGTTTTTGATTTTAGCAAAGCTGATTATTCCAAATTAAATCCCCTAATTCGTTCCGAAAATTGGTTTGAATATATTCCTTACAATAAAGTATGCCCTTGTAATATTGACATCATTTTGAATAAATTCTATGATGGCTTATTTAAATGTTTAAGAAATCAATAATAATGAAATACAAGGCAGCTCAATGGCTTGAAAATTTTGAAAAACAAACATTATAGAAAACATAAAAAGTACGGTTTATCTATTGATTATATGAGAACCTCCATATCAAGATCAGTTTACAATTCAGAAAATATCAAATGTTGCAATAATTATCTTTTTAAGGTGAAAAAAAAAAACTTTAAAAATAATCCAAAATATTTCTACCAGTTTGTAAATTCTAAGCGTCGAGTCTCTGGATATCCACCCATGATGAAATTTGGAGATAAAGAATTCTCAAACGATGCAGATATTTGCGATATGTTTGCTGCTTTCTTCTCACCCGAATATTCTGATAAAGAATTACATCACCTTTCCTATTATCCATATCCAATTCCTGCTGCAACCTTAATAAATCGTCCAAAATTAGATAAATCGATGGTACTTATTATTCCTAATATTTATAAATGATTTACCAGCTTGCATTAAGACTTCTAGAATATTAATGTATGCTGATGATGTAAAGCTGTTCCATAGCTTTAACTATTCCTATCAATGTTCCTTACTCCAATCAGATCTTGGCAATCGTTATGATTGGTGTATGATGAATCTAATGGATCTGAATTTAAAAAAATGTAAACACATGATTTTCTACAAAAGAAGTCCAGTACTCTGTAGATGCACAATAAATGAATATCAACTTGATCTAGTCGAAGAATTTCTTGATCTGGGTGTGTTGCTTGATTGTAAACTATCCTTTAATTTCCACGTTTCGCAAATTGTTAATAAGGCAAAAGGAGTTCTAGATTTCCTCAAGCGTTGGGGAAGAGAGTTTAATTATCCTTATGTTTCCAAGCAATTATTCATATCTCTTGTAAGACCAATCCTAGAATATGCTTCCGTAGTCTGGTATCCTCAATACGAAGTTCATATAGAGAAAATTGAATCGTTCAGAAACAATTTCTCTTATTTTGTCTTCGTAATCTTCCATGAAATCCTAATATTAATTTACCATCATATGAAAGTCGTTTACAGCTTATTGATCTCCCTACTCTTGAAAGTAGGAGAAAATATATGAATATTTCATTTGTAATTAATTTAGTAAACGATTCAATTAATTCTGAATTCCTGCTTCGTAAGATCGAATTCGTGATCCCAAATCGTCCAAGTAGAAATTAAACTCCTTTAAAAATCAAATATTTTCCAACCACTTATGCCAAATTTGATCCCGTGAGACGTATATGCAATTAATTCAACAGTTTTTATCCATATTATTGAATGATTATCCATATTATTGAATTATTATTGAATGATTATGGAAAACATTTTACTGTAAATAGCTTTAGGAATAACATATATGCTAGCCTGTAAGAAATTGTAATTTCAATGGCTGTTAAATAAATAAATGATAAAATTACTTACCAGGACATTGCAAATGTTCCTCAACCATGTTTGGAGTCCACTTGGAAATACACCGATATCGTAAAAAAAAAAAAATTACGAAAATAACAAAAATGTTAATATCCCAGGAAAAAATTTATTAGTTCTAAAACTAGTTCCAAAACGCATGAATATATCCTGTACTCGTTCTACATTTTCGTTACGACCAATGATTTTTGTTCGAAATTGTCACCTCCAGAACTAGTTCTGTAAAAGTATTTAATAGCCAGTACTCATTATATGAAACGGTTCCATAACTAGTTCTTTAATCAATGATTTTTGTTCGAAATTATCACATTCAGTACTAGTTCTATGGAAGCGTTAGGGAACGGTTATTATTAAAATCAATGATTTTAGTTTAATTTTATTTTTCATTCTGATGAGCCATTTTTTAAATCCATTTAATTTTGTTGCTCTTTTTTAATTTTTGTTTTGAGTCTGAAGTGATTCTGATTACACCAGTTCTAGAACTAATGATTTTAGAACAGCTTCTAAAACTTTTCCCGAGATGTTTTATGTACATATGGTCGCGGTTGGTTTCAATTATCTTTTGTTAAACAATTTACATAAAAGTTATGATTAAACTATGCAGTTTTACAGCAAATACCACAAGAAATAAAAATTAAAAAGAAAGAGGTCGATATCTCTTATAAATTCGTCGTACCTCGTACGGCAAGGAGGCAATTTTTGTGTTGTAAAGAAAATTTTTTTATACTAGTACGCAAATTAATAAAAATAATAACATATCAATATAATATAAATTGTAGATAATATATTCCTAAATTTAAAATTTTGGAATATTTGACATTTTTAATGAAAATATTACTCAAAATTATTTTTAGCTAGATTTTAAAAAAAAAATTTACAGAAATATAACTAAAAGACAATAGATGCTATCTGTAGCCAAAAACATAAACTTGGGGTTTATATTTTTTAAAACAGTAAATTTTATTAGCTCGTTTTGTCAGGTAGAGTTATTCTAATAAAACAAAATTCATTATAGAAATCATTGCTTTGAAATTTATATGTTATCTATAAAACAGCATAGTTTTATCCTAACTTTTTTGAAATTTGTTTAACACGATTTTGAACAAATTAGGAGTTTTGAAACAGTCATAATGAAAATCAACCTTTTTTATTAAAGCCTGAGAAGTGGATTATATTATCATGCAAGAGCCAAACCTAATTTCTAGCTGCTGAGTATTGTAGAAATGAGGCAAAATAAGCCAAATTTTTGCTAGAAACTTTGCTCACATTATGGATAGGGAACTAAACGCCGCTCCAGGATGGCAATTGTCATCAGAGGGAGTTGAGAGTTTAGTGGAGGACTTCACAGGGAAAGTTAGGAGAAGCTATGAACTAACTTGTCCGGTAATATTTCCGGGAAAGAGAGAACAGCCTAAATGGTGGACCAAGGAACTTAGGAACCAAAGGTCAACCGTCAGGAAGCTGTTCAATAGGGCGAAACTGACACGCAAGTGTGAGAATTGGAACAGCTTCAGGGAAAGTTTTAATAGGTATAAGGCGGACATTAACAGGGCAAAAAGGGACTCATGGAGGAATTATTGTGAGTCCATTGACTCCGTTAATGAGTTATCCAGATTCAGGCGAATTTTATCCAAGGATCCTAGTGCTCCTGGATATATTCAGCGTGCGGATAACTCATGGACGGAGTCTTGCTCTGAGTCCCTGAGTTTACTTATGGAAACTCATTTTCCAGGCTGTAGGAACTTAGAGGCAGATGTACAGGCGGGACGATTCTTGGGATTCTCGGAATGTGTATCTGATAGGGAACTTAGTGAAGTAGTTGGTGACATAGTCTCGATGGATAAGGTAGCATGGGCGGTGAACACCTTTGAACCTTACAAGTCACCGGGTCCAGACGGTGTTTTTCCAGCCATGCTGCAGAACATCAGTGACACGGCACTAAAACTTCTCACTGAGCTTTTTAGTGTGTGTCTTATTAGAAGATATATTCCAAGGAGGTGGAGAGAGGTTAGGGTAATTTTCATACCTAAGGCGGGTAAGGCTAGCCACTCGAAACCTAAGGATTTTAGACCGATCAACCTTTCGTCTTTTCTTTTGAAGACATTAGAGAGATTGATCGATCTTTATCTGAGGACGACAATTGACAACCATATCATCAGTGGGGCTCAACACGCTTATCTAAGGGGTAAATCTGTTGAGAGTGCGCTACATGATGTGGTGAGTTACATTGAACGCGGCCTGCAGTATAGGGAGTATACATTGGCAGCATTCCTTGATATAGAAGGAGCTTTCAATAACATTAAGATTGAGGCTATTAGAGAATCACTAGAATCATTAGGCATTCAAAGCTTCCTAATCGAATGGATTATTTTGATGCTGAATAGCCGAATAATTAATTCGAACTTGGGAGATGCATGCTTAAGGAAGATAGTGACTAGAGTAACTCCGCAAGGAGGAGTTCTCTCGCCCTTGCTATGGCTCTTAGCCGTCAATGTCATTCTACGACAATTTGACGCAAGAGGGCGGAAAATCGTTGCCTATGCTGATGACGTGGTTATACTGATCACGGGTAAATTTCTTTCCACGATCAGCGACGTCATGCAGTATGAACTTAACGAACTGTCCTCATGGGCCACTAGTAAGGGTTTAGGGGTCAACCCGGGGAAAACAGAGCTAGTTATTTTCACCAGAAGGTACAGGATTGAGCAATTTAGGCTACCGGTACTAGGGGGGATTGAACTGGGACTGGCAAAGGAGGCAAAATATCTTGGTGTGTTCCTTGATAGTAAATTATCTTGGAAGAGGAACTCTCAGGAGAGGCTTAAGAGAGGTCTCAACGCCTACTACACATGCAGGAACTCCATAGGTAAGAGTTGGGGACTCAAACCGATGGTAGTAAATTGGATTTACACCTCGGTGGTGAGGCCAATTCTGACGTATGGATGTCTTGTCTGGTGGGAGGCAATGAGAATAGGAAGTCGTAGGAATCTTTTGTCTAAAGCCCAGAGATGTGCTTCAATTGGCATAACAGGTGCCGTAAGAAGCACACCTCAGGCGGCACTTGACGTCATTCTGCATTTCCTACCCATTGAGGAGTTTGTGATGGGAATGGCTGCAAGGAGCCTGCTTAGACTTAGTGAACTAGGACTTACAGGATCAATCAGAATAGGACATTCCAAACTTTTAAACGAGGTCAATCTCGGTGGACATACCCTGGTTCCTTCTGGATCCACGGACTATATGTGCACGGAGGTCGATTTCGGGGAAAATCCTATACTGATTATTCCGAGTAGGAACCAATGGTCAGATAGGGAGAAACTATTCAGTGGAGTATTGGTGTTCACTGATGGATCCAAAATGGATACAGGCACTGGTGCAGGTGTGTATCTAGTTGAGGGAAACATCAGAAGGACGTATAGACTTCCGGATAGTTGTAGTGTGTTCCAAGCGGAAATTCTAGGTATTCTTAGGGCCACAGAATTGATTGCAGGGAACATTGAAGTGAATACAGAGGTAACTCTGTATGTGGATAGCCAGGCGGCGCTGAAGGCCTTGAAAGGACATTTTGTCAAGTCTAGGCTAGTTAGCGACTGTAAGAGGGCTCTTAGGAGTTTGATGAGGGATTATCATATCAGACTCTGCTGGGTACCGGGTCATTGCGAGATAAATGGCAATGAGGTAGCTGACGAATTGGCTAGGAACGGCTCAGCTTTGGATAGGACTGCAAGTGAAAACGGTGTGAGACCACCTCTGGGCTTTTACTTCAGGTTAGTTGGGGAGTGGATTCGGTATAGAACCAATCATGCATGGAATTGTAGAACGGACTGCAGATTATCAAGGGTCCTATGGCCCAAACTTGATAAAGCAGATACAAATCTACTTTTAAGCATGAAAAGGGGAAACCTGAAGACTATGGTGTTCTGACAGGTCATTGTCCCATAGGGGGAATGATAGGGAATTGGGATAGGGGCTCCTCCGGTCTTTGCAGAATGTGCGAAGATAATGAGGAGCTGGAGACGGTGGAACATATTATATGTCACTGTCCATGTCTACAACTAAGTAGGCAGAAATGGTTAGGCAGTCGATTCCTTGACGAATTGGACAGTATATCGAGATTAGATCTCGATAGACTGATAGGATTCGTCATGGGAATAGGCTGGCTAAGAGGGGGTCGTTGGCCTAGAGCGAGCGACATGGGGAGGTAGTACTTTTTCTTTTCAAATTCTTTCTATTCTTTTCTATACTTCTCTTGGTCTCAGCTTTTTCTCGGCTCTTTCTCCACTATTTTCCTTCTTGCTCTTTTCTATATCCTATCTGTAGTTTATTTATATTTTCTTCACGAAGGGACTCACAATGGACCTCATGGTCTCCGAGTGGATGCACAAGAACTCTTATGAGTGCTGTGCAACCCTTCTTTACCTACCTACCTACCTTGCTTACATAATTGAACTTCAATTTTGCAAGATAGTAAATCTCATTTGTTTTGTGTTTGAATTGATCTACAAACAGATTAATACTCTTTACTTTATTTGAAAGCTTTTAAAATTCTTATTTCCTCAGAAGGCAGCAGTAAAAGATCTAGGCTTTACTTTATTTTACTGTGGAAAAAAAATTAATTTGATTTCTAAATTTTCTCTGAAGTGGGAAATTTAGTTTTATTTCAAGAACCATTTAAATATTTTCCGTTTTGGATACTCAGTTCCAGATCTATATTCAGTGTTAGGAAGAAATTTTTCTATGGTGCTCTTCATTTTTTATTCAACTAACCGTAGAGTTGTTAAAGACTTCGTTAAAATGAACAACACATCTAAAAGTTACAATAGTTACAAAAGCACTGTAGTTCACTACATGTAAATTGAAGTGCACGCTTTAAGTGTTCCTAATTTGGACGATCATAATTGTAATCCAAAGGATAGGATCTGACATAACTTGTAGCTTTTAAATCACGCTGGTATTATTTAGACCTTTAAGACTTTTTGTCCAATGATCATTTATGAAGAGTATGTTGTTAAGGGCGTTGAAAACAATGAATTGATATATTTTATTTATTTTTTTATTTATTTATTTTATTTTATTTTCAATAATATTTCATAACCTAGCCTTTTGGCCATAATCGGTCACAAATTTCTACTAACAGATAAATTTAAAATACAATTCATAAATAAAAATTTAAATATATAATAACATAAAATAAAAGGTAAAAAATACATTTAAAGTTATTGCTAATTAATAAAACCAGTTAAATTGCACAAGTCAACCCAACAAAGCCCCATCAACCAAAAAATAATAAAAACAAATGTTAGAAAGTGAAGTCAATCATGTATCTATATAAGCAAAAGCTTGGCAAAAAAAAACTAATTACTACAAACGTTATTTTGTTAAAATTCTTTTTGGCCAAAGAATAGAGGCACCCAAAATATTATTCTTGAAAACTATCACTATGTTTTAGTGTAAACATACATATTTTCTTCTGCAAACAGTATGTGATTCGAACCCTTAACAAATAGTTTTGGTTTGTTTGATTTATACATTAAGATTCGAAAAAGTGTCCTTTACATTCGACGTACACATTAATTCTGCTGTTGCGAACTTACACTCACAATGTTCTGTTTATATATATATATATATATGTATATATATATATATATATATATATATATATATATATATATATATATTTAGTAGTGAGGATTTAATCACGTATCAGATCTTATCAAAATTACTAACTAAATAAATGAGTTAAAAGTGAAATAAGATAATAAATTTATGATTTTTACAGCAAAACTATGATTTTTCTCCTTTATATAATGATTTTTTGTGGAACTAAAAACAAATAATAAAACGTCACTATTTTTGGTGTATTAAAAACCTTTTAAGAAATTATCAAATCCTAAAGCCACGATTCAAAAAACAAGGTAGCCTCATTTCAAATTTTTTGACAAAAAAATTTATTGAAATTTATTTTCTTTGTAAACAATTTAAAAGACGTTACCACGCTGAGAAAAAATAAAAAATACTCCCAGAAATTTTAAAGAAAAATTTGTAATTTATTACTAAGGATATAAAGAAAACAATCGATAAGTTTTCGAAAATAAGACGTATAAACAAAAAGAAATGTCCCTGGGACATGTAGCAGAGACAAAAGTTTGTTGGAGAAGGTTTTCAGGGTAAAAAAATCATATTTAAGAAAAAACATTTTAGCTCAATAAGAAGAAAGCTATTTAATCATTATACATATATTAATAAACGTGTAATTTTGTAAAATTTTCCTACATTTTTAAGTCTGATTTATAGAAGTGGCAGAGAATATGTGTACCTTTAAGAAATTTTGTTTTCGTTTTCCCTTTCTCCCTGACCAACTCTATAATTTAAGGAATGGAAATTCTTTTGATTTATAATCTACAGATAATAAATCAATATAAATAATAAAGAATTATCCCTGGCACAACAAGCACCTGATCAAGATATAAAACAAATGAACAAATGGATTTATATTTTCTTTATATTAATCCATAAATGTACGTAGTAAAAAGCTCCTTACTAAAATCCATATAAATACAATAAATGATTTGAAATTATTCATTTACAGTGTTAGCTCTAAGGTTTTCTGCTTAAGGTATCATTTTACATTTATTTTTGTCATCTGGCATCTTTGCTTCAAGATAAAAAAAAATCATGTTAAGTTTTGCTAGAAAGTGTTAATTGAATTTTTAAAATAAAGTGTAAAAACTTCAGAATTTTGTTTAATTTTTTTGGCAATGCTTATTCAAAAGGGAAGAAAGCATTAGGACAAGTGCCAACAGTTTTCAGTTACTGTCTGAAGACGAAGAAGAAGCATTTGTTTTTAAAGAAAAGATTCCTCCTATAATTGTGGATTCTATACATAGTTTTTCAACCGTGATTGGATTGATTGGCGACAAGTATACATATAAACGAATTACTATTGGTATGAAGATTTTATCCAGCTCGCTGTTTCTGTATCGTGAAGCTTTGAGTATTCTTAAGGACAAAAAATTCCAGTTTTATACGCATGAGTTGAATGAAGGACACAAAAAGTTTTAAATTGGTTTTATTTGGCCTATCAAAACTGGATACAAACACAATCGACAAAGAATTTGTCAGCTCGCACAATATAAAAACCGTGAGCGTAAAGGAGTTAGAAACAAAGAGACCTAGTGTGGATGACGCACTCCATCTTATTGAGTTCGATCGTCAACATGTTTTAAAAAGCGAGGATATGAAAATTGGATATTTTTGTAATATTTCTGTGTATTGGAGAAAACCTTTAAAGAACAACAAAGGTCACACACAATGCTCCAAGTGTGCTATGTATGGACATGGTGTTAAAAATTGTAATCGTATCGTAGTGTGTTCAGCCTGCGCCGGAAATCACGATTATGCGGTTTGTTCATTCATACAAAAGAACATAAAGGACATTAACTGTAGTACCCAAGTACCCAAGTCGTCAAGAATATTTGAAGATCCGACATCGGGTAACATCCAGATCTAGGACGACCAGCAGAAGAACTGTTTCGTGTTTTAACCCAGACGATCAAGATTTTCCTGAATTACCAAAACAAGTACCCCAAAATGATTCACGTAATATCCACCCTTATGGTAATTTGTATTCTGAGATAGCTAAAAACAAAAGCTACGAAACGAATAATAACGATGATATTTCAAATGAAACGCTAATGCAAATATTTTTTGATAATATCTATATATAATGAAGCTTTTAACAAAATACCTGTCGGTTGTAAAAATTCTTTGCATCGAGAAATCTCTGATGTTAGTGAAATGTTAATCAGTCAGAGAAATAAATACAAACGTAAATTTCAATGATGTAGGGATTTAAACTTTAAAAATCAATCAAAATGTATTTTGAAGCCATTAAATAAATTTATTGATTTCCACCTTAATAAAGACCGAAATGAATTCTGGTCTAAATTTATTTCAAATTTGTTTATTTAAATAATTATTCACCTTATCTTAACGATATAATTCTTGACAGATCTAACGTAGAATTTACCAACTCAGCTGAAGATAAATCATTTGTACTTTTATTGAAGAACAATAAAGCCCCTAGGATTGCATTAACAACATTATCCTTAAAAACATGCCCGATTACTTTTTTTAAATCTTAAGTCATTTTTGAAATTTTTGTTTAATATAATGATATTTTCCTACAATTTTTAAGAAGGCAAAAGTTATCATAATTCCTAAGCTAGGAAAGGATCCTAAACTACCGTCTAGCTATAGACCAATCAGCATCCTAAACCTATTGGATAAAGTATTTGAAAAAATAATTAAAAAGAGAATTTTAGACTTTTCTAATCAAAATCATATTATAACCCTCAACAGTTTTGATTCCACAAGGAACACTCTACTGTACATCAACTAAAAGGAGTCGTTAAAAAAGAAATCGTAAGAGCACTGGAGTTATTTTTCTTTACATGAAAAAGCCTTCGATTCAATATGACATAGGCCTTCATGCCATATTGAATCGACTAAACTAAATTCCTTCAATTATCCAACGTACCTACAAAATATAATAAAAAGTTTTTTTGATCAACGCTCATTTGTTATATCTATAGATAATACGCTATCTATTGATAGACAAATTCCTGTGGGTCTCCCGCAAGGATCGGTATTATCACCTACTCTTTATTCAATATATATTTCCGATTTTACTGTTCGCAAGAATCAAGAAGTAGCTTTTTACACTGACGACAGTGCTTTTATTTACTGCGGTAAGGTGTCAAACGCAATAAAAAAAATGGAAGATAGTTTAAAATCTACCCACAAATATTTTGATAAATGGAAGATAAAAGTCAATGTTAGTAAAACACAAGCTATTATATTTCCATATAATAGGTCGCAGAAACGTATTCCTATAAAACATGTATATTCTAGGGGAGTTTTTATTTCTCTGCAGGATAGCATCAAAAATCTAGAGATTATCTTAGATAAAAAACTATCATTTAAACAACACATCAAATACACTTGTGAGAAAGCAATCAAATGATGCCGTGCACTCTACCCCTTAGTCAACAGAAGAACTAAACTTAATTTAAAAGACAAGATCTTTATTTGCAAAATGTGTATTCGACCAATTTTGACCTACGGATGCCAAGTCTGGTTTTATAAAGCTGCTAAAACAAAATAAAAATCTGAAAATAATTCATAACCTACACCTGTTTAACTCATTTGCAAGGGAGATGACTCTGTCATTTAATGAAAAATGCACAACGTCTACATATAAAATAATAAAAAATTTGCTAAAATATTACTAAGGCTCTTTTTTACTTAAAAAGTAATAATTAGTGGCTGTTTTTAAATTTTTTTATAACGTTTAAATATGTAGAAGGTTTTTTTGACAACTTTTCCTTAATACTGTAATATAGTAGTTTCCTTATTTAATTATTTAGATGTTAATTGTTGCAATACTTTTACTTAAAAGTAAATCCTCATAACAATGTAGTTAATTAATCATTTTATAAAGATTTCAATAAAGTCAATAATAACATAAAAAAATATTGTCATATTTATTTTTAGAGACTATAAGGATAATATCCATTCGTAAAACTGCCATTTTTGTGCACCCATTATAGACAGCACCAAAATTTACAGACTTTTGAATTTTTAATGTAACTCCCCCTACAATTGATCTTTGTGTTATAAAAACATATTGTGTGAAATATTAGTGAAATCGGATATTGTTAACCCACCTTTTTAAAGTTTTTAAAAAAGTTTAGCTATTAAGTTTTGTAAGTAAATATTAAAAAATCGCAATCGACACATAATTATCTATCAAACAAGATATAAAAAGTAAAAATCGGTTAAAAAATTTTAAAAGTTATTACGAGTTCCCCAGACTATTAACGTTTTTTAGACTACTTTTGTAAGCAGTGTACGAACTAACTTTTAATTTTTTTGAGAAATGTTTAAATAAAGTGCTATTTTTAGTTAAATTTTAACCAAATTATTGAAAATAAGTTTTTGTTTTTGCAGGATAATTCAAAACTCTTTTCATGCTTGGGTAAAAGAAGTTAATTTTTTAAGTTTCAAAACTCTAATTTCAAACTTAAAAAAAACCTTAAAATCAAAAAAGTTTAAATAAAACTATGCAATTTTATAGGCAGAAATACAGCACAGTTAACTTTATCATATGAAATGAAGGAGTGTAAAAATATTAAGATTTTGGTAAGAGGAATCCCGCAACTCCCAAAAATACTGACGAAAACCCCAGAAATGGGATTTTTTTGAATTTTTCCCATAAGGTCCCCGTTTTTAGCAGGTCTTGAAAAAGCCGATGGCAAACTCTTTAAAACACATCAGTTTCCAAAACTGCATTCCGTTTGTAGATCCATGCTTTGGGATTTTAGAACATATAGGCTAAAATCAAAATTTCGATGCAAAATTTGGCAGGACTGTACTTAGTTTTCAATTTTAAAATCATATCCGTGAAAATACATTTCAGAAAAGTATGAAATCATTACATGTTCTTAGGGAAAATTATATTTTAGAGGAAAAAAAATCGACTTCAATTTTTTTTACTCGATAGATAATTTCGTTCTTAAACTAAATACAGAAAAATCTAGCTAAATCGGTTGGAAATGTTGGGATATATATGGAGAAAACTAGAAATGAAAAAGTTTAAATTAAAATACAAATAGCTCGAAAACTAAATTTTATGTAAATCCAACCAGCCGATGAGAAATTACACATTTATTTCCAAAAGTTTTCGATTTTACCCCGCTGTGTACAGGAAATAAAATTAAATAAGAATTAAATCAATGTCTTGTATAAATAAGCCATACCTGCGATTTGAATTTTTCAACAAAAAAGGCATTTTTTGCAGTTTTTTAGTTATAAGGTAATTTTTTTTTTTTTTTGGAAATGATGTTATTATGACACAAATTGAAGGTCATGGTCTGGGTTCAATATATATATTTTCAACGCCAAATGAAAGTACTAGTTCTGTAAATACAAACCCCCAAAGCATTTGGGGCTGGTTGGCTTTTACAATATCGCTAATTGAAAGATTCATTTTTCTTCTCATAAAATTATTGAAAAAACAATACAAATTCAATTTGAAATTATGTTTTGTAGATCGGTATTTATTATGTAGTTTACAAAAAACTGGCAAATTGAGGTTTTAAATCACCATATGGTCTAGGGTCGTAATATTCTCCATGCCAAACGAAAGTACTAAGATGGTATACCCAAAGCGTTTGGCACTGGTTGGTAAAACTTTGATAATATCGCTAATTAAATTGAATGGATGCATTTTTTTTTTGATAATATAATTAAAAAAGCCGAAAGAATTCAATTTCAATCTATTTTGTCTCTCGATATCTAAATTTAATCAAAACGTGTTTTTTACCAAAAAATTTCCAAAAATATTTTTTTGACATCAAACATTTTGTTTTTGTGTCCTTTATTAGTGGTATCAATTTTGAAAAGAAAAATAATTCTAACACATTTTTTTGTAGGCCATCTACAAGACATCTAAAATTTTTTAAGAAAACAAAAATGGGAAATGGAAAGGATTGTAATGTTGAAACTCAAAAAACTGCATTTTTTAATGTTTTAGCTACAATTGAGTTGTTGACAAGAAATTTAATTCCATTTTAACCGGTTAAATTTTATTGCAATCTTTTTCGCGCTCAAATTTTTTTGCATATGTATTTATAATTGGAATTAGGAACACATTTTCTTCATTTTTAGCACATACGCTTGTTATTTTATAGTTTTAGCATTTGGTCCTGTTAACCACCAAACTTTGCTTTTTTATCTCTTGATTTGTAAGGTATCATAAATTTAATATATTGCCTATTTTTTTCCCAAAAAATTTATCTTTTTCACCTTTAATTTCCAATAAGGGCTATCTGAACATTTTATAACATATATTGTTAATTTATTAAGGACCATAACTTCGAGTTTTAATGGGCTTAAAAGATTTATTTTTATGTGTGAGGTTTAGTAAGGGCATTAATAAAGCGTGGAAGACCGTATTGAAGAATGAGTGAAAGAAACAGTATTTATGCTTTCCTGAACAAAAGGGCAGAATATAAGCCACCACACAAAACAGCTTGAAATTGAATTTTTTGAGGTTTTTTAAATTATATTATGAGAAAAAAATGCATCTTTTAATTAGCGATATTGAAAAAGTTTTACCAACTATCACCAAATGCTTTCGGATTTAAATATATAGTCTAAGTGCTTGCATTTGGCATGGAGAATACTCCTTCCTTATATCACTACCTGAAGTTTTTGTGGTTGTTTCTTTTTTCGAATTCACGAAATATTGTAACCGCTATATTGAGCCCACCATACACTTTTGCTTTTTCTTTAATTATTTTAGATTCTTGTTCAAGAATATTTAAAACCCAATAAATGGTGATTTAAAATCTCGTATTATCAGTTTTTTTAATGGACTAAAATGACCCATGATCCACATCACTGTTAATTTTAAAATATGCACTGTGAATTATATAATAAATACCGATATACAAAACATAATTTGAAATTGAATTTATGTTGTTTTATTAATAATTTTATGAGAAGAATAATGTATCTTTCAATTAGCGATGTTATAAAATTTTGTCCTAGCAGCGCCAAATGCTTTGGGGGTTTGTATATACCTAGTATTTTCACTTGATATGGAAAACATCCTACAATTATTATTGTATAGTGTATTCAGACTAAAAAATTATTACATTCTGAGATAAAGCATATATCAGAAAAAAAATTCTGAAATTTTTAACAATATTGGACAAGGATAACCTTTAAAATACGAAGATAAAATTTCAAAATTTGTTGTATTTGAAAATTTTAACGAAGATATAACGAAAAATCATGATTTTATGAAATTTTTAGTTTTATTTGGATTTTTAGTTGTTTTTCTTTTTAATAAATGGAGTACAATCCATTATCGGAATGACATATAAACTTCAGAATAGGGAGAAGACATTTCAAATTTATGTAATATTTACTCATATTGCAAAAAATTTTATTGTCTTATGTCAAATAAAAAGGCATATGTACATATATCCATCATTTAATAATATAAAATAAGGTGATTTCCTTAATAATTATAGTATTTTGGCGGAAAAACAAGTAAACAACTTGTAGTTGATCAAGACCGATCATTTGATAACCTGCGCTATGCATTCTTAATATTTTTAGAAGGGATCTTTCATGGGGCCTATGGTCAATTTAGGGTCGGTTATTACAACATTTGGTGGTGTAATTTATATTTCTGTAAAAGTAATATATATATACATATATTATCATTTATATGGCATTTTTACGCACTTAATTCCCGAAAGTAGGTATTTTTACTCATATAAAACTTATTGTTGTCAAATATTATTGTTATGTTGACATTTATATGGAACTTATGCTTATTCCATTTTAAGCTAATCAGTCGCAAAATTTGGCATGTTCTGATCCGAATTTTTTAGTGATACTTTGCATACACGTAGATGCTTAATAAATCCTACCAAATATCGAAGAAAGTTTAGAAAACGAGTAAATTTCATGATTATATGAAATTTTTATTGTCTTCTGTAATATTTTCTTTATATGACTTATACGCGTTCGTTAATGGTCTGATAGATAGATGCACGTTATTATGAAGCACTAAACCTATAAAGCACTTTTTTTAATTGACTCTGGTTCTCGAGATAAATCGCTATTTGTATAATTAACGAGGTTGCACCATATATTGAAGCATATATCGAGAACGACTTGGTTTAGTAAAATATCAAAAAATTGGAATTAAAATTTAATACGCTCAACAGTTATGAAGATATTAAGCATATTTTATAAAAAAAAATAAATAAATTTCGTACAAAATTTAAAAAAAAAAATCATAAAAATTCGAAAATGGCAGGAAGCAAATTTTTATTCTTTGATCATAAAGATTTTTGATTTTATTAATAAATTAGTAAATATATTTACAAATTACACCAAAATATTAATCAATTTCACGAAAAGTGATCTGTTTTTTATATGCAAACAAATAAGAAAAATATTTTTTCGAAACATTGAACTATAGTAAATTTAGCTATTACCTAATATATAAATACAAGAAATCATGAGTTATTTACCAAAATCTTCCATTAGCACTCCTGCATATTTGTCATATTTTGTTAAAAAAAACAACGAAGAAATATTGAAGATTTCGTAAAGCAAGCGTAAAATTACACTTTTTGCATAGCCACATAGACATATTTCCTGACAACTTAGGTGATTATAGTGAAGAACAGGATATGAAAATTGTAGGAGAAAGACCATTACTGGAACCTGCAAAGAGATTGTTCAGATCAAAAACACCAGAGAAAATCCATTAACATGCCTTTATTTATTTAACAAATAGCGATTTATTGCGAGAAACAGAGTCAATTCAAAAAATGTGATTTATAGGATTAATACTTCATAATAACATGTATCCGAATAGACTGAGATATCTCGTAACACTTAGTTACAAAACAAAATACTTAATAGCTAAAATTTAAAAAAAAACTGTAAAAAGTCCATATTTTCCCTTACAAAGTTCAGGTCCGATGTGGCACGGGTAAACGATATCCGATTTCATTTATATATCACATAATATCCTTTTTAAACCTAAAAAACAATTCTAGGGGATAGATTTTGGTGCAGTCTAATGCCCATATATGTTGCAAGTGTTGATCTTAAAATATGTTTTATTTGTTAATATGTCGAAAAATATTTTTAAATGTAACTATCTCTTACTTTTTATATCATGCCTAAAGCATAAAATTATTTTTGATACGTATTAAAATATATATGTAATTATAAGCATACCTTGCAACATTTCCGTATCGTCTTAAAGAAACCGGTCCTGTTTCAAAAGACCAATAACCAACATCAGAAAAATTTAAAGAAGGATGTTGTAATCTGTGGCACAATTCATGAGAACATCGTACTAACATGTGCATGCAATGTGTGCAAATTATTCCCATTATTAAAGTTCCAAATAAACCCATATATAATCCGGCATTCTTAAAGGCATCTGGCATAGCCAATATCCCTGTTCCAATATTACCTTTTAGTAAATGTATCATTGTATCCAAATTAGATGTTGGGTGATCCAAGTTACGATGCATAGAAGGATTATATTCGTTTTTATTATCATTTTCTGCAGTTTCTTCTTGAAAGTTATATAAATGAATGTTAAAGTTATATTGGCAATAAATACAAATCCACTTACCAAAACATTCCTCATTTTGGATGTTGACTAACACATTGTCTGGAGAATTCCGTAGGTCAGGCCGTGGTATAGAACGGCTTTCAGATTGCAACAAAGGTTGTGTTTCTGTCATCTCTTTTGTAGGCTACGTAGGAGACAAATAAATAAAGTAAATAATGAGAAAATAAAAATTACTTTAATATGGCTAGAGGATAAATAAGAAAGGTATTTGGTAAGGTGTATTAGGACGGTACAAAAGAGCGGTTTTGGGGTGACGCCGATAGATTTTATGGCCTGTGCCGTCACCACGGTAAAACATTGCGCCCGTGCAGTGTGAGGGAGGGACGCCTGGGAGATGAGACAAACCCGTCATCTTTAATAATTTACGAGCGCGTACGGATCTGTGCCACGTTTTCTTTTTTTTTTGGTTTTTCGGTAGAACTGGCGCAACTTTAACAGATCCCAATAACCTCCATGACATTCACAACGAACACCCGCCCAAGCCAGCTGAGCCATAGCCCCATAAACGAAAAGATGCCAGTGTAGTGAATGGAGTGGGGTGACAACCAACAGGGTTGAATCGGGACAGTTAATGGCGCCCAACGTGGGGCCCGAATTTAGATTCCAGTTTTAGTCCGCGTTTCTAATTGAATTGATTTTGGAAAGTTATTTTATGCGAAAACTTATCGATACAGTTTAATCAACTGGTAGGTCACGTCTGATAGTAGTTATCGGTGCGTTTGCGACTAGTCGGTTGAATCGCCTAGTTTATCTTAACGTAAGTCTAGTGAACTAATAAATAGGGACACTATTGCGACGAAGAGGTATACTTGTTAGAATTGGAAATCGGGTGTAAGTCTATGGAAGTGTAACACTTTGCCAATACTTTTAGATTTCAGAATCAGATGTAATAGAAAACCACGACAAATATACGCGATTTGTAACTAGCCACCTTTTGATCTTAGTTCTCCTTTTTCACCAACCAAATACCGCCATTTGAAGATTATAATTGTGGAAAATCATTGAGGAACTCGGCAGAACAAACGGAGAAGTATATTTTTGTTCCTTTATTCATATTATAGTAATTGGAACACAGCTAACACAACTTTTATGTTCGGAACATTTGATTTTTTTTTTATTTTTTTAATTTTTCTTTAAATTTTCGTAAATTTGATTAACCCATATTTTTAATTTTTGTTGAAGTTATTTTCATGAGTTACTAAATCAATTTTTAAATATGTACGTATAATTATTTAAATAGTTGAAGGTATTGAATTTTTTAACCAGTATTGTTGCATTAGAAAGTCTGTTGTAGACGATTTTTATTATTATTTTTTTTTATATTTTATTTTTATTTTTTGGGAACACGTAAGTCTTATCTTTTATTTGCTATATTTTCCTCATACCGGGTAGACGACGGTAGCTCATTTCTTTGTATGTTAAAGAATAAAATGAACTCGAATATTCTCGCAGAGATCTAATATATGCCTATTGGGTAACTGTTATAGAATATTGAAGTATCAACGGGCTTTACAAGATATACACCTAACAAACTGTATAATCGAAAACGAGTAATAGTCGAATTCGTTAATCGTTTTGAAAATTATCTTTGAGATTTAAAAGGTTTAGTGTTTGATTTGGATATGATTCTGGTTATTAATTTGGTACTTCGTGATCGAAAGAATAAAATAAAAGTTTAACCATGAACCCACTTGCCACATCCACGACGGTAACTACAGCGACAACGACTATTGTGGTGGCTTCTATAACTTCAGCTAATCAAGGTCAAACAACTCAAGCGCCAACTACCTCAATAGCTGTAGAGCCGGATTTAGACAAGACAGCTTTAACAGTTGAACGACTAAACGTCTCAGCAGGTACTGATTTCAACGGCTTTGATGACACGTTACGTAATAGCGGAAATTCCTCAGAGAACACCGTAACACATTCACCAGAATATATTAGTTTAACAGCACAAAAAGTTAGGGAAGAGTTTCAAAGACCTCTTGAAGGACCGGTGGTCAAAGGTTTTGATAGGGAACAACAAATCGCTTTAGAAGGACTAAGACAATTAGAAATAGTGAAGTCAATTGAAGACAGATTAAAGGTAATAGTTCCAGCCCTCATCAGAGAAAGTCTTAACAATATTTCGGGTACAACACCAATGACGACCACCAGTCAGGTCCAAACAGCCGGTGTGCAAATACCTTCAACTTATAATATACCCCCACCGGCAATAGATAGACCACTCATACCCCCACCTTATCACAATATCCAATCAACTGTTAAAACTAACAATTTTGACATCAGTAACCGTACACGACCAGACCGACCGGGAACAGGGTATGGTAATGCTCCTTCTACATCACAGAACGCAAGAAACTTTAGAGTTTTTCCCCCTTCTTTGAACCCAACAACAAATACCTCTCCATATTGGCCACAACAGCCTACCGTAAGTAACAGTCAGATTCCACAGGGGAATCCACAATTTTATGCTCCAAATAATTTTTATAATCATTCATTCGATTCAGCTCGATTCATAGAAAAATGGGGACTGGAATTTGACAGAACTATAAGAACACCTAGCGTCGAAGACTTTGTCTTCCGAGTTGAAACTTTGCAGTCATATTTTCGAGTACCATGGACAGATGTACTTAGGAACATGCATCATTTTCTCAAAAAGGCAGCGCATGACTGGCTTTGGGATTTTCGGAGAATGAACCCCAACGTGTGTGATTGGACAGTTTTTAAGAAAGCTTTAGTGTCGTACTTTCACCGATATGAGAGCGATTTCGACATACAACGTAAAATTTTGGATAGACGCCAGCAAAATAATGAAACTTTCGATGAATTCTGTAATGCCGTCCTACACCTTAGAAATCAACAAACTAATCCTATTAAGGAACAGGATCTGGTAGAGATTATGAAAGGTGGTTACATTAAACAGTCAATGGTGCAGTTGCTATTTGCAGTTAGACCTTTGGGATTGGGCCAGTTCAGAGCAGAGGCCAGAAGAGCTGAAAATACGTTAAATAATCAAAGAGTTTTTCAAACGAGATATAACACACGTCAAGTAAATGAACTTTCATTGAACCCAGAAATGGAGCTTGAGGAAGTAAGTGCATTAGCTAGAGAACGTAAGCTTGTCTGCTCGAATTGCAAAGAAGATGGACACATGTTTATGGGTTGTCCTTCCGAGAGGAGAAGACTATTTTGTTATAGATGTGGTTACGAAGACACGATAACCAGATAACCAAATTGTCAGGGAAACCGGACCGCGAACGGACTTCGAGTTGGGTCAGAGCCTCGTTCGAAAAATGCTGCGACCCAATACCAGCCAACACAGCAATAATCACTACTAATAATCAAGAAACAACAATTCACTCTGATTTCGTTGACACCGACAATTTAGAGAGTACCGAAAGCCATTTGAATGATTCGAATCAGTTACCGCCGATACCTGCCATCTTGAAGAACGAACAGCCGAAAAGGGAAGAAAGTGCGTCTGATAACTCTCCATTCAAAAAAACCTTGGCACGTCCGGATGCAGCCTATACTTGGGAGTGCAATTCATGAAAGACTTTAAATTACTTCGCCTGGAGATATGTAGCTTAACCACGGACAATATAGTCTTGGACGAAGTGTAAAACGTGTATCCTCGGATGCATGGGTTAGATGAAACGCAACAAATGAAACTGAACGAAGTGATTTCACAATTTCACTGTTATACCGAAAGGGTTTAGGCAAAACATTTTTAGAGGCACATACGATTGATACCGGGGATGCAGTTCCATTTAAGGAACGTCACTATCCAGTCTCACCAGCGGTGCAGAAGCTCATGTATGCGGAGTTGGATAGGATGTTGTCTCTGGGTGGCATTGAACCGAGTGAAAGCCCATGGAACAATAGAGTTACATTTGTGCAGAAGGGAGAAAAGGTTAGAATCTGTTTAGATGCACGTCGGCTTAATGACGTCATAGTGAAGGACGCGTATCCACTTTCGCATATAGAGGGACTTCTTAGCCGCCTGGGAGACACACATTTCATATACAGTATTGATCTCAATGATGCGTTTTGGCAGATACCATTTACAGTCTCCAGTAGAGAAAAGACCACTTTTACGGTACCTGGAAGGCCTTTGTATCAGTTTACTGTCATGCCGTTTGGGTTGTGCAATGCAGCCCAAAGGTTGTGCCGTTTAATGAACAAAGTCATTCCAGCTCGCCTGTGAGAGCATGTTTTTGTCTACTTGGATGATCTGTTGGTGGTGTCTCCAAAGTTTTCCGAGCATCTGCAAGTTTTACGAGAGGTAGGGGAGGAATTAAAAAGGGCAGGTTTAACTATAAATTAAAGAATTTAGGTTATGTGGTGGGAGAGGGATTGGTTAGGCCAGATGCAGAGAAAATTAGTGCAATTGAGAGGTTTAAATATCCAAAATCGGCGAAAGAAGTAAGGAGTTTCATGGGGACTACTGGCTGGTATCGTCGTTTTATTGCGGATTATGCTACTATTTCAGCTCCAATTTGCGAGACATTAAAGAAAGGAAAGAAATTCGAATTTACGGTAGAAGCAAAGAAAGCGTTTGACCGGTTAAAGTTATGTTTAGGTTCCCGTCTTAACCCACTCAGACTTTTCTAAAACTTTTTATGTGCAGTGTGACGCATCTGATATAGGAATCGGAGCTGTATTATTCCAAGAGGACAATGATGGAGCAGAATTTGTAGTTATAACGGATCATTCCACAGTGGGGCAAATCGAAATTTTTTGAAAATAAATCTGTAACTTCTGATCGGCCAGTTGTATTTTCATGAAATTTGGTATAGGTGTAGCACAGGAGTGTACAATGTTAAGTTTGGAAGGGGGCATAATAAAGCCCTCAGGAGCGGAGCTAAAGGGGCTCAAAGTTAGGTACCTATGACATACAAAATTTTTAATCGCTTGCCGAATTTTTGTTTCTCGTCTGATTTCAAATATTTTTATATATTGTTGTAGGCCCTGATAAGACCTATAAAAAACATGCTTATATGTCCTATTTGCCTCTTATAGTTTTCGAGTTATTTGCGTTTGAATTTTTAAGCACCATAATTTTGCATGTTCTTGGTCCAGTTTTTTTCACATTATCCTAGTATTTCCGACCGATTTTATTAGTTATTTTCTTAACTAGTTAGAGAACAAAATTATCTATTGAATAAAAAAATTTGAAGTCGATACCTTTACCGAGGCCAAAAGTAAATGATTTTGAATTTGAAAATTGCAAAAAAGACGACTTTTTGTGTTTTTTTAGCCGAAAAAGTATCTACACTCTTTTTTATCTAAAATAAAATTTTCTTTAGCGACATATAATAATTTTGCACTTTTCTGAAAGGTAACTTCACAGAGATGACTTTAAGATAAAAAACAAGCCCAATAACTTAATTGATCACGGTACATACCCTCCCGAATTCGACCCATTTTATATGAAAGTTTTGATTTTAGACCATATTTTCTCAAATCCCAAAGCACGAATCGACAAGCGGAATATATTTTAAGAATCTCCAATACGTTGTTAAAAGTTTTAAATCAAAATCTATGGGACTTCGGAAAAATGCGGATTCTATAGCTAAAAATGTAAAAAATCCCATGTTTGGGAATGTTGATTAGTTTATTTGGGAATTCAGGAAAACCCTACCCCTGATTGAAATTTGGTTAACGCGCTTTTATTTATATTAATAAGATCCACATTTCCTGCAAATTTCATTAAGATATCTTTATAAACAAATATGTTATTACAATTAAAAAATTTGTATTTTCTCCAAAAACACCAAATTGGGCCTTTTGTTTGGTTTATTTCTAAATAGCGAAAGAAATTTTAAAAATATGTATTCCAAAAATCCTTTAGCATGTATAATTTCCGATCTTTTGCAAAAAGATTCAAGTCAATATCATGCCTCATTCCAGAAATATACGCCTTTAAACTTTTATATTTCCAATTTATTGTATACATGACTATATTTTTACAAACTTGCAACTTTAGCTTTTAGCTTTGCGTGAATAATTACTTAGAAAATGATGCATATTTCTGTATACTTTTAATAATATCTATACACAAAATATATTTATAAAAATAATTAATAAATATTTTTTATTTTTATTAGGGTTCTCACATTTCCCAAATTTAAGTAAATATTTATCCTTTTCTAAGCATTCATATATTTCTATTAATGAATTTAAAATAACAAAACAAACAAAAAATGTCTATTTTAACTTAATCAGTAAGTATTTTATTAATTTACATTTATGGTGTTTATCTACATATCATGCAAAGTCGACTTCATTGGTGAATCTCAAATAGAGATTACGTAAAAATGAAGTCCTTGAATCAGCGTACTAACAGATTAAAAATTAAACATTCCGATTGGATGGATACTGATATAGAAATATCGGCGGAGCACCTTGCAAGACATATGATGATTTAAGTACAAGATGTAAGAAGAAAAGACTGGCCCACAAGCTTTCTATAATTTCGAATTAGGAGGTTTCTGATACATTCAAAGAAATGTTAAAAAAGGAGAAGCAACCTAAGAGTGCAATTAATATTGCAGAAATACTGCCACCTGTATCACCAAAACGTCTAAACGGGTTGCCGAAAGTGTACCTAATGCTTGAACTGGACCTCAGCCGAAACAAATATCAAATTTTTAGAAAAGCTCTGCTTGAAAAGGGACATTCAATTCTACCATCATACAAGGATATTCGAGAAAAAAAGCAAACTATTTTACCACCTATTTCAGTTACCGAAAAGGAAGCATGTGTAGAGCTATCTTCTTTGCATGAGAATACAGCTATAAGGATAGTTGCAGATTTTTCTGCAGATCAGTTGGAAAAAGTAAATAATGTATTAATCTGTTAGTGCGGATGTGACGGACTATCAGCCCTATTTGGTTCGAGGGGGGGCGGGTGGCGAAGACAACGACAAACGATATAGTGGAATATATTAGAGATGAAATAAATGATTTACAACATCCTTCAATAACCATGAACCAATACACATTCGACATATCCTTTTCAACCAAGTCTATCAATGATTGATGGAAAGGTTAGTAATGCCATTACGGAAACATCTTCTTTTTGGAAATGTTCACTATGTGATGAGACGAAATCACAATTATCGGCTATTGGTAAAGCAAGTGGTATTAATGAAGAATTTGTGTCTTTCGGAATATCTCCACTTCACGCCAGAATACGGTTCATGGAGCATTTTCTGCTCATAGCATATGATTTAAAGCATAGAAGTGTGCCAGAAAATTTAACAAAACCTACCAGAAACAACGAGGATTTAAAAATACTTAGAATATCTGAGAAAACTAGAATCCAGGAAGACTTCAGAGAAGAGACGGGATTAAACATCGACAAACCTCTGCCGACTGGTGGTAGTACAAATGATGGAAGCACAGCAAGAAGGTTTTTTGGAAATTTCGAAGCTACATCAAAAATAACTGGTATTAATAAAGAGTTACTTGAAAGGACTAACATACTATTAATGGCAATTAATAGTAAGCACAAAAATAACTCTGCTCGATTTAGAGAATATGCAACAGAAATATCTAAACTACTTGTTTCTCTATATCCATGGAAAGAAATGGCACCAACAGTACATAAAGTATTGTGCCATGGCGAAATTATAATTGAACGAAATATTTTTCCACTTACAGTGCTTACAGAAGAGGCTCAAGAAGCAAGAAACAGAGATTTTAAGCACGTTCAATTATTCAGCTCCAGGAAATGCTTCAGAACGTCACAAAACAAGGATATTTTTAATAGCCTATTGTTATCATTAGACCCTGTACTATCATCAATGAAAAAACGTTGGATTCATTATGAGCCTTTATCAACTCAAAATACTGAAGACTTGAAGGACCTTTATTATCTTTTAGATATGTATACAGATACAACAGATTATTTTATAGAAAATAAGTAGTATAAGTTTAAAATATTAGACAAATTGTCTACATAAATTTAATGTAAATAAGTAATAAAAAATCTTATTAGAAATAGAATATTTGGTACGGAATATGATAAATACCAAAAATAATAATATTGATTAAGTTAAAATAGACATTTTGTGTTTATTTTTTATTTTAAATTCATTAATAGAAATATATGAATGCTTAGAAAAGGATAAAGATTTACTTAAATTTGAGAAATGTGGCAACCCTATTAAAAATAAAAAAATATTTATTAATTATTTTTATAAAAATATTTTGTGTATATATATATTATTAAAAGTATACAGAAATATTCATAATTTTCTAAGTAATTATTCACGCAAAGCTAAAGGCAAAATTTCCAAGTTTGTAAAAATATAGTCATATATACAATAAATTGGAAATATAAAAGTTTAAAGACATATATTTCTGAAATGAGGCATGATATTGACTTGAATCTTTTTGAAAAAGATCGGAAATTATATATTCTACAGAATAAGCTTAATTTGGAATACATATTTTAAAAAATTTCTTTCGCTATTTAGAGATAAACCAAACAAAAGGCCCAATTTGGTGTTTTTGGAGAAAATACAAATTTTTTAGTTGTAATAACATTTTTGTTTATAAAGATATCTTAATGAAATGTGCAGGAAATGTAGATCTTATTAATATAAATAAAAGCGCGTTAACCAAATTTCAATCAGGGGTAGGGTTTTCCTGAATTCCCAAATAAACTAATCAAAATTCCCAAAAATGGGATTTTTTTAATTTTTGGCTATAGAATAAACATTTTTCAGAAGTCCCGTAGATTTTGATTTAAAACTTTTAACAACATATTGGAGATTCTTAAAATATATTCCGCTTGTCGATTCGTGCTTTGCGATTTGAAAAAATATGGTCTAAAATCAAAACTTTCATATAAAATGGGTCGAATTCGGGAGGGTATGTACCGTGACCAATTAAGTTATTGGGCTTGTTTTTTATCTTAAAGTCATCTCTGTGAAGTTACCTTTCAGAAAAGTGCAAAATTATTATATGTCGCTAAAGAAAATTTTATTTTAGATAAAAAAGAGTGTAGATACTTTTTCGGCTAAAAAAACACAAAAAGTCGTCTTTTTTGCAATTTTCAAATTCAAAATCATTTACTTTTGGCCTCGGTAAAGGTATCGACTTCAAATTTTTTTATTCAATAGATAATTTTGTTCTCTAACTAGTTAAGAAAATAACTAATAAAATCGGTCGGAAATACTAGGATAATGTAAAAAAAAACTGGACCAAGAACATGCAAAATTATGGTGCTTAAAAATTCAAACGCAAATAACTCGAAAACTATAAGAGGCAAATAGGACATATAAGCATGTTTTTTATAGGTCTTATCAGGGCCTACAACAATATATAAAAATATTTGAAATCAGACGAGAAACAAAAATTTGGCAAGCGATTACAAATTTTGTATGTCATAGGTACCTAACTTTGAGCCCCTTTAGCTCCGCTCCTGAGGGGTTTGTTATGCCCCCTTCCAAACTTAACATTGTACACTCCTGTGCTACGCCTATACCAAATTTCATGAAAATCCAACTAGCCGATCAGAAGTTACAGATTTATTTCCAAGAATTTTCCATTCTGCCCCACTGTGCATTCTAGCCTTAAGTGGCTGATGTCACAGCGAGATTTGAGCGAAAGACTAGCGAGATGGAGTCTTCAATTACAGACCTTTTCATTTGAAATTCGACACCATAAGGGAACGCAAAACGTGGTACCCAATGCTTTATCTAGGTACGCGATCGAAACATTAGAAGTAGATACTAGAGTTCTAGTCGATCTCTCCTCAAAAGAATTTGAATCTCCAGACTATCTAGAATTAATAAAAAACGTTGAAGCGGAGAAATCTAGTCTACCAGATATTCGGGTAGTGGGTAAATTCGTGTATAAACGAACAAACTTTTACAAGGGAGATATTGCACAGGAAGAACACTCTTGGAAATTATGGATACCTTCGTCACTTACGGAACAGGTTATAGAAAACGCTCACAATCCACCAAAAGCAGCTCATGGTGGCATTGCAAAAACTATTCTCCGAATCCGCGAATACTTTTATTGGTACCATGTAAACGTACAAGTTCGGGAGTATGTGAATAGATGTAGTAGTTGTAAAGAGTGCAAGCCGGCGAACATAGTGTTAAAAACACCAATGGGAAAAGAATCAGATGCGATCCGTCCTTTTCAACATATTTACGTAGATTTCTTAGGTCCCTATGCTAGATCCAAGAGAGGAAATAGTTATATTTTTATTGTACTTGATTATTATACAAAATTTGTCTTGCTCAAGGCAATGACAAAATCCACAGCCAAGAATGTAGTCGATTTTCTAATTAGGGAGGTATTTTATAAATTTGGTTGTCCTGAAACGCTTGTCTCAGACAACGGTAAACAATTTATTGGAATAGAATTTGCGAGACTAATGGTAAACTTCGGAATAGGTTACTTAAAGACAGGAATGTATGCACTGCAATCCAATGGCTCAGAGCGGGTTAACCAGTCAATACTTAAAGTCATACGTTCATACTTGGAAGACAATCACAACGAGTGGGACTTGCACTTATGTGAAATCGAGTGTGCACTACGTTCATCTGTTCATTCAGCCAAAGGCATGACGCCCTACTTCGCATTATTTGGGACGAACATGATTACGCACGCTGCAACATACAAGTTAGCGAGAAAGCTAGGAGTATTGGAGGAGCCTGAATGTCGGTTGGGAAACCATCATAAATTTTTAGAAATCGTACGAGACAACATTAGAAAAAGCCTACACCACTGCTATGAAAACAATGCAAAGCGATATAATCAGAGAGTAAGAAAGACACGATTTGTTGTAGGTCAGGAAGTGTTCCGTCGGAATTTCCAACAATCGGACTTCGCTAAACAAGTCTCAGCGAAATTGTGTCGATAATTTGTAAAGTGTAGGATTGCTTGGGTGGTAGGAAAGAGTCCATATGAAATCGAATCACTTCAAGGAAAATCTTTGGGAGTTTTTCATGCAAAAGACATGAGGAAGAAGTCGAGGAAAATACTTTTATCATATTCGCAAATTTGTTTGCGAATATGATAAAAGCAAAACACCGACGAAAGGAGGTGTGTAACGGGACGTTTGTATAAATACAACCCTGCGGTAAGGAGTTGCGTTTTGAAGTGTCAACTTGGCTGCACTGAATTTTTGAAAGGAGATTTGCAAAGATGGCTTTTCCGCTTCTTTTTGTTTCTGGCGTGACACGAGGCAGTAGGAGAAAAAAATATTCGAGAATTATGAAATTGATCCTGTATCTTTAACAACCGAACACGATAGATTATCACCCGCAGTATCACCCACCGCGTCCACCATAACTTTACCTTTGAATTGTATACGCAATTCTTTATCACCCACATCATCTGCATCTTTATCACCTGCCTCGTTTGAACAAGCACCCACCTCGTCCACCACAAGTCTACCTTTGAATTGTACACGCAATTCTTTATCACCCACATCATCTGCATCTTTATCACCTGCCTCGTTTCAACAAGCACCCACCTCCTCTTCCATCACCTCGACGACATTACTCAAAGACTGTCAAGTTTCTAAGGAAACTTTTTGTAATTACAAACAAGAACCAAAGCCTGATAAGGAATCCGAAGAAACACCCAAACCGGACTCACCTATACATCGTTATATTTCATCATATTTAGGTGCTACTGCCATCCATAACAACAACAATAGTAACATTAGCGTCGGCAAGTCCTTGATAGGTGCTGTCATCTTAACCACAGCTCAAAGTAAGGAATATCCTGTGGAAATGGTACCACAAATACAACAATAAAAACTGGTGAGTCCAACCAAACAACCACCGGCTAATTCGACAACAACTATCTAGCGTAGCAAAAACAACAACAACTATCTAGCGTAGCAAAAACAACAACAACTATCTAGCCTAACAAAAACAACAAAAACTGGTGAGTCAACCAAACAACCACCGGCTTATCCGACAACTATCTAGCCTAGCAAACACAACAACAACCATCTAGCCTAATAAAAATAACAACTATCTAGCCTAGCAAAAACGACATCAACTATCTAGCCTAATAAAAACAACAACCATCTAGCCTAATAAAAACAACAACAACTATCTAGCCTAGAAAAAACAACAACAACCATCTAGCCTAATAAATACAACTATCTAGCCTAACAACAACAACCATCTAGCCTAACAAAAACAACAACAACCATCTAGCCTAGCAAAATACAACAACAACGAGCTAGCCTAACAAAAACAACAACAACCATCTAGCCTAATAAAAACAACAACTATCTAGCCTAACAAAAACAACAACTATCTAGCCTAGCAAAAACAACAACAACCATCTAGCCTAATAAAAACAACAACAACCATCCAGCTTAACAATAACTACAACAATTGTTGTTGTTTTGAACAACAACAACAGTGGATATATACCTTAAGACTTATTTTTGCATGAATTTGTTTTTGTATTGTTCATTGACATACATTTGGTATAGTTCTATTTGTCAAATAAAACAACTGTCAGATAGAACATCTCCGTTTTATATTTTCCTTAATATTACCACTCCGTTTTCTATTACTAAGATCAATATTATAATTGGTGACCTTGCTAATTAACTGCTGTGTTGCCATTTAATTACATATTACTGGTTTTAATCCTAGATAATATTTGTATTGGTGTGTGTCCTTAATAAAGTTTTGAGATGGACTGTATGAATAAAAACTGCAGTATTTCCGGAGAAGAACGTATGGTTTCCTGTTGGTTGTGTTTGGGAAATTACCACTTAAAATGTAGTGGCCTCAAAGCTCGTGATGCTGATGCATTATCTGACAATGCCAAAAACTTACAGTGGACTTGTCCAAATTGCAGAGTAATTGGCATTGAATTTTACAATTTTTTCAAAAGCCATAAAGCAGAGTTCGATGGAATTAAAAAAGACTTTTCATCTCTACAAGGAAAACTAACTAAATATGGTGAACTTTTTTCTAAATTTACAAATTTAGATAGTTTTGCTGCTTCCCCGAGACCAAAACGTAAAAGAACTGCTAAGTCATCATCAACACCTCCTTATATTCCTAAAAATACAGGGGTTATTACTACTAATAATGATTCTATTCCGTTACCAACCGCAAATACAAGTAGTTGTCCTGCTGCTGTTGTAACTCCTAATACAAATAATTTTATTCCGCCTCATCATACTTCAAATGCTTACAATTATAATATAATTCCGTCAGAGTCGACTTCAGTTACTCCTACGGTATCTAATTCGTCGATCTTGCCCATGATTCCAAATCTTGCTACCAGTAAGCCTCCAGAGCTTATTTTATTAACTCCCTCATCGTCAAACATCCCAACTAATTTAAATGTGGTCAACAATCCTCTTACAACAGTAACTCCAAAGCCTCTAAAAATTATTGCTCCAAGGAAAACCATATTTGCTAGCCGTTTTTCAGTAGATACAACAATAAATGATGTTGAATTCTATATTAAAACGAACCTTGGCATCGAAGATTATAATAATGTCCAAATTTATAAGATAAATGCGCGCAATAGAGCTTCATTTAAAATAATTGTCCCAGAAAGTATTTTTGATCGTCTCGTTAATCCACAATTTTGGCCAAAAAATACAATTGTTCGACAATTTATTTATCGTGATGATAACAACGTAATTCTTCCCAGGGCTTCTGATCCAAATCCAAAAAACTAATTGAATTAAATAATCCGTTAAATATTAATATTTGTCCAGAAAATGATTACAACTTCTCAGCTATCTCCATCGCATACCAAAATGTTAGAGGTATGAACACAAAGTTAAAATCCCTTTATTTAGAGAGCTTTGATATTGAGCATAATATCATTGTACTCACTGAAACGTGGCTCCGAAATAAATCTGATAAAGAAATTCATAATTCTGAAATAATGTGCAGTAAATTTCAAATCTATAGACGTGATAGAGTGGGCAAAGAAGGTGGGGGAGTTTTGATTTCTGTCTCAACTCTTTTTCCTTCAGAAGAAATATTTTTTAACAATGATCAAAATATTGAATTTATCGCCGTATGTGTTAAAGCTAAATTTAGAACAATTTTTATAACTTGCTCTTATATTCCTCCTGCGTCAAACATTCAAATTTATGAACAACATGCAAACGCGATAAAATTTGTAGCTAATCAATCCAAACCTGGAGACTCCATAATTGTTCTTGGTGACTTTAATATTCCAAATATTAAATGGTGCGAAACTCCTGATTCATGCTTTTTAAGCCCATCAATAAGATCGGAAACATCTATTGAATTACTGGATGCTATTGCTGATTTGGGACTATTCCAAATAAACAACATAGTAAACAGGCTTAGCAAAATACTTGATCTTGTATTTGTTGATCAACCTGAAGAAATTAATATTCTTCGCATTAATCCATTATTAACACCCGAAGATGCGTATCACCCCACTCTTGAAATAAGCGTAAACGTTGAAACAAAAATATCATTACAATCCAATGTAAATAATGAGATGGTTTTTGATTTTAGTAAAGCTGATTATTCCAAATTAAATCACCTACTTTATTCTGAAAACTGGTTTGAATATATTCCTTACAATAAAGTATGCCCTCGTAATATTGACATCATTTTGAATAAATTCTATGATGGCTTATTTAAATGTTTTAAGAAATCAATACCAATGACGAGAAAAAAAATTGCACATGGACCGCCTTGGACTACAAAACAGCTCAATGGCTTAAAAAATTTGAAAAACAAACATTATAGAAAATACAAAAAATCCGGTTTACCTATTGATTACATGAGGTACTCCATATCAAGATCAGTTTACAATTCGGAAAATATCAAATGTTACAATAATTATCTTTTTAGGGTGAAAAGAAACTTGAAAAATAATCCAAAATATTTTTACCAGTTCGTAAATTCTAAGCGTCGAGTTTCTGAATATCCGTCCATGATGAAATTTGGAGATAAAGAATCCTCAAACGATGCAGATATTTGCGATATGTTTGCTGCTTTCTTCTCATCCGCCTATTCTGATAAAGATTCACATGAACTTTCCAATTATCCATATCCAATTCCAGCTGCAACCCTTATAAATTGTCCAACATTAGATAAATCGATGGTACTGAGAGCTGTACAGAATCTAAAATATTCTGATAAATGTGGACCTGATGGTGTTCCAAGCTGTGTTCTTATAAAATGTTTACATTCTCTTATATCTCCAATTACCTACTTATTCAACATATCAATATTTAGTGGTTACTTTCCTGTAGTTTGGAGGAAATCTTATATTATACCTTTGTTTAAATTCGGAAGTAGATCCAACATTTCCAATTATAGAGGTATTGCTAAGTTAAGTGTTATTCCAAAACTTTTCGAAAAGATAGTTACTGAAATCCTTTCGCATCAAGTTGTATGTTATCTTTCACCATTTCAGCATGGATTTAAAAAAGGATGTTCCATTACTACTAACCTTTTGGAGTTCACAACCTCAGTTATAACCGCATTTGATCCGGTTTACAGACAGACGCAATATACATAGATTTCAGTAAAGCTGTCGATAAAGTAAATCACGATCTCCTATTGTTCAAATTGGATAAACTCGGATTTTCTCCTGTTTTCCTTAAATGGATTTCCACATATATTAAAAAGAGATGACAATGTGTATTATTCAGAGAATGTACATCAAAAACCATTCCTGTTTTATCTGGTGTTCCACAAAGTGTCATCTCGGCCCCTTATTATTCCTAATATTTATAAATGATTTACCAGCTTGCATTAAGAATTCTAGAATATTAATGTATGCTGATGATGTAAAGCTGTTCCATAGCTTTAACTGTTCCTATCAATATTCCTTACTCCTATCAGATCTTGACAATCTTTATGATTGGTGTATGTTGTATCTAATGGATCTGAATTTAAGAAAGTGTAAACACATGATGTTCTACAGAAGAAGTCCAGTACTCTGTAGATACACAATGAATGAATATCAACTTGATCTAGTCGAAGAATTTCTTGATCTGGGTGTGTTGCTTGATTGTAAACTATCCTTCAATTCCCACGTTTCGCAAATCATTAATAAGGCAAAAGGAGTTCTAGGTTTCCTCAAGCGCTGGGGAAGAGAGTTTAATGATCCTTACGTTTCCAAGCAATTATTCATATCTCTTGTAAGACCAATCCTGAAATATGCTTCCGTGGTCCGGGATCCTCAATACGAAGTTCATAAAAAGAAAATTGAATCGGTGCAGAAACAATTTCTCTTATTTTGTCTTCGTAATCTTCCATGGAATCCTAATATTAATTTACCATCATATTAAAGTCGATTACAGCTTATTGATCTCCCTACTCTTGAAAGTAGGAGAAAATATATGAATATTTCATTTATAATTAATTTAATAAACGGTTCAATTAATTCTGAGTTCCTGCTTTGTAAGATCGAATTCGTAATCCGAAATCGTCCAACTAGAAATTATACTCCTTTAAAAATAAAATATTTTCGAACCAATTATGCCAACTTTGATCCCGTGAGACGTATATGCAATCAATTCAACAGTTACTATCCATATATTGATTTCTCATTAAATCCAATCCGCATTAAGAGGAATATTTTTAACTTAGTTAAATAATAAGTTTTTGTTATTGAATAATTATGAAAATATTTTATTGTTAATAGCTTTAAGAATAATATATATGGTAGCCTGTAAGAAATTGTAATTTCATTGGCTATTAAATAAAAAATAAATAAATAAACAATATCTAGCCTAACAAAAACAACAACAACCATCGGTCCTTCTAACAAACGACAACAAGAACGAGAAACAACAGTTATCATCTATTGAGTTCATCCCATCGAACACCTCATTAACTAAGAGAGTCAATTCTAGGACCAACAACAGACGAGAACAGCAGGAGCGAGAATAAGTATCCAAAATACTAACTTTATTTTTGATAGGAGATATTCATTATACTTACTAAAATGTTAGTTTATAATTAAGGTATTATAGTCCTTAGGTATTTATTTCCACATTTATTTCCATTCAGTTCCATAATTTGTTATTTAATATACTCAAGATCTTTTAAGTATAAGCTTCGAAATAGTAAACAATTATAAGCTACGAGTCCCATTTAACTCAAAGACAAATAGACTTAATTAGTTCAACGTTTTATTTTGATAAGGTTACTTTTACTTTAAAAGACTACTACCATACCTCAGAGTGGATTTCTTCTAGGTCATAGTCACACTCTCACACACACTTCTTATATTGAAAGGGAAGAACTACATTTGATAGCGCTGTCAAAATGGGTTATCCTCACCCCCCGCAAATGTGATAGATTAAATTGAATAGGAGAAATTTGCTGTGACAGTATATTTGAAATCAGTACTTACCATTTTTAATCTCGTTAAAATTAAGAATATTGTTTAACAATCAGTCTAGTAACCAAGTTCCATAATATGAATCTGTGAATATACGAATATTGGAATGAGGAAACTTAATCTCGTTAAAATTAAGAATATTGTTTAACAATCAGTCTAGTAAGTAAGTTTTTGTTCAATATGCGAATATTTGAATGAGAAAACTTGATATCGTTAAAATTAAGAATATTGTTTAACAATCAGTCTAGTAAGTAAGTTTTCGTTGAATATACGAATATTTGACTGAGGAAACTTAATTCTTTTAATATGGCTAGAGGATAAATAAGAAAGGTAGGTATTTGGTAAGGTGAATTAGGACGGGACAAAAGAGCGGTTTTGGGGTGACGCCGATAGATTTTATGGCCTGTGCCGTCACAACGGTAAAATATTGCGCCCTTGTAGTGTGAGGGTGGGACGCCTGGGAGATGAGACAAACCCGTCATCTTTAATAATTTACGAGCGCGTACGGATCTGTGCCCCGTTTTTTTTGTTTCTCGGTAGCACTGGTACAACTTTAACAGACCCCAATAACCTCCATGACATTCGCAACGAACAGCCGCCCAAGCCCGCTGAGCCATAGCCCGATAAATGAAAAGATGCCAGTGTAGTGGATGGAGTGGGGTGACAACCAACAGGGTTGAATCGGGACAATTTTCTGAAAAAAAAGAAAAGCATACCAATTCCTAAAAATATATATCTTCTTATAACATTTCTAACAACATTGCGTACGAATATACAACCTAAATTTATCACTTAATGGAATGGGAAAAAAGAAGATTTTTGAAATCATATAAATGCTTAAACGTTGACAGGGAAACAAAACCTGAAACTGTTAATAAGCATATCAATATTCTTCAAAATCAGCTAGGGAAACTTAAAGTACTACTGAATGCGAATTACAGTAGACTAACAAAATCTCACCAAACCTCTGCTGATAATTTTTATTCTGACCTACGTGAAAAACTAATTTCCGTAAGTTATAGAAAAAACTTAAAAATCCTTGTACCCCATTCAGTTCATGAACCAATAGTGTTCAATATATTACCCGAAAAAGAAACCAAAACCAAGATGCCTCAAACTTTAATAGAATTTTTAAATACTGCCTCTAGGTTAATCCCAGATTTCGACAGAAATTCTGAAAACTTACAGAGCTTTATCGATGCCATCAACTTAGTGGACACTACAAAATATAATCATGAGTCGGTAACTGTTAACCTAATCAAAACAAAATTAAAAGGAACACCAAGAAATTAAATTTCCTCAGAAACGACACTATTGCAAATAATCTCCAAATTAAAAACCGTTAAAGGTGAATCTGTTGATGTCATTAATGCCAAACTAATGAGCACAAGACAGTCCGGAAAAAATGTTAATTCCTATGCCAAGGAAATGATAGAATTAACAAAGAAATTATAAACTGCTTACATTAGAGATGGGTTACCCCATGAAATAGCCAATAAATACGCTACTCGTTCAGCTGTCACGGCTATTATGAAATGCTTCAAATGATAGAGTCAAACTGATCATAGAATCAGGGACTTTTAAGAATATGAACGAAGTGTTAACAAAATTTATAAGCAGTTGTACCGAAGTTTATGGTCAAGAAAATTCCATTCTTGCATATGGGTTTAAACGCCAAGGTTACAATAATAACAATAGTAACCAAAGCAGAAACAACAACTCCAACCAAAACAGAAATTTTCCGCACCATAGAAATAAAAACCAAAATAGGAACAATAACGCATCTTATCATAACAACAATAACTTTGACAATCGTTATAACAATAATAATTACAATAACAATAATCCTGGTTCTTACCGTAATAATAATAACGATAATAGAAACCGTAACAACAATCGTAATAACGTACAAACTAGAAATATTATTATGACTGCTGAAGACAACTCGGGAAACGGGCAAGCACCCCTCAGTACCCAGTAGAATCCAAAACCTACAATATTAATTAAAATTTATGTAGATACTTACGCTGTAGAACTGCTCTAAATGATACAATTTCAAATTTCTTAATAGATATTGGCGCTAATATTTCAATTGTCAAGAATAGCCAGATTTTAAATTAATCCATAAATGTCTATAACAGAAAAAAATCTAAACGGTATTAGTCAAGGCTTAATTTCAACTTTAGGTAGTGTAAAATCACAATTTCAAATAGACAAATATCTTATATCTCATACATTTCATGTAGTAAAAGACGATTTTAAAATACAGGTAGATTGAATAATTGGGATGGACTTCATACGGAAGTATAATTGTATCTTAGAATATTCCAATGATAAGGATATATTAATTCTTAGATCAAATGAAATTGACCATGATATTGGAATACCTCTCAAAAATAGTCCAACCATTAATTCAATAGCAATTCCTGCCAGATCTGAAGTAATAAGATCCATAAAATCTTAATCATCAGAACAAGATATATTGATACCTTATCAAACGATCCAAGACGTCGTTTATGTCGCAAACACTTTAACTTCAAAATCAAATCCTTTAGTAAAAATAGAAAATACTACTGAACAAGATTTAATAATTTCTTATATTAAACTTGTAACCGAAACTTTAAGTGACTACAAGATTGTCAAACAAAATTTTAAGCCTGACAAAATCAAAGAAAACATGGAAAGAATTTCCAGAAACTTTCCATCATTTGTTGAAAAAGATCTTAGAACATTATGCAACGAATTTATATATATTTTTGCGCTAGAGTCTGAAAATAGGGTCAATAATACGCAACCTGTTTACATCAAAAACTATAGAATTCCACATTCCCAAAAAGAAGTAAACAATCAGGTTGATAAGCTTATTAAATATGATATTATTGAACCATACTCTGAGTGCCAAAGAAACCCTTAACTGCTAGCACTCTAAAGAGATGGAGATTAATAGTAGACTACAGAGCAGTTAATAAAAACCTAGTAGTGGATAAATTCTTGATCAATTAGGTAGAGCTAAATTCTTCTCTTTTCTTGACCTGATGTCAGGGTTTCATCAAATAGAACTCGAAGAAGAATCTAGAGATATTACATCAATTTCCACAGATAAAGCATCATTCAGATTCAAAATATTGCCGTATGGTATAAAAATAACCCCAAATTCTTTTCAACGTATGATGTCATTAGCATTTTCTGGCCTATCTCCAGCACAAGCATTTATGTATATGGAGGACCTAGTAGTAAGTGGTTGTTCTAAGGAACATATGTTACGTAATTCAAAAAATGTATTTAAAGTGTGCAGAAAATATAATCTGAAATTACATCCAGATAAAAGTTCATTTTTCTGTACTCAAGTATCACAAATGTACTGATCAAGGTATTTTGAATGATGATAGCAAAATCGTACAAAACTATTCTACGCCAAAAAATGGTGATGAAGTTAAACGCTTCGTAGCCTTTTGTAATTATTACCGAAGGTTCATACCAAATTTTGATGAATCATCAATGCATATAACTAGATTGTCTAGAAAAAATGTACTTTTCGAATGGACCCAAGATTGCGAAAAAACGTTCCAATACCTTAAAAACTAATTATTAAGTCCAGAAATACTTCAATACCCTGATTTTTCCAAAAACTTTTATATTTCAATAGACGCAAACAAACACGCTTGTGGAGCTGTCCTTAGTTAAGAAAAACAAGGTGTCCTAATGCCAATTTCATACGCTTCTAGATCTTTCACTAAAGGTGAAAGCAATACATCTACTAGAGAGCAGGAATTAACTGCAATACTTTGGGCTGTGAAATATTTCAGACCCTACATTTATGGCAACAAATTTGTAATACAAAGCGATCATAGACCCCTCACCTACCTATTTTCTATAAAGAATTTCTCCTCAAAGCTCACACGTATGAGACTTGACCTTGAGGAATACGACTTTGTAGTCGAGTATATTAGTGGTCAGGAAAATACAGTGGCAGATGCGCTGTCACGCATAAAGTCTCAGGATATCAAAAATATTGAAGTCAACTTCTTCAGGCAAAAACGAGCGGAACAAGTACAAATAAAACTTCGATACCGCTAGTAGAATCAGATTATTTTAATGTATATGAGGCTATAAATGCCCAGGAGCACCGTAAAATACTTCGATTGTATTTTTCTAAGGTTAGAGTAATTATCCATAATAATATTGACCTCACAACATTACTACTCTCACTAGATGACAGTATGCTTAATTACCTAGGAACTAATATTGAAACCTTCAAAAGCGTAATGAAATCTATATTAACAATCGTACCGATTCTATATTAACAATCGTACCAAAATTAACTAAAGTTTCATTTGTTTCCGAAAAATTGAGAATTATGCAAAAATATCATGATAATCCCATTACAGGTGGACATCCAGGCATAACTCTAATGATTAAGAAAATAAGACTTCAATATCATTGGAAAGGCGTGACCAGAGACATAGCAAAATATGTCAAACAATGCCTCGAATGCCAAACCAACAAAACCACGGTTAAAGACAAAGAGCCTCTCGTTTTAACACCAACTCCTCAAAAAGTTTTCAAAGAGTGATAATCGACACTATAGGACCTCTTCCACGGTCAGATTCGCAGAATTAATACGCTGTGACTATAATGTGCGATTTAAATAAATATTTAATGACTATACCCATAATAAATAAATCTGCCAGAAATGTTGCGAAAGCCATTATGGAAGATTTTATTTTAATATATGGTCCAATGAATACCATAGTAACGGACCTAGGTACTGAATATGTAAATCAAGTACTTACAGAACTATGCAAGCTGATGAAAATAGGGAAGCTACACTCCTCTGCTTACCATCACGATACACTCGGTACTGTTGAGAGATCTCACTGAACATTTAACGAGTATTTAAGATCTTATCAAACAAATCAGATTGGGATAATTGGTTGAAATTTTTTGTATACTGTCATAATACAACTCCATCTACAACTCATGGATATTGTCCATTTGAATTGATTTACGGAAAAATTCCAAGAGATCTTGATTTTGCCAAAACCAACAGCATAGAACCCCTTTACAACGTTGACGCTTATGAAAAGGAAGTTAAATTTAGACTCCAAGTAGCCCAACGTCCAGCCGCTAACTTCATTGAAAACGCTTAACTTCTAAGACAAAAAAACTTCCAATGATACCTCAAATCCTGTTACGCTTTGCGTAAATGATTCTGTGCTAGTCCGCAACGAAGCAGGACATAAGCTAGATTCGGTCTACAAAGGACCTTTCACTGTTAAAGAAATTGACATTTCAAACAATGTCACCTTAATGGACACTAATGGGAAACTTTTCACCGTCCACAAGAACAGAATTAAAAGACTCCCTAAATAAATGCATACCATAAAATATGTTGTCTAGCAGTTAACCCATTTACTAAAAGTTTCTAAAGGTATACCATAACACCTTCATATATTTTAAATATACTTTCAGTAATATTTTTTATATATTCTTAATATTTTTACATATAGATTCTAAAATTCCCTAAAAAGATGGATTTTAAGTGTCCTTACAACTAAATAAGGCAATATGCAAAGCCTTATAAAAACATATATCTTAAAATATACAAACAATTTTATTGTATTAATACATATTTATATATAATAAATCATTTTGTTCTGTAGGTTTGTCAGACAATATTCTTTGGTTTGTATGATTGATCACTGACTTTGTCGTAAATAAAGGCGCATTCTACCATCACATCGTTGTTACTGATAATAGGTAATAGATATTTTTGTTTCATTAGACTAAATAATCTCTTACATCTAAGAAAAAACATTCTTTATATGAAAAACCACTTGTATTATATAAAAATATAATCAAACCAGTATTGATTATTCTTTTCCGGAAAAGGGAGGTGTAGTGTGTTTAACTAGTCGTCGTTACTATACCTTCTGTATGTAACACGAGCTTCACACTTTGCAGAAGCAAAAATGTCCATACCATCCAATCCCATCGCTGAGAATATGCTAGCTTGCACATTCTCAGCGATTACTTAAACTTTATTTGATTACAGCGCACAGCTTACTCATCTAAGTTATATCTTACAGTTAAAAAGATATTTACGCTTGAATTTTGAATTTTTGATTTTTTGGCTCGACTTTCTTTCGTTTTTCGGGAATAAGTCCGGAGATATATGAGGTAAATATTCTGTAATTTGCTACATATTTCAAAATAATATGCTGAAAGAATTTTTGGATTATCTCAATTCGTCTAGACGTGAAAAATATTCAAAGTCAGCACTCTGAAATTGGCATGAAAAATGGCTATTTTTTTTACAAAAATATAGTACAATTCATTCACTTTTTTCTCAAAGTTCCGTTAATAAAAAAATTTTTTCCTTATTAATTTCAAAAGATAAGGCTTCATAAATGGTTAACAAAGAAATTTTGAATTGATTTAAGTTTGCACCCTACATCCAGCATTGGCCGAAAAATGTCAATTTTAAAAAATAGTTTCATTTTTATCGATTAATAAAAAAAAATGTCACGCGAGCTTTTTTAAATTTGGTACCCATATTTTTTATAGAAATAGATTTAGAATGATTTAACACTAAACTGCTTCCCGCCCGGCCAAAAACGAATGCAGGAGTGGAGATTTTATGTTAAAAGTCAGTTTTTTAACGACTATTTTTAAAAGCATATTAAAAGCGTATTAGCATAATATTTTTAATATTATTTCTTATGTAATGTATAGAACACAAATCAAGCTTTCATTCCTAAAAAAATCAATAAAATAGCTCCAATAACCTATTTTTGGTAATTTTTCAAAAATAATTTTTTTTTTTTTAAATAGCTGAAAATCCAAAAAAATTTAATTTTTTTAATACAACTCCACTAATTTTGCAAATGTTAAAAGAATATAAAAATAGACTTATTTACCAATTCAACGATATATAAAATGTTGCTATAGGTCATTTAAACTATACCTCAAAACTACCAAGTCACGTCAAAAGTTGCAAAATTCACTATTTTGTTCCGTATTTCCATATGTGTGTATACGTAACACTCAATTGCATTGCTTATTTTTGTTACGAGATAATAATATTTATTAATGAATTTATTTAAAGTGTTCATAATTTTTTTCTACTGAAAAGGTTTTTAAAATTACCTAAGTACATAAATAAGTATATTTTCCTTCGTTTTTTATTACATTTTTTTAAGTTTTTAAATAATTTACCTAGCTACTTAATTAGTGTATTATAACAAAAATGATTTTTTTACAATCGCATAGATACATTTTTTGACGTACCTGTTTAACACTACAGGTCATAAAAATAAACTGAATGAAATTGGGGGTTTTGAGCAAAAATTTAAATTTTTTAATTCATTTTTGCCTGTCACCATTTACCTGATATAAATATTCTTTTTCTATATATAAGTATCCTTATAAATATGCAGATTTATTAGTGAATTTGCCATTATGGAGATTACATTAAAACACTTTTCTATTTGCAAAGTAATCTGGGATAATCTATCTGATATTATAAATCGTCCAGAAAAAATAAGAAAACTCATTGATACAGTAGTATCTTTTGGTTTAACTCTTACTGCAGAAAACAGTTTAAAGCTCGAAAATTTTTATAAATTTAACGAAAAAAGGATGCAAGCTTCAGATTGGTCAATACCAAAGTTTAAGAAGAAAAATGAAGAGTGGTTGGAGGGAGAAATACCAATTTTCATCGGAAAGCAGAAAAATGGTCGACCAAAAAAAAGTTACGATGAAGTTCAGCTAAGAACAAAGAGGACCAAACAGGAATCTATTCTAAATTCACATACGAATGCCGAAATAAAAGATACATTTAAAGCTTTAGTAACACGTACGCAACCAAAGGAAGTAGAAAAAGTTATAGATGTGTTACCAACAGTTTCTCCCAATCGATTACATCGGATAATCCAAAGCATAGTGACACCGAAATCAACATCATCCTTTACCTCTGAAGATGCTTTAGCTCTAATATTAAATTTAGGATTATCAAGAAACCAATACGAGATTTTGGGGAAATCTGTTAGCGAAAAAGGATATGATATCTTTCCCAGTAGCAAATCAGTGAGAGAAGCGAAAAGTAATATTTTACAGCCTATGGAGCACCCGGTTAATGCTTCTGTTAAAAGTGCTAAAGTTAATATATTGCAATTACTTGAAAATACTGCCTCTAGAATTATATCTACCTTCAGCAATGATAACATTGAAAAATGCAAAGACTCTGAACTTATTTTAATCATCAGGATTTTCGGAATACAAACAACTGGATGGAAGTAATTCTGGAAATAATTAAATAAGCCTTCCTCATCGACAAGAAATGACTCGCTTTTTGATGATATATGGAAAAATTTAACTCCAGGTTCCAAATTTTTATGCCGTCCAATCTTTTTTGATTACACAAAAGAAACCACGGCTACAATAAACAGCATTGTCAACCAATTGGAAGAAGAAATTAAAGCATTGCCCCCAATATATGTAAAAGTATCAAACAGAACTATTAAAGTTACATTTCAACAACAATTAACGATGATTGATGGAAAAGTTGCAAACGCTATAACAGATACAACATCTACATGGAAATGTAATATATGTGGAAAAATAAGCTCACAATTTCAGGATAATTCTGAAGTCCTTGTTAATAAAAATTCTTTAAAATTTGGAATATCACCACTCCACGCAAGGATAAGATTTTTGGAGTTCTGCTTACATCTTGCATATGATATGAAGTACAGAAATATTCCCGGGCAGGAAAATGATACAGTAAAAAACAATTTGGAACTTCACGAATTACGAAAAGAGGAGAAGAAAAGAATTCAATTAGAATTCAAAGAACAACTCGGATTAATAATTAATAAACCTCTACATGGCTATGGAAGCTCAAACGATGGAAATACAGCAAAACGTTTCTTTGAAAATCCGGAACTCACATCTTCAATCACAGGCATTGACTTAAATATTTTGAAGCGTTTTAAGATTATATTGGCAGCCATTAATAGCAAAAAACAAATTAATGCGGACAAATTTAAAATTTTTGCTTACGAAACTAAAGAACTACTTAACATTACATACCCCTGGAAATCAATGACTCCAACAATTCACAAAGTATTGGCTCATGGTAAAGAAATAAAAGGAAAAATAGTATTTTGCCATTGGGAGAGCTAACAGAGGAAGCACAGGAAGCCCGAAATAAAGATGTTAAACATTTCCGACTCTTCAATACCCGAAAATGTTCGAAAATAGCGCAAAATATGAACTTAATGGAATATTTATTAATATCATCAGATCCAGTTATATATTCTATAAGAACACGATGGCTACCAAAAATCACTCTTGAAATAGAAAAAGAGGATTCCGAAGCTAAGGAAGTTAAAAATTTGCTAACGTTTGATGTTTCTGATTATTTTCAAGAAAATCTCTAATAATATCTTCGATAATATATTCTTAATAAAATAAATATACGGGATATATGTATAATAAGTATGTAAATATGTAGAACAAATTAAATAAACATTACTCAAACAAAGAATTTACTACTTTATAATAACAAATATATACCTACATAATACATTAGAAAACTAAAATGTTACGTACACACATATGGAAATACGGAACAAAATTTTGCAACTTTTGACGTGACTTGGTAGTTTTGAGGCCATTATATTACTATTAGTAAATTACCTATATCAACATTTTATATATCGTTGAATTGGTAAATAAGTCCATTTTTATATTCTTTTAACATTTTTAAAGTATTTGCAAAATTAGTGGAGTTGTATTAAAAAAATTAATTTTTTTTTTTTTGGATTTTCAGCTATTTAAAAAAAAAAAAAATTATTTTTGAAAAATTACCAAAAACAGGTTATTGGAGCTATTTTATTGGAGCTATTTTATTGATTTTTTTAGGAATGAAAGCTTAATTTGTGTTTTATACATTACATAAGAAATAATATTAAAAATCTTATGCTAATATGCTTTTCATATGCTTTTAAAAATAGTCGTTAAAAAAACTGACTTTTAACATAAAATATCCACTCCTGCATTCGTTTTTGGCCGGGCGGGAAGCAGTTTAGTGTTAAATCATTCTAAATCTATTTCTATAAAAAATATGGGTACCAAGTTTAAAAAAGCTCGCGTGACATTTTTTTTTTTTTATTAATCGATAAAAATGAAACTATTTTTTAAAATTGACAATTTTCGGCCAATGCTGGATGTAGCGTGCAAACTTAAATCAATTCAGAATTTCTTTATTAACCATTTATGAAGCCTTATCTTTTTAAATTAATAAGGAAAACATTTTTTTATTAACGGAACTTTGAGAAAAAAGTGAATGAATTGTACTATATTTCTGTAAAAAATAGCCATATTTCATGCCAATTTCAGAGTGCTGACCTTGAATATTTTTCACGTCTAGACGAATTGAGATAATCCAAAAATTCTTTCAGAATATTATTTTGAAATATGTAGCAAATTACAGAATAATTTTAAAAAAATTTTACCTTCAGTAGGCCTTTTCTATTTGATCGTTGTTAAAAAAATATGTATAAAATATATATAGATATATATATATATATATATATATATATATATTTGGTCAATGATCGAATAAAAAAGGCGTACTGAAGATTGAATAAAGCCATATTTCAAAGTATTAACGGCTTCGTCTTATGAGATATATAATTAAACTAAAGACGTGATTGATATTTTCCACTAAATGTGCAGTATAATATACCAATGCACAGTGGGGCAGAATCGAAATTTTTTGAAAATAAATCTGTAACTTCTGATCGGCTGGTTGGATTTTCATGAAATTTGGTATAGGCGTAGCAGAGGAGTGTACAATGTTAAGTTTGGAAGTGGGCACAACAAACCCATCAGTGGCGGAGCTAAAGGGGCTCAAAGTTAGGTACCTTTGACATAAAAAATTTTTAATCACTTGCCAAATTTTTGTTTCTCGTCAGATTTCAAATATTTTTATATATTGTTGTAGACCCTGACAAGACCTATAAAAAATATGTTTACATGTCCTATTTATCTCTTATAGTTTCGAGTTATTTGCGTTTGAATTTTTAAGCACCATAATTTTGCATGTTCTTGGTTCAGTTTTTTTCATATATATCCTAGTATTTCCGACCAATTTTATTAGTTTTTTTCTTAACTAGTTAAAGAACAAAATTATATATTGAATAAAATAAATTTAAGACGATATCTTTACCGAGTCCAAAAATAAACGATTTTGAATTTGAAAATTGCAAAAAAGACGATTTTTTGTGTTTTTTTAGCCGAAAAAGTATCTACACTCTTTTTTATCTAAAATAAAATTTTCTTTAGCAACATATAATAATTTTGCACTTTTCTGAAAGGTAGCTTCACAGAGATGACTTTAAGATAAAAAACAAGCCCAATAACTCAATTGGTCATGGTACATACCCTCCCGAATTCGACCCATTTTATATGAAAGTTTTGAATTTAGACCATATTTTCGCAAATCCCAAAGCAGGAATCGACAAGCGGAATATATTTTAAGAATCCTCAATATGTTGTTAAAAGTTTTAAATCAAAATCTACGGGACTTCGAAAAAATGTGGATTCTATAGCCAAAAATGTTAAAAATCCCATTTTTGGGAATTTTCATTAGTTTTTTTGAGAATTCAGGAAAACCCTAACCTTCATTGAAATTTGGTTAACGCGCTTTTATTTATATTAATAAGATCCACATTTCCTAAAAATTTCATTAAGATATCTTTATAAACAAATATGTTATTACAATTAAAAAATTTGTATTTTCTCCAAAAACCCCAAATTGGGCCTTTTGTTTGGTTTATTTCTAAATAGCAAAAGAAATTTTAAAAATATGTATTCCAAATTAAGCTTGTCCTTTAGCATATATAATTTCCGATCTTTTGCAAAAAGATTCAAGTCAATATCATGCCTCATTTCAGAAATATGCGCCTTTAAACTTTTATATTTCCAATTTATTGTATATATGACTATATTTTTACAAACTTGCAACTTTTGCCTTTAGCTTTGCGTGAATAATTACTTAGAAAATTATTAATATTTATGTATATTATGGAGTCTTTACTTATTTACTCCCATCGGACGTGTCCCCAGGTGGCGGATAGGGGGGTTCGGATGTAAGGTTTCTGATCCGATTGTAGTCAATAAACTGGAGATCACTTACCATTGGTTACAGATCTCCATGTGCTGACTATAGTCGGGTACTACGCATTACATCTAAACCTAGAAACTCATAGAAGTTCTCGCGGACCAAATAAATTAAGTGCACTTTTAAGATCAGGGTGAGAGGTAGCAGTGCCGAGGATCTGTATGGTTAGTTAGTGCTTAAAGAAACTAATCGTTAACAGCTCCCCTCCAACACCCATGGCACGGGTTGGTTGTAATTTTTAAAAGCCTAGTCCGCGTACGCCATCGCTGTACGAGATGGTCCACTTAGTACGTGCATTTCCGTGGGACCAAAATTAGTGAAAAAAATATTAAAATAAAGGATGTGGAGAAGAATAATGTAGTTTCAGTAGGAATTTCGGACACTGACTCTGACCTTTTAAGAATTCACGAGGACATAATTGCTCTGGAGGGACAGTTATTCAGTGAACTAGCCGAAACAGACGACCTCTTGGGCTCACCTGGAGACTCTCTCGGGGGGACGGGCACTACGGAAAAGTTGGAGGATCTCTCTCTTGGTTCTGATGAGGAACATGAAATCACTATTATTTCAGTTCACGCTCAGGAACAGAATCCTCCATCATCCGAGGTGTCAAGACGTGGTAAAACCAATTGTAACTGCCGTCGTCGACAGCCGAACAAAAGAAGAAAACGCCAAGAATGGCGTCAGAGCCTCTTTGATCTTTCTTAATAAGATGGCCAAGAGGGATCTGTCGTCAGTCAGTGGTAGGGATAAATACCTTATCAAGAGGCATAGGAAGACTGTAATTAGATTTGAAAAAAATCTATGGCTCGACCTTCGCTATCTTGGGAATGTCTTATCCCGAGGGACTAAATGCGATGTAACGTGTCAGGGGTCGCACTGAAGTGAATGATAGCAACCGACCAAATAAACCTATCACATCTTCGGAACGATCGGTTGTAACTGGGAAGGTGGCTATCATTGCCAAAAAAAGGGCTGATCGTAAACCACCCGGCAACTCTAGTGAATTAATCACTAAAGGAGCAAGGTATGGAGACGACCAACCCTCTACAAGCAAGAAAGGTGCGGCAAACAACAATCCCAGCTCTTTTAAAGGTCTTCAAAAGAAGATTATAAAGAATGCTGGAAGTGGGGCTGGTCATAAGCCATCTAGATCTCTTAAGGATCACCGTAAGGAGGTCGTTAAGAGAGCTAGGTCTGACGATGACCAACCAGTCCCTACAGACAAGAACGACACACCGACTGGATCTCTTAGGGCCCCCAAAAGGAAGTCATTAAAAGAGTTAGATCTGGTGACGACAAGCCTTCTACCTCGAAAATGGCGAAGGAGTCGATGAAGAAGGCATATCTTCAGGCGGCTGTCATAGACCGTTCTGACCCAGATGGGAGGATTAGCACAGATCTATGGAGGTCGATTGCAGACAGGCTCATCGACGAGATCGCCTTAATGAAAGGAAGGCCGGATGAAGTGTCCTTCACAGGCGCGGACTGGTCAAAGGGAGTCAAAACTGTCAATTGTGGTAATGAGAAATCGCTTGACATTCTCAAGGCCACGATTGCCAAGTGTGGTAGCCTTTGTCCAGAGGCGAAACTGGATGTGATACTCGCATCTGAGTTACCCCTGAGACCAATAGTGGCAGTGTGGATTCCACAACCCATAAAACCGGTGGAAACTATACTGACAGTGTTGGCCAACCAGAACGAGGCTGAGTTGTAAAGAGAACCTCGGAAGGGACTTCAGGTTTGCTATAGACCAGGAGTCTCTCAAGAAATTGGAGTCTATGGGGGGAATCGCTAATTTTGGTCTGGGCACTATCAGGTACCGGTATCCGAAATCTGACAGTACCAAAAAGGCTGCAAGTGGTGCAAATTAACTTGCATCACTGTGAATCAGCCTCAATCGAATTAGCGATGAACCTTATTGACTCCAAAGTGGATGTGGCCTTAATCCAAGAGCCCTGGATCAACAACACCAGAGTATGTGGATTAAGTGTCAAAGGATATACACTTTTTGTACCATCCACTGAGGATAAGGTAAGAACGTGTATACTAGCTAGGAATGAGTTAAATTTTATAAACTTTCATTCTTTTAGCAATGGAGACCTAACGGTCGTGAAAAGAGAGGATAGAGACGGGAGGAAACTCGCACTCGCCTCCGTTTATATGCCCTACGATGTGGCCAACCCACCGGGTGATATGGTGTGCAAACTAACGGAGTATGCAAAGAGAAGAGGCATATATTTGGTACACTGTTGCGATGCTAACGCACATCACTGCCAGTGGGGCAGCGCTGATATCAATGAGAGAGGTGAGTCAGTTTTCAATTTTATAACTACTAACAATCTTTTTATCTGTAACTTGGACAACATGCCCACACTCAGAACTAAGGATAGAGAGGCAGTTATAGATATAACACTGACAAACTTTAGGAGCGATTACGTTACGAACTGGAGGGTAGATAGTGAATGTTCCTTTTCGGAACATAACAGGATATCCTTTAGTTTAAATTTCGCGAGACCAAAGGGAGAACCATATAGGAACTCCAGGAGAACCGACTGGAACTCCTTTAGGGCCATTATGGATAGGGAACTAAACGCCGCTCCAGGATGGCAATTGTCATCAGAGGGAGTTGAGAGTTTAGTGGAGGACTTCACGGGGAAAGTTAGGAACAGTTATGAACTAACTTGTCCGGTAATATTTCCGGGAAAGAGGGAACAGCCTAAATGGTGGACCAAGGAACTTAGGAACCAAAGGTCAACCGTCAGGAAGTTGTTCAATAGGGCGAAACTGACACGCAAGTGCGAGGATTGGAACAGCTACAGGGAAAGTTTTAATAGGTATAAGGCAGACATTAAGAGGGCAAAAAGGGACTCATGGAGGAACTACTGTGAGTCCATCGACTCTGTTAATGAGTTATCCAGATTCAGGCGAATCTTACCCAAGGATCCTAGTGCTCCTGGATATATTCAGCGTGCGGATAACTCATGGACGGAGTATTGCTCTGAGTCACTGAATATACTTATGCAAACTCATTTTCCGGGCTGTAGGAATTTAGAGGCAGATGCACAGGCAGGACGAATCTTGGGATTCTCAGAATGTGTATCTGATAGGGAACTTAGTGAAGTAGTCGGTGACATAGTCTCAATGGATAAGGTAGCATGGACGGTGAACACCTTTGAACCTTACAAGTCACCTGGTCCAGACGGTGTTTTTCCAGCCATGTTGCAGAACATCACGGCACTAACACTTCTCACTGAGCTTTTTAGTGTGTGTCTTATTAGAAGATATATTCCAAGGAGGTGGAGAGAGGTTAAGGTAATTTTCATACCTAAGGCGGGTAGGGCTAGCCACTCGAAACCTAAGGATTTTAGACCGATCAGCCTATCGTCTTTTCTTTTGAAGACATTAGAGAGATTGATCGATCTTTATCTGAGGACGACAATGGACAACCATATCATCAGTGGGGCTCAACACGCTTATCTAAATGGTAAATCTGTTGAGAGTGCGCTACATGATGTGGTGAGTTACATTGAACGCGGCCTGCAGTATAGGGAGTATACATTGGCAGCGTTCCTTGATATAGAAGGAGCTTTCAATAACATTAAGATTGAGGCTATTAGAGAATCACTAGAATCATTATGCATTCAAAACTTCCTAATCGAATGGATTATTTTGATGCTGAATAGCCGAATAATTAATTAGAAATTGGGAGATGCATGCATAAGGAAGATCGTGACCAGGGGGACTCCGCAAGGAAGAGTTCTCTCGCCCTTGTTATGGCTCTTAGCCGTTAATGTCATTCTAAGACAATTTGACGCAAGAGGGAGGAAAATCGTTGCCTATGCTGATGACATTGTTATCCTGATCACAGGTAAATTTCTTTCCACGATCAGCGACGTCATGCAGTATGAACTTAACGAACTGTCCTCATGGACCACTAGTAAGGGTTTAGGGGTCAACCCGGGGAAAACAGAGCTAGTTCTTTTCACCAGAAGGTACAGGATTGAGCAGTTTAGGCTAACGGTACTAGGAGGAACTGAACTAAGACTGGCAAAGGAAGCAAAATATCTTGGTGTTTCTTGATAGTAAATTATCTTGGAAGAGAAATACTCAGGAGAGGCTTAAGAGAGGTCTCAACGCCTACTACACATGCAGGAACTCCATAGGTAAGAGTTGGGGACTCAAACCTATGGTAGTAAATTGGATTTACATCTCGGTGGTGAGGCCAATTCTGACCTATGGATGTCTGGTATGGTGGGAGGCAATGAGAATAGGAAGTCGTAGGAATCTTCTGTCTAAAGCCCAGAGATGTGCTTCGATTGGCATAACAGGTGCCGTAAGAAGCACACCTCAGGCGGCACTTGACGTCATTCTGCATCTCCTACTCATTGAGGAGTTCGTGATGGGAATGGCTGCAAGGAGCCTGCTTAGACTTAGTGAACTAGGACTTACAGGATCAATCAGAATAGGACATTCCAAACTTTTAAATGAGGTTAATCTCGGTGGACATGCCCTGGTTCCCTCTGGATCTACGGACTATATGTGCACGGAGGTCGATTTCGGGGAAAATCCTATACTGATTATTCCGAGTAGGAACCAATGGTCAGATAGGGAGAAACTATTCGGTGGTGTATCGGTATTCACTGATGGATCCAAAATGGATACAGGCACTGGTGCAGGTGTGTATCTAGTTGAGGGAAACATCAGGAAGACGTATAGACTACCGGATAGTTGTAGCGTGTTCCAGGCGGAAATTCTAGGTATTCTTATGGCCGCAGAATTGATTGCAGGGAACATAGAAGTGAATAAAGAGGTAACTCTGCATGTAGATAGCCAGGCGGCGCTGAAAGCCTCGAAAGGAAATTTTTTGAAGTCTAGAATAGTGAGCGACTGTAAGAAGGCCCTTTAGAGATTGATGGGAAATTATCATAGCAGACTCTGCTGGGTACCGGGTCATTGCGAGATAAATGGCAATGAGGTAGCTGATGATAGGGTATTGGGATAGATGTTCCTCCGGTCTTTGCAGAATGTGCGAAGATAATGAGGAGCTAGAGACGGTGGAACATATCATATGTCACTGTCCATGTCTACAACTAAGTAGGCAGAAATGGTTAGGCAGTCGATTCGTTGACGAATTGGACAGTATGTCGAGAATAGATCTCGATAGATTAATAGGATTCGTCATGGGAATAGGCTAGCTAAGAGGGGGTCGTTGGCTTAGAGCGAACGATATAGGGCGGTAGCACTTTTCCTTTCCAGATTTTTCTATTCTTTTCGTGGTTTCAGTTTTTCTCTGTCATTTTCCTTCCTGGTCTTTTCTATATTTCGTCTACAATTTCTTTCTATACGAAGGGACTCACAATCTACCTCTAGGTCTCCGAGTGGATGCACAAGCACTCTTCTGAGTACTGTGCAACCCTTCTCTACCTACCTACCTACCTACTAATGAAACCAATTTGTCTCTTGCTCTTCGATCATTCTTTTCAAATTCCAACAAGGCTCCTTCGTCTGTTGGTGGTAGGTCCGTTAAAACCTTTCACCAAATTCAAATTTTCGAAATTTTCACACAAAATTGCCGCTCATTGTAACCGCGACAGTTCAACTGCGACATGCCAACACTATCTTCTTGATCGCCAATAACCTATTATATAATGTTGGTTTTTTATATAATTGTTAGTTTAATAAAAATTTATTAAAATTGAGAAGTAGAAATAAGGTCCTCAAAGCGCCAGTCGGTAGCACATGGCCGGTCAATGGTAAATTATGTTGCTCCAGTGTGGACCCCTTTGATGAGTGACACCCAGTGGCGAAATATTCAAAGCTGCCAAAATACAGCCTTAAGAAAATAATAAGCTTCCTACAAATAACCTCATACTACCACCTACATGAGGAAACGAAAGTTCTACCGGTTAAAGAACACAATGTAATGCTAAGTCAGCAGTTCCTTCTGAGATGTCATCGGAGGGCTCATCCAAACTTTAACATCCCTCAGTTTGATATTCCCGCCAGTCATGTCAGGAACAATGTTGCCAGAGGTAACTTGGAAAAAGTTAAAGGTTCTTGTCAAAAAAAAAATTTTTTTTTTTTTAAATTGCATTTTGGAATTTAAAAAAATAAATGGTCAATATTTATTTTCGTTTCAAAATTTCTAAGAAAAAATACAAAATATGCTTTAGAAGACGATATTTTTCTTAAGTCATCACCAATAGAGCTACCGTCTTCGTATTCAACTGGTTATGATAATCTGATTTTATTAGTTGCCCTTTCAACGAATTTTTCGTTTTCGTCCTAAGTAATGACACGAGCTCAGTCCGTGTCTAGTCACTGCCCGCGGAACTGTCACCATTTGTTACATTAAGGTGGCTGTTAGCTGTGCCGAGAACCTGAATGGCTAGTTAGTGGTCAAAGAAGACTAGACGCTAACAATTCCCCTCTGACGCCAGGGAACGGGTCGGTTGTAAAAGTTTAGTAACCCATTCCATGTACACACTAGACCGAAAGACTTCAGAACTGTCGACCTTCCTCTTGAAGACACTGGAAAGGTTAATCAACCTACACCTACGTAGAACGATCAACCCTTGCCTATTATCAGAGTCTCAACATACCTATATGAAAGGCAAATCTGTTGAGACTGAATTACATTCGCTCGTAGGGTATATTGAAAAATCTCTCGAGTATAAGCAATATGCATTAGCGGCCTTCCTTGATATAAAAGGGGCTTTTAATATTGTGGCTCCGGAGGCAATCAAATTGTCCCTGGAAAGATTGAACATTCATCAGTCGATCATTAGCCTCATATGGAGACTTCTAACCTCATATAGGGTTATAATATCTACCATCTACAGGGTAGTAAACTGGGGTACTCCGCAAGGAGGAGTGTTATCTCCACTCCTCTGGAATATCATCGTTAACTCATTGCTCAGGGAACTTGATTAACTGAAGTTTAAAACTGTTGCTGTATCTGGGAAATATCTGGATACCATGTCTCACCGCCTGCAAACTGCTATTGGTCTAATTAGTACATGGAGTACAGTCTGTGGCCTTAGCGAATGGAACTTGTCCTCTTTTCTAGAAGATACAAGATTCCATCATTCCCACTACCACGCCTAAACGGTGTTGAATTAGGAGTGTCGGATAGTGCGAAGTACCTAGGGATTATACTGGACTACAAACTATCCTGGCTCCAAAACACACCGGCAAGAGCATCTAAGGCCGGTAATACCCTTTATATGTGTAGGAAGGCCATCGGTAAATCTTGGGGAATAAATCCCAGGAATACGAAATGGCTTTTCGACATGGTGATTAAGCCAATACTTATGTACGGAGCGATAATATGATGTAGGGCCATAGAGAAATCCACCTACATCGGAATCTTCGTCAGGATTCTGCGTAGTTCAGCGCTACTCATAACATTTAGTCTAATGAACTGGCTACCGGTGGATCTTATGGCCAAACAGATCGCCATTATGACGGCGACAAGGCTCGATACTATATATAAATATTCTGGGATGCCTAAATAGCATTCCTAGCAATATGGATTATTGTATCCCCACACCCTTTCTTGGTAGAGACTTCTCAGTATCAATCTCAACTACCCCAGAATTAAGGGCTGGTTCAGTTGAGAATTATACTAATGGGTCCAAATCTGCTGATGAGGTTGGGGAGGTGTCTATATTCCTACTTATAGCAAAAGCATTTCCTTTAAACTGCCAGATCACTGCAGCATTCTTCAAGCAGAGATCTCGGCCATAATGAGGGCGGCGAACTGGTTAATTTACTATAGGGTATTCGGAGCGGATATACAAATCTGTACAGGGTGTCTTTTCGACATCCAGATTGGTACATGAATGCCGGACATCTCTGAACAAGATGGCGAGACATTCTAACATGGATCTGGTCTGGATTAGCGGTCATTCAAGGATCCCAGGTAATTTTATTGCGGGTGCACTAGCCTAAGATGGATCCCTTCTTCGAGGTGAAGATACGGACCAACTGGTTGGAGTACCGCTTTCGGCCTGCAGACCAATAATTCTGTGGAACTTATCGAGGATTGCACAGGATAGGTGGACAAATGAATCCACATGTTCAACCTCGAGGCAATTATGGCCCCATTATAATGAATGTCGATCTAACCTTATCATGGGACTATCCAGGCATGGGCTGAGAACTATGGCAGCCGTAGTTACAGGGCACTGGATTGCTGGCGCGCACGCTAGGAGACTAGGGCTCCCTTTTAAAGACTTTTGTAGAGTTGTCGGGATGGGGAAGAGGAGGAGGCGATGGAACATCTTTTATGTCACTGTCCCACTCTTGCCGGGATTAGGACTTCCAATTTTGGTAGTTCGTTTATGCATGTGTTGTCAGATCTATCTGATAGCGATGTCAAATGGATCAGCTCTTTCATACATGCTTCAGGTTGGTTCCCTTTGAACGTTGGAATGATCCGTCAGGGTTTCACAACGGGACCAAATTGGACCCAGGTGGGCTATCTCTTGGACAGCTGCCCTAATAACCTAACCTAACCTACTTTTTACTTACTTTTTATGTAATTTTGGAGATTGAAAAAGAGCATATTTTAAATTAATTTCTCTTCAACAAATGTAATGTTGAAGATTTCGCAAAATACTTCTTACTTGTTCAAAATTTAGATATATATTTGCATGATCTACTTTTAATATATAATAGTACTTAATTTTATTGAAGGGAACAAAAGTTACGAAAATTGTAACAAATGTAAGCAAACGGCAACACAGTTCAGGAAAGTGCTTTGCATATACAAGGAGAACGTACAGAGGTATGCGCAAGATCCTTTTGACCGCAGCTCATATATGGAAGCTTTAAACGACATTCATAGACGCCACAAACTCCGCGGTTGCAAGCTACTATATGATTTAGGGTATTCAAAATTATTCGATTTTTCCATTGTTCGAATAAAACGCATAATTCGAATAAGGCATTTGGTTTAAAATGTAAAATTTTTGGTAAGTTCTCAAAAATTTTACTGTAAAAGGAAAACAAAAACAATTTAAAAGTTAATAATTCTATGCAAATATATATGTATATGTAGTTTGTGTGTGTCAGACACAAAAACAAAAAATAGATCATTCTTCTTTGAATAATATAAATACAAAAATATGTATATTTAAGGAAATTACTTAAAATAATTTTATTAAAAAAAGATTAGAATTCAAATGGCTTGATGAAATACTTTAAAAACCAAGTATAATATGTTAACAATGGGCTTTCATTACATATGAAAATAATTGGACAGTATGGGGACATCCAGAATTTGATGTCAGATTCAAAAATAATCAACGAAAAAATTTAAGCGGTTGTCCAACCATTAACAACAACATACCATTCTACAATCGGAATTAAAATGGCGACGCTATACACATAAAACAAAATGGGCGATAATTTGGGGCGTGGCAAAAAAATAATTTTTACGTTTTTGGAAAACTCATGAACTACTCTTTCATTCAAGGGGTGACTGACAACTTATTTTTTTATTTTATTTTTATAATTATTTTTTTTTTTATTTTTTTTTTTTTTTTTTGTGGAGACCGACCCGCTATAATGTTTAACGTCATGTGTTAGTCTTTCTTGATGCAAAACATAAGACTTCAATATTTTCTGTTTATGATATTCTGATATTCTACTGAACACTTTACAACATTTACGTACGTCGTACATATCAATAACATCATTTATAAAACATTTCAGTTTCCATGCTGATTCCAAAATCTTTGTCTTTTTTTTTTACTAAATAACAAGTGTTAAAAGCAGTTTCTTTTATTTTTAATTGCCCAAGTTCGAAATTAAAACGTTTAATTGATTTGGTTTTATAATTATAACTCCTTCCTGTAACGTATGTATATTTATTAGGGTACAATTCAAATAAAACATTTCAGTTTGATCGAATTATTCGATCACGTATTTAAAATTGTTCGAATTATTCGAATAATTGAAACAAAATAAAACAAAGTAAATTATTCAGGTTTTGTAAAAAAGAACTGAAAAAGAGCTGAAGAAGACATGATTTTAACATAGGGTTGTTACTGGAAGGAAGTACTTAGTGCAGAAAAAGAACTGCAAACAAACATTCCCAACATAAATGCAATACATAGCCAGCAAGAAAAAAAAAAGAACTGAAAAGGAGTAAAACATACCTATATAAAAAATAAAATTATAAATTCTTTAACAAGATAATCATATACTATATATTCACTAGAGATCAATTTCTTTTATTACAAAAAAGTCGAGATAATACAATTTATTAAGTCAATTAAAAAAATTAACATGTTAATGAATTTGTCAAGGACTGGAGGGTAGCTATGGATTATTCCTTTACGGATCATAGCATGTTATCCTTCAGTGTTGACTTTGTGAAACCGAGAGGGAGGCCTTATAGGAACTCCAGAAGGACAGATTGGAAGTCCTTCGGTGAGTTAGTTGATAGGGATTTAAGGGATACTGAGGGCTGGGGAAGTTCAGCTGAGGGTATCGAGGAAGTCGTGAATAATTTCACGAATGTACTTAAAAGTAGTTTTGAGCTCAGTTGCCCGGTGATTCATACTGGCAAAAGGGGGCAGCCGAAATGGTAGACCAGTGAACTTATGGTCCAACGGTCTACAGTTAGAAGGCTGTTCAATAGAGCTAAGCTAACGAGGAGTCAGATTGACTGGGACAGCTATAGGGAAAGCTTCATTAAGTATAAGAAGGACTCGATTAACGAGTTATCCAGATTTAGACGGGTATTACCCAAGGACACGGAAGCACCTGGATATATACAACGGGCGGACAACTCGTGTACGGAGACTAGCTCGGGCTTCCTCAGCTTACTGATGGAGACTCACTTCCCTGTGGCTGTAAGGATCTAGAATCTGATGGGAAGATAGGTAGTGTCAGCGATAACCTACAGTCCGAATCAGAGGAGGGTAACTCATTTGAGCCATATAAGTCACCGGGCCCAGATGACATTTTTCCGGGCATGTTACAGAATGTCAGTGATAGAGTCATCTCATTATTCGTGAAGATATTTAGGGAATGTCTTAAAGTGAGATATATTCCCAGGGGGTGGAGGTCATTTTCATACCCAAATTGAACGGGGTCTGCTGCATAACGAATACACCTTGGCAGCGTTCCTCGATATAGTAGGGGCCTTTAACAACATTAGGATAGAGGCGATTAAGGAACTACTCGCTTCGTTAGGTATTAGTGTATTCCTAATCGAGTAATTCATCCTGATGCTAAGCTGCAGGGTTATCAACTCGAGCATGGGAGACACTTGCATAAAGAAACTTGTGACAAGGGGCACACCGCAAAGAGGGGTTCTTTCTCCATTATTGTGGCTTTTGGCAATGAACGTCATATTGAGACAGTTCGATGCCATGGGAAGGAAGATTGTAGCCTTCGCTGACGATGCGGAATTGTTGGTCTCGGGTAAATTTCTACCCACTATCAGCGAAGTCATGCAATCTGGGCTGCGAGAACTTTCCCAATGGGTAAATAGTAATGGATTAAGAGTCAACCCTGAAAAGACTGAACTAGTTCTGTTTACCAGGAGATATAAGGTTGAGACACTTAGTCTACCAGTTCTGAATGGGAGGAAACTGTTTGTCGAGGGAGGGCAAGTACCTGGGCGTTTACTTGGACAGCATATTATCTTGGAGGAGAAATACTCAGGAAAGGGCAAGGAAGGGGCTTAATGCCTACTACGCATGCAGGAACTCTATAGGGAAGAACTGGGTCTAAAACCGGTAATTGTATATTGGATATACACATCGGTTGTGAGACCTGTACTCACTTATGGATGTTCCGTATGGTAGGACGTAAAGGAAATTACTTTCTAAAGTTCAGGGATGTGCTTAAATTGGCATTACGGGTGCCGCAAGAAGTACACCACAGGAAGCACTGGACATCATTCTCCACCTTCTTCCAATTGAGGAATTCGTGAGAGATATGGCTGAGCGGGGCTTATTTAGACTGGTATTGGGATTAATAGGGAGCTTCACAGCTTAATGAAGTCAAGTTGAATGTTCAAACTTTATCCTCGGCCGCCCAAACGGATTATATAGGTACTATAATTGAATTCGAGGCTACTCCCGTTATTGAAATCCCTAGTAAGGACCTCTGGATTGGAGCGGAGAAGCTCCATGGAGGGTGTGCTATCTTCACGGATGGCTCGAAGTAGGCACAGGGGCGGGTGTTTACTTCATGGGAACAGATATCAAACGATCTTTTAGATTGTCTGATAGTTGCAGCGTTTACCAGGCAGAAATTCTAGCATTTACAAGGCCCTAGGATTACTGGAGGAGAATGCTGAGAGGGACACTGAGGTAATTATCCATATGACAAGTTATTGTGTCAGGTCCAGGTTAGTGCTGGAGTGTAGGAAGGAATTTAGAAGCCTAATGGATGCCTACAGAATAAGACTTTGTTGGGTTCCTAGTCACTGCGATATTCTCGACAATGAAATAGTTGATGAGCTAGCTCGTAAGGGCTCGGAGTTGGACAGGTCTTTTGTGGAGGTATCGGTTAGGATTCCGATTGGGTCATATTTCATGGCAATAACGGAATGGACTATAGGTAGAACGAATGATGCTTGGAGGAGTAGATTGGACTGCAAGGCGTTATGGCCTAGTCTTAAACCAGCAGATTCGAAGCATCTTCTTGGCATGATTACTGGTCACCTCGCAATAGGGAATATGACCAGTAAGTGGGACACTAGCGCGTAAGATTTTTGCAAGACGTGCGTTGATGTGGAGGAGCTAGAGACAGTGGAGCACATACTCTGTTATTGTGTAGGGCTTCACCGAAGTAGACTGAGGTGGTTTGGGAGCCATATTCTGCACGAACTAGAGGAGGTTGCGGGTGAAAAACTCGGCAACCTTATAGGGTTCGTAATGGGAATAAAGTGGCTTAAAGGTAGTCAGGGTTGATTTGATGGGTCTTAGGTTCCACACCTTTCTTATTTTTCTTATATTTAGCTCTTTCTTTTCATTCTTTTGCTTTATTCTACTAGGATTTTTCCCTTTCTTCATCTATCAGCTTTCTCTGTTATTTATAAAGGAATCACAATGTACCGAATGGTCTCTGGGTGGAGGCGTGAAAACGCCGCCCTTTTAACCTAACCTAACCTAACATAACATGTTAAAAGCGCACCGTTTACACTAATCGGTATTTTCCTAAAACTATTAACTTTTAAAGTATTATTGACAAAAAATCAACACTACCGTAAAAACTGTTGATTTTTTTAACAGCTTTTTAGTTCTCCTGAAAATTTTGAAAATTTCAGTTGTTTTGTTAAAAATCCACAGATGCATGTATGAGTGTGTGTTTGTATGTATGTATGCATGTATGTATGTATGCATGCATGTATGTATGTATGAAATATACCTCCAAAGCCGATTAGTGTTGACGATCCGGCTTCAAAAGGTCCCTTTCAACACTAAAATAAAATACGAAAAATACACCTAATTGTCGAAATCTTAAAAAAAAAAACATAAAATTTAAATTAGTGTATTTAAGTTGATTTCTTTCTTTTGTTTTTATAAAATTTGATTTGTCAAGCATTTTAAATCTTTAAATTTATTTGTTGTTTTCCATATAAAGAGTCGAAACGAATTTTTCGTTGGACATCGCCAGACAGACGTTAAATTCATCGAACAATTATTCGTATCAAATTGTTCGAATTATTCGGACGAACATTATTCGAACGGATACCCCAGTATAAATATCGTACTTGGAGTACGCCCACCGGCTATTGCAGACGACGAGAAGAACCTGCCTCGGAAAACAAGAGTAGTTCTGGCATAACTAACCTCGGGATGGAGCAATAGACTTAATGCCTACTGGCCTCTCATATACCGTGCCGTCCCCAATATATGGACAGGGTCCTCATGACACCCACTACATATTTAGCTGTCCAGCCAATCCTACTTTACTTAGTCCAACGAATGTGTGAACCCATCCCGTAAAAGCAGCGCAATTTTTTCGGCCTTGACCTTCAAGCAGAACCTCTATAGACGCGCAGCTGAGAGTAAGAAAAATTACTCTCTTCTCATAATTGGGTGTTGTGTGAATCCAACATGAAATTCTGACAAATAATTGTAAACAAAAAATTAAAATATTTTAAAATTGTTGATTTTTTATTTTAATAGTTTGTGAATATTTTTCAAAGGAAAACTCAATTGCCATTATTTATTTAACTACTTTTTAATTAAACAATAATATATCTTTAAGTTTAAGTCGACGGAATTCATATTCTCCAAAAGTACAATTTTGGGTAAAATCCACAGATACTTTGTATTGATTTACAAATATATATGACTGTAATTTGTTAGAATAGATGCGTTATTGATTATAGCTCATACATAATGCCCACTTCCGAAAATACCTCAAAGTAGATATACATGCACTGCCTGCCACTTGAATAAGGAATCACATTTTTTTAACTTTAATTAAGCATATCTCCTAAAGTAAAGTTCAAAAAAAAGATAATTTTTTGCGCAAATAAGAAATAAAAAATATACATATTTTATTATACTAAAATTATGTATTTATTTAAAGACATGTATTTCTGTGGTACTATTTCGTGTGTCACTTGAATAAGGAATTCTTTTAATATTAATCAGGAAGGCTATGATTTGAATTTCTTTCAATATGAACAGCCAGAGAATTTTTTATTTGATAGTTTTTAAATAGTTTTTATTCAAAATGGTACGGGGTAAGGCTCTTAATAACTCTGAAAAAGAAAAAAATTCTGATTTTGAAATCTCAGGGTCAGAATACGGTCCAAATAGCCAAAAACATTAATAGAGGAAAGACAGTTGTGTAAAATTATTTAAATAACGTGGAAAGATATGGAAAAAACATGAAAGGGTAGAAGGAAATGGCAACAACTCCAAAAGAAAGACGAAAAATTCTTAGAATTCCATCAAATTCTGCCATGTAGGTATCAAAAATACGTGAAAAAAGTGGAGTCAGTGCCAGTCGAAGAACAGTGCACCGTATTTTGAAGTCGTGCCCATACATAGTCCGACGAAAACTGCAAAATAAAACACCACTTAATGAAAAACGCAAACGTCCACAGTTTGCCAAAAATACAATGACATGGTCCGACAAATGGTTTAAAATTGTATTTCCCGATGAAAAAAGTTTAATATTGATGGTCCCGACGGGTATAACTACTACTTCTATGACCTAAATAAGGAGGAATTATTTTTGAACTGCAGACACAGCCGAGAGGGCGGAATAATGATATGGAGTGCCATTTCGTATTATGGTACCATAGAATTGTTTTTTGTATCCAACAAAATTACTGCAACGACTTACAAAAACATTCTGGAGGAAGCATTTCCAAATTTAATGATTTCTTTGGACCTATACCTTGGACGTACCAACACGACAACGCTCCGATTCATACCGCCAGAGTAGTAAAACAATGGATTAATCAACAAGGTGTTCAACTTTTGGATTAGCCCCCATATTCACCAGACCTGAATCCAATGCAAAATGTCTGGGGTTGGTTTGCAAGAAGTTTATGAGACGATAGAATCCTTAAAGGATGCAATAACGGAAGCATGGAGTTCAATTTCGTTAAATTACTTAGAGTCATTATACAAGTCGATGCCAAATCGCATTTTTGAGGTTATTTCTAAAAATGGTGCTCATTACTAATTGAATGCTAGAAGATAATAACTTTCATTTTTATAACCTAAAATTTAAAAATAAATTTCAGTTTGCTTAGTTTTAAAATATTCCTTATTCAAGTGACACACGAAAAAGTACCACAGAAATACATTTCTTTAAATAAATGCATTATTTTTGTATAACAAAATATATATATTTTTTATTTCTTCAGGAAACTAAAGCCAACACTTTGAAATTTGGTTGCGCAAAAAATTATTTTTTTTTTTTCTGAACTTTAGTTTAGGAGATAAACTTAATTAAAGTTAAAAAAATGAGATGTGTGGCTGGCAGTGTATATATGAAAAAGGGCCATATCAAGTGCTATTAACGATTACGGAATATATCTAGTTATAAACACATGTAAAATAAAATAAACAAATTTTGTAACGTATAATTAGATGTATTAGCTATCAAAGGAAATAATTAGCTAATTAGCACCTCATTATAAACGCTTTTAAATTCGTAAGATTAATGATTTAAACAATTTATCGATGTAATACGGCACAGCTTGGATATGCAATGGCATCCTACCTATTTGACTAAAGGAAGGATTCATAATGGCTTAGGATTCAATGTTAGATTAACTAAATAGATAAGCAGTTACTTTTATTCCTTTAGGTATTTATAGTTTTTGCAATGAAATAGCCAAACAATGAATTTTATTTTTATACATTTTGAATTATTTTGTTAAACAATTAATTATATTTTTATAACACTATGCTAGCTGTGGTTGTTTAATTTTAAAATTAAATACAGCATGGCAATTTTACAGATTGGTATTTTTAATACTTTTTTGTACCAAATTTTGTTTTTGCATTTTGGAAAATTTAAATTTTTTTCTAAGAAATTATCAATATAAAACAAAAATATTTATTAAACTAGTTATTATTTATAAAATGATAAAAGTATAAATTAAGTCACATAAAGCGTTAACTAAAGAATCAAAAATTCCCTTTTTTGAAAATTTTTTACAACTATGTGAAATATGAATATGAGGTGAAATGTTTTTCTAAACCAATACTACTGCAAATTTATTTGTTAATAAACTCTTATACTCAGGTTATCTGACCTTCTACAACGTAAATATTAACCAAACATTTTTACATTTTTTTTTCTTTTGTATTTTTACTTTTCTGTTTTACATTTCTTAATTGTTTGACTTAATAAGTGCTAAGTATGACAACTCTCCCTAACAATTCTAATTTGTTTAGTTCTGCCATTGCTTACATCTATTTTTTAATAAAACTTATATGTATGTATAAAAAATAATAGAATCCAACAAAAATAGTTTACAACGCTTATTTTCAAACAGGTAGTTCAAAAAAACAAAAAGAGTGATTGAACTAGAACAGTTAAATCGATTACGATTATGATCGAAAATCGATTCTCGTTGCCGAAAAACGATTATTTTGAGATCGATTTTTATTGAAATCCACTTTTAGGCTTCGATTAATCGTAAAATTAACCATACACAGTAAAGCAGTTTTGTGTGCAAATAAAATGTGAAAGTTTCAAAAGAAAATTTTAAAGATTCTAAAAATTAATTGTTGGAAGAAGTTTCTAAATGATTTTGATAAAAAAAAATCAGTAAAAATATATTTCAAGTAGTAATTGTTGATAAATACAGTCACACAAAGGATATTCCGAATCCTCAATAAAACAACTTCTGCAATAATCCTTTTCTGAAGTCCCTATTTGACAGTTCGACCGGAGGAATATGATCATCCGTCTGTGTTTCTGCTATATCGTAGCGACCTCTCAAATAAAATAGCGATTTCATTACCATTAAATTGAGACAATGGTACTTATAATTTTTTTATTGGTAATGCTTTTTAATAATATCTTTTCATTAATAATTATTTTAAAAAATAAAATCATTAACTAATAATTAAATTTAATAAATTCAGTATCATTATTTAGCGGAATTTCTCGTAAATTGCAAACATTTTTTTTTTCTTAATTTAAATATTTAAACATTTTACTCTTCTTTTTGGTAAAGACATTTTTGCATAATTTTTTAAAATACCATATTTTATCATCTTCAAAACAAGCTGTTAAGGAAATACATATTTTCACGATTTAAAATTCTTTATTAAAACGATATTACGTAAATAGATTTAAAAATATTTTTGTTTTTACACAAACAATACTTTTTTCAATAATTATAATTATTAATTGATATTTTTTTGTAATTTCACTACAATTTGGTAAAAATTTATAATTGAAAAAAATCAGTATCATTAAATGGTAGTTACTAGTAAATGGTAAAAACTAGTGTGTTTGGAGTGTTAAAAGTACCTTATTTATTTTGTTTAACCTTTGAAATTGAGAGCTACCAATTTTTGGCAGTTTTTTGGTACTGTTCTATTTACCTTGCACAATTGTTCTTATCAGTTTTTTCTCTTTTTGTTTGGAGTTAAGTTGCTTTGAATTGGTAAAATTATTATTTTTTTTATATTTCATTGATTATATAGCTGTTTATTATTAATTTTATTGTTTATTATATGATAAGAATTTAAATTGTTATAAATTTGTAAAAATGTAATAATAATGTAATTTGTTTAATTTTAAACCAACATTTTGATTCAAATTATTATCTTATTAGATAGTTTAATGTAAATTGTATTATATTTTATTAAGTATACATTTGTAAGCGATTATGGCCAATAGGCAAGGTTACTGATATATTGAAATAAAATAATTAATTAAATAAATAAATAATTAGAGTTTTTACATTGGCATTATTTTCAAATTATTGTAATTTATGCTAATGAAAAATTACCATGCATTTTAATTCTATGGTGCAGTGCTTCCAAAACGTTTTTTTTTATTATTCTGTAACTTTTGAATTGTTTGAAATATTTCAATTAATATTCACCTGGCCAGAGACGAAGTGTTTTCAAGTTGATTTGAAGGAGCACATATTCATACTCCACGGTTCAGGGTGGAGTGGGTAGACCTTCAAAGTTGGTTATCTCGGGTATGCAATTTTTTTTAATCGCCTAAAATTCTTGTAGGTAGGTAGGGAAGGGTTGCCCAGCACTCATAAGAGTGCTTGTGCATCCACTCGGTGACCTAAAGGTCCATTGTGAGTCCCTTCATAAAGAATATAGAAAGAAACTAGAAAGAAACTACAGATGAGATATAGAAAAGAAAGGAAGGAAAATTATAGAGAAAAAAGCTGAGACCAAAAAAAGTATAGAAGAGAATAGAAAGAATCAGAAAAGGAAAAGTACTACCGCCCCAGGTCGCTCGCTCCACGCCAACGACCCCCTCTTAACCAGCCTATTCCCATGACGAATCCTATCAGTCTATCGAGCTCTATTGTCGATATACTATCCAATTCGTCAAGGAATCGACTGCCTAACCATGCCTACTTAGTTGTAGACATGGACAGTGACATATGATTTGTTCCACCATCTCTAGCTCCTCATTTTCTTCGCACATTCTGCAAAGACCGGAGGAACCTCTATCCCAATACCCTATCATTCCCCCTATGGGACAATGACCTGTCAGGATACCTATCATAGTCTTCAGGTTTTCCCTTTGCATGCACAAAAGTAGATTTGTATCTGCTCTATCAAGTTTGGGCCATAGGACCCTTGATAATCTGCAGTCCGTTCTACTTTCCCACGCATGATTGGTTCTATCCCGAATCCACTCCCTAATTAACCTGAAGTAAAAGCCTATAGATGGTCTCACACCGCTTTCACTTACAGTCCTATCCAAAGCTGAGCCGTTCCTAGCTAATTCGTCAGCTACCTCATTGCCCTTTATCTCGCAATGACCCGGTACCCAGCAGATTCTTGTAAATGTCTACAAAAATACGCTTACGCTTTATTTAGCTAAAAAGATATTTAGGTAGAAATAAATTTTTCACTTTTTTTTAAGTTTCTTTTAACTTGGTCAGGCCTAATATTGGCCTTAATTTTGTTGCTCATTATATTTCCTACAAAATTCTAAGTAATATTGGTGGAAGAATCATGTAGAATAATAAATTTATATTAATTTTATTTTTTGGATTTTTTTTTTTTTTTCATAAAATGTACAATAATTTTTTTACTTATTGAATTTGTGTTTTGTACTGATCTATAATTTTTTGATGTTTTTAAAAGGAATCTTAACGTAAATGCGTGTAAAATAAACCTGAAAGCGCTTGGAGTAACATTCCCCCACAAGCTCTATCCAAACTTTGCCAATTTTCCATCGGTTCAAAAGTTACAGAATTATTTCCAAAAAAAAGTTTTGGAACTACTGATTGGTGCTAAATTTAAGACATTTAGTGACGCTATGAGAGTGATCTGCGAAAGTAGTTTAATAATAATTTATTTTTATTATTCTCGATTCGATTCACATTGAGGTAAAAGGTTGTCGAAAAGACCCTTAATTAATGTTTACATTTTGTTTTTATATTGATCATTAAGTAAAAAAATTTAAATTGTAAGATTATTTGAGAGAATTCTGATGTTCATCCGTCCATCTGTTTAGTAATTTTTGCAATTTAAAATTTTTGTGATATCGACTTCATATTTCCATTATTCGATAGATAATTTATTTATTCAACTAATTACGAAATATATAATAAGATAAATAGTTCATGCAATTGTTTTACGAATGTCTTATCAAGAACTTTAGGGTGATATAAAAATCTTTAAAATTGGTTGGGTAAGGAACAAAAATTTGGCTAGTATTTAAAAATTGTCAAAGGTACCCTTCTTTGAGCGCCCTCCAGAGATATATATAGAGTCCTCCTTCCAATTTTACTCTCCCCTGCAACGCCTATGTAAAACTTTGTGTAAATACCAGCCGATTAGAAGTTACAGATTATTTCAAAAAATATTCGATTCTAATCCACTGCGAAATGGGTGATGTTTTATAAGAAAGAAACTGGAGTTTTTTCACAAAAATTTTAATTTTAAAAATTTTATGTTCCATTCCATCAAAGTTCAAAATTAGTATATTTTAGAACAAATTTAAAAAAAAAAATAATAATAAATAAATAAAAAAAAAAAAATAAAAATATTTGGAAAAAACCGAACCTTCAAATACTTGAGAAAAAACACTAAAATACCTAAAGTTGGTGGTTCCATTTTTAAATTTTGCTTTAAGAATCTTTTTATTAAAAAAAAAGTACACCTAAAGTTGATGATTTTTTTCCAATATCTAAAAAAATTTAACTGTGACAGCTCAGTGCAAAAAACAACGCATCCTAAACCAATGATTTTTATTGCTATTGATAAATAATGTTGTATATTTTTATGTAATACCGATTTTTATTACGAAAAGTTATTTTTGCGAAATTCAATTAAACGCAACTTTTGGCCCAATGTGCGGCTATTGTATTTAATGCATTACATCCTCAAAATGTTTAGTTCAAAGAGTATACTCTGATTTAGTTGTTAAACAACCATATTTAAATGTCTAATGTTCCTTCAAAACATAATCTAATTTAATTTAAATTTATTTTTTATTAATTTTACAAGTAATAATCGAATAAAAAGTCGATCATGAGGATTGATTAATCGACCATAAAAATCTAAATTAAAATGGTTGATCGAAAAATCGAAAATCGATTATTAACTTTTCATACCATCACTAATACGAGCTAAAATGAGCGGTCACTGAATTGAACTAATAAGTACAAGTCTTCTAAAAATAGATTAAATGACTAAAATTTGTCGTCAATAGAAGAGAAAACAAGTTGATTTTAACAAAAACATAGAAATTTATAAATACGGATCGTTACATTTACCACTTTGTATAGCAAGATACATATGATGAGTTTGTTTACTTATTAATGACATCCACTATATTGTTTTGGAATCAAAAAGTTTATATTTCAACCATATTACTTAAGTTTTTATCACTTAAGTGTTGTCTTTGATACAAAATACAAAATTTTTCTGTGCAATTTCTATAAAATCTCGATATTAATATTGGGCCATTTAAAAAGTATCCGCTGTCTTTTGGAACATTTTTTAACTGAAAATTTTCTTTATTGAAAATTAATTTTAATCAATTATTATCTGACTATTTGCCATTTTTCGGGTAGCTTCATAATTCCATCGCTGTAGAACTTCGGCGAAAAACTTGGCCAAGCGACTCTTTGGTTGGCGAATTTTTTACCGTCAAGAAAGTTTTTCAGAGACCAAAGCAAATGGTAGTCAGACAATGCAATGTTCGGGCTATACGGTGGTTGATGCACCTACCCACTTCCCAGCCAAGTGCAGTAAATTTTTGGCGGATCATCAAAGATGTGTATGGCTTGTCATTGTCATGATAGAACACAACACCTTTTCTGTTTACCAATTCTGGTCGCTCTTTCTTGATTGCTTCGTTCAAGTTGTGAACAGTAGAATTAGAATTGATCGTTTCGAATGGATGCAGCACCTCATAAAGGATAATTCGATGAAACACTCAACATAACATTGTTTGCCGGCAAACCAGGCCTTGAAGACGTTTGTGGAGGGCCTTTGCCTATGTTTTTTTTTTTTTTTCTCTCTTAATATTCTCGTAAAGAACAAAATGATTCGCTGTAAAAATGGTTTGACTTTGTTGCGTTTCACCAGCGTTACACTGATGGTAATTCGGTCAATAAAATTTCTTTTCGATAATTAATGTGGCACCCAAACATCGAGCTTCTTTGAGCAGCCAGCCTTTTTTTAGTGCCTATCTTCTGAAATTAAATCCACTTTTTCGGTGACTGGCCGACCAGAGTGATGTGCATCTTTGACATCGAAATGGAATCGCACGAAATCGCGCAAACCACTTCCGCGTCAGATGTTCACTCACAGCATTCTCACCGCACACTGTAATAATTTTTCAGCATGTTTTTGCAACGTTTTCCCCTTTTTTATAGTAAAAAAGCATTACACAGTGTATTTCTTCAGATTTTTCACACAGTTTCAAATCGATATGAATTAGAGAACTGTCTTCATCAAAAATGTAACCAAAAATTCATCTTTCAAACAATTAATTCAATTAATATTATCCGATATATGGGCATACACACATCTAGTAACAGAAAACCGTGGATACTTTTTATATGATCCAATATATTTTCCAAATATAATAAAATAAATGTGTTAAAATAAGTTTTAATAAAATGATTCTTTAATTAAAAATTAGGCGTAAATTAAGATCACTTATGATTAAAGTAATGTAAAAAATTTTTCCCGCTCGCTCTAATTTATGAACCTCTAAAGTTTTGATGTATTTAAATTATACTGCTATTGTTTAAAATTAAGTTCAAATACTTTTCTAAGGATATATAATAAGCTCATATTAAATATATTTTTATTTCCTGATTTTGATTCAGCGAAATCCGTGTTCGATACATATATACATACATAGATAGAGGATAAAGTCCCTGAGCCGTCCGAAGGCCGACTATGAAGAAAAACCTTATCTAGCTTCAAAAAGAAAATATTTTTATTACCAAAAATTATAAAAATAAAAATATAAAAAAATATAAGCGCATTTTACAAATGTTTTTTGTCCAAATCGACTTAAAGAATTTTTTATTATCGGATCATAACTGTACATTGGTGCAATAAATATTTTGAGTTCCAAAAAATTTGTATACCCTAATGAACATATAATATGTAAAATATGTCCATTAGCCAACTCACATAAATATAGCTGAAAAAATTGTAAAAATACCTGTTGAAGATTTGTCAAGGGCGTTAAATCATCCATTTAATCCAAGGCGAAGATTTAACCTTTACGATGAAAATTCAGTTGAATGAAAACTACTGTATAAGCAACTTAAAAATTGTTTACATGTACAAAATATAAAACTTAACGCGAATACTAAGTCCCACAAGGATTGTGATGCATATTTAATTCATTGTTAGAAGACAAAACAATAAAAGGAGATAATTTCTGTGTTTTTATTCTGTACACAGATTTTTAAATAATTTGGTTGAATAGGTACACAAATTATTGAGTCAGCGATTACGAACGCAGATACAATTATTTACTTTTTTTAGAATAAACTGTTTACATATGATATTTTAACAGGAAAACAGAGGACGAAGCCAATTTGAATTGCAAACGGCGGCTAGACAAAAATATCACTTAATTCATTGTTAGAAGACAAAACAATAAAAGATGAGATAATTTCTGTGTTTTTATTCTGTACACAGATTTTTAAATAATTTGGTTGAATAGGTACACAAATTGTTGACAATTTTACAAAAAACATTGTTTTATTTAGTAATTTCCAAAATACACACAAACAAACTTTCGTATATTTGTATCTTTTTGACAGTTCATCTTATAAGATGGTTGTGTAGAGAAATCTCATAACAGTCTCATAATATATCCTATAATACTAATATTTGTATCTACACGTGAAATAATTCTCTCAGAGAGCGAATTTGGCATTCTCTGACATAAAAATCTTCCATATTATGTTACGTCTAGATGGGCTGTTATACTCGTAGTAGGAACAATGCAGAATATCCGATTTTTCAATTTTTATATAATCGATTTTTCGACTTTCCGACATTATCCTTCTTTTCGATTATTTTCAACGCTTTTCGATTGCGTACGACATTTTCGCCTCTTATGACTTTTTTTGTTATTTGTTAAAACAAAACTTAAAGCATATAAAATATATACAACGAAAATATACTGATAAATTAATGGACAATCTAGGCAGTTAAAGTGTTGGTTACACACAAAAATATGTTTTTTCGATACCATTCCAACATTTAGATAATGTACTTGAAACAAAAACTGCTAAGAAACTATTCCTTTTAAGTAAAGTAAATTGTTTGGACTCCTTCCGACTTTTCGACTTTTACCGTCTTTTTGTCTATTTTTGACTTTTTCCGACTATTTTCGATTTTATACAATATTTTCGATATCTTTCGCCACTTTTGACAATTCTTTGTGTTATTTGTTTTAAAAAGACTTAAAATAATTAAAATATATACAGCGCAAGCAAATATATTGATTAACTTACAGACAATCTATGAAGTGAGTCCTCTTTTTTTCGACTATTTTCGAGTTCTTCCGACTTTTCGACTTTTTCCAACTTATCGACTTTATTTGACTTTGGACACTCTAGCGAAAAAGATCGATTTGTTGATCTTTCAAAACAAAGTCGATTTCGTCTTTTTTCAAGAAAAGTCGATTTTTTTCGATTGGCAATTGTGAAATTCTATCGCTCTCTTTAAAATGTTACGTGTGGACCAATAAGAAATCTACTTATCAATAAATGTTCAAACACAAAGCTGAGCAAATTTATTGTCATCCTTTAAAATTTTTACCTTTTTAATAAAAAGAAAAGTAAAAGATAATTAATTTTGTTTTGAAAATACAAATAAAGAATAAAAAGGGAAACAAATTAATATTTTCGATAAAAAAGATAATTTAACATATAAATTTCTCATGTACGTTTCCTCCACCCCTTAACACAAGGTTGGTAATAAATTGTTATCTTGATTAACAGCCCGTCTAGACGTAACATAATATGTAAGATTTTTGAGTCAGAGAGTGTCAAATTCGCTCTCTTAGAGAATTATTTCACGTGTAGATTCAAATATTAGTATTATAAGATGTATTATGAGACTGTTGTGATGAGATTTCTCTACACAACCATCTTATAAGATGAATTATCAAAAAAATACACATACACGAAAGTTTGCTTGTCTGTGTCATGTGTATTTTGAAAATTATTGAAAAAAAAATGTTATTTTGTAAAATTGTTTCCTTTTAGTGTTTGTTTTAAATGTTAAAAATCATTTTTATAAAAATCGTGTTAAAAAAGTGCGAATTGCTTAAATAAAAAGGACATGTTTACTCTGTAACTGATTGAAAATAATAATATCTTATAGGATTTATTAGAATACGTGTACCCTTTATTTAAGATTTAACATAATATAAACAAAATGTTTACTCTCCTCTGCCGGCGTTATCTCACATATTATATCAGCGTTACCCCAGGTCTACAACTGAGATTAACGCTGATATAATATGTGAGATAACGCCGGCAGAGGTGAGTAAACATTTTGTTTATATTATGTTAAATCTTAAATAAGGGGTACACGTATTCTAATAAATCCTATAAGATATTATTATTTTCAATCAGTTATAGAGTAAACATGTCCTTTTTATTTAAGCAATTCGCACTTTTTTAACACAATTTTTATAAAAATGATTTTTAACATGTAAAACAAACACTAAAACTAAACAATTTTGCAAAATAATATTGTTTTTCAATAATTTCCAAAATACACATGCACACACACAAGCAAACTTTCGTGTATGTGTATTTTTTTGACAGTTCATCTTATAAGATGGTTGTGTAGAGAAATCTCATCTCAACAGTCTCATAATACATCTTATAATACTAATATTTGAATCTACACCTGAAATAATTCTCTCAGAGAGCGAATTTGACACTCTCTGACACAAAAATCTTACATATTATGTTACGTCTAGACGGGCTGTTAATCTCAGTTGTAGACAAGTAACGCTGATATAATATGTTTGGTAACGCTGGCGGAAGAGTGCAACCATTTTGCATATATTATGTTAAATACTAGGGGTATTCTAAAAAATCCTATATCATTATTTTCAATCAGTCAGAGAGTAAAAATCATATACTGAAAAGAATTTTACAAAAAACATTGCTTTTTTTTAGTAATTTTGAGAATACACATTCACATAAGCAAACATCACAACAGACTCACGATTACAGGCTACTCTGAAAAAAAAACTAATGACATATATTTAAAAAGTATTCAAATTTTATGGTTAATTCGACATTTTTAACAATTATGGTAATTTACAGAACGATAAAAGATAAGGAAAAGGAAGGAAAGAAGAGGGAGAGAATAAAAAGTTAAGCTTAGAAAGTTGCAGTTAAGTAAAGAAGAAGATGATTTCTTCAATATAACGTTCTCCGTCTAAAAAGTGCACATTTCAGGGCGATCATCACAAAATATTACATTCTCGAAACCAGATCCAGCTTCTTACAAAAGAGCTGATTTCTCCTACGTTGATAACTAATAAATCGGTGAGGCTAACTAGAGACCTTTGGCCCAAACAATGTAAGCGAAGGTCGTCAAGCGCAGGGATTCAAATAAGAGATAGAGGATTGATTCCAACTCCTCCTGAAATAATCGTTGGATTTTACTCCCAACCTTGTGGCATGTATTCTAAATTTGCAATGTCATGAAATCGTTGCTACAATAGGAGTGGTTTGGGAACGCAGTAGGCCAAGAGTATATGGAGAACACTTATCGTTCAAATTATGCTTAATTGACCACACATTCTATATCCGCCAGAGGCATATAACCTTGTTGCAGTGTTCAATACGACTCTTCTGGCCAAGAGGTCCGTTGGTGTCCAGTTGAGCATCGCAAAGAATTTTATTCTACGCAGGACTAGATTTTTTATTCGATTTGGAGTTATTCGAGGCAGAGTAAAGTGATTTCCACCATACTGATGCTTCATAGAATAGAATTGGTTTAATGACTGCTTCCTAAATTCAATTTACATTGCTGGGATATAAGCCCCATGTATCTCCTATGGCTTTCCTACATACATAGATCGACGTCAAGGCCATCAATGTCCTTGCTTGTGTATTGAGCTTCTAGGATAACTTATTGTCCACGATTATACCCAGGTATTTGGCACTGTTAGAGTCAGTTCGGAACGATTCAATCGTGGTAACCTAAAAGGTGGGATTTTGTACTTTCTAGAGAAGAGTACTAGTTCCGTTTTGGAAGGGTTCACACACAAACCATTATTAACGGTCCAATCGTTGAGGTGTCTCCATTTTTGTGATAGCGTTTCAAGATCTATTCCAGCATAGGCTATGGTTTTTAAATCTAAAGAGTCCAGTTTCGAAAGCAGTTTATTCAGAACTAAGTTCCATAATGAAAGTGATAAAAATCATTCCTGTGGCGTGCCAATTTTGGATTTAATGGTCCTTCGATTCAGAAAATCTGAGACAAATCCTATTACCGATTGGTCAAGCCTCAATTCTACAAGAGCCTGCCTGTTAGACGTCTAATATGATTATCAATTAGTCGTTTCAAAGTTTTTAGCAGCAACGATGCCTTAGTATGTGAGGTCTTTGCCTACTTGTCGTCCAGCTGCAGGGGATTTTGACAGGATCCTTCGCAGTCTGCTAGTCTCAGAAGAGTTTTCAATGCCACTGAAGAAATCTCTCCAAGATTTACGGTTTGCCTTTCTAACGTGATTCTTTGTATATTGATCATTCACCAGTCCTCTTAGGAATCTCTTACGGGACGTACTTGCTGTAGCTGCCTTGAAGGATTCCGTGAGTTTAGTAACAGTTCTGTCTAATTCTGTAGTGTTGTAAATGACGGAAAGCTGAGAAAGAAAGTTGGATAGGATTCGCCTTTGTTTTTCCCACTTAGTTTTCCTCCTGATGACGAATGGTGCCGCTGTGGTTTAAATTTTCTTTATCGGGAATTCCACGTAGCGATGATCTGATAGACAGCAGTCATTTGGCACTCCACCATCCAATTAAGTGCTCATGTGTTGCACTAATTAAAGTTATGTCGAGATCCTACCTCCTGCCTGTTTGCAACTACGAAGGTAGGTTTTGCTCCTTTGTTCATTACTACTAGATTATTTTCCAGTATGAAGTCTAATATGCACTCACTTCTTGTGTTGGTGTCTGAACTTCCCCATAAGTCATGATGGACATTTGTATCGGCACCTATAATGAAGGGAGTCTGCTGTTTATTTGCTGCTTTCACCATATCATAAACCAATTTGTGTGGTGGTGGATTCATATGGTCATGCGCCATATAACAGGATATTAACCATTGAGGTAACACTCCGATAGATACGCAGCGTTATATATATTCAGTATATTCAGCCTTGTCTCTGTCTAATTGGCACCAAGGAATAACTGCGATTGATATCGGCCTGCGAAGCCAATAGTTTGATGTGGCCTTGTAACCAGCCAGCATCATCACTTTGGGGAGATGAACCGGAATTCTCTTTTAGAATTCGCAGTACACTCTCAATAATTTCTGTCGAAACAGGACCCATTTATCATGAGAGATGTCACCGTCACCGACATCCCTATCGATCATAGTCTCAGCGGTGAATTTCTTGCAAACTCACTGAAAGGTCTATTCACAAAACGGGGAGTATTTTGCCTAGAACGTTTAGTCTTCGGCTGGTTTTTCATGGGGGAGAGGATTCTTTCCAGATCTTTGCCGTTTAGGTGCTCCAGGAGCAGCAGAACTAACCACATCTGCACCGGATGAGGCGCAGATGTGGAAGAAGAACACTAGCCCAGGTAGGTAGGTAGGGAAGGGTTGCCCAGCACTCATAAGAGTGCTTGTGCATCCACTCGGAGACCTAAAGGTCCTTTGTGAGTCCCTTCATAAAGAATATAGAAAGAAACTACAGATGAGATAGAGAAAAGAGCAGGAAAGAAAATTATAGAGAAAAAAGCTGAGACCAAGAAAAGTATAGAAGAGAATAGAAAGAATCAGAAAAGGAAAAGTACTACCGCCCCAGGTCGCTCGCTCTAAGCCAACGACCCCCTCTTAGCCAGCCTATTCCCATGACGAATCCTATTAGTCTATCGAGCTCTATTGTCGATATACTGTCCAATTCGTCAAGGAATCGACTGCTTAACCATTTCTGCCTACTTAGTTGTAGACATGGACAGTGACATATGATATGTTCCACCGTCTCTAGCTCCTCATTATCTTCGCACATTCTGCAAAGACCGGAGGAACCTCTATCCCAATACCCTATCATTCCCCCTATGGGACAATGACCTGTCAGAATACCTATCATTGTCTTCAGGTTTTCCCTTTTCATGCCCAAAAGTAGATTTATATCTGCTCTATCAAGTTTGGGCCATAGTACCCTTGATAATCTGCAGTCCGTTCTACTTTCCCATGCATGATTGGTTCTATCCCGAATCCACTCCCTAATTAACCTGAAGTAAAAGCCAAGAGATGGTCTCACACCGCTTTCACTCACAGTCCTATCCAAAGCTGAGCCGTTCCTAGCTAATTCGTCAGCTACCTCATTGCCATTTATCCCGCAATGACCCGGTACCCAGCAGAGTCTGATATGGTAATCTCTCATCAATCTCCTAAGAGCCTTCTTACAGTCGCTAACTAGCCTAGACTTGACAAAGTGTCCTTTCAAGGCTTTCAGCGCTGCCTGGCTATCCACATACAGAGTTACCTCTGTATTCACTTCTATATTCCCTGCAATTAATTCTGTGGCTCTAAGAATACCTAGAATTTCCGCCTGGAACACGCTACAACTATCCGGTAGTCTATACGTCTTCTTGATGTTTCCCTCAACTAGATACACACCTGCACCAGTGCCTGTATCCATTTTGGATCCATCAGTGAATACCGATACACCACCGAATAGTTTCTCCCTATCTGACCATTGGTTCCTACTCGGAATAATCAGTATAGGATTTTCCCCGAAATCGATCACCGTGCACATATAGTCCGTGGATCCAGAGGGAACCAGGGCATGTCCACCGAGATTAACCTCGTTTAAAAGTTTGGAATGTCCTATTCTGATTGATCCTGTAAGTCCTAGTTCACTAAGTCTAAGCAGACTCCTTGCAGCCATTCCCATCACGAACTCCTCAATGGGTAGGAGATGCAGAATGACGTCAAGTGCCGCCTGAGGTGTGCTTCTTACCAGACATCCATACGTCAGAAATGGCCTCACCACCGAGGTGTAAATCCAATTTACTACCATCGGTTTGAGTCCCCAACTCTTACCTATGGAGTTCCTGCATGTGTAGTAGGCGTTGAGACCTCTCTTAAGCCTCTCCTAAGTGTTCCTCTTCCAAGATAATTTACTATCAAGGAACACACCAAGATATTTGGCCTCTTTTGCCAGTCTTAGTACAGTCCCCCCTAGTACCGGTAGCCTAAACTGCTCAATCGTGTACCTTCTGGTGAAAAGAACTAGCTCTGTTTTCCCCGGGTTGACCCCCAAACCCTTACTAGTGGCCCATGAGGACAGCTGATCGTGGAAAGAAATTTACCTGTGATCAGTATAACCACGTCATCAGCATAGGCAACGATTTTCCGCCCTCTTGCGTCAAATTGTCGTAGAATGACATTGACGGCTAAGAGCCATAGCAAGGGCGAGAGAACTCCTCCTTGCGGAGTTACTCTAGTCACTATCTTCCTTATGCATGCATCTCCCAAGTTCGAATTAATTATTCGGCTATTCAGCATCAAAATAATCCATTCGATTAGGAAGTTTTGAATGCATAATGATTCTAGTGATTCTCTAATAGCCTCAATCTTAATGTTATTGAAAGCTCCTTCTATATCAAGGAACGCTGCCAATGTATACTCCCTATACTGCAGGCCGCGTTCAATGTAACTCACCACATCATGTAGCGCACTCTCAACAGATTTACCCCTTAGATAAGCGTGTTGAGCCCCACTGATGATATGGTTGTTAATTGTCGTCCTCAGATAAAGATCGATCAATCTCTCTAATGTCTTCAAAAGAAAAGACGAAAGGTTGATCGGTCTAAAATCCTTAGGTTTCGAGTGGCTAGCCCTACCCGCCTTAGGTATGAAAATTACCTTAACCTCTCTCCACCTCCTTGGAATATATCTCCTAATCAGACATACACTAAAAAGCTCAGTGAGAAGTGTTAGTGCCGTGTCACCGATGTTCTGCAGCATGGCTGGAAAAACACCGTCTGGACCAGGTGACTTGTAAGGTTCAAAGGTGTTCACCGCCCAAGCTACCTTATCCATCGAGACTATGTCACCGACTACTTCACTAAGTTCCCTATCAGATACACATTCTGAGAATCCCAAGATTCGTCCTGCCTGTGCATCTGCCTCTAAGTTCCTACAGCCTGGAAAAGGAGTTTCCATAAGTAAACTCAGCAAGACTCCGTCCATGAGTTATCCGCACGCTGAATATATCCAGGAGCACTAGAATCCTTGGATAAAATTCGCCTGAATCTGGATAACTCATTAACAGAGTCGATGGACTCACAGTAGTTCCTCCATGAGTCCCTTTTTGCCCTCTTAATGTCTGCCTTATACCTATTAAAACTTTCCCTGTAGCTGTTCCAATCCTCACACTTGCGTGTCAGTTTCGCCCTATTGAACAACTTCCTGACGGTTGACCTTTGGTTCCTAAGTTCCTTGGTCCACCATTTAGGCTGTTCCCTCTTTCCCGGAAATATTACCGGACAAGTTAGTTCATAACTTTCCACTAAACTCTCAACTCCCTCTGATGACAATTGCCATCCCGGAGAGGCGTTTAGTTCCCTATCCATAATGGCCCTAAAGGAGTTCCAGTCGATTCTCCTGGAGTTTCTATATGGTTCTCTCTTCGGCCTCTCGAAATTTAAACTAAAGGATATCCTGTTATGATCCGAAAAGGAACATTCACTGTCTACCCTCCAGTTCGTAATGTATTCGCCCCTAAAGTTCGTCAGTGTTATATCTATAACTGCCTCTCTATCTTTAGTTCTGAATGTGGGCACATTACCCAAATTACAGACTAAAAGATTTTTAGTAGTTGTAAAATTGAAAACTGACTCACCTCTTTCATTGATATCAGCGCTGCCCCACTGGCAGTGATGTGCATTAGCATCGCAACAGAGTACCAAATATATGCCTCTTCTCTTTGCATACTCCGTTAGTTTGCACACCATATCACCCGGTGGGTTGGCCACATCGTAGGGCATATAAACGGAGGCGAGTGCGAGTTTCCTCCCGTCTCTATCCTCTCTTTTCACGACCGTTAGGTCTCCGTTGCTAAAAGAATGAAAGTTTATAAAATTTAACTCATTCCTCATACAAAAACTGTATATCCTTTGACACTTAATCCACATACTCTGGTGTTGTTGATCCAGGGCTCTTGGATTAAGGCCACATCCACTTTGAAGTCGATAAGGTTCATCGCTAGTTCGATAGAGGCTGCTTCACAGTGATGCAAATTAATTTGCACCACTTGCAGCCTTGTTGGTACTGTCAGATTTCGGATACCGGAACCTGATAGTGCCCAGACCGAAATTAGCGATTCCCCCCATAAACTCCAATTTCCTAAGAGACTTCTGATCTATAGCAAACCTGAAGTCTCTTCCGAGGTTCTCTTACAAGTCAGAGAAGCTAACAACTTCCACTGACTAGTATCCAAATCCTCGTTCTGTTTGACCAGTACTGTCAGTATAGTTTCCACAGGTTTTATGGGTGGTGGAATCCACACTGTCACTACTGGTCTCAGGGGCAACTCAGATGCGAGTATCACATCCAGTTTCTCCTCTGGACAAAGGCTACCACACTTGGCAATCGTGGCCTTGAGAAAGTCAAGTGATTTCTCATTACCACAATTAACAGTTTTGACACCCTTTGACCAGTCCGCGCCTTTGAAGGACACTTCATCCGGCCTTCCTTTCATTAAGGCGATCTCGTCGATGAGCCTATCTTCAATCAACCTCCATAGATTCGTGCTAATCCTCCCATCTGGGTCAGCACGGTCTATGACAGCCGCCTGAAGATATGCCGGCTTCATCGACTCCTTCGCCTTTTTCGAGGTAGAAGGCTTGTCGTCACCCGATCTAACTCTCTTAGTGACTACCTTTTGAGGGCCCTTAAGAGATCCAGACGGTGTGTGACTCGCCTTCTTGGCGGTAGGGACTGGTTGGTCATCGCCAGACCTAGCTCTCTTAACGACCTCCTTACGGTGATCCTTAAGAGAGGCAGATGGCTTATGACCAGCCCCACTTCCAGCATTCTCTATCATCTTCTTTTGAAGACCTTTAAGAGAGCTGGGATTGTTGTTTGCCGCACCTTTCTTGCTGGTCGTCTCCAGACCTTGCTCCTTTGGTGATTGATTCACCAGAGTTCCCGGATGATTTACGATCAGCCCCCTTTTTGGCAATGATAGCCAGCTTCCCAGTTTCAACCGATCGTTCCGAAGATGTGCTCTCCCGAGCATTTTCCGGAGCGGTGTCAAATATCGCATTCAGTCCCTCGGGATAAGACATTCCCAAGATAGCGAAGGTCGAGCCATAGATTTTTTTCAAATCTAATTACAGTCTTCCTATGCCTCTTGATAAGGTATTTATCCCTACCACTGACTGACGACAGATCCCTCTTGGCCATCTTATTAAGAAAGATCAAGGAGGCTCTGACGCCATTCTTCGTTTTTTCTTGTTTTGTTCGGCTGTCGACGACGGCAGTTACACCTGGTTTCACCGCGTCTTGCCGAACTAATTTTGAACCCACCTGTCCCCCCGAGAGAGTCTCCAGGTGAGCCCAAGAGGTCGTCCGTTTCGGCCAGTTCACTCAATAATTGTCCCTCCTGAGCAATTATGTCATAGTGAATTCTTAGAAGGTCAGAGTCAGTGTCCGAAACTCCTACTGAAGCTGCCCTATTCTTCCTCTCCACATCCTTTGTTTTAAAATATTCCTTATTACTTATCTTGGTCCCACGAAAATGCACGTACTAAGTGGACCATCTCGCGCAGTGACGGCGTGCGCGGACTAGGCTTTAAAATTACAACCAACCCGTGCCATGGGCGTTGGAGGGGAGCTGTTAGCGATTAGTTTCTTTAAGCACTAACTAACCATACAGATCCTCGGCACTGCTACCTCTCACCTTGATCTTAAAAGTGCACTTAATTTATTTGGTCCGCGAGAACTTCTATGAGATTCTAGGTTTAGATGTAATGCGTAGGACCCGACTATAGTCAGTACATTGAGATCTGTAACCAATGGTAAGTGATCTTCAGTTTATTGACTACAATCGGATCAGAAACCTTACATCCGAACCCCCCTATCCGCCACCTGGGGACACGTCCGATGGGAGTAAATAAGTAAAGACTCCACACGGAAACACTAGCCCAAATAAGGGAGGATTTCTCCTTCGGTGTGAGTTGGTCGTCAGCTTTTGATCCTAACTTCTCAACCGTAAGTAAGGCGGCACGTCTTTCAACAAATGCCCTTCTTGTGGTTTACTGCTATCCAGGGCTTTTTCGGCCTTGAAGGCGGTAGAAGCCATTACGGCAGAAGATATATATCGACTTATCCGTCAATAACCCCTGAGGTGACTGTTAAGGCTGAGTTTACATCAGCGAATTTTATAATTTCTATAAAATAATAAATGAACACAAATTTAAAAACAAAAGAAAAAAATTTGGCGAAAATTTTTTTTATTTATTTTAGATTAAAAAAAACTTCTAAATAAGCCCAAATTACATTAGCGCGTAGTCTGCGTCAGTTTGTTCTGGCACTGTAATAACTAGACGTTTACTTGTCGGTTGTTTTCTTATGACTGACTTTTATTGTTTCTTATTATCTATTTAAATATTTCGTTTACCATTACTAATACCATGTGTTCATATATGTGTGTAGTATGCATTTTTTATGCTATTGTGACAATTCTCTCCCCTCTAAATTTGTTAGGTAAATTAATTCCAATAATTAAATTCATCTCATATACAATTATTCAATTTAAATATTAGGGAATACAATTATCATAAGATAAATACAAAATTTTAACAAAAATAGCTAGAGATCAAATACTTGACAACATTTTGTTTTAATCTAATATCCTCAAAGGTTTTTTCGTACTCTATTTGAATGACGTAAATTTGGTTCTTCTGCAGGATTTTGAGTACCTCTTCCTCTGGAACGGTTGGTCCATCAGCTTCAATTTCAAATACCTCTGGATTTTGGAGGCTCTACATGCCTCTTCCATCTTGCATCATTCAGTTTCACATTAGAATGCAATTCTCCCAAAACGGCACTTTTGTTGTTGGTAGTGACGCACTGCTACTTTTTCACTCACAGAAAATGTTTTTGTAGTTGTTATACCATTAAAGTTGGATTTACGGGGTAAAAGTAGGTCCAATCGAGAGTTTATTTGTCTACCAAACATTGCTATTGCTGGAGATTTGCCTGTAGCTGGGTGTATTGAACATCTATAGGCTAATAAAATTTGACATAATTCATAGTTTAAAGCATTTACGTTACATCTTGCTGCCAACAACTTGTTTTTAATAGTTTGTACATAATGCTCGGCCTGGCCGTTAGTGGCGGAATGTTATGGTGTTCCTTGCTTTGCAATATGCCATTAGATTTCAAAAAATTTTTAAATTCTTCGGAATCGAATTGCCTTCCATGATCACTGAAAAAAATTTTAGGTATATCAAAGTTGTAAATATTTCCCTGCATAGTCAACATGGATTCTTTTAAATGGTTTGCTAGAAGTTGCCAATCCACGAATTGGCAAAACTTTATTTGGGTCAGGACGTGTTGATTGACAAGCGAAACAACTACTGACTACATTTTCGATGTCTTTGTCTAGGGTATTCCACCATACATATGCTCTTGCGAGGCTTTTCATTCTTGATATTCCAAAATGTGCACTATATAGTTCTTCTAAAATCTTTCCATGCAAAGCTCGTATACACGTATACTTCTTAATAAACATAAACATAAAAATCCATCATGTAAACTAAATTCGTCTTGAGAAATGCCAAAGCAATTTTTGCTATCACATTCTCAGTATTATCCTTTGATTCTTTTCCATTTTATGGTGTAATCGAATTGTTCCAAAAACAAAGCGTAGTCTTGCATACGTGTAGACGACAATGTTGATAACGCCTTATTTGGGGTAAATATTTGAGATAAGGCCCGATTATCTGCAACAAGAATAAATCTCCTTCCGTATAAATATTGATAAAACTTACGTATGCCAAAAATTTTTGCGTACGCCTCCTTATGAATTTGAAGAATAGCGCTGTTGTGTTTTGTTAAAAGTTTGCGGTGAAAACTGTATTGGCATCATCAAAAATATGATTCAAGACAGCTCCTACTATAGGACTTGCATCAGCCGCTAGTATCACGTATCTTTTAGGTTTGTAATACACGAGAATTGTATCCGACCGCATTTGTAATTTAATTTCGTTGAACGCTTTGAAGCATTTTTTTTATCAAATATAAACAGCACATCATTTTGTAGTAAACGGTTCAAGGGATAAATTATGTCACTTAAATTTTTGAATGGCATTTATTTTGTATTGCATACTGGATACCGTCTTTGTTAATTACATATCCATAATAAGTTATCTGTATAAGGACTGTTCATTCATAAACTCAGATTTTTCTAAATTGACTCTCATGTTATGTTTTTCAAGACGCCGTAATTTTGATATCATCTGAAAGGACTGAAACTCCCGGTATATCTCAAAATAATTGTTCCATTAAACGTTGCCACTTAGCGGGCGCACTGGCAATTCCAAACATTAAACGGGTGGGTTGGTATAAACCTTTATGTGTACTCAAAGTCAACAAATATTGATCATTTGGATGAACTTCTAATTGTAAATATGCCTTCGAAAGGTCAATTTTAGAAAACTTAAGACCTCCAGCCGTTTTGCCGAACAACTCGTCAATTCGTCAATAAGTAGCACGTGGTTTAACGTTACCTTATAGTCGCCGCATATACAGACATCACCATTTCTTTTAGGTACCACAACTAACGGAAGCGGCACCCGTCTTGCTTTTATAAACTTAGGTGTTGCGTTTTGTTTAATGTATATTCTGTAACGAGTCGTTTGGATAAACACAACTGTGCGGCTAAGAGTTGCGTTTTTATGTGTCAACTTGGCTGCACTGATTTTTTTTTTTTTTTGACAGGAGATTCGCGAAAATGGCTTTTCAGGTTCTTTTCTGTTTCTATCGTGACACGAGGTAATATGTTGGGTAAGAAAAAAAGGAAAGAAAAACGCCACCATCCCACCATTTTGAGGTGCCTCTTCTAAGGCTGACCGCCAAAATCCTGGAATTATTTTATCAACCACGCGCTAGGCGAAAAAAAAAAACAACCACGATCATCAGCAAAATCACGTTGTTCCCGGCAATAACAAAAGCAACAATTTCCAGCTACAACCAACCACCGCCAGGCACAACCACCTCAGACAACAGCTACCAATAGCTCCAAAAGCTAGGAAAAACAATCGTCCAGCAAGCTAACTTCAAAATACCTAAACAAAAACAACTAGATCGACAAAAACAACCGCCGACTCATTGAACCGGCTTATCCAACAAAACAACAACCATATAGTCCAACAAGAACAAAATCCACTAGATAGACGAAAGCAACCACCGGCTCTTCCAAACATAACAAAAACAAAAAGTACTAGTTCGACAAAAACAACAACCATTGAGTCCAACAAAACAATCATCTAGTCCAACAAAACCAAAAACCACTAGATCGACAAAAACAACAACCATCTAGTCCAACAAGAACAAAAAGTACTAGATCGACAAAAACTACCACCAGCACATCCAACAAAAATAACAACCAGCTAATCCAACAATCAACAAAAAGCTAGATCAACAACAAAAACAACCATCGGTCCTTCCAACAAACAACAACAAGCTGTATCAATAAAAACCAGACACAACAGTCATCATCTATTGCGTTCATCCCATCCCATCCCATCCCATCGGATAGTCAATTAAAGGACTACTATCAAATAACAACAGCGGGAGCAAGAATAAGTACCAAAAATACTAACCTTTTTATAATTTGCATAGGGGATATTTGTTCTACTTACTAAGATGTTAGCTTATAAGTAAGGTGTAATAGTCCTTAGGTATATAACCACTGAACAGATAAGAAATCTAGTGGAATTAAATTCAAACGTTTCGTCAGAATTTACACTATTTTATTTTTCTTATGTCTTTCTAGTACTTAAATTGAAAGACTATAAAATAAGGAGACGTTGTTTGTGTATGAAGACTATAGAATCAATACCATTTATTTGTGTTGTTATTTATCTTTTATACAATATTTAAAATTACTTAATTAATTGACATACGCAGAAATAAATACATTAAATTTAAACTTCAATTGTGAAATTCTGACGCGAATGTGGTGAGGGTGTTGACTTATCGTTGGATGGTTGAGGAGTAGAATAAGATGGTTGCGTAATTTTTTTTTTTTTTTTTTGGTTCAATGGTACCAGATTTCCGACGTATTGCAGCTATAACTGAAGACAGTATTATGCCTATTATGCTGACGATTAATGCAGAATATGCAATTGTAACACTATGTTATGAAGTTGAATGAGTTGTTTATTGTTTCTAACCTTTGTTGCAAGCCCTTTATTTTATTGAGTTGTAGCGAAATCTGGTCTGACATGAGTGTGTAATTGGCCTTTTTAATATTGTTGTCATTTACAAGATCTTGATATGAAAGTTCTGAAATGTTTGCAAGGCTTGTGTATGATGACCCAGTAATTGTTGATAACGATTGTTGTCCGGTCATATGGATATGATCATGTTAAACATGCAATCTGGACTAATAGTTAACAATCCAGATCCTTCAAGATAAAAGGTTGCAATTTCCTTTCCATAAACTGTTGTTACTTGTGTGGTTGATGATGATGAATATATCCATTGGTTTTTATGATTTAATGGTGTCCACGTTACACTGGCCGAGAGCTTCTGTAGGTTGCAATTTGGATTAGTAATGTGGTAAAATAAATTAATTTCACATGAACACCTCTCTGCTCCGTTGAATATTATAGCATATGAATATGTCCTTTCTGATGACGTTACATGACTTAAGTTGATCTGATGATACCGGAAAGTAATGTCTTCGGTTTGTGTCTACCGCTAAGATAGGACTACATGTTTCTATCGCTAAAATTGTATTGTTAACTGTATTAGGGTCAGGAATTAAATTATACAATTTAAATTTATCCTGCTCTATTAATGGTAGCGTTATACTGAATACCACGTGTTCCTGGGTAAGTCCACCCTTTACTTTCATTAACATAGAAAACTCTAACAAGTCATTTTCAGATACTGGTAACATCAACGATCCAGGCATATGCATTTTGATTTGATGTATATCGATTTCTAGCTGCAGTGGAGTTAACAGCAAGGTGTTGATTTTTCCATGATGGGAGACAGTTAATGTGTCCAAAATGGATACAGGCACTGGTGCAGGTGTGTATCTAGTTGAGGGAAACATCAGAAGGACGTATAGACTCCCGGATAGTTGTAGTGTGTTCCAGACGGAAATTCTAGGTATTCTTAGGGCCACAGAATTGATTGCAGGGAACATTGAAGTGAATACAGAGGTAACTCTGTATGTGGATAGTCAGGCGGCGCTGAAGGCCTTGAAAGGACACTTTGTCAAGTCTAGGCTAGTTAGCGACTGTAAGAGGGCTCTTAGGAGATTGATGAGGGATTATCGTATCAGACTCTGCTGGGTACCGGGTCATTGCGAGATAAAGGGCAATGAGGTGGCTGACGAATTGGCTAGGAACGGCTCAGCTTTGGATAGGACTGCAAGTGAAAGCGGTGTGAGACCACCTCTGGGCTTTTACTTCAGGTTAGTTGGGGAATGGATTCGGGATAGAACCAATCATGCATGGAATTGTAGAACGGACTGCAGATTATCAAGGGTCCTATGGCCCAAACTTGATAAAGCAGATACAAATCTACTTTTAAGCATGAAAAGGGGAAACCTGAAGACTATGATAGGTGTTCTGACAGGTCATTGTCCCATAGGGGGAATGATAGGGAATTGGGATAGGGGCTCCTCCGGTCTTTGCAGAATGTGCGAAGATAATGAGGAGCTGGAGACGGTGGAACATATTTTATGTCACTGTCCATGTCTACAGCTAAGTAGGCAGAAATGGTTAGGCAGTCGATTCCTTGACGAATTGGACAGTATATCGAGGTTGGATCTCGATAGACTGATAGGATTTGTCATGGGAATAGGCTGGCTGAGAGGGGGTCGTTGGCCTAGAGCGAGCGACACGGGGAGGTAGCACTTTTTCTTTTCATATTCTTTCTATTCTTTTCTATACTTCTCTTGGTCTCGGATCTTTCTCCATTATTTTCCTTCTTGCTCTTTTCTATGTTCTGTCTGTAGTCTATTTCTATTTTCTTCACGAAGGGACTCATGGTCTCCGAGTGGATGCGCAAGTACTCGTATGAGTGCTGTGCAACCCTTCTCTACCTACCTACCTACCTAATGTGTCCAAGTTACATGCTTGCGTTTTTTGTAAATTGTTTGCAATAAGTGATAGTTGCATAAAGCCCATGTTGAACAGATGGCAAGCTTGAATTGGTACAATTCTTCATTGCGTAATTCTTCGCTTTTCACTAATTCATTTATGGTTGATTGAAGTCTGTCAACTTTGAACTTTGCTGCAGTAAAACCTTGTTTACCGATGTTCATAGTTGAATTTACAACTGATGTTTGTTCTTTTATCAGTTTTAGCATGAATGAGTCGTCTTCTTGTAATTTGGTGATGGCTGATGACATTTTCTCTACATATTCAGAATCAAGTACAACAAAGAGTGAATGTGCAATATTTGTATAGCAGTTTGTTATCTAGACTTAAGTCTGTTTCAATATGCTGCAAATGTTCTATTATATTAATACAAGATGCATTGGACTCCATTTTCTTACAAATCTGTTTAAGTGATTTGGTGCTATCTGCTAAAAATGATATATCAGTCCAGTATGCTGATAGATCATAATACACCATAAGATTCCATTGACTTGTAGATATATACGTCGATTCTATTTCTTCAAAATTAACTCCTAGCTTAGATCCAAATGGCTTGTTATTGATTAGCTTTCCCAAAATCACTGGCAAAATAAGTAGCAAAGACAGGAGGGTATTGCATACATTATTGGATGGTAGTCTTATTCTCTTGCTTCTGTTATCTGTATTTGTTTTGGACTTTTACATATTCCAGATGACATCAGCAACCCGAATGGATCCATCATTTACAGGATAAACCTTCAATATTCTTCCTAGCGGCCATTTCATCGGCACTGTATTATCTTCTTTGATGATAACCATATCTCCTGGCTTGATGTTAGGACTTAGAGTTTTCCACATATGACGCTGTTGAAGTTCATGCAGGTACTCAGTTGACCACCTGATACGTAAGAGCTTCACCGATCAACAGATGTCCTGGAGTTAATGCAGACATATCAGAGGGGTCGTTAGAGATAGGTGTTAATGGACGAGAATTCAAGATGGCTTCAAATTCTATGATAACCGTTTCCAATTCTTCATAAGTCAAAGAAGTTGTATTTAAGCTCCGTACAAGAAGATTTTTAGCTGATTTTACCGCTACTTTCCAAAGTCCTCCAAAATGGGGAGATCTCGGTGGAATAAAATAGAATTGTATTCCTTTTGAGCTACATGTTGAAGCTATTAATTCTTTCGCATTATCAGAGAATATTGATTCTGAGAGTTCAGTAAGTTTATTGTTGGCTCCCACAAAATTTGTTGCGTTATCACTATAGATATTTTGGCTACGTCCTCTTCTACAAATAAAACGTTTCAAGGCACCGATGTAAGCATCAGTTGATAAGTCGCTAACCAGTTCAAAATGAACTGCCTTTGTCGCAAAGCAACAAAATACAGCCACATATGCTTTTATTGGTTTCTTTCCTCTTATTCTGTAATGGATCCATATCGGTCCAAAATGATGTTAATGAATGGCCGTGCAAGAGTAACTCTGTCCCGTGGAAAGTTTCCCATTAATTGTTGACATTTGCTTTGGACGGGCCCTGCAACATTGTATGCATTTTTGCACAGTTGATCTTGCAATGGATTTTCCTTTGATCGGCCAAAACCGTTGCCTCACGATTTCTAATAAAGCTTGCGGATTGCAGTGCTTGTTTTCTTCGTGCATTGATTTAAAAAAAAATATTAGTGCATTCTTGTATGGCAGAATAATTGGATGTTTTGAATCGTAGGATAAGGCTGACTCCTTCAATCGTCCTCCCACTCGCAAAATGCCTTCCTTATCAATAAATGGAGTTAAACTGATAATTGGAGTTGTTTTAGCGACTTCTTGTAGTTTATTTAATTGCTTGATTTCATTGGAAAAATCATAACTTTGAATAGCACGTACAGTTATTCTTAGTGATGTCTCAAGTTCCTTTGTACTTAAAGCATTCAGTTGTGACCTCGGTGAATATTTTTCAGAGGTGTTTTTAACGAAGCGGTGGACATATGATATTAATCGGTGTAACTTCTTAAATGAACCTTTATGATCAATATTGTATACAAAACTGTAGTTGTTTATAGTTTATAGAGTAATCGTTGAATCTTTCTTTCTTTCTAAGTCAGAGGTAATTTGTAACTGTAGCCGAAGAAGCTCTGCAGGTCAGCATTCTTGCCTTCCGTGTAAAAATAATGATCCTAAAAACCATAAATGACAATCTGAAAGTGCCTTTGCTTTCGAACCTCTTGAGGGAATGTCTGCTGGATTATCCTTTATCGAAACGTGTCGCCATTGTTCTGGAAGAGTCAATGTTTGAATTTTTGATATCCTATTACCCATAATTGTGTGGAAAGATGATGATTTTGAGTATATCCATGACAACAAAATCTCAGAGTCTGTCCATAAGAAAATTGGTAAACTCTTCACTTGCATAACCTTACGAAGGCGTTCTGCAACCAGAAGTGCTGCACAAAGTTCTAATCGTGGTAAGGTTTGTTTTGAAGTAGTTGCTTATTATTCGCACTCCATTTACAACAGTTGAAGCCATATTGTTTTAAAATGTAATCGAGCTGTTGTTGTATTTCGATTGTGGTACTTAAACTGTTTGATGCTCCAAGACCATCATCTATATAGAAATTTTCCCTTAGCATTTGAGCACCTAGTGGATAAACTTTCTCATTATCGATAGCAATCTGTTGAAAATATCTTGTTGCCATATGTGACGGTGTTGAGCTGATAATATTTTATTGGAGCAGAAATATCATTCCTCCACAGGATAATCTGGTATCTCCTATCATCTGGCTGTATCAAGATTTGTCGGTACATCTTTTTCAATGTCTGTAGTAAATACAAATCTTGGTAAACGGAAACGGATGAGTATCGAAAATAGATTACTTTGAACAATTGGACCAGTGTACATTAAGTCATTAAGTTATAACCGGACGATGTTTTAGCAGAAGCGTCAAAAACGGCACGCAGTTTAGTGGTGGTGCTATCTGGTTTTATAACACAGTGATGTGGAATAAAATAGTCGGGAGTTGGCATTGAGTTGATATCTATTTCTGTCACGTGTTTCATTTGTTCATAGTCATTCATAAAACTTATGTACTTATTTCTGGTCAATGGATCTTTTATTAATCGTCGTTCAAGACTAAGGAATCATTTGTAGGCTGTTGCCTTAGAATCCCTTAATGCAGAAGAATTTTCACGGAAGGGTATCTTGACAACAAAACGCCCTTCATCGTTTCTTTGGGTATTTTGAACAAATAGTGATTCACATTGTTGTTCATCTTGCGAAAAGCCCCTTTCAGTAGATTCGTCGTCTTCCATTCTCCACAGCCGTTCAATGACGTTAATTAATAACTCGTCGTCAAAATCTTCTGGATTATTTGTGAAAACTGCACAAGTTGCAGCGTCGTTTGTATCTTGACTTGAAGATAATTTTCCACTGATAATCCATCCAAGTGATGTGTTTAACAAGACTGGAAGATTGCTTGACAATTCTATCTTTTCTCTTTGTATCAAACTAAAATAATATTCAGCACCCAACAGAATGTCTATTCTCCGCGGTAGATTGAAGTATTGGTCGGCTGAATATAAGTTTGGAATTTGCCATTTAGAAATATTAATATGCTGACTTGTTTGCGGGGGAATAATTGTCGGGATGATAAATGCTTCAAAGTTTGTTTCGAACTTATTGTTTCTCGATTGTAGCTTTAAATTTACCCTTTTTGTAACTTCATTCTTGCCATTTCCTACACCATCAATACATAATGATGCTGTTGAAGTTGAAACACCCATTTTTCTTAACCAGAATCGAGAACAGCGCGAAACTCTGCAGAATTTCCGTTAGATGCTGTTATTTTTACTCTTGCTGTTGCAAGTATTACATAATCCCTCTCTGATGATGAGGCATCTGCAGAAGCAGATGTCACCACTGCGTTGGAAGTATTAGGTTTTACTTCAATGTTCGGGCGGAAATTGAAGTTTGCTTGACTTGTGGACTTAGTTTCGATTCAACATGTAACAATGTGTTGTGTTTCTTGCTGCATTTTCTACACGAGTCTGATGAACAGTCTTTTGAAGAGTTCACGAGTTGTGTTTTGTGTTGTGTTGTGCAATTTTTTAATGGTAGCAGAATTTTAATTGAATAAAGGTTGGTTTATGATTTTCTCGACCAATGTTGTTACAAGAACCCATTTGTTGTTGTATCATTCTTTCAACATAGTCCATGCTGAATCATGTTGTTGATAGATGGCTTACAAATTTTTCTGCTTCTCCTGTAAGATTGGATTTCAGATACCACATCTTTTGAATATCAGGTATCGGTTATTGATGGATCATATGGAGAAACATGTCATAAAATTGCGTCCATTTTGCATAATCTCCATCAAACTTGGGAATTGAGATCTTCGGCAGCGACAATGATGTTGCCATGAATGTATGTTGGCCTACCGAACTTGTGTTTGATGGTTGATCTGACATCACCTGTAACTTTGTCAAACCATAATGACCATTCCTCTCAGGTTTTCATAAGCATCTTCATCTAGACCATTGATCCTATATTTGATCATATAGTTCTTCTATTTGGTTCCATAGTTTTTTAATGGTTTCAATTCTAATGTTGTAGAGCTGTTGATGCTAATCGCTACTCAGTCTTGAGAAATAGGTCAACATGTTCAATATATAATCTACTTCAGACTGGTCTTCAACAATTACACGCAATTTTCCGTCAACCTCATTAAATTCGTTCCATTTGTCGGAAAGGCGTTCCTCAAAATAGGAAATCTTATTTTTTTATCAGCAGAATCCTTCTTGAAGTTCCGGATGATCTGCTGGATGTTTTCACCTAAGATACTCTGTAGGCTAATCATTTCTTCTACTGAAGACATGTAGTTGCAGACGGTGGTGAAAAAAGGATGCGCAAGTCCAAATGGCTTATTCTGATAACTGCTGGTTCGCTTACAAGAATCGTACTATATTAACGTGAAATTGATCGTGCCTTCCTACACAGATCACGTCGGGGTCAACAAATAAGAAATCCAGTGGAATTAAATTCAAACGTTTCGTCAGAATTTACTCTATTTTATTTTTCTTATGTCTTTCTAGTACTTGAACTGAAAGACTATAAAATAAGGAGACGTGATTTGTGTATGAAGACTATAATATCAATATCATTTATTTGAGTTGTTATTCATCTTTTATGCAATATTTAAAATTACTTAATTAATTGACATACGCAGAAATAAATATAAACTTATCTTAAAAAGAGTTAAGAAGTTAAAAGTGCAAATTAATGAAAGTGGAATTTTATTACTTAAACTAGTTTAAATATATGTAAGTATGTATTTTGTATTTTTTTTAACAACGCATGCGTTGTAGTTTAATTTAAGTTGACATAATTTAAGTACAATGTATGTTTCGTAATTTTAAATAATACAGTGACAAACAAATTAATAAGATAAAAATAACGTAAAAATAAGTGCAACCACATTTACTCCCATTCAGTTCCATAATTCGTTATTTATACATATAAGTCCGTTTAATTATAGTCTTTGTATTAATAATTCTAAGCTACGTGCCTCATTTAACAAAAAAAAAGCCTTAATTAGTTTAATATTTTGTTTTTTGATACTTTTACATTACTTTAAAAAAACTGGTACAATACCTCATAGTGGATTACTCCTAGGTCATAGTCACATACACACACACATCTTATATTATAAGGGAAAACTACATTTGATAGCGCTGTCGAAATTTACTTTAACAATATATTTGAGAACAGTCCTTACTATTTTTATTTTTTTAAAACTAAGAATATTGTCTAATAATTAGTCTAATAGATAAGTTCCATAATGAATATACGAATATTTGAATGAGGAAACTTAATTTTTTTAATATGGCGCAATGATAAAGACTGGACAAAAGTTCGGTTTATTGGTGACGCCGATAGATTTTGTGGCATGTGTGTAAGACATTGCGCCCGTGCAGTGTGAGGGAGGGACGCCTAGGAGATGAGACAAACCCGTCATATTCTGTAATTTACGAGCGCGTGGAAATCTGTGCCCCGTTTTTTTTTTGTCGGTAGCACTGGCACAACTTTAACAGAGCCTAATAACCTTCACGACATCCGCAACGAACACCCTCCCAAGCCCGCTGAGCCATAGCTCAAAAATGAAAAGATGCCAGTGTAGTGGATGGAATGGAGTGACAATCACCAGGGTTGAATCGGGACAGTTAATGGCGTCCAACGTGTGGCCCGAATTTAGATTCTATTTTTAGTCCGCGTTTCTATTTGAATTGATATTGGAATGTTATTTTATGTGAAAACTTATTGGTACAGTCGGATTTAATCAACTGGTAGGTCACGTCTGATAGTTATCGGTACGTTTGCAACTAGTCGGTTGAATCGCCTGGTTTAACGTAAGTCTAGTAAACTAATAAATAGGGACACTATTGCGATGAAGAGATATACTTGTTAGAATTGTAAATCGGATGTAAGTCTATAAAAGTGAAACGCTTTGATAAGCGACACGCGAAAATCCATGCCAATATTTTTATTTTTCAGGATCGAATGTAATGGAAAGCTACGACTAATGTACGCGATTTTTAACTTAAACACCTTTTGATCTTAGTCCTCCTTTTTCACCAACCAAATACCATCATTTGAAGATTATAATTGTGGAAAATTATTGAGGAACTTGGCAGAACAAACGGAGAAGTATCATTTTGTTTTTGTTCTTTTATTCATATTATCGTAATTTGAACACAGCAAACACAACATTTATGGTCGGAAAATTTGATATTTTTTTTTGTTTTCGTAAATTTGTTTAACCCATATTTTTAATTTTTTTTTTTGTTGAAGTTAGTTCCATGAGTTACTAAATCGAAATTTTGAAATACATATGTATAATTATTTAAATATTTAAAGGTATTGAATTTGTTAACCAGTATTGTTACATTAGAAAGTTTGTTTTTATAGACGATTTTTATTATTTTTTATATTTTATTTTTGTGAACACGTAAGTCTTATTTTTTATTTTCTACATTTTTCTCGCATCGGGTAGACGACGGTAGCTCATTTCTTTGTATGTTAAAGAATAAAATGAACTCGAATATTCTAGTAGAGATCTAATACATGTCTATTAGGTAACTGTTATAGAATATTGGAGTATCAACGGGTAATGCGGCATTACAATATACACCTAGCAAACTGCATAGGCGGAAACGGGTTATAATCGAATTCGTTTAATGTTTTGAAAATTATCTTTGAAATTTAAGAGGTTTAGTATTTGGTCTGGGTATAATGCTCGTTATTATTTTGGTACTATTATTATTTGGTACTAAGCTCTTCGCAATCGAAAGAATAAATAGATAGACCTCTCATACCACCATCTTATCACAATGTCAAGTCAACTGTTAAAACTAACAATTTTGACATTAGTAACCGTACACGACCAGACCGAGCAAGAACAGGCTATGATAATGCTCCTTCTGCATCATAAAACGCAAGAAACTTTAAAGTTTTGCCCTATTCTTTGAACCCAACAGCAATTACCCCTCCATATTGACCACAACAGCCTCCTGTAAGTAACAACCATATTACACAGGGGAACCCACAATTTTATGCGCCAAATAGTTTTCATAGTTATTCATTCGATTCAGCTCAAGGAATAGAAAAATGGGGACTGGAATTTCACGGAACTATAAGAACAGCTAGCGTCGAAGACTTTGTTGTCTTCCGAGTTGAAACTTTGCAGTCATATTTTCGAGTACCATGGACAGATGTACTTAGGAACATGCATCATTTTCTCAAAAAGGCAGCGCATGATTGGCTTTGGGATTTTCGGCGAATGAACCCCAACGTGTGTGATTGGACAGTTTTTAAGAAAGTTTTAGTGTCGTACTTTCACCGATATGAGAGCGACTTCGACATACAACGTAAAATTTTGGATAGACGCCAGCAAAATAATGAAACTTTTGATGAATTCTGTAATGCAGTCTTACACCTTAGAAATCAACAAACTAATCCTATTAAAGAACAGGATCAAGTCAAGTAAATGAACTTTCATTTAACCCAGAAATGGAGACTGAGGAAGTAAGTGCATTAGCTAGAGAACGTAAGTTTGTCTGCTGGAATTGCAAAGAAGATGGATACATGTTTATGGATTGTCCTTCAGAAAGGAGAATACTATTTTCTTATAGATGTGGTTACGAAGACACGGTAACACCCGACTTGTCAGGGAAATCGGACCACGAACGGACTTCGAGTTGGGTCAGAGTTTCGTTCGAAAAATGCTGCGACCCAATACCAGCCAACACAGCAATAATCACTACTAATAACCAAGAAACAACAATTCACTCTGATTTAGTTAACACCGACAATACCGCCGATACCTAAGCTCGTGAAAGAATTTTTGGTCAACCTTCAAAGGTTTTGAAGGTACGAATCCTAGAATTTACATCATCATTGAAATAAACGGTTTACAAGTACAGGGTAAGCTAGACAGCGGAGCTTCGGTGTCGTGCTTAGGAAAGAATTGCTTATATTTGGTAGAAAAGGCTATTCTGAGAATTTATCCATTTCAATCACAAATTAGTACCGCGGACGGCCGCCGAAATCCTATTATTGGATGTGTTAGGTCGTTGATATAAATTTAATGGGATTGAAAAATATGTTGATTTTTATTTAAGTCTTAAGGATAGCCTGTACTTGGGAGTGCAATTCATGAAATAGTTTAAATTACTTCGCCTAGAAATTTGTGGCTTAACTACGAACAATATAGTCTTAGACGAAGACCTAAAAAACGTGTATCCTCGGATGCATAGGTTAAATGAATCGCAACAAATGAATGAAGTGATTTCACAATTTCCCTGTTATATCGAAAGAGCTTTAGGCAAAACGTTTTTAGGGGCACATACGATTGATACAGGGGATGCAGTTCCATTTAAGGAACGCCACTATCCAGTCTCGTCATTGAGCCGAGTGAAAGCCCTTGGAACAGTAGAGTTACATTTGTGCAGAAGGGAGAAAAGGTTAGAATTTATTTACATGCACGTCAGCTTAATGATGTCAGAGTGAAGGACGCGTATCTACTTCAACATATAAAGGGACGTCTTAGCCGTCTGGGAGACACACGCTTCATACCCAGTATTGATCTCAAGGATGGCAGATACTACTGGCAGTCTCCAGTAGAGAAAAGACCGCTTTTACGGTGCCTGGAAGGCCTTTGTACCATTTTACTGTCATGCCTTTTGGGCTGTGCAATGCAGCCCAAAGGTTATGCCGGTTAATGGACAAAGTCATTCCAGCTCGCTTGCGATAGCGTGTTTTTGTCTACCTGGATCATCTGCTGGTGGTATCTCCAAACTTTTCCGAACATCTGAATGTTTTACGAGAGATAGGGGAGGAATTAAAAAATGCTGCAAAATCTAAATTTTGTTGTAGGGAACTAAGGTATTTAGGTAATGTGGTAGGAGAGGGCTTGGTTAGACCAGATCCAGATGAAATTATTGCAATGGAGAGGTTTAAATATCCAAAATCGGTGAAAAAAGTAAGGAGTTTCATGGAGACTACGGGCTGGTATCGTCGTTATATCAAATTGATGGAATTTGTTGTTATAACGGATCATTCTAGCCTTAGGTGGCTTATGTCACAGCGAGATTTGAGTGGAAGAATAGCGAAATGGAGTCTTCAATTACAGTCCTTTTCATTAAAAATTCGACATCGTAAGGGATCGCAAAACGTGGTACCCGATGCTTTATCTAGGTACGCTATCGAAACATTAGAAGTAGATACTAGAGTTCTAGTCGATCTCTCCTCAAAAGAATTTGAATCTCCAGACTATCTAGAATTAATAAAAACCGTTGAAGCTGAGAAATCTAGTCTACCAGACATTCGGGTAGTGGATAAATTCGTGTATAAGTGAACAATCTTTTACAGTGGAGATGTTTCACAGGAAGAACTCTCTTGGAAATTATTACGGAACAGGTTATAGAAAACGCTTACAATCCACCATGGTGGCATTGCAAAAACTATTTGTCGAATCCGCGAATATTTTTTTGGCCTCATTTAAACGTACAAGTTCGGGAGTATGTTAATAGATTTAGTACTTGTGAAGAGTACAAGTCGGCTAAACAAGTGTTAAAACCTTTATTTACGTAGGTCCCTATGCTAGATCCAGAGAGGAAATAGTTATATTTTTATTGTACTCGATTATTATACAGAATTTGTTTTGCTCAAGGCAATGACAAAAGCCACCGCTAAAAATGTAATCGATTTTCTAATTAGAGAGGGTTTTTTAAATTTGGTTATCCTGAAACGCTTGTCTCAGATAAAGGTAAACAATTTATTGGAATACTTAATGTCATACGTTCATACTTGGAAGACCATCACAACGATTGGGACTTGCACTTATGTGAAATCGAGTGTGCACTACGTTCCCTGGTTCATTCAGCCAAAGGCATGGCGCCATACTTTGCACTATTTGGGACAAACATGATTACGCACGCTGCAACATACAAGTTAGCGAGAAAGCTAGGAGTATTGGAAGAGCCTGAATGCCGGTTGGAAAACCAACATGAATTTTTACAAATCGTTCGAGACAACATTAGAAAAAGCAAACACCGCTGCTATGAAAATAATGCAAAACGATATAATCATAGAGTAAGAAAAATACGATTTGTCGTAGGTCAGGAAGTGTTTCATCCAACAACCGGACTTCGCTAAGCAAGTCTCAGCCAAATTGTGTCGAAAATTTGCAAAGTGTAAGATTGCATCATGAGGAAGAAGTCGAAGAAAATACGAACGAATTTGCGAATATGATAAAAAAACAGGTTGAGTCAGAAGAAAAGAAAGAAAAAGTTTGTGGATGCGCAAAGTAACAGACAACCTATTAACCCCACCAGCCCATCATATTGAGGTGGGCTGGTGGCGTCAACAAAAAGCTAGATCAGCAATAAAAACAACCATCGGTCCTTCCAACAAACAACAACAAGCTGTATCAACAAAAACCAGACACAACAGTCATCAACTATTGCGTTCATCCCATCGGACACCTCCGATAGTCAATTCCAGGACTAACACCAAATAACAACAGCGGGAGCAAGGATAAGTACCAAAATACTAACCTTTTTATAATTTGCATAGGGGATATTTGTACTACTTACTAAGATGTTAACTTATAAGTAAGGTGTAGTAGTCCTTAGGTATATAACCACATTTACTCCCATTCAGTTCCATAATTCGTTATTTATACACATAAGTCCGTTTAATTATAGGCTTTGTATTAATAATTCTAAGCTACGTGTCTCATTTAACAAAAAAAATAAATAAATAAAAATAAAAAATAGCCATAATTAGTTTAATATTTTGTTTTTTTATACTTTTACATTACTTTAAAAAAACTGGTACAATACCTCAGAGTGGATTTCTCCTAGATCATAGTCACATACACACACACATCTTATATTATAAGGGAAAACTACATTTGATAGTGCTGTCGAAATGGGTTGTCCTCACCTCCCCAAATGAGCGGGATTAAATTGAATAGGATAAATTTACTGTGACAGTATATTTGAGACAGTCCTTATTATTTTTATTTTTTTTAAACTAAGAATATGGTCTAATAATTAGTCTAATAGATAAGTTCCATAAGACGAATATACGAATATTTGAATGAGGAAACTTATTTTTTCAATATGGCGCAAGGATAAATAAGAAAGGTAGGTATTTGGTAACGTGTAGTGTGAGGGATGAACGTCTGGGAGATGAGACAAAACCGTCATTTTCTGTAATTTACGAGCGCGTGGAAATCTGTGCCCCGTTTTTTTTTGTCGGTAGCACTGACACAACTTTAACAGAGCCTAATAACCTTCATGATATCCGCAACGAACACCCGAACAAGCTCGCTGAGCCATAGCCCCATAAATGAAAAGATGCCAGTGTAGTGGATGGAATGGAGTGACAACCATCAGGGTTGAATCGGGACAATTCGCGTTTGTAAATCTTTGATTTTACCTACTGAAGATGAGAAAATACTGGAATACTTTTTTTTCAACTCATCAATGATAAAATGTTCAATTGTGTTTACGGAAGATTTTAAATTATTTCCATTGAAAACATTGTTTTAACCACTCTTAACTTAACAATGTATAGTTTTAAGATTTTTTTTTATTCATTTCTAGTTTTTACATTAGCATATACGTATCCCACACATTTAATAGGCATTCCACAATAAATTATTAATTCCATTTCTGGTTCATAAAGTTTTAATTTTGGCACTATCTTTTTAGTGTCAATTTCAAAGTCAATAAATATGCCGTCTATTACTCGTTCTACTATTTTCAAAAGATCTTACACTGTATTACTTTGTTTTTCTTCAATTTGATGTAATTCTTTTTTCTATTTAAAACACATTTTACGAAGAAGACCTATTTTTTTACAAAAATGAGATGTGGCCTCTTTATATTGACATTGATCTGTCACATGAGTGGTGCTACCACATCGAAAACATTTTTGTTTGCTTTTGTTCATTTCAGTGACATTGGATTTCTTTTTCTTTGTGTCTCTTCTATTTTTTTCGGACATTTTATTAACCGTTACTCTCTCGAAAGTTTTCTGTTGTAGCTCCTCCCCTCCTTTTTCATCTAATTCGAAAGCTGTTGCCATGCTTATCACCTTCTATACTTTTAATGATTTTTTTCTAACAATTGGTGCTGTATTCCAGAAGTGCAAAAACGAATTGGTTTCTTAATGCTACATCCAAATGCGCACCAAAATTACACCGAACTGCGAGCCTTCGTAGCGCCACTGCAAAATCAGAACATGTTTCTTCAGGTCTTTGCTTACGCAGGTTGAAACGGAAATTTTCTAACAATTCATTTGGTTTTGAGTCATAGTGCTTCTCCAATATTGAGCCAAACGGCATGTCTATGTTTTAGGAAGTACCTTATCACACAATATGTTATAAGTTTCTGTTCCCACGAAATGCAGCAGCAACCGTTAATATTTTGTAGATTGACACTCTTAGAGTTCTAATGCAGTTTTAAAGCGTTTCACCCAACGTGACCAAGTTGTTTTAGTTACATCAAACGGTTCAAAATTGAAAAAGGATTCCATTTCCTTCACCGGGGCTGTATTTTTCTGGATTGCCATTTTTTATGAATTACTTATACTGTACAAAGTTTTTCTATGTCATAAAAAAATCTCACGTGAGTTTTAAACCTCCTCGTCGCCAAAATCTGTAATAACTAGATGTTTCCCTGTAGGTTGTTTTCTTATGACTGACTTTTATTTATTGTTTCATATTATCTATTTAAATATGTAGTTTACCATTACTAATACCATGTATTCACATATGTGTGTAGTATGCATTTTTTATGCTATTATCACAGACAAAATCAGCTGATAATTTAGAATGCACTGATTGTTACGTGTGCCAAGATAGCGTCGATAAGATAGCGTCGATAAGATAGCGTCGAATAGGAATTTTAAAACAGAAAAGTTAAAAATACTCAATTTTGGGTATTTTTATGAAAAATTTGCGAAAATAAAATATTTAAAAATAATATTAATTATGTATGCAATACATAATTTGATTATATTACAATTTTAATAAAATAGGGCAAAAAATTGGGTTTCTTCACAAATTTGTTGCTGGCACATAGCATGAAATCTAAGGATTGGCTCGCTATAAGTGATATAGATTATAAAAGTAGAGAATTTTTAGAATAAAATGAGGCAATCGTGCAGAAAAACCTACGACCCGTTTCCGAGAAAATTGGATTCCTCCAAAATGGCTCACAAAATCGTTGCTGGCTCTAGCATGGAATCTAAAGATTGGCACGCTATAAGCAATATAGATTATGAAATTAGACAATTTTTAGAATAAAATGAGATAATCGTGCATAAGATCCTACAAGCCGTTTGTATTTCTTCCAAATGGCCTACAAAATCGTTGCTGGCCCATGGCATGGAATTTAAAGGTTATGAACGATATAGATTATAAAAGTAAACAAATTTAAGAATAAAATGAGACAACCGTGCAAAAAATCCTACTAGCCGTTTGGAGTACCTCCAAAATGACCCAAAAAATCGTTGCTGGCCCATGGCATGGAATCGAAGGATGAGCTCGCTTTATACGATATAGATTATGAAGACAATTTTTATAATAAAATGAGACAATTGTGCAAAAAATCCTGCGAGCCTTGTCCAAGAAAATTGGGTTCATCCGAAATGGTATACAAAATCGTTGTTGATTTTTTCCATAGAATCTAAGGATTGGCTTGCTATAAACGATATAGATTATGAAAGTAGACAATTTTTAGAATGAAATGAGACAATCGTTAAAAAAAATATTACGAGCCGTTTCCAAAAAAATTGGGTTCCTCCAAAATTGTCCATAAAATTGTTGCTGGCCCATAGCATGGAATCTAAGGATTGGCTCGCTATCAGCGATATAGACAATAAAAGTAGACAATTTTTTAAATAAAATGGGACAATCGTGCAAAAAATTCAAAGAGCCGTTTCCAATAAAATTGGGTTCCTCTAAAATGACCCACAAAATCGTTGCTGGCCCAAAGCATGGAATACAGAAAAATAATTCCAGTAAACTTTTTTGGCATTTTCATTTTTGGCTATCTACATGTCATATAATTTAAAAAATAGGCTATTTGCATGTTTTTATTTTGTTTTCAAAGAAGTGTAATGTAAAACTCTCAAGCAAAAAAAAAAGTTCAAATGCATCCAAAAAACATTTTCACCACTTCAACAATAAAATTTATTTCGAACTTTCTTTGGAAGTTTTTAATGATTACTTCCAAAGAAGTCAAAATAAATTAATAAATGTTTTTATTAATATTTCACAAATTTTAAAGCTTTTTATTATCTCTTAATAAGGCTAAAATATAATTTTTATTAAAAATTTTTATAAACATGGTTTTAAAGGAAGAACATCTTGCCAATGACAAACATGTGTTATAAAAGAATTTCTACAGCTCTTTTTCACCACTAAGTATTTCCTTCTAATGAGAACATAATGTTTAATTCATGACTTTTTCACCTCTTTTTCAGTTCCCTTTTTTGCTGGGTCTACAAACTAAGTTTTTAAATGTTTTAGTCACAGGTGTTTTTGATAAATAACTTAATACAATTTTAATTAGTTCGAAATTTGTTTCCAAAAATTTTTTTGCAATTTTTTTCGCTTTCAAAAAATTTTTTGGCAATGTTAATTTATAATTTAAATTATGAACACATTTTCGTTCTTTGGAGTACCCACACTTGTTATTTTACAGTTGTAACGTCCATATAATCATCAGACTTCGCTTTTTTCATCTTCTGATTTGTAACACATCATAAGTTTAATATATTGTCTAATTTTTACAAAAAATTTTGTCTCTTAAACCTTTTATTTTCGGTAAACAAAAAAGGTTTATATTAAAAATATAAAAGGGCTATCTACACTTCGCGAATAATGCGCTTAAAAGAATTGCTTTTATGTGCTAGCCAAAGCATTTGGGGGGGGGGGGGGGGTTTGAATTTTCATTACTAAAACTTTACGTTGGTTTAGCCAATATAAAACTTTTAAAGAATAGATATTTATTCGAATTGTTGAGCTATGAAATTTATATAACTCTGTCGCAAAGAAATCGATATAATCTGGTAACCTTGTAAAGTTTCGGCTGTGAAAATTTTTGTGTTGCGATTTTATAAACTTTTTCAATTAAAAACACCATCTATAATTGCCTTTTCTGGTTATTTTATTTAAGATAAGTATTCCACATATATCTTAATTAGAGAATATTGAAGTTCATTGAATTGAATTTGCAATTAAAATTAAGTCTTAATTAAATTTGTTTTATTTATTTATTGTTTTGAACAACAACAATAATAAAATATATACCTTAAGACTTATTTTTGCATGAACTTGTTTTTGTATGTTCATTGACATACATTTGGTATAGTTCTACTTGTCAAATAAAACAACTGTCAGATAAAACATCTCCATTTTATATTTTCCCTAATATTACCACTCCGTTTTTCATTATTAAGATCAATATTATAATTAGTGTCCTTGCTAATTATCTGCTGTGTTGCCATTTAATTACATATTACTGGTTTTAATCCTAGATAATATTTGTATTGGTGTGTGTCCTTAATAAAGTTTGAGATGGATTGTATGAATAAAAACTGCAGTATTTCCGGAGAAGAACGTATGGTTTCCTGTTGGTTGTGTTTGGGAAACTACCACTTAAAATGTAGTGGCCTCAAAGCTCGTGATGCTGATGCATTATCTGACAATGCCAAAAACTTACAGTGTACTTATCCAAATTGCAGAGTAATTGGTATTGAATTTTAAAATTTTTTCAAAAGCTGTAAAGCAGAGTTCGATGGAATTAAAAAAACTTTTCTTCTCTACAAGGAAAACTAACCAAATATGATGAACTTTTTTCTAAATTCACAAATTTAAATAGTTTTGCTGCTTCCCCGAGACCAAAACGTAAAAAAACTGCTGAGTCATCATCAACACCTCCTTGTATTCCTAAAAATACAGGGGTTATTACTACTAATAATGATTCTATCCCGTTACCAACTGCAAATACAAGTAGTTGTCCTGCTGCTGTTGTAACTCCTAATTCAAATAATTTTATTCCGCGTCATCATACTTCAAATGCTTCCAATTATAATATAATTAAGTCAGAGTCAACTTTAGTTACTCCTACGGCATCTAATTCGTCGAACTTGTCCATGATTCCAAATCTTGCTGCCAGTAAGCCTCCAGAACTTATTTTATTAACTCCCCCATCGTCAAACATCCCAACTAATTTAAATGTGGTCAACAATCCTCTTGTAAATACGTTTACAACAGTAACTCCAAAGCCTTTAAAAATTATTGCTCCAAGAAAACCATATTTGCTAGCCGTTTTTCAGTAGATATAACAATAAATGATGTTGAATTCTATATTAAAACGAACCTTGGCATCGAAGATTATAATAACAGAGTTCAAAAATATATACAACTTGATCGTTTCGTTGCTATTTAAAAACTGATTTATTTTTCTTCAAGTATTAAAAATGAAAATTTAAAAACTAATTTACAAATTTCAATTTCTTAAGAATTAATTTTAATTATTGCTTAGTTTAATTTATTTATTGTGTATATTGTTACAATTCCTTATAAATAAAAATGTGTATTTAACAATTATGTTTTGTTTGGGTATTTGTGTTTTATTATTGCTTACTTGCATTTACTTATTTAATTTATTGTTACAATTCTTTAGAAATAAAAATGTGTATTTATCAATTATGTTTTATTGGTGTTTTATTATTGTTTAGTTGAATTTATTTATTTAATTTTGTTGTTACAATTCTTTAGATATAAAATGTGTATTAAGCAATTGTTTTATTTGGCGGTTTCCATAACTCCTCCCTCCCTAAAATGAAGTGACGGCCAAAGGGGCTTTGCAAAATTTGTAGCCGGAACTTCATTAATTTTCTGGTCGAATAAATAAGTTATTGTCATTGGTTTTCTTTTTATTATTGCAATTATTAATATTATGATAAGAATTGCTACTGACCCGAAAGCTGAATATGTAATTTTTTCGTGTATTTTTGTATCTGTTTGTAGGTTTTCAACTATTTTTTTATCTTGGAATCTATATTCATTTAATTTTGGAAGTGTTATTTCATTTTTGTTTGAGAAGGCTGTAATTTTATTGTTAAATTTGGGTGGTATTTCAATGAAGATTCCATTGTCCCAATATATGTTGTTTTCGTTGTTGTACCATATGTTATTGATGGCAACTTTACAGTTGATAAATTGAATTAGAGTGGTGTTATTAATTGTGTATTGTTTGGTAATATTGTTACATATCGTAATAATTTGTTGTATTGGAGGGTTAATGAGGATAATGTAGTTGGGTTCTGGGTGAATAATGTTAGTTTTTTGTCCTATATCTCGTAAATGACAGGAAGCGGTCTCATTCTTATTTATTATATTTCTAATGCAATCTTTGTTCATATCAAATTCCGTTTCATGAGTACTTTTACAATAAAATTCATTTTCTATATGTTTACATTTATCTTTATAAAATATCGAATTATTCTCATTAATCAATACATATTCTTCGCTTATAATTTCTAATGTTTTATTGATTGGTGTTGGTATGATATGGTACAATGTATATTTATGGCTTGATAGTGTTGGGATTTTTATGTTAAAAATTATATTAGTGTTATTATAGTATGCAGTTAATTCGAGAAGTTCAAATATGTGTTCAGGTGAGAGTATATTTATAGTGTTATTTAGTGTTTTGTGAATTTGAATTAGTTCTATAGGATCTAATATTAATTTTGGAATGATATTCAATTTGAATAATACTATTGCTTCTGCGATATTGTTTAAGTGTTGTGTGAGTATGTCGATATTATAGTTTATTTGATTAAGATGTTGAATTTGTGTTATTGTGTTTATTGTAGGGTTAAGTGAATTTCGGGTTTGGTCTTGTATGTTTTTTATGGATGCTGTAATAATATCTTGTTCATTGTTTATATGATTTTTATCATGTCAGTATTGAGAATTAGTTGTTGGTTTAGTGTATTGTTTATTTGTCCATTTTCCATTAATAGGCGTTCAATGTCTCTATTTAGTTTTTCCGCATCTTCGTAATCCATATTTCCGGTTATGAATTTAATTGTTGATCCTAATGCGTTTATTAGTCCTCTCTTTTGTCTATTTCTGGGTGTTAATAGGTTTAGTTTTGTAATGAGTTCTTTTAATTTCAGTTTTGTTGTTTTCAGAGCGATTTTGGCAAATTGTGTGATTTCAAAATGGGATATAGTTTTCTCTATTTCTTGTATACTGTCTGCGTAAGAATCAAGATTGATTATATGTATCAGATGTTTATAGTCGGTAATTGTTCTAGCGGTTCCTAATTTTAATGGAATGATTCCTTGTGTTGGAGAAATGTCAACAATTTCAACATCGGCTTGTGTCAGTATAAATCTAGAAAAAAGTGAGTTTTAAGTCTTATGTTTTCTTTTTATTTTGGATTTATGGAGTTTTTGGTTGTCTAGTGTTAAAAGAGTCACTCTGTTATTTTGTTTTACAATTCTCTTTGAAAATCTAGGGGTTATTTTGTTTCTTCTACATTCTTTTCTGTATATGTTGTCATTTTCTAAAAGGCTTTCAGGTTTCTCTCTATTTTGGTTTAATAGTTCAATGCGTTTGTCTGTGTCATGTGCCAATTTTTTTTTAATTGATTCATTTAATTTGCTTTGAAATTCTTTTAGTTGTTGTAAGTACTCATGTTTCGTATTATAATTTAAATCTTTTTCAAATGAAGGTGTTCTTCCGTAGAACAATTCAAATGGTGTTAATTTTGTCGCGGTGTGTATTGAGTTATTGTATGTCATGATTACTTCGAAAAGTATTTCATCTTGATCTAATGGTAGTTCTGATTCTTTATATTTTTGCATAATGATTCTATAAGTTTCTGTCATAGTCGAATGTAGTCTTTCAACTGGGGAATTACTAGTGCTCTGTTGAAATGAGGTGTAATGTATATCAATTTTGTTAATTTTGCAAAAGTCCTTTATAATAGATGCGTTAAACTCTGAGCCTTGGTCACACACAATTTTTTTTGGGAAGCCGTGTAGGCTTATATAATGTTTAAGATTTTTTAGGATTGATATGCTATTTCTAGATTCTAAAAGGTATGCTGATCCGAATTTCGAAAATTTGTCTATAAGGGTGAGAATGTTTCGTTTATTTATGCTATATATGTCAATGTGTACAATGTCTAGTGGTTTTTTCGGTATTTCTGGGGTTTCAAATGTAGGTTTTGGGGGTCTTCTGTCATATTTAAGAGTTTGGCATATATTACAATGATTAATACATTTGGTTATCTTTTCTTTCATATAAGGAAAGAAATATTCGCGTTTTAATTGTTCAAATGTTTCTTGTATACCTCTATGATTGATGTGGTAATCATTCACAAGTTTGTCTTGTTCATCGGTGTTTCGGATATCTTGTAATAAGATTTTACAGCGAATGAGTTTAAAAAGTTTACTATTTGCAAAATATTTAGAGTATGTGCTTTGTACAATTTAAATGTGTCATCGTCTGTCATTATTGCAGAGAGTTTATTGGGGGCGAGGTATTGTTTAAATATATCAGTCATTATAGTTTCGTTGTATTCTGGTCTTCTTATTATCTTTCTCGTTTTATTTTTAAATACAGTCTGGAGAGTTATAGGGGGACCTTCGTTTTTCACTTGTAAAATAATTTGAATGTTGAATCCGTTTATAGCTTTTTCTGAAATTGGAATACCATCATCATTGTTGTTATTATTTAGCGACATTTCTCTATTTTCAGGAATTGGTGTTAAGTGTCTAAAAACGTTCGTGTATGGTTTAGTACGGTGTGTTCTTCTCATGTATAAAGGAAATATTGTTTTTTTTTTTTATATTTATACTTATGTTTATACTTATATTTTAATTAAAATATTACTTATTTACCCTATTATTATTATTAGGACCTTCATTGTTCTGATGATTGATTGTAGTAGGTGATTTGGTCTTCCTTCGGGTTGTTCTTATTTATGGACTCTCTTTAATTATGTACTCTAATTATGAGATTTAGTCTTCCTTCGGGTTGCTTTATCAATGGTCTCTCTCTCTTATTATGTACTCTAATTACGAGATTGACTTTTATAGATGATTTCGTTTTCCTTCGGGTTGTTTTTATTTACGGAGCTAAAGTTGATATGCTTTCAACTTTTTTTTTCGACTGCGCCAGTTATGTTATTTTACTAACAGAGTTCAAAAATATATACAACTTGATCGTTTCGTTGCTATTTAAAAGCTGATTTATTTTTCTTCAAGTATTAAAAATGAAAATTTAAAAACTAATTTACAAATTTCAATTTCTTAAGAATTAATTTTAATTATTGCTTAGTTTAATTTATTTATTGTTACAATTCCTTATAAATAAAAATGTGTATTTAACAATTATATTTTGTTTGGGTATTTGTGTTTTATTATTGCTTACTTGCATTTACTTATTTAATTTATTGTTACAATTCTTTAGAAATAAAAATGTGTATTTATCAATTATGTTTTATTGGTGTTTTATTATTGTTTAGTTGAATTTATTTATTTAATTTTGTTGTTACAATTCTTTAGATATAAAATGTATATTAAGCAATTGTTTTATTTGGCGGTTTCCATAACTCGCGCAATAGAGCTTCATTTAAAATAATTGTCCCAGAAAGTATTTTTTTGATCGTCTTGTTAATCCACAATTTTGGCCAAAAAATACAATTGTTCGACAATTTATTTATCGTGATGAAAATAACGTAATTCTTCCAAGGGCTTCTGATCCAAATCCAAAAAACTAATTGAATTAAATAATCCGTTAAATATTAATATTTGTCCAAAAAATGATTACAACTTCTCAGCTATCTCCATCGCATACCAAAATGTTAGAGGTATGAACACAAAGTTAAAATCCCTTTATTTAGAGAGTTTTGATATTGAGCATAATATCATTGTACTCACTGAAACGCGGCTCCGAAATAAATCTGATAAAGAAATTCATAATTCTGAAATAATGTGCAGTAAATTTCAATGGGGGAGTTTTGATTTCTGTTTCAACTCTTTTTCCTTCATAAGAAATGATTTTTAACAATGATCAAAATATTTAATTTATCGCCGTATGTGTTAAAGCCAAATTTGGAACAATTTTGATAACTTGCTCTTATATTTCTCCTGCGTCAAACATTCAAATTTATGAACAACATGCAAATGCGATAAAATTTGTAGCTAATCAACCCAAACCTGGAGAGTCCATAATTGTTTGTGGTAACTTTAATATTCCAAATATCAAATTGGTGCGAAACTCCTGATTCATGCTTTTTAAGCCCATCAATAAGATCGGAAACATCTATTGAATTACTGGATGCTATTGCTGATTTAGGACTATTCCAAATAAACAACATAGTAAACAAGGTTGGCAAATTACTTGATCTTGTATTTGTTGATCAACCTGAAAAATTTAATATTCTTCGCATTAATCCATTATTAACACCTGAAGATGCTTATCACCCCATTCTTGTAATAAGCGTATACGTCGAAACAAAGATATAATTACAATCCAATATAAATGATATATATATATATAAATCACCTACTTTGTTCTGAAAACTGGTTTGAATATATTCCTTACAATAAAGTATGCCCTCGTAATATTGACATCATTTTCAATAAATTCTATGATAGCTTATTTAAATGTTTTAAGAAATCAATACCAATGTCGGGGGAAAAATTGCACATGGACAGCCTTGGAAGACAAAGCAGCTCAATGGCTTGAAAAATTTGAAAAACAAACATTATAGAAAATATAAAAAATCCGGTTTATCTATTGATTATATGAGGTACTCCATATCAAGATCGGTTTACAATTCGGAAAATATCAAATGATGCAATAATTATCTTTTTAGGGTGAAAAGAAACTTTAAAAATAATCCAAAATATTTTTACCAGTTCGTAAATTTTAAGCATCGAGTCTCTGGATATCCGTCCATGATGAAATTTGGAGATAAAGAATCCTCAAATGATGCAGATATATGCGATATGTTTGCTGCTTTCTTCTCATCCGCCTATTCTGATAAAGATTTACATGAACTTTCCAATTATCCATTTCCAATTCCAGCTGCAACCCTAATAAATTGTCCAACATTAGATAAATCGATGGTACTGAGAGCTGTACAGAATCTAAAATATTCTGATAAATGTGGACCTGACGATGTTCCAAGCTGTGTTCTTATAAAATGTTTACATTCTCTTATATCTCCAATTACCTACTTATTCAACATATCAATATTTAGTGGTTACTTTCCTGTAGTTTGGAGGAAATCTTATATTATACCTTTGTTTAAATTCGGAAGTAGATCCAACATTTCCAATTATAGAGGTATTGCTAAGTTAAGTGTTATTCCAAAACTTTTCGAAAAGATAGTTACTGAAATCCTTTCGCATCAAGTTGTATGTTATCTTTCACCATTTCAGCATGGATTTAAAAAAGGATGTTCCATTACTACTAACCTTTTGGAGTTCACAACCTCAGTTATAACCGCATTTGATCCGGTTTACAGACAGACGCAATATACATAGATTTCAGTAAAGCTGTCGATAAAGTAAATCACGATCTCCTATTGTTCAAATTGGATAAACTCGGATTTTCTCCTGTTTTCCTTAAATGGATTTCCACATATATTAAAAAGAGATGACAATGTGTATTATTCAGAGAATGTACATCAAAAACCATTCCTGTTTTATCTGGTGTTCCACAAAGTGTCATCTCGGCCCCTTATTATTCCTAATATTTATAAATGATTTACCAGCTTGCATTAAGAATTCTAGAATATTAATGTATGCTGATGATGTAAAGCTGTTCCATAGCTTTAACTGTTCCTATCAATATTCCTTACTCCTATCAGATCTTGACAGTCTTTATGATTGGTGTATGTTGTATCTAATGGATCTGAATTTAAGAAAGTGTAAACACATGATGTTCTACAGAAGAAGTCCAGTACTCTGTAGATACACAATAAATGAATATCAACTTGATCTAGTCGAAGAATTTCTTGATCTGGGTGTGTTGCTTGATTGTAAACTATCCTTCAATTCCCACGTTTCGCAAATCATTAATAAGGCAAAAGGAGTTCTAGGTTACCTCAAGCGCTGGGGAAGAGAGTTTAATGATCCTTACGTTTCCAAGCAATTATTCATATCTCTTGTAAGACCAATCCTGAAATATGCTTCCGTGGTCCGGGATCCTCAATACGAAGTTCATAAAAAGAAAATTGAATCGGTGCAGAAACAATTTCTCTTATTTTGTCTTCGTAATCTTCCATGGAATCCTAATATTAATTTACCATCATATTAAAGTCGATTACAGCTTATTGATCTCCCTACTCTTGAAAGTAGGAGAAAATATATGAATATTTCATTTATAATTAATTTAATAAACGGTTCAATTAATTCTGAGTTCCTGCTTTGTAAGATCGAATTCGTAATCCGAAATCGTCCAACTAGAAACTATACTCCTTTAAAAATAAAATATTTTCGAACCAATTATGCCAACTTTGATTCCATGAGACGTATATGCAATCAATTCAACAGTTTCATTCCATATATTGATTTCTCATTAAATCCAATCCGCATTAAGAGGAGTATTTTTAACTTAGTTAAATAATAAGTTTTTTTATTGAATGATTATTAAAATATTTTATTGTAAATAGCTTTAAGAATAATATATATGCTAGCCTGTAAGAAATTGTAATTTCATTGGCTATTAAATAAATAAATAAATTTTACATCAATTTTCTATTTTTTTGAAATACAAATAAAAAATATAATTATGCTTTTTAAAAGAAATATTTCCGGGAATATTGAATAGATTTTAATGGTTTAAATTACGTTATTATTATTTTACTGTTATCCACTTAAGAATTTCAAATTAAATTAATTTTTAAAAAATTCATGATATATTTAATATCTAAAATTACTTATTTAGAATTTTAAGCTAGTTATATAAAGGGAATCTGTACTAAAAATGGATTTAAAATTATGAAATAATACAACTTTTTTGAAATTTTTTAAAAAATTCTAATTTGCAGTCCTCAATTTGGAAAATTCACAGAAATTTTTTTTTAAATAAAGTTACTTCCATTGATTTCAGTTAAAAGCATTTAAACATTATTTCCGAAATACATATTTCATATTTTTTTTTCAAATTAAAATGAAAATGAACTAATCGAAATTTTTGAAAATAGAATAAAACTGAAAATGGATGATCAATAGGTGAATAATTCGGAAAATTACTTTTCAAGTTCTAAACCCATGTTTGAAATTTTCATGGGAATATTTTTAGTTTTAATGCTTTTAGCCACATAATAGGGACATTTTTAAATGATGTAAATATGTGCTGTAGACTTTTTGAACTAAACCCACACAAGCCCAAGTTATTTTATGAGTAGGTCAAATGAACACTTTCTAAAAACTGTAATTTCTAATCGACTAGTCCGATTTACATAAAAATTTATACAAAAAATTTCGCAATTCAAAATAGTTTATTTTTGCACTCGGAATAGTTAAGGACGTGAGGTTTTTTACATAATTTGGAGGAAATCGAGTTGAATCCTGGTTTTATTAAAATTCGAAATTTTAATTTTCAGATACGAATAACTCGATAACTATAAAAGTTAAATAACACAAGCCTTAATGGGAGAAAATACTCTAATCTTTGAAATCGGATGAGAAAAGAAGTATTAGCAAGCATGTGTGAATTTTTATTTAAATCGGACTAGCCAACCACAATTTACAAATTAACTGCAAAATATGTGCTTCACATAAAAACTACGTTTACCAACGATATATTATGTCCAGTTACCAGAGTTTCTAAGTTAAGTATAGTTATCATGAGATCCTGCCGAAAAATTTTAGCGTTAGTTTATTTTTATTGCAGTTATCCTTAAGGATTTTGAACGCTTATCTTTTTATTTTACCGATATGTTTCAAGTTAAAGGACTTACTAACTTATATTCCAACAATTTCACATTACCAGAAAAAAACTGCCTGTTCCTCTATGTCGAAAGACAAAATTCGTTTCGACAAAATTTATGGAAAACATTAAATAAATAACATTTTATTATTGTTTTCCATAAAAATTTTCGAAAAGAATTTATCGTTGGTCATAGAGAAACAGGAAGTAAAATTATTAAAATAAAAAGTATATTAAACATTTTTTATTTTATAAAAAATATTTTTTCATGAAGCTGAAGTTTTTAAGTAATAATAAAATTTGTTGGTGCAATTTAAACATATTTGTTTAAGTGATAAAACTATCGCATGTGTGTGAGGTTTAGTAGTCGTATTATTATTAAATCGTAGAAGACCAGATTGTAAAATGTTGAAAAATGACTGAAAGAATATAACCCTCGATATTTAATTTGTGAAATCTCAGTATGGTTTGCCTTTATATTATTCGTTAATACTAAAAATTAAACATCTCTTTATGGCAAGGAAGGCACCAATAACTCTCCGTAGCAGTGTTGGTTTTGATTATTTTTAACCAAAATTGGTTATTTTATTTTCCAATGTGGAAATGATGACTATTTTCCATTTTGGTTACTTTTTTTTTGTTAAATCAAAGTTTTATTTTTATTAGTTCTAAAAATGCTATCTACTCTGTTATCTTACCAATAGCATACTAAAAATTCATCATACATTTAAAAACCAAAGGTTCCTATAACTGACAATGAAGAAAACAATTTAAATCAATAGAAAATATAACAATTTTATAATATTTAACCAAAAAGTGAAAAGGATTGGGATGTATATATACTTGTAATTACAAAATAAATTACTATTAAAAAAGAAATGTATATTTGGTGAAGACCGACTATATGATGTCCTACACTATTGTGTACGTTCCTTAAAGTAATACATACTTGAGGATGCTATGGTTAATCTTATTTGAGTCAAATTTTATTAACATACGAATATTTATGTGGGATTTAAGTACTTTTAACAGATTTTCAGGAGAGGACCCCATATAGAAACTACAATTACTTTTAAAGCGATCCTTGAAACTAAATGCCATATTATATGTAGGCACATACAAATTTTTGTATAGAATGTTTTAGAATTAAAAATGTTTTATTTGTGCAGAATTCAGTATTTACGCTTATATGTATTTAAGAGCTTCAAAATATTTCTTCAAGAGAATATTTATTTGAATTAATGAACCCATTTCGACCAGTTAAAGAGATTCTGAGTCGATTGGTATATTTTAGGGCACCTCCCAACATCGTGCCATCGGGAATAAAAAATTTACATTGTTTAGTTATTAAAACTGTGCAAGACAACATAATTAAATTTTTCATTTGTGCAATCGTGCAAATTTACGCGACAATATTGTGCAATATTAAGTAAATAATTTTAAAATTTTGTTGAAGGCAATGATTTTATTATAATTAACGTAACTATAATTTTTTACATCGATTTTATTAATAATTTTTAAATATAAACAAAAACAGCTGATTTATAAATGCACAATTAAACAGCGCAAGTTTGCGAGACTAAATAATCGTGCGAACTTATAAGTCTTGTGCAAATGATTTTCCATAAAATTTTTGACAGTTAACTTGCGAATGTACAAACTTGCACACATTACACAGTTTGCGAGGGTTTTACGTATTTTCATGAGGACACTTAATAAAAATTTAAAAAGGACATTATTTTACATATAACTGCAATAAAAGTGTTTTATCAATTCCAATGTATTTTCAATTGGAACACAATTTTGTACACAATTTTTAAATTAAATTATTAAAATTTAATAAATGTGAGTGCTTTGGTACATGAATAATTGATATTGAATTTTTCGAATTGAATCTCTTACTTTAAATCTTTAGATTTTGGAATTCATATTACCAAAAAAGATTGGCTAATTTTTTATAAAAAATAACTCTTATTTGCATTCTTTTTCTGTGAACACATAATTGTAAAAGTCAACCTTATTTTCTAATACCACTCGACCTAGCTGTTATGCAATTCTAAGTTTATTTCAATATGGTTTACTTTCGACATCATATCGTAAGGACGTGAGAATAATTAAATTTTCATTATTAAACTTTATATCCCGACCCCCCACAAAATTGGATCAAGGACTTCCACATTTTGATAAACAATGTTACAAACATTTAAATTTTAAATATTTTTTCTCCTTAAGACTAACTAAAGATTATGAATAATATGCAAAGTATTTAAAACCTAAATACATATATTAAGATTATATTAATTTTTATATAATAACTTTGAACTTTTAAAATTTGGTTATTTTTTCCTAATTTCCGCATTTTTACATACACAACATTTAGGTTAACGAACCTAAACAATTGAGGGCGAATAAAAAACAAAAAAATTATTTAGTTTTGTACTAGCTTTCAACAAGGTGGGTCCATGTTGCATGGTTAAGCAAAAACAAAAGCAAATCAATGTCCATCCTTGTGCCTTTCGCTGCTTTATGGTTTTGATTTTCTTAATTTGAATCAAATATCTTGTGCTGCATTAGAGTGCATCTCTTGGGGCCACCATTGGGGCTTCTCTGTAAATCAGGCACCTCTATTTGCCAGCAGTTCTTTTGCTTTCAAAACATTTTCTACACGTTAAAAACCTAGAGCGCGATTAGCCAAGCAGCCAAAAATTGTACCACGATTTGCAAAAAGATGGAGCAGAAAGAGGCGTTGTTAACTTAATAGGCATATGACGTTTACGAATTATGGACACTTGCTGTCATTTCTTGGCCTATACAACTTATATACAATGGTCGAAGATCGATTCTCTTTGTCAAAAGACGATAATTTTGTAATCGATTCTTACTAGCCAACTTTACACTGAAATCGACTCTTAGGCTCCGAATAATCGAAAAAACAACCCTTCACAGTGAAATACTTTTTTGTAAAAACAAATTGCAAGAATTTCAATGGAAAATTTTAAACTTTTTAGAAAATAAATGTTGAGAAAATTTCTTATAAGATAAAAAAATCTGTAAAAATATAATTCAAGAAATAATTGTTAAATGTTAGTTATATAAAATTTAGTCTATATCCTCCGAAATAAATGCCCCTTGCATGTATTAATAAAATTGACGGAGCATGAGAATGTGTGCATCACACAGACATTGCAGTATGAAAAATCAAAATCGTTTTGATTTCAAAATAAACCCATTCTGCAGACATTTGTGTCGAATGAATTTATTTATTGTTTTTTATTTATTTATTATCTTTTTTTTTTTTGACAAAGGGGTTACATTTTTAATTTCCGGATGTTAATTTCCGGAAGTTAAAATGCGTTAAAAACGTATAAACTGAACTCCGGGACAATATAATGTTTTCCTCACATATGTTCAATTTGGGCATAAATCAAGATTACCAGCACACTTGATTTTTAAATCATTTTGACAATGATTCAGTAGCATTTTTATTCGTGATTAAAGTAATGTAAAAAAGTTTACAATTTTCTCCTTCCTCCTTTAATTAAAATGAACAATATGGATATTATTATAAAGGTCTTGAGAAGGCCTTTGGATTGATATGTAAAATGTGCCAAATCATTAACCCATGGTGAGACAATGTGATATTTTATTACTTTTTATTTTGCCTTTTTTTCCAGAATACCGTTATCTCAAAAATATATCGATCGAATCATTTAGAGAACATTTCAAGCTTTCATATGATCCCCATACCATACCTCCAGTCCATTAAAGAACGAAAATATAACACTTTAAAAATTAATATTTAGACAAATTAGTCGATTTTGCTAGTAATATATTTGTTAATATCATAATTTAAAAATATATAATAAGACTTATTTCTTTATCATTTTTACAAGTTTGTAAAAAATTAAATTAAAATTGAAAATTATTTCAAAAAAATCCAAAAGAAGTTTATTCTGCGAAGACAAAGTTCGACATATATAGAAGAAAAAGTTCTTTAGCGCGGTCGCAAAATCCTTTATTAACATTAAAAAAATATATTTTAATGCAACTGTGCTAGTAATCTTGATTTGTTCCGAACATTTTTTAAACTCTTGTTTTAATTTTTTACATCTATAATTCAAATAAAAATTTAAATTAAATAATATTTAGTAAGTATTTTTTATTTATTTATTTATTTATTTTATTTTTGAGATTTGAAGATTTCCGGTTATAGCCGTATTATATATATATGACTATAGGCTTTTTCAAGACTTTCCAATGATGGATACATATATAGTCATAAATTATGATATTAACAAATATATTACGAGTAAAAATTGATTAATCTTCTAAATATTAATTTTTCAAGTGCTATATGTTTGCTATCTGATGGGCTAGTCATGTAATATGGGGACCATATGAAAGCTTGAAATGTTCTCTAAATGATTTGATGTATAGGAGAGTACCGTTATATCGATGTATTTTTGAGATAACGTTATTTTTGTAGAAAAAGTCAAAATAAAAAGTAATAAAATATCATATTGTCTCACCATGGGTTAATGATTTGGCACATTTTATATATCAATAGAAAGACCTTCTCAAGACCTTTACAATAATACCCAGGAAGGAGAAAATTGTATTCTTACATGATAACTAAAAATACCTACATATAACTCGAAAACTAACGGAGAGCCGAGAAAAATTTTTATGCAACTTTTTTTAACCAAAAATATTGCTTTTGCCGAAAGAAATTTTTAAAAAATCAACAGTTCCGGTAATCTTGATTTGTTCCCAGTTAGGTTAGGTTAAAAAGGGTGCCATCTTCACGCCTCCACACGAGATCTTCCGGTCCATTGTGATCCCTTTATAAAAAAACTAAAGAAAACTAAGAGAAGATGAAAGAGAAGAAAAAGTAAAACCTAAGCAGAAGAAGACACGTCCTACAATAGTCTGACGTGCCAGTGTCCCACTTACAGGTCATATTCCCTATTACGAGGTGACCAGTAATCATGCCAACAATGACCCTTATATTCCCACGACTCATGCCCGGAAGAATCTTCGAATGTGCTGGCCATAACGCTCTAGATACCCTGCAGTCTATTCTGCTCCTCCAAGCATTATTCGTCCTTCCTAAAGTCCATTCCCGTATGGCCATGAAATATGACCCAATCGGAATCCTAACCGTTACCTCCACAAAAGACCTGTCCAGTTCCGAGTCTTATTCTGTAGGTATCCATTAGCCTTCTAAATTCCTTCCTACACTCAAATATTAATCTTCACCTGACACAACAACTTGTCATTGCCAGTAGTACCGATCGACTATCCACATAGAATGTCACCTCAGTGTCCATCTCAACACTCTCCTCCAGGCCTTGTAAATGCCTAGAATTTCTGCTTGGAAAGCGCTGCAACTATCAGACAATTGAAAATACCGTTTGATATCCCTTCCCCAGAAGTAGACACCCGCCCCTGTGCCTACTTCCATCTTTGAGCCATCTGTGAAGATAGCATAACCTTCATGGAGCTTCTCCGCTCCAGTCCAGAGGTCCCTACTAGGGATTTCGATAACGGGAGTAGCCCCGAAGTCAACTATAGTACCAACATAATCCATTTGGGCAGCCCACCACAAGTGAGTATAGGTCTCACAACGGATGTGTATATCCGATGTTCCATTACTGGTTTTAGATCCCAGTTCTTCCCTATAGAGCTCCTGCATGCGTGGTAGGTATTAAGCCCCTTCCGGGCCCTTTCCTAAGTATTTCTCTTCCAAGACAACTTGCTGTCCTATTAACGCCCAGGTACTTGGCCTCCCTCGACAAACTGAGTTCCGTCCCATTCAATACAGGTAGACTAAATGTCTCAAACTTATATCTCCTGGTAAACAAAACTAGTTCAGTCTTTTCAGGGTTGACTCCCAATCCATTACTGATTGCCCATTGGGAAAGTTCTCGCAGCCCAGATTGCATGACCTCGCTGATCGTGAGTAGAAATTTACATCGTCAGCGTGGGCTACGATCTTCCTTCCCATGGCATCGAACTGTCTCAATATAACCAAAGTCACCAAAGCCATTACTAAATGCCACAATAATGGAAAAAGAACCCCCCTTGCGGTGTGCCCCTTGCCACAAGCTTCTTTATGCAAGTGCTCGAGTTGATAACCCTGCTGTTTAGCATCAGGCTGATCCACTCGATTAGGAATACACCAATACCTAACGAAGCGAGTGATTCCTTAATCGCCTCTATTCTAATGTTGTTAAAGGCCCCTTATATATCGAGGAACGCAGTCAAGCTGTATTCCTTATGCAGCAGACCTTGTTCAATAAAACTCACCACATCATGCAGAGCACTCTCAACAGACCTATCCTTACGATAGGCGTGTTGAGCGTCGCTGATGCCCTGAATTCCCATACCTTTCCTCAGATACAATTTGATCAGTCTTTCTATTGTCTTCAGTAGAAAAGACGATAGGCTGATCGGTCTATAATCCTTGGACTTCGAGTGAGCCGTCCTACCCGATTTGGGTATGAAAATTACCCTTACCTCTCTCCACCCCCTTGGAATATATCTCACTTTAAGACATTCCCTAAATATCTTCACGAGTAGTGAGATGACTCTATTATTGACATTCTATAACTTGGCCGGAAAAATGCCATCTGGGCCCGGTGACTTATATGGCCCAAATGAGTTTAACGACCATCTTACCTTGTCTGCAGTGATCATCTCCTCTATCGCATCGATATCACCCTCTTCTGGTCCGCACTGTAGGTTATCACTGACACTACCTGTCCTCCCATCAGATTCTACATTCTTACAGCCAGCAAAGTGAGTCTCCAACATTTAGCTGAGATAGTCCGAGCTAGACTCCGTCCACGAGTTGTCCGCACGCCATATATATGCAGGTGCCACAGGGTCCTTGGGTAATACCCGTTTAAATCTAGATAGCTCGTTAACCGACTCCACGGATTCACAGAAATTCATCCATGATGTCCATTTCCCCCACCTTATGTCCTTCTTATACTTAATGAAGCTTTCCCTATAGCTGTCCCAATCCATCTGGCTCCTCGTTTAGCTTGGCTCTATTAAACAGCCTTCTTACTGTAGACCGTTGGTTCCTAAGTTCCCTGGTGCAACATTTCGGCTGCCTCCGTTTGCCAGGATAAATCATCGGGCAACTGAGCTCGAAGCTACTCATAATTACATCCGTGAAATTATTCACGACTTCCTCGATTCATTCAGCTGAATTATTCCAGCCCTCAGTATCCCTCAAATCCCTATCAACTAACTCATCGAAGGACTTCCAATCCGTCTTTCTGGGGTTCCTATAAGGCCTTCCCCTCGGTTTCACAAAATCAAGCCTGAAGGATATCATGCTATGATCCGAAAAGGAATAAATCATAGCCACCCTCCAGTACTTGACAAATTTACCTCCTTAGATCGCTAGCGTCACATCTATAACCGTTTCTCTATATTTCATTCTGAATGTAGGATCATTACCCCTATTACAGATATGAATAGGGGTAATCTCCATTGAGTAGTAAGCATTCGCATCACATCCTAGTACCATGTACATTAATCTCCTCTTGCTGTACTCCGCCAAATCTGCAGAGCGATACCCGGTGGATCGGCCGCCTCGTCTGGCATGTACACGGATGCCAGTATAAGCCTTCTGCCTCCAGTGGCTTCTCATTGAACAGCTGTAGGGTTCCCGTTGCTAAAAGAATGAAGAAGATTAATATTCAGATCATTCCTAACTAAATACACATGTCCGTACCTTCTGCAATGTAGACGGTATGAACAGGTTATATCCCGTGGTCCTTAAACCACATACCCTGGTGTTGTTAATCCAGTATTCTTTAATAAGGGCCACGTCCACTTTGAAGTCAATGAGAAGCTTTGTTAATTCGGCTGAGGCTGCTTCACAATGATGCAAGTTAATTTGCACCACTGACAGCCTCTTTGGGTTTACCAGATCTATCATACCTAAATCTAATAATCCCAAAACCAAATTGATAACTCCCCCAGTGACTCCAGATTTTTCAAGGACTCCTGATCCACTGCAAATCTGAAGTTTCTGTTCTTCTTACAGGTAATGGAGTTCACAATCTTTAATTGACCTGTAAAAAGATCTACATTCTGATTTTCCAATACTGTCAGAATGGTTTCAACCTCTGCAATGGGTGGAGGAAACCATGCCGTCATTGTTGGACGCAGCGCCTCTCAAACGCCAGTATCACCTCAAGCTTCGCCCCCGGATAAAGAGAATTGCACTTTTAAACTGCGCTTTTAAGAAATTCAAAAGATTTCTTGTTACCACAATTGATAGTTTTAACTCCCTTCATCCAGTCCGCGCCTTTGAAGGATACCTCGTCCGGACTTCCTTTTACGAGAGCGATCTCTTCAGTGAGCTTATGTTAAATCTGTTGCCATTTCTCAACGCTGATCCTCCCATCTAGATCAACTCTGTCAATGACAGCAGCTAGAACACAGTTCTGCAGCACTGATTCCTTCAACTTTTCCAACGTTGAAGGCTGTTTACTTCCTAACCCAACTCTTTTAAAAACTCCTTATGGAGGCCTTTAGGGGAGCTGGAAAGTATGCGAGCAGCCTTCTGGGCTAATGAGGTCTGTTGATCATCCCCAGACCTTGCCCTTTTAATGACTCCCTTTTGGGGACACTTAGAAGAGCAGTATGGATTTTGGCTAACAGCGTTCGAAGAAGAAGGCCGCATGCCAGAGATCTTAGCCACCCCACTAGTTGTGCCCTTATGGTTTCCACTGGTGGAACTAGTCGGCCTCAGACTTACTTCCTACTTGATTGTTGATGGCTGATCATATCCAGACCTAGTATCCTTGACAAGCTGGCTGGTGCATGAACAGCCACACCCTACCAGTGGTGTATTTGGCTTTTCCAGAATGGTTGCAGGTTTGGATGGTTCGCCACTACCAGTGTTTCCCGTTCTGGTACGGATTGTTGAGGATGTTGACTTTCCTCCTGTGATCTCATGAGCCCCCTCTGGAGTGCTGTCCACATTCTTACACAATCCTTCAGGATAAGACATTCTCAGAGAGTCACAGACAGGTCCGTATATCCTTTCGAATCTTTTAACGTTCCTCCTGTGCTTTCTGACAAGGTACTTATCCTAGCCTGCAAGTGGCATTGATCATTCAGATCCAAGAGAAATATCCCCAAGCTTCTGCGTGGCACTGGTCCCAGCAAAGGAATCCCTCGAGATGCCCAGAACCACCAACAACTGATTTTCCTGCTCTAGAGTTACTCGTTGGACCCCTATAATAATTAAATCGTCATCCGTGTTGTCTGTTTCTGTTTTGTCGCCCCGCGACCGTTCGTCTTCTGTTCGAATGGAGCTTTTATTGGAAAAATCAATTACATCCTATGAGTATGCCAGTAAAAAAGGATTATGCTAGAATTTACAACCAACCCGTGCCATAGGCGTTGGAGAGGAGCTGTTAGTTTATTTAATCACTAACTAACCATTCAGGTCCTCTGCACTGCTACAACTACCTTGACATAAAACACAAAACATAAAAGTCATTTAAAAATATTTAATAAACACTAGGTAGGTAGGTAGAGAATCCACTCGGAGACCTAGAGGTAGATTGTGAGTCCCTTCGTGATTATATAGAGAGAGTTTGTAAAAGAAATTATAGAAAAAGAACAGGAAAGGAAAAAATAGAAAAAGCTGAGACCAAGAAAAGTACAGAAAAGAATAGAAAAACCTGGAAAGGAAAAGTGCTACCGCCCTATATCGTTCGCTCTAAGCCAACGAACCCTCTTAGCCAGCCTATTCCCATGACGAATCCTATCAATCTATCGAGATCGATCCTCGATATACTGTCCAGTTCGTCAACGAATCGACTGCCTAACCATTTCTGTTTACTTAGTTGTAGACATGGACAGTGACATATAATATGTTGTACCGTCTCTAGCTCCTCATTATCTTCGCACATCCTGCAAAGACCGGAGGAACCACTATCCCAATTCCCTGTCATATTTACATCCGTGTCATTCCTCATATGGGACAATGACCTGTCAGAATACCTATCATAGTCTTCAAGTTTTCCCTTCTCATGCATAAAAGTACATTTGTATCTGCTATATCAAGTTTAGGCCATAGGATCCTTGATAATCTGCAGTCCGTTCTACGATTCCATGCATGATTGGTTCTATCCCGAATCCACTCTCTAATTAACCTGAAGTAAAAGCCAAAAGGTGGTCTCACACCACTTTCACTTACAGCCCTATCCAAAGCTGAGCCGTTCCTATCTAATTCTAGTATAGGATTTTCTCCGAAGTCGACCTCCGTGCACATATAGTCCGTGGATCCAGAGGGAGCCAGGGCATGTCCACCGAGATTGACCTCGTTAAGAAGTTTGGAATGTCCCATTCTGATTGATCCTGTAAGTCCTAGTTCACTAAGTCTAAGCGGGCTCCTTGCAGCCATTCCCATCATGACCTCCTCAATGGGCAGGAGTGTCGCCTGAGGTGCCCTTCTTATGACACCTTTGATGCCAATCGAAGCACATCTCTGGGCTTTAGACAAAAGATTCCTACGACTTCCTATTCTCATTGCCTCCCATCAGACCAGACATCCATACGTCAAAATTAGCCTCACCACCGAGGTGTTTGAGGCCCCAATTCTTACCTATGGAGTTCCTGCATGTGTAGTAGGCGTTGAGACCTTTTTAGGCCTTTCCTGAGTGTTCCTCTTCCAAGATAGTTTACTATAAAGAAACACCCCAAGATATTTTGCTTCAGCAACGATTTTCCACCCTCTTGCGTCAAATTGTCTTAAAACTGACATTGACGGCTAAGAGCCATAGCAAGGGCGAGAGAACTCCTCCTTGTGGAGTCCCTCTAGTCACTATCTTCCTTATGCATGCATCTCCCAAGTTCGAATTAATTATTCGGCTATTCAGCATCAAACTAATCCATTCGATTAGGAAGTTTTGAACGCATAGTGATTCTACTTATTCTCTAATAGCCTCAATCTTAATGTTATTAAAAGCTCCTTCTATATCAAGGAAGGCTGCCAAGGTATACTCCCTAGGCCGCGTTCAATGTAACTCACCACATCATGCAGCGCACTCTCAACAGATTTACCCTTTAGATAAGCGTGCTGAGCCCCACTGATGATATGGTTGTCCATTCTCGTCCTCAGATAAAGATCGATCAATCTCTCTAATGTCTTCAAAAGAAAAGACGATAGACTGCTCGGTCTGAAATCTTTAGGTTTCGAGTGGCTAGCCTTGCCTGCCTTGGGTATGAAAATTACCTTAACCTCTATCCAACTTCTTGGAATATATCTCCTGATAAGACATATATCTCCTGATAAGACATACTTTACTAAGTTCCATCTAGACCTCATCTTTCCTATCAAACAGTGACCCGTTATGGCCCCTATCATGATTCTTAAGCTTCTTCTATTCAAGCCCAGAAGAGTGCAAGTGCCTGCTTTGTCTAGTGCTGGCCATATCGCCCTCGACACCTTACAGTCCTCTCTACTCTCCCAAGCCAAATTAGTTCTGACCAAGATCCAATCATTGATCTTCCCATAGAAGAAACTCAGTGGTGGTTTCACATAGGTTTCCCTCTCCGAGACATCCTTTGCTGCGCCTTGCCTTGCCAGTTCATCTTCCAGTTCATTGCCTGATATATTGCAGTGGCCAGGCACCCAGCAGAATCTCACCATGTAGTCTTTTATCAGCTCTCTTCTTACAGGCAGCTACAAGCCTGGATTTCACCAAATGTGTCCCCAGGGCCTTCAGAGCCGCCTGACTGTCCACATAGAGAGTAACTTCAGTACCCCTCAGCCTGAAAAACGCTGCACTCATCAGGGAGTCTAAAAGAGCCTTTCAGATCCGTGCCCATAATATAGACTCCCGCACCAGTACCTATGTTCATCTTCGATCCGTCCGTGAACACTGCACAACCTTCCTATAGTCTCTCAGTGCCGGACCATATCTCCCTATCAGGTATCACCACGACAGGATTTACCCCAAAGTCTTATTCAGCGGCCATGTAATCTGATGCCCCCATGGAGTTCAGATTAACCTCACCATAACTGATCTCGTATATGACCCTGGAGTGATCTGCTCTTGATGAACCTAATAGTCCTAACTGCTTAAGTCTCAGCAGACTAATTAAGGCCATACCCTTCACAAACGATGAGATGAAATATGACATCCAGAGCCGCTTGTGGTGTGCTTCTCATTGCACCTGTAATGCCAATTGAAGCACACCTCTGTGCCTTCGACAAAAGGTTCCTATTACTCTTATGTTCCAGTGCCGGCCACCAGACAGACAAACCATAAGTAAGAATTGGTCTCACCACCGAGGTGTAAATCCAATTTACAACTTTTGGTTTGAGCCCCCAGGTCAGCTTACTATCGAGGAACCTCCCAGATATTTCGCTGAGTCGGAAAGCCTCAGTTCACATTGTACCTTCTAGTAAACAGAACCAACTCTGTCTTTTCCGGATTCACTCCGAGCCCCCTATCAGCGGCCCAAGAGGATAGCTCACCCAGCGCGGACTGCATGATTGTGGGAAGAAATTTTCCCTTTACCAGTATGACCACATCATTAGCATATGCCACGATCTTCCGTCCCCTGCTGTCAAATTGACGCAAAATCACGTCGACAGCCACTAGCCACAGCAGGGGTGAGAGTACTCCCCTTTGCGGTGTCCCCCTAGTCACTAGTTTCCTTAAGCATACTCCACGGAAGCTCGAATTTACAATCCTGTTGCTTAGCATGAGGATTATCCATACGATCAAGAAGTCATGTACTTTAAGATCCACTAGTGCCTGCTTGATAGCGTCAATCTTGATATTGTTGAACGCTCCCTATACCGAAGTCCCTGCTCTATATATCCCACCACATCATTCAACGCACTCTCAACAGATTTACCCTTCAGATATGCATGCTGAGCACTAGTCATGATGTTGATCTTAGATATAGGTCTATCAGTCTCTCTAATGTCTTCAAAAGGAAAGACGATAGGCTGATAGGTCTATAATACTTGGGTTTCGAGTGGCAAGTCCTTTAGGTATGAGTATGACCTTTACCTCTCTCCACCCCCTCGGAATGTGTCTATGTATCAGACACCCTTTAAAAATCTCAACCAGTAGTAGACGAACCACAAACGGTGCATTCTGCAACATGGCCGGAAAAATACCATCCGGGCCAGGTGGCTTATAAGGCTCGAATGAATTCACCGCCCATGTAACTTTCTCAACCGTAATCAGGTCTTTCACCACTGATTCAATTATTCCACTGGCGGACTCTGTGAAGAAGTGCTCTTCCTCACCTGATCCCTCCACCAATGGATCCCTACAACCCGGAAAATGGGTTTCCAAAAGCACATTAAGTGACGCAGACCTAGACTCTGTCTATGAACCATCTGATCTCTGGATACTCCCAGGAACACTAGGGTCCTTTGACAGTATCTTCCTGAATCTGGATAGTTCATTGAAAGAATCAATGGCCTCGCTGTACTTAATCCACGAGGCTCTTTTAGCTCTTCTAAAGTCGTTTTTGTACTTATTAAAACACACTCTATAGGTGCTCAAATCTTCGTCTTTACCAGTTCTATGGGCTCTGTTATACAGCCTGCTAACTGTGGTCCGTTGAACTCTCAATTCCTCTGACCACCAGACTTGCTGTTTCCTTCTGCCCGGATAACTCACCGGGCAGTTGAGCTCATAGCTTCTGTTAGTAGATCCCGTTACCTTTTCTACCACTTCGTCAAGATTATCCCTCGACATGAACTCTCTCGGAGTTCCAGATCCCGCCCGAAAGCGTCCCAATCCGTCCTTATAGGATTCCTAAAAGGTTTCCCTTCAGAACCCAGAAGGTTCAGATTAAAGGTTATTCTGCCATGGTCAGAAAAAGTGCATCCCATAGCCACCCTCCGATCCTCAATTAGGTCCCTAGAGTTAGTCAACGTGATATCTATTACCGAGTTCCTATCCTTCGTCCTGAACGTAGGGGTATTACCCCTATTACAGATTAAAAGATCATTCATAATAATGAAATCAAATGTCGACTCACCTCTCTTATTAGTATCCCTGCTACCCCATTGACTGTGGTGTGCATTAGTACCGCAACCGAGCAATAGGCGTACTCCATTCCGTCTTGCGTACCCGGCTAAGGCCCACACCCTTTCATCCGGTGGTTCCATCTCCTCGTAGGGCATTTATACCGAGGCCAAGGCCAGTTTACTGCCTCCTAACGCCTCTCCTTGAACGACCGTCAGGTCTCCATAACTGAAAGAATTAAGAAGAAGTTCATTCTAATGGGTGGTTTTCAGGAACTCAAAGGTTCCTTTATTACCGCAACCAACAGTCTTAACACCCCTTGTCCAGTCTGCACCTATGAAGGCTATTTCACCCGGCCTGTACCTTGCCTGGAAGATTTCGTCCATAAGTCTATCTTCAATCAGCCGCCTCATTTCCGTACTGATTCTCCCATCTGAATCAGCACGGTCAATGACTGTTGCTTGAAGAATTTCCGACTTGGACGAATCCTTCCCCTTTTTTGACGATGAAGGTTGATCGTCACCAGATACTACCCGCTTTGCTATTCCCTTATGAGAGTTTTTGAGCGAGCCACTTAGTGCCTTACCAACCTTCTTCGCTGATGGAATCTGCTGGTCATTCCCAGACCTCACTCTTTTTGTGGTCCCCTTAGGAGGACCCTTAAAAGAGTCATGTGGAATATGACCATCTTTCTTGGAGGTAGAGGGTATCTCATCTCCAGGCAGAGCTTCCCTAATGGACCTCATCTGAGAGTCCTTAGCGGGGCTCGCAAGAGTTTGGTTTACCCTCTTTACTCCCTTCGTAGTATGGTTTGTCCCACTACCAGTTCTAGCTGACCTGTCCTTTCCCTTGCGAGAACATACAAGACTGCTGGATGACTTGTGAGTAACTCCTTGATTGCCAGCGCCGACTTGTGGTTCCAAAGTGCTGGTAGAGACGGACTCTTTACCCTTGCGAGCAATTTCCGGACCTTCCTCTACCTCCACTTTAAAAACCGTCGGGATAAGACATTCCCAAGATATCACCGATTTAGCCATAGGTCCGTTCAAACCTGTATATGCTCTTTCGGTGTTTCCTGCGAACATGTCTATCCCGTCCGTCTAACAGCGATGGGTCCTTCTTAGCCAACTTGTTTAGTGCAGCTATGGGCCTCCATAACGCCGTTCATCGCTTTTTCAAATCTCGTTCGACTGTCGGTTGCGGCCTACTCATCCATTGGATTTGCTACCGCTTCCTGCCGAACACTTGTTTTGGCCATAGGCCTGGACATGCCTAATGCCCCCGTCGAGCTCTCCTGCTTCATACCCAGTGATGTCACAGTGACTGCAGTTCCACTCTCCTTGCCCCGATCAAGAGCAGAGACAACTGTTGTCTCATGTTCTTCATCGGACCCAAGAGACAGGTCCTCCAGTCCTTCCTTCGCACTGGAACCTACAAGATCCTTCGCCGAGTCCAGCAGGCTGTCCTCCTCCGTCAGTTGGGTCAGTAATTGTCCGTGTTGCATGAGGATGTCCTTATGTAGTCTTAGCAAGTCAATGTCATCGTCCTCATCCTCATGCTTCCCCCCTTTCCTAACGTTGTCATTATTTTTGTCTACCCTGACCCTATCCTAAGCTCCTATGTCAGCGTCCGTAATTGCTTAGCCGTGTCCGCTCTGTCCATTATCCCTTCGACTTTTTTCCCCCTTAACCTATCTGTTTTTATATATTTTTCTTGTTCAATTTTGTCCCATGAGTAAGCGCGTAAAATAGCACTAGGATCCTTGGATAAAATTCTCCTGAATCTGGATAACTCATTAACAGAGTCGATGGACTCACAGTAGTTTCTCTATGAGTCCCTCTTTGCCCTCTTAATGTCTGCCTTATACCTATTGAAACTTCCCCTGTAGCTGTTCCAATCCTCACACTTACGTGTCAGTTTCGCCCTGTTAAACAGCTTCCTGACGGTTGACCTTTGGTTCCTAAGTTCCTTGATCCACCATTTAGGCTGTTCCCTCTTTCCCGCAAATATTACCGGACAAGTTTGTTCATAACTTTTCCTAACTTTCCCCTTGAAATCCTCCACTAAACTCTCAACTCCCTCTGATGACAATTGCCATCCTGTAGCGGCCCTAAAAGAATTCCAGTCGGTTCTCCTGGAGTTCCTATATGGTTCTCTCTTTGGCTTCGCGAAATTTAAACTAAAGGATATCCTGTTATGATCCGAAAAGGAACATTCACTATCTACCCTCCAGTTCGTAATGTAATCGCTTCTAAAGTTTGTCATTGTTATATCTATAACTCTATCCTTAGTTCTGATAAAAATACTGTTACAGATAAAAATATTGTTAGTAGTTATAAAATTAAAAACTGACTCACCTCTCTCATTGATATCAGCGCTGCCCCACTGGCAGAGATGTGCGTTAGCATCGCAACAGGGCACCAAATACATGCCTCTTCTCTTTGCGTACTCCTTTAGTTTGCACACCATGTCGCCCGGTGGGTTTCCCGCATCGTAGGGCATATAAACGGAGGCGAGACGAGTTTCCTTCCGTCTCTATCCTCTCTTTTCAAGACCGTTAGGTCTCCATTGCTGAAAGAATAAAAGTTTATAAAATTCAACTCATTCCTAGCCAATATACACGTTCTTACCTTTTTCTCAGTGGATGGTACAAAAAGTGTGTACCCTTTGACACTTAATCCACATACTAGCAATTCCCCCAATAGACTCCAATTTCTTGAGAGACTCCTGGTCTATAGCAAACCTGAAGTCCCTTCCGAGCTTCTCTTTACAAGTCAGAGTAGCTAACAACTTCAACTGACTAGTATACAGACCCTCGTTCTGGTTGACCAATACTGACAGTATAGTTTCCACCGGTTTTATGGAGGGTGGAATCCACACTGCCACTACCGGCCTCAGGGGCAACTCAGATGCGAGTATCACATCCAGTTTCGCCTCTGGACAAAGGTTGCCACACTTGGCAATCGTAGCCTTGAGAAAATCCAGCGATTTCTCATTACCACAATTGACAGTTTTGATTCCCTTTGACCAGTCCGCGACTTTGAAGGACACTTCATCCGGTCTTCCCTTCATTAAGGCGATCTCGTCGATGAGCCTATCTTCAATCGACCTCCATAAATCTGTGCTAATCCTCCCATCCGGGTCAGCATGGTCCATGACAGCCGCCTTTTTGAGGTAGAAGGCTTGTCGTCACCATATCTAGCTCTCTTAATGTCTTCCTTTTGGGGGCCCTTAAGAGATCCAGCCGGTGTGTTGTTTGTCGCACCTTTCTTGCTTGTAGAGGGTTGGTCGTCTCCAGGCCTGGCTTCTTTAGTGAATGATTCACCAGAGTTGCCGGATGGTTTTCGATCTGCCCCCTCTTTGGCAATGATAGACAGCTTCCCACTTTCAACCGATTGTTCCGAAGATGTAATAGGTTTATTTGGTCGGCTGCAATCATTGTCATTATTTTTGGACTTCAATGCTACCCCTGACCCGGTTCCTATACTCTCCCGAGCACTTTCCGGAACGATGTTAAATATCGCATTTAGTCCATCGGGAAAAGACATTCCCAAGATAGCGGAGGTCGAGCCATAGATGTTTTCAAATCTAAATACACTCTTCCTATGTCTCTTGATAAGGTATTTATCCCTACCACTGACTGACGACAGATCCCTCTTGGCCATCTTATTAAGATAGATCAAGGAGGCTCTGACGCCATTCTTTGCTTTCTCTTCTTTTGTTCGGATGTCGACGACGGCAGTTGCACTTGGTTTTACCGTGTCTTGCCGAACTAATTTTGAACCCTCCTGTCTATCATCCCGTGTGGATGACACTTCGCATACTGGAGGATCTTGTTCCTGAGCGTGAAATGAAATCATAGCCATTTCGTGTTCCTCATCAGAACCAAGAGAGATCCTCCAACTTCTCCGTAGTGACCGTCGCCCCGAGAGAGTCTCCAGGTGAGCTCAAGAGGTCGTCTGTTTCGGCTAGTTCATTCAATAACTGTACCTCCTGAGCAATTATGTCATAGTGAATTCTTAAAAGGTCAGAGTGAGTGTCCGAAACTCCTACTGAAACTATCTTATCCTTCTCCACATCCTTTATTTTATTATTTTCCTTACTTATTTTGGTCTTACGAAAATGCACGTTCTAAGTGGACATTCTCGCGCAGTGACGGCGTACGTGGAATAGGCTTCTAAAAGAAATTACAACCAACCCGTTCCATGGGCGTTGGAGAGGAGCTGTTAGCGATTAGTTTTTTTAAGCACTAACTAACCATACCGATCTTCGGCACTGCTACCTCTCACCTTAACCTTAAAAGTGCACTTGATTTATTTGGTCCGCGAGAACTTCTATGAGTTTCTAGGTTTAGATGTAATGCGTAGGATCCGACTATAGTCAGTACATGGGGATCTGTAACCAGTGGTAAGTGATCTCCAATCTATTGACTACAATCGGATCAGAAACCTTACATCCGAACCCCCCTATCCACCACCTGGGGACACGTCCGATGGGAGTAAACAAGTAAACACTCCACACGGACACCTGTATAGAAGAATAACCAGAACTCAAAACTTCGACTTCAAAAAACATTCTCCTATCAAATTCAAACAGATCACATCCGACTTTGTACCAAGGTATATTATATATACCATGATTTTTCAAATCCTCTTTAGGATTAGCATTTCTGTATTTCAAACAAATGCTACAATTGGGTACCATGTTATAAATATCATTATTTATATTGAGCCAATATATTGGAGCCCTTGCCAACGTCTGGCAACCTTGAATTCCGGTATGTCCCTCATGAACATACTGTAATATTTTCGATCTTGAACTTTTCGGCACTAATATACGTTTATTATTGAATAAAATACCCTTTACCAGCTTATCTCATCCTTAATTGGATAAAATTGTTGTACTTCTACTTCTACCTGTCTCTTATTAACCGGCCAACCCTCTCTCACATACTTTATAATTTTTCAAAAACTTGATCATTCCCAGTTTCCTGTTTAATTCTCTCAATTTGATCTTCCGGTAGTGCCAACTGGCAAAATAACGAGTTGCATTGTAAATCAATGTCTTTGTCTAAATCAGAAAAAAATTTTTCCCTAAGTGGTGCCTTAGACAAGGTATCGGCAATAAAAAGATCCTTGCCTGGTTTATACATTATATTTAAATTATTTGATGACATCTTAACATGACTCTTTGAAATCGCGTTGGAATATTATGTAGAGGTTTATTAAACAGTGGGACAAGAGGTTTGTGATCTTTTTCAACAGTCACATTTCTACCATAAATAACGAATAGTTCTATTTCAATTTGTGCATAATTCCTCTGAATGTCAGTCAAGGATGCAGATGCATACGCTACAGGGTTTTTACCATGCATTATAACCGCAAACTTCGAAGCATCCACTGATAGTGTAATAGGTCCCTTCGAGTAGTACGCTAACACCGGCGCTTTTATAATCTCTTTTTCTAAATTTTCAAACTCACTCTGCTGTTCACTGTACCACCCCCAGACAGAATCATTTTTCAGAAGATCCCTCAAGTGTTTGTTCTTATGTGACAAATTGTCAATAAAAGATCCCAAATAGTTAATCTTTCCCAAAAATCGTTGTAATTCCTGTTTATTTTCCGGTACGGGCACTGCCAAACCGATTCTATTCTTTTTTCATCGGGTATTACACACATTTCACTAAAATGTGACCAATTTATATCAGTTCTGAGAATTATTGACTTTGTTCTATTATATCTTAGACCTACTTTCTCTACCCTTTCCAGGACTTGATTTAAAATTTTGTTATGACTCTCCACACTCGATGCATGTATTAAAAAAATCATCCATATATATTACTAAACCTGATACATCGCCAAAAAGTCTTATCATTTCAGCATGAAATATCTCAGAATCCGAACTTATGCCAAGTGGCAAACATAAAAAACGATATTTCCCAAATGGGGTGTTAAAGGTACATAACCTATATGATTCATCATTCAGTCGAATCATCCAAAAACCAGAATTAGCATCTAGCAGACTAAAAATTTTAGAACCACCCATACGAGATTTACATTCATCTATTGTAGGCAAATCAAATCTAGGTCGCACAATTACCTTATTTAAATTCCGCGGATCCAAACATAATCTCAAATTAGCATTTGATTTTATTACCAATACGATAGAATTTACTCAATCTGAAGGTTCTTTTACCTCAGTAATTACATTTAATTTAACCATTCTTTCAATTTAATTTTTTATTGGTTCATGAAGACTAAACGGTACACGACGCAGTGGATCCAGTTGACAATTTACCTTAATTTCCAAATGACACTCTTTCTTAATCTGGCCTAAACCATTAAAAATCCCTTTGTACTCGTCCAAAATTGTCTCACAATTCATTGTAGTGGCAATTTTAAGACCAATAATATTGTTACATTTCATGTTTCGTTTAGTCTCCAGTATACACTTGGCAAACTACTGCTTTCCCATTAATTTCCACGTTGACGTTCCAAATATTTTTACTAAGCTTCTCACTAATGGTTCCAATAAATAGACTTTCTCTTTCCTCTTCTTCGTCTTCGGTTTTATCAAAAATATTCCTTATATATTTGTTTCTGTTTATATTACCAGAATTTCTTGAAAAACACATCCTCGCATAGTGATATAATCTTCCACATGCATGGCATGTAACTCCTTCAGCCGGGTTGTATTGCTGCTACCACTATACTTTTGCTACCATTTCTATACTTTTGGCAACCTCCAAAGCTTTCTTCCAATCAATATTTCCTTCACTCAGCAAACGTCCTTTGATATTTTTATTATTTTGTGACAGCACGCAAATAAATACAGTTGCTCACATTGAAAGTCGGGCAAATCATTGGTAGATTTTTATCAACTATTTTAGATGTCATAGTTTATTATTTTTCAAAAACTTCTGAATACATTTAATTAATCATTAACTACACAATAAAAGGCATAGCGGAGGAGTATACAATATTATGCTTGAAAGGGGGGTACAACAATCCCCCCAGGGGCGGAGCTAAGGGGGCTCAAAGTTAGGTACCTCTGACATAAAAAATTTTTAATTGCTTGCAAAATTTTTGTTTCTCGTCCGATTTCAAATATTTTTATATACTGTTGTAGGCCCTGATAAGACCTATAAAAGACATGCTTACATGTTCTATTTATCTCTTATAGTTTTCAAGTTATTTGCGTTTGAATTTTTAAGCACCACAATTTTGCATGTTCTTGGTCCAGTTTTTTCATATATATCCTAGTATTTCCGACCGATTTTATTAGTTTTTTCCTTAACTAGTTAAAGAACAAAATTATCTATTGAATAAAAAAAAAAAAAATAAAAAATTTGAAGTCGATATCTTTACCGAGTCCAAAAATAAACGATTTTGAATTTGAAAATTGCATAAAGACGACTTTTTGTGTTTTTTTAGCCGAAAAAGTATCTACACTCCTTTTTATCTAAAATAAAATTTTCTTTAGCAACATACAATAATTTTGCACTTTTATGAAAGGTGACTTCACAGAGATGATGTTCAAGATAAAACACAAGACCATATTTTCTCAAATCCCAAAGCACGAATCGACAAGCGGAATATATTTTAAGAATCTTCAATATATTGTTAAAAGTTTCAAATCAAAATCTACGGGACTTCGGAAAAATGTGGATTCTATAGCCAAAAATGTAAAAAATCCCATTTTTGGGAATTTTGATTAGTTTATTTGGGAATTCAGGAAAACCCTACCCCTGATTGAAATTTGGTTAACGCGCTTTTTTTAATATTAATAAGATTCATATTTCCTGCAAATTTCATTAAGATATCTTTATAAACAAATATGTTATCACAATTAAAAAATTTGTATTTTCTCCAAAAGCCCCAAATTGGGCCTTTTGTTTGGTTTATTTCTAAATACCGAAAAAAATTTTAAAAATATGTATTCCAAATTAAGCTTATCATTTAGCATATATAATTTCCGATCTTCTGCAAAAAGATTTAACTCAACATCATGCCTCATTTCAGAAATATGCGCCTTTAAACTTTTACATTTCCAATTTATTGTATATATGACTATATTTTTTCAAACTTGTAACTTTTGCCTTTAGTTTTGCGTGAATGATTACTTAGAAAATTATGAATATTTCTGTATACTTTTACTAATATCTATACATAAAATATTTTTATAAAAATAATTAATAAATATTTTTTATTTTTAATAGGGTTGCCACATTTCCAAAATTTAAGTAAATCTTTATCCTTTTCTAAGCATTCATATATTTCTATTAATGAATTTAAAATAACAAAACAAACAAAAAAATGTCTATTTTAACTTAATCAATAAGTATTTTATTAATTGACATTTATGGTGATTACCTAAATTTAACAAATGTATTTATCTATTGGTGATGGTTAAAAATGTATATATTTATGATCTAGTGGCAATGTACAGGTATACTTTCCGGTGATACCTAGCTGCAGCATTTATCTATTACTTATGGTTCAAAATATATATTTTTATGAGCTAGTGACAATGCACAGGTAATATCCTTTCCGGTGATACCTAACAGCAACATATAATATCAATGAATTCGGTATAGGTACTCTCCCAAATTGACTCTTTCACATATTTTACCTAATGAAAATTCACAGAATACCTGTAAATATATATACCTGTGCGATATATCTAATAGATATATAGATAGATCGCAACATTTGAAATTTCAAAAAATACGTTTCCCACAATAAAGAAAACATACCAACAACATGTCATGTGCAATTACCAAAAATGCTGACACGTCTACAATACCGGTGCATTAATTACACGCGCTTTTGCCAATTTACTGACACCTTAAAAAATAAGTTATTCACCTGCTCTGCAACGTGACTTGATCAACATATTGAGGTTTAGTTATAAGAAAATTTAATTTGTAAAGTTAGTTTTAAAATAATATTTAACCAATAAAGGTTGGCTTCAGCCAACAAAAAAATAATTTTTTAATAACTAAATAAATAATTTGTTAACTGGCGCCCAACTGCCGGTATGCGGTTGGAAGGAAGTGCCACGCGAGTGGATTAAAAATATAAATCTACACGAGATAAGGCCCTCAAGAAGTGCCACGCGAGTGGAATAAAAATATAAATATAAATCTACACGAGCAACTTCCGGAAAAGACCGCAACCGAACCCGAAGTGGATAACTTCGATAGAAGAAGGCCACGCACCCACAAAGAGTGCGCATCATTGAATCGTGAGTACCAGTAGAAAAGGAGAAATTCAACGCGCCGTGGAATGATCCTGATTATAATGTAGGCTAAACTTATTATTATTTTATTATATTAAATTAGTAGTTATATTAAAAATATTTTATATAACATTTTTATAATATTATCAATTATTGAGCTATCTAAATCAATATTATTATCATACTAGTGAACAAAACAAAGTGAGAAAACTTGAATCCTTTATTTTATATAAGGAAAAGAAACGAAAAATTAAATATCTTAACATAAATAAATTTTTAACTATTTTTATTTCGAGTCGCGAAGTCATTGCATAAAAATAAGAAAAATAAATTTTTAATCAAAACTTTTTCTCCAGTAACTAAATTTTGTAAACAAAAAATATAAAATAAGATCAAAGTGTGATTTGGAGCAAATACCTAACAATCTCTGCGATTCGCCACCAGAGAAGTAAGAAAAGTAACTTTTATTTTTCTCAAATACGTATAAAAATTTTATTATTCCATCGGTGTTAGGGAATGCTGGTGCACAGGCACGATCAGGATCTCCTGTACCACCAGAACCTACTTTACCATCCGCACCCTCCGGTATCCGAAACGCGACCCCAGAATTTAGGTCACTAATTAGGGAACTAATGACTAGTGTTTTAGAGGCGGACGGACAAGATTTATTCAAGGATGTTCTTCATCCAAGACAACAGGTAATGACAGATCAGACAATTGACGAACGTTACCGTGACAATTTAACACACATGGACAAAGTACCAGATGTGGTTCGTTCTCTTCGAGAATTTAACGGAAATCCAGCGGAATTCAGCAGCTGGAAGAAAAGCGTTGAGAGAATTTTAAAAATTTATGAGCCTAGTATTGGCACCCCCAAATACTTCGGCATTCTTAACGTCATTCGGAACAAAATTGTAGGCAGCGCGGACGCCGCGCTAGAATCTTATAACACACCTCTTAATTGGAAGGTAATATCCCGATGCCTTACCATGCACTATGCTGATAAGCGTGACCTGAGTACGCTTGAGTACCAAATGACTTGTCTTATACAGGGTAGAAAATCAGTACAAGAATTTTACGGTGAAGTATATTCCCACCTAACACTCATTCTCAACAAGATCGCCTGCATGGAAATAAATGAAGAAGCCATGCAAGTCCTCACTAATACGTATCGCGACAAAGCGAGGTTTATCAGAGGTCTATCAAAATTACAGATTTAAAATTCAAAATTACAAAATTACAGAGCAATACATGCTAACAATCAATACAGTTCGTCTAAAAAATCAAACCATCCCCAGCAACATTTCAACATTTCCAACAAAAACCTCTTTTACCTCCGAGAAATTTTCATTATAGGAACCAACCATTTTACCCACAACTTGCCTATTTGCCTCAAACAATTTCACGAATGAAAGAGGTTGGTCCACAATTCCCTCAACAACACCAATATTTTAGCCCCCAAATTTGGCCAAACAGACAAATCGATAATCATCCTTTCAGAAACCATCCACCAAGACCGACACAACCAAAACCAACCACACTAATGGATATCGATCAATCGCAACAAACAAGGAATGTAAATTATATGAACAGACTGAATTTTATTTTCGCAGGAAAGCGTCCACCGCCAACACAATCCAATCAGTTTAACAGAAACACTCCTTATAAAATCTAAAGGATTAATTACATAACGCAAAAACCTGAAGATGACATCTTGCAAGAAACAGGAGTTAGTGAATGCAACGCTCAAGAAAAGCAGTCGGTTGACAATTACCACCAAGAATATGCGAGACAAGCACAGGATGAAAGAGAGTATGACAATGAAGAACGTACTCCACGTACTCCACGTTACCTTATTTCCAATGTAAGACTGGTAACGAAGAAGTGCTCAAATTCCTGATAGATACCGGATCTAACAAAAATTATATCCAACCCTCATTAGCAAAGAACCCTCTAACAAACAATTCCATATTTTACGCCAATTCGGTCGGCGGCAAAATTAAAATATCCCATCACATCTTTTTAAATCTTTTCGGAGTAAACGAGAAGCTTAAATTCTTCGTTTTACCCTCTCTCAAATCGTTTCATTGTATTCTCGGTAACGATAGCCTCAAACAACTAAACGCAATTATATACACTTCAGAGGACTATATAGCAAATATCTAAATCTATCAATAACTTAGAAGCAAAAACCGATCATCTAACAAAAGACCAAATGGAAAAACTTCAGACATTGTGCAAACAATATTCAACACTTTTTGCGGAACCTAACGAGAAACTTACCTATACTACAAAAGTAAAAGCGGAAATTAGGACAACTAATAATAGCCCAATATACTCTAGATCCTACCCATACCCTATGTCTCCGAAATCAGAAGTCGAAAAGCAAATCAACAAACTCCTAGAAGATGGAATAATCAGACCATCTCGTTCACCCTATAACTCACCTGTCTGGATAGTGGACAAGAAACCGGACTGCTTAGGAAACAAATAATACAGGTTGGTGATAGATTATCGGAAATTGAACTTAGTAACGGTAGCAGATCGATACCCGATAGCAGAGATAAATGAAGTTCTTTCCCAATTAGGAAACAATAAGTTTTTCTCTGTTATCGATCTAAAGATAACAGAGAAAAAAATTCCAAATTCCATTAAGGAATTCGGATATAAAAAAACAGCCTTCTCTATTAACAACAAGTTCGAATTCACCAGACTTTCTTTCGGTCTAAAGAACGCTCCTTCTATTTTTCAAAGGACATTAGATGATATTCTGCGAGACTACATAGGACGCTGCTGCTATGTGTACATAGACGACATAATTATATTCAGCAAATCCGAAGCAGACCATGAAAAAGATTTAGGCAATATTTTTAGGACTCTCGAACAGGCAAACATGAAAGTCCAGTTGGGTAAATGTAAGTTTTTCGAAAAAGAAGTAGAATTCCTTGGATTTATAGTGACACCAGAAGGGATAAAAACAAATTCTTCTAAAATTAAAGCCATTAAAAATTTCCCCACACCACAAAATCTCAAAGAACTAAGATCTTTCTTAGGCCTATCGGGATATTACCGTCGCTGCGTTAAAGATTACGCGAAGCTTGCCAAACCCCTAACGGCCCTTTTAAGAGGGGAGGACGGACGTGCGTCCAAGAACCAATCGGCTAAAAAACAAATCAGTCTTGACGAAGAAGCTATCAACGCATTTCAGAAAATCAAAAACGTCCTTATTTCTGAAGACGTCATGCTGACTTATCCCAATCTAAGCAAAGAATTCGAACTTACAACGGATGCGTCTAATTATGCGATAGGTGCAGTCCTATCACAAGAGGATATACCAATTACGTTTATTTCTAGAACGCTTTCAAAATCAGAGGAAAATTATGCGGCGAATGAGAAGGAGATGCTCGCTATCATCTGGGCACTGAAATCTCTTCGTAATTATCTTTATGGTTCAGCCAAAATTAATATTTTTACAGACCACCAACCATTGACACACAGTGGGGTCAAACGCAAATTTTTTGGTAATAAATCTGAATCTCCTAAACTACTGATCGGATCAAATTGAAATGTATGGAAGAGTTGTAGAGGAGGACCTAAGCTTTCAGAAAAATCATCTTGTAATCACCCTGTGATAACACGAGATAAGCTACAGGGTGTCAAAGTTGACTACCTCGAGTATGTAAAAGTTAAAAAAAATCGTAACTTGTACAAATGAAGTCCGCTTTTAAAGATTTTTATATTTCTGGAAAGTGCTTGGCAAGATAAAGAAAAAATAAGCTTACTCATCTAAGTTATCTCTTGCAGTTAAAAAGATATTTACGCTTGAATTTTGAATTTTTGATTTTTTGGCTCGACTTTCTTTCGTTTTTCGGGAATAAGTCCGGAGATATATGAGGTAAAAATTTTTTAAAAATTTTCTGTAATTTGCTACATATTTCAAAATAATATGCTGAAAGAATTTTTGGATTATCTCAATTCGTCTAGACGTGAAAAATATTCAAAGTCAGCACTCTGAAATTGGCATGAAAAATGGCTATTTTTTTATAAAAATATAGTACAATTCATTCACTTTTTTCTCAAAGTTCTGTTAATAAAAAAATTTTTTCCTTATTAATTTCAAAAGATAAGGCTTCATAAATGGTTAATAAAGAAATTTTGAATTGATTTAAGTTTGCACCCTACATCCAGCATTGGCCGAAAATTGTCAATTTTAAAAAATAGTTTCATTTTTATGGATTAATAACAAAAATATCACGCGAGCTTTTTTAAATTTGGTACCCATATTTTTTATAGAAATAGATTTAGAATGATTTAACACTAAACTGCTTCCCGCCCGGCCAAAAACGAATGCAGGAGTGGAGATTTTATGTTAAAAGTCAGTTTTTTTAACGACTATTTTTAAAAGCATATTAAAAGCATATTAGCATAATATTTTTAACATTATTTCTTTTGCAGTGTATAAAACACAAATCAAGCTTTCATTCCTAAAAAAATCAATAAAATAGCTCCAATAACCTATTTTTGGTAATTTTTCAAAAATAAATTTTTTTTTTAAAAATAGCTGAAAATCCAAAAAAATTTAATTTTTTTAATACAACTCCACTAATTTCGCAAATACTTTAAAAATGTTAAAAGAATATAAAAATAGACTTATTTACCAATTCAACGATATATAAAATGTTGATATAGGTCATTTAATAATAGTAATATAATGGCCTCAAAACTACCAAGTCACGTCAAAAGTTGCAAAATTCACTATTTTATTCCGTATTTCCATATGTGTGTATACGTAATACTCAACTGCATTGCTTATTTTTGTTACGAGATAATAATATTTATTAATGAATTTATTTAAAGTGTTCATAATTTTTTTCTACTGAAAAGGTTTTTAAAATTACCTAAGTACATAAATAAGTATATTTTCCTTCGTTTTTTATTACATTTTTTTAAGTTTTTAAATAATTTACCTAGCTATTTAATTAATGTATTATAACAAAAATGATTTTTTTACAATCGCATAGGTACTTTTTTTGACGTACCTGTTTAACACTACAGGTCATAAAAATAAACTGAATGAAATTGGGGGTTTTGAGCAAAAATTTAAATTTTTTAATTCATTTTTGCCTGTCACCATTTACCTGATATAAATATTCTTTTTCTATATATAAGTATCCTTATAAATATGCAGATTTATTAGTGAATTTGCCATTATGGAGATTACATTAAAACACTTTTCTATTTGCAAAGTAATCTGGGATAATCTATCTGATATTATAAATCGTCCAGAAAAAATAAGAAAACTCATTGATACAGTAGTATCTTTTGGTTTAACTCTTACTGCAGAAGACAGTTTAAAGCTCGAAAATTTTTATAAATCATACGAAAAAAAGGATGCAAGCTTCAGATTGGTCAATACCAAAGTTCAAGAAGAAAAATGAAGAGTGGTTGGAGGGAGAAATACCAATTTTCATCGGAAAGCAGAAAAAGGGTCGACCAAAAAAAAGTTACGATGAAGTTCAGCTAAGAACAAAGAGGACCAAACAGGAATCTATTCTAAATTCACATACGAATGCCGAAATAAAAGATACATTTAAAGCTTTAGTAACACGTACGCAACCAAAGGAAGTAGAGAAAGTTATAGATGTGTTACCAACAGCTTCTCCCAATCGATTACATCGGATAATCCAAAACATAGTGACACCGAAATCAACATCGTCCTTTACCTCTGAGGATGCTTCAGCTCTAATATTAAATTTAGGATTATCAAGAAACCAATACGAGATTTTGAGGAAATCTGTTAGCGAAAAAGGATATGATATCTTTCCCAGTAGCAAATCAGTGAGAGAAGCGAAAAGTAATATTTTACAGCCTATGGAATATCACCACTCCACGCAAGGATAAGATTTTTGGAGTTCTGCTTACATCTTGCATATGATATGAAGTACAGAAATATTCCCGGGCAGGAAAATGCTACAGTAAAAAACAATTTGGAACTTCACGAATTACGAAAAGAGGAGAAGAAAAGAATTCAATTAGAATTCAAAGAACAACTCGGATTAATAATTGATAAACCTCTACATGGCTATGGAAGCTCAAATGATGGAAATACAGGAAGACGTTTCTTTGAAAATCCGGAACTCACATCTTCAATCACATGCATTGACTTAAATATTTTGAAGCGTTTTAAGATTATATTGGCAGCCATTAATAGCAAAAAACAAATTTAAAATTTTTGCTTACGAAACTAAAGAACTACTTAACATTACATACCCCTGGATATCAATGACTCCAACAATTCACAAAGTATTGGCTCATGGTAAAGAAATAATAGAAAATAGTATTTTGCCATTGGGAGAGCTAACAGAGGAAGCACAGCAAGACCGAAATAAAGATGTTAAACATTTCCGACTCTTCAATACCCGAAAATGTTCGAAAATAGCGCAAAATATGGACTTAATGGAATATTTATTAATATCATCAGATCCAGTTATATATTCTATAAGAACACGATGGCTACCAAAAATCACTCTTGAAATAGAAAAAGAGGATTCCGAAGCTAAGGAAGTTAAAAATTTGCTAACGTTTGATGTTTCTGATTATTTTCAAGAAAATCTCTAATAATATCTTCGATAATATATTCTTAATAAAATAAATATACGGGATATATGTATAATAAGTATGTAAATATGTAGAACAAATTAAATAAACATTACTCAAATAAAGAATTTACTACTTTATAATAACAAATATATACCTACACAATACATTAGAAAACTAAAATGTTACGTATACACACATATGGAAATACGGAACAAAATAGTGAATTTTGCAACTTTTGACGTGACTTGGTAGTTTTGAGGCCATTATAATTCTATTATTAAATAACATTTTATATATTGTTGAATTGGTAAATAAGTCTATTTTTATATTCTTTTAACATTTTTAAAGTATTTGCAAAATTAGTGGAGTTGTATTAAAAAAATTAAAGTTTTTTGGATTTTCAGCTATTTTTTAAAAAAAAATTTCTTTTTGAAAAATTACCAAAAATAGGTTATTGCAGCTATTTTATTGATTTTTTTAGGAATGAAAGCTTGATTTGTGTTTTATACACTGCAAAAGAAATAATATTAAAAATATTATGCTAATATGCTTTTAAAAATAGTCGTTAAAAAAACTGACTTTTAACATAAAATCTCCACTCCTGCATTCGTTTTTGGCCGGGCGGGAAGCAGTTTAGTGTTAAATCATTCTAAATCTATTTCTATAAAAAATATGGGTACCAAATTTAAAAAAGCTCGCGTGACATTTTTGTTATTAATCCATAAAAATGAAACTATTTTTTAAAATTGACAATTTTCGGCCAATGCTGGATGTAGGGTGCAAACTTAAATCAATTCAAAATTTCTTTATTAACCATTTATGAAGCCTTATATTTTGAAATTAATAAGGAAAAAATTGTTTTATTAACAGAACTTTGAGAAAAAAGTGAATGAATTGTACTATATTTTTATAAAAAAATAGCCATTTTTCATGCCAATTTCAGAGTGCTGACTTTGAATATTTTTCACGTCTAGACGAATTGAGATAATCCAAAAATTCTTTCAGCATATTATTTTGAAATATGTAGCAAATTACAGAAAATTTTTAAAAAATTTTTACCTCATATATCTCCGGACTTATTCCCGAAAAACGAAAGAAAGTCGAGCCAAAAAATCAAAAATTCAAAATTCAAGCGTAAATATCTTTTTAACTGCAAGAGATAACTTAGATGAGTAAGCTTATTTTTTCTTTATCTTGCCAAGCACTTTCCAGAAATATAAAAATCTTTAAAATCGGACTTCATTTGTACAAGTTACGATTTTTTTTAACTTTTACATACTCGAGGTAGTCAACTTTGACACCCTGTAGTTTATCTCGTGTTATCACAGGGTGATTACAAGATGATTTTTCTGAAAGCTTAGGTCCTCCTCTACAACTCTTCCATACATTTCAATTTGATCCGACCAGTAGTTTAGGAGATTCAGATTTATTACCAAAAAATTTGCGTTTGGCCCCACTGTGTGACATATGCATTAACCAGTAAAAATAATAATGGTAAGATGAAACGCTGGAGAGCAATCCTTGAGGAACACAACTACGAGTTGAGATATAAGCCAGGAAAAACAAAGCATACAAATTAATTCTCTTACACCTACCCAACATAGTGACGAGAGCTCATCCCAAAATTTGATTCCATATACTGACGCACCAGTTAATGCTTTTAAAAATCAACTCTTTATAACCACTGCAGAAACTTCATCATATCAGTTCAAAATAGTTTTTCCAACATACCATAGATACCTCATTGCCGAACCAGAGTACACGGATGATTCGTTAGTTAACCTACTAAAGCGCTATTTAAACCCTTCAGTCACAAACGCAATAATCACAGAAGATCACATCCTTGGCAAGATTCCTATATACCCCTTACATTTTAACCAATACAAAATACGCTACACTCGGAAGATAGTAAATGATTTGACAGAACCTTCAGAACAAGAGTCCGCAATCATAATGGAACACAATAGAGCCCATAGGAGTGCAGCTGAAAACAAGGCCCAACTCTTAGAGAAATGTTACTTCCCTCAGATGAATGCAAAAATTAAAAAAATTACTAAACAATGTAAAATTTGTCAAGAAAACAAATATGAAAGGCATCCACCAAATCCAATCTTAAAGGCAACTCCTATCCCAACGTACCCAGGCCACATTGTCAATATCGATATTTACCACACAAATAATAAGATATGCCTTACTGTCATAGATAGGTTTTCGAAGTACGTTCAGGTTAAATTAATTAAATCTAGATCTACTGAGGATATTAATCCCCGAAAAAATAGTAATTGATAATGAGAAGTCTCTAAATTCAGCCTCCATCATATTTATGTTAGAGAACCAATACGGAATAGAAATATTTAAGACACTTCCATACTCTAGTTCAATTAATGGCCAAGTGGAACGTTTTCACTCCACTCTTACCGAACTACTGCGCTGCACAAAAGCAGAAAATACTCACAATAGTTTTGAAGAATTATTAAACAAGGCAATATGCAAATACAACTATTCAATCCACTCAACCACTAATAGAAAACCAATTGAAGTATTTTTTGGCAGAAAGGTTTATACCGACCCCTCTCTTATTGAAAAAGACAGACTCTATAATATAAAAAGATTAACCGAAAAACAGGAAAAAGACCTCGCGTTCCACAACAGAAACAGGACAGAGATAAAAACATATCTGACCAACGACGTTATTTACGTAAAAATAAATAAACGACTAGGAAACAAACTTACACCTCGCTATAAAAAAGAAATCGTCTCTCAGGATAACGGAAATACTGCTATCACTCAGTCCGAACGAACGGTACATAAATGTCACATTAAGACATAATAAGAACAGAAGAACTATTTCTAAACAATTTCTTTTACTTTTTTTTCGAAAAGAAGGGGAAAATTAGGACGTATAGAAATAAGATTATAAATTTAAAGTACGAATACGAAAATTCGTATTAGGGTATAGGAAATGTAATTAATAAAAAAAAGAAAAAAATGTCGATTAATATGCCATAGTCTACTAATAGTATGAATAATAACTAATGGAAATTAATTAAAGGTATAATAATTTAAGCTAAATGGAAAGAAATTTTTATTAAATAAAATTAGAAGAAATGTTTATACTTAATTACGAAAAATACTGCTTACTTATTAGAATACAACCATTTGAATTTTTATCAATACATTTTCAGTCTCCTAACCTGCATGGCTCATGCAGAGATTCAAATACATGACTACTCCTCGTCCCACCTAATAACCATCGACAATGGCTACTCCGAAATAAAAGACGGTACCCTTAATTTCATTCATGTCATTGACACTCTAGCATACATAAACCTTTTGGAAAACATAACAGACGTAATGAGCAGTATATTGCCACCCGGAAATCCTATGTATCCTATCCTACAGCACGGGGCCCAACAAACTATTGAACTGTTGGAAATCGTCGAACCCGTCCAACATCCTAAATCAAAAAGATCCTTAGATATACTGGGAACTGCCTGGAAATATTTAGCAGGAAGTCCTGACCATGACGACCTTAATATTATTAACAATAATATAGACCAATTAACAACCAACAATAACACTGTGCGACAAATGGTAGGGGTCAGTGATCGGGAAGGGTTCAAACTACCGGGGAAAGTTATATCGGTAAAAAAGAAGTTATACGTGTCCCGGCGTTTCGCTGGGTCACGTCTAGGGATCGAGATATATCGATTTGAAGTTAGTAACTATCATATAGGGGAAATTGTGACCTTTGGTGGTCTTTTTTTTGACATAAATCGAGAAATTAGGAATTACAATTCCTTTAATCTGCTCATACAACGTTTCGCTACATAAGCAACAGTTTCGCAGTTATAAATAAATGTATGAAGAAAAAAACTAGTTTTTCCCTAAAAAATTGAATTTTTTTATTTTTAATTCATAAAAAATCCAAAACGGTAAAAAAAGTGTCAAGTCCTATTACTTTCACGTAAAGTCACATAACCTTTAAACAAAATGAGACATAGATCATGAAAATCGATGGACGCGTTTCGCTTTTATTCAAAATTAAGTGAAGGTATGAATTTCAAAAATTTGCTCGAGATATGCTCAAAATTCCTTGGAAAAAACATTGATGACTTTTTCTATGAAAGTGCACTTTTTTAATTATTTGGGTTTTTTCCGTTGGCTACCTGCATGATTTTTTTACACAAATTGCACTCACATTTATGAGTGGTCATGTTTTAGAACGTTTCGAAAAATTTAAAACGCACACGACTCAGGTTTATAGCCACCCTTAAAAGATGCGCGAATTCATAAGTACCTCTCAGTAAAATATTGAAACTTACGTAGTATTTATAGGTGTTCACTGATCGATTTTTGTCATTCAACAAGTGTCTCCGAACGCGTAAAGTACGTTTTTTTTGACGAAAAAGTGACGAAAAAGTAATAAAAGTATAAAACCGAAATGAGTGCAAATTGTCCAGAAAATATCAATTTATTTTGTTACGTTTGTGGCAAAAGAGCTTTTTCAACAAATGCTGCATTACTCACTGAGCAAGTGGAGCGCGCTTTTAAACTTTATTTTGATTGCGAAATAATTCGCGGTGTTTCGTGGGTTTCGTGGGGTTTGTAAAACGTGCTACAATGGTCTTAACATGTGGATCCAAGGGAAACGCAGTTCATTTCATTTTGGTGTACCAATGATTTGGACTGATCCAGGAGAGCACAATTCCGACAACTGTTACGCTTGCGCAAACAAAATATGTGGAGTAAATCGTAAAGGCCTTAAACGAAGAGTTTACATATCTGTAAAGTGCACAAATACATTTACCGCATTCGGATGAAATACCAATTCCACCGCTTCCAAGTCCTGACAGAGAAACTTCTTTTTCTATTGAAACAATGGATCAATCGGATTTCACCTATAAACCAACACCAGAAGCCGGCCCATCGAACAAAATAATTCCAATATCACAAGCAAGAATGGACAAGATTGTTGCAGAATTAAACCTTTCTCAACGTGAAGCAGAAAAACTTGCCCAGCTTTTGAAAGAAGGTAACAATTTGGAACCTAATGTCAAAGTCACCGGATATCGAAGACGACAATTGCTATTCCAACGGTACTACACACTCAACGAAGGGAACACATTTGTTTACTGCCACGATATAAAGGGACTGATGGAGGCGATGGCCATTAATTATGTCGCAGCTGATTGGCGAATGTTTATCGATTCTTCGAAATCAAGCCTGAAAGTCGTTTTGCTACATAAATATAATAAAAAAACAAGCATTCCCATTGGCTACAGCACAGACATGAGCGAAACATACGATTCCATGAAAATAATTTTGGATAAAGTTTGCTACACTGATCACATGTGGCGGATCAGTTGTGATCTGAAAGTCGTGGTGATGCTAAGAGGTCTCCAAGGAGGCTATACAAAAAACATGTGTTTCTTGTGTCTTTGGGATACCCGATTTAAAGGAAACCAATACGAAACGCATGAGTGGCTTGCTCAATATCCAACGGAGAAAGGAGACAACTGCGTAAATGATCCACTGGTGCCAATGGAGAACGTCCTCATGCCCCCGCTCCATATCAAACTGGGAATCGTAAAAAATTTCATCAAGGCCATTGTGAAGCAACCGAAAATTCTTGATTGTTTGGAAAATATTTTCCCACGAATCAGCGAAGTAAAATTGAAGGAAGGTGTACTGAATGGGCCGGATATACAAAAGCTCATGAAATCAAAGGAATTTAAAGGTGCTTTAGACGGTAATGATTACTTTGCGTGGAGGGCAGTGAAGAAAGTCATACGATATTTTTTGGGAAGTACGCGAGCACACAATTACCCCGCTCTTGTGACCAAAATGTTGCACTACTTCCAGAAAATTGGAGTGAATATGTCCCTCAAAATTCACTTCTTGCATCACCATCTCGAATACTTCAGCAAGCAGCTAGCCTCAGAGTCGGATGAACATGGCGTGCGCTTCCATCAAGTAGCAATGCCAATGGAAACGCGACATAAAGGCAAAAGGCTCGATTCGCTGGTGGCTGAAATTTGTTGGTGGTCGCAAAAGACGTACGATCCCGACAATGAAGATGAAGAATATACAATGGGAGTTTCCTCCGAGGGTAAGTCACAAAAATGAAGTTAACTGACTGATTAAAAACAATTGATTTTTTCTAGATGAAGACAGATCCTCATCCGATACAGACTCTGAACAAGTGGGCGAACCACCACGCAAGAAAGTAAAGGGCGCAAACAAACGAAAATAAGTTTTGCGTTCATCGATTTTTATAACCTATGTATCTATGTAATAACCTAATAATTACCTGTAATAATTTTTAATTTTACGTGTTAATAATTATAATAAATAATATATAATAAATATTATCCAAATTTATTGAAACATAAAATCAATATTCTTGTCAAAATAAGATACCTTCACTTAATTGTGAATAAAAGCGAAACGCGTCAATCGATTTTCATGATCTATGTCTCATTTTGTTTAAAGGTTATGTGACTTTACGTGAAAGTAATAGGACTTGACACTTTTTTTACCGTTTTGGATTTTTATGAATTAAAAATAAAAAAATTCAATTTTTTAGGCATAAAATAGTTTTTTTCTTCATACATTTATTTATAACTGCGAAACTGTTGCTTATGTAGTGAAACGTTGTACGGACTGGTGGTTCTCGAGTTATGTCAAAAAAAAGACCACCAAAGGTCACAATTTCCCCTATATGATAGTTACTAACTTCAAATCGATATATCTCGATTCCTAGACGTGACCCAGCGAAACGCCGAGACACGTATAACTTCTTTTTTACCGATGTAACATTTCCCGTTGGTTTTATCCCTTCCTAATTTTGACTGTCGCATAGTGTAATAAACAAATTTTTATAAATAATGCTATAAATAACCGAATGAATAAATTGACCAAAATTACTAATGACATATTAGATATAATAAAAAAGGATAACACCGTAAAATAAGAATGTTAAAGGAAGAAATAATAAATATTAAGTATGTCATACAATGGGCTAGGCATTGTAAATTCAGTTATACTAAACAAGAAGGAAATAGAAGTAACAGTAAAAGAATTAAAAAAAGAAAATATGCCATTTGACACAGTTCAAGAGGCACTAGAATTAGCGGATGTTAGCGTGTTAAGCAACTTTTCATCAATAATTTACATTCTAAAAATACCCTTGACTACCAAGGATATTTATAATAACTATATATAAAGCAGTAATGAAAAATAATGTAATAATTAATTTAAAATATAATAAAATATATAATATACTGAAGAATAAAGAAACTATATATGGAATAAAAACCGGTTGTAAACAATATATAATGATAAGTATTTGTAACCAGGATGAATTGTTAGATTTAGGGAATGATTTTTGTATATCTAATTTAGTTAAAAGCCTCAACTCTTCATGTCACATGACCAACAGTCACCATGTCCCAAGAGAGGAAATCATCGCTCCAGGAATGCTCTTTCTAAATGAATTCCAGGGTAACATAACTGCAGACAACAATGTGCGCACCATGAACGGCACCTACATCGTGAATTTTAAAAATGCCAACACCAATAGAAGAGAGCTCCTATTGCTAGAAGCACTCAGTGAGCTACATATCAACAACACAGTAGAAATCCAGTCCTTAAGAGCAGAAAAAACGATAAACAGACTTTCTGCGGGAATGATGCTCATCGTATTTATCATTGTGCTAATAAAAATGAAAAAATGGTTCCTGAAGAAGAAGCCAAATCATCCAACAGAACAACCTACAGAAGATACTGTGGCAACCAACCATCACCAGAAAACCGATATTGAATCCCCGGCACCGACAGCAAGAAACTTCCAAGTTTTCCAGACGCTCGAGGGCAAGCGTTTTTAAGAGGGGAGGAGTTAACGCTGTCTACATTTTAAATTCCAAAAAATATGTTTCCCACAATATAGAAAACATACCAACAACATGACATGTGCAATTACCAAAAATGCTGACGACATGTCTACAATACCGGTGCATTAATTACATGCGCTTTTGCCAATTTGTTGACACCTTAACAAACAAGTTATTCGCCTGCTCTGCAACGTGAACGTGACTTGATCAACATATTGAGGTTTAGTTATAAGAAAATTTAATTTGTAAAGTTAGTTTTAAAATAATATTTAACCAATAAAGGTTGGCTTCAGCCAACAAAAAAATAATTTTTTAATAACTAAATAAATAATTTGTTAACTTATATAAATGCGCAGCTAATCCTTATCAACATCATGACGAGGTTGATTACCATGGTGATTACATTGAAACATGAACAATTGTGTTGTGTTAGTAGAATTCATAAAAACTACATATCATGCAAAAGTCGATTGGATGGATACTGATATAGAAGTATCGGCATGCAAAACATCAACTGGAGCACCCTACAAGACATATGATGATTTAAGTACAAGATCCAAGAAGAGAAGACTGGCCCATAAGCTTCAGTCCTTCCTGAATACAAGCATGCTAGTGGAAGTAAGAACCTGGCGGATTATAAAAGCGTATTTATAGCATCTTTGGTGCCATTAAGAATGCGATCTTATTCCTTAAAGCAATCTTCATCAAAGTGTAAAAACTCATTTGAAGATATATGGCTTAAAACCACTCCAGGATCAATACATTTTTGCAGACCTATTTGGTTCGAATACACAAGGGAGTCGAATACAATAACAAAGGAATTAGTGGAATATATTAAAGATAAAATAAACCTCTTTCAATAACCATAAACCAATACACATTCGACATATCCTTTCAACTTAGTCTAACAATGATTGATGGAAAGGTTAGTAATGCCATTACGGAAACATCTTCTTTTTGGAAATGCTCACTATGTGATGAGAAGAAATCACAATTTTCGGATATTGGTAAAGCAAGTAGTATTAATGAAGAATTTCTGTCTTTTGGAATATCTCCACTTCACGCCAGAATACGGTTCATGGAGCATTTTCTGCACTTAGTTTATGATATAAAGTATAGAAGTGTGCCTGAAAATTTAACAAAACCTACCAGAAACAACGAGGATTTAAGAACACTTAGAATATCCTAGAAAAGTAGAATCCAGGATGAATTCAGAGAAGAGTCGGGATTAAACATCGACAAACCTCTGCCGACTGGTGGTAGTACAAATGATGAAAACACAGCAAGAAAGTGTTTCGGAAATTTCGAAGCTACATCTAAAATAACTGGTATTAATAAAGAGTTGCTTGAAAGGACTAACATACTATTAATGGTAATTAATAGTAAGCACAAAACTAATTCTGCTCGATTTGGAGAATATGCAACAGAAATATAAACTACTTGTTTCTCTATATCCATGGAAAGAAATGACACCAACAGTACATAAAGTATTGTGCCATGGCGAAATTATAATTGAACGAAATATTCTTCCACTTGGAGAGCTTACAAAAGAGGCTCAAGAAGCAAGAAACAGAAATTGTAAGCACGTTCAATTATTCAGCTCCAGGAAATGTTTCAGAACGTCACAAAACAAGGATATTTTTAATAGCCTATTGTTATCATCAGTCCCTGTACTATCATTAATGAGAAAACGTTGGATTTATTATGAGCCTTTATCAACTCAACATACTGAAGACATGAAGGACCTTTATTATCTTTTAGATATGTATACAGATACAACAGATTATTTTATAGAAAATAAGTAGTATAAGTTTAAAATATTAGAAAAATTGTCTACATAGATTTGATGTAAATAAGTAATAAAAAATCGTATTAGAAATAGAATATTTATTAAGGAAGATGATAAATACCAAAAATAATAATATTGATTAAGTTAAAATAGACATTTTTTGTTTGTTTTGTTATTTTAAATTCATTAATAGAAATATATGAATGCTTAGAAAAGGATGAAGATTTACTTAAATTTGGGAAATGTGGCAACCCTACTAAAAATGAAAAATATTTGTTAATTATTTTTATAAAAATAGTTTGTGTATTGATATTATTAAAAGTATACAGAAATATTAATAATTTTCTAAGTAATTATTCACGCAAAGCTAAAGGCAAAAGTTGCAAGTTTGTAAAAATATAGTCATATATACAATAAATTGGAAATATACAAGTTTAAAGGCATAATATTGACTATGCTAAAGGATAAGCTTAATTTGAAATACATATTTTTAAAATTTCTTTCGCTATTTAGAAATAAACCAAACAAAAGGCCCAATTTGGAGCTTTCGGAGAAAATACAAATTTTTTTTAATTGCAATTACATGTTTGTTTATAAAGACATCTTATTGAAATTTGAAGGAAATGTGGATCTTATTAATATAAATAAAAGCGCGTTAACCAAATTTCAATCAGGGGTGGGGTTTTCCTGAATTCCCAAATAAACTAATCCAAATTCCCAAAAATGGGATTTTTTACATTTTTGACTATATAATCCACATTTTTCCGAAGTCCCGTAGATTTTGATTTAAGACTTTTAACAACATATTGAAGATTCTTAAAATATATTCCGCTTGTCGATTCGTGCTTTGTGAAAAATGGTCTAAAATCAAAAGAAAGAAAAAAAGAAAATATGGTCTAAAATCAAAAATTTCATATTAAATGGGTCGAATTCGAGAGGGTATGTACCATGATCAATTGAGTTATTGGGCTTTTTTTTACCTTGAACATCATCTCTGTGAAGAAAAGTGCAAAATTATTATATGTTGCCAAAGAAAATTTTATTTTAGATAAAAAAGAGTGTAGATACTTTTTCGGCTAAAAAAACACAAAAAGTCGTCTTTTTGCAATTTTCAAACTCAAAATCGTTTATTTTTGAACTCGGTAAAGATATCGACTTAAAATTTTTTATTTTTTTTTATTCAATAGATAATTTTGTTCTTTAACTAGTTAAGAAAAAAACTGATAAAATCGGTCGGAAATACTATGATATATATGAAATAAACTGGACCAAGAATATGCAAAATTATGGTGCTTAAAAATTCAAACGCAAATAACTCGAAAACTATAAGAGATAAATAAGACATATAAGCATGTTTTTTATAGGTCTTATCAGGGCCTACAAATTCGGACGAGAAACAAAAATTTTGCAAGCGATTAAAAATCTTTTATGTCAGAGGTACCTAACTTTGAGCCCCCTTAGCTCCGGCCCTGGGGGGATTGTTGTACCCGCTTTCAAACTTAACATTGTACACTCCTCTGCTACGTTTTCACCAAATTTCATGCAAATCCAACCGGCCGATCAGAAGTTACAGATTTATTTCCAAAAAATTTCGATTCTGTCCCACTGTGCCTTGGAAGAGCGAAAAATAGTTATTAATAACTATTTAGAAGGTAAAACTGAACGAGAAATCACAAATATCGTTAATAAAAGTAAATCAGCTGTACTCGACATCATTACGCGATACAAGAGAGGCAACAGAATAACAAATAAACAACGCGCGCCTGTAAAAAGAAAACTTTTCCTGAGGGATGAGAAGTTTATAGTTCGCGAAGTACAAAATGACCCATTCATTCCGCTCCAAAACTTGCCATAATGGTTAAAACCAATCTTGGAAAGGAAGTATATGCAGAAGCAATAAGAAGAGTTTTAAAAAGAAACAAATTGCATGGACGAGTGGCTCGAAAGAAACCATGTGTTAGTGTCAAAAACAGAAAGGATCGCTTGGATTTATATGCCACGTTATTTTGGCTTTTACTATCGACATTTTAATATTTTACAGGTTCTTTTTACGGATTAAAGCAAATTTAATTTGTTTGGTTCGGACGGCAGGCGTTATGTGTGGCGTAAGCACAATGAAGAATTTTTGCACAAAAACACTAAGAAAACGGTGAAGCATGGGGGCTTATCAATGATGGTGTGGGGTAGCATGGCAACTTCAGGTGTCGGAAACCTTCACTTTATAGAAGGTATCTTAGACAATGTTAAAGAACGAATGTTAAAGAAAAATGATAATCTTAAGTTTTATCAAGATAACGACCCTAATCACACATCACTGATAGTAAAGAACTGGTTGCTTTACAACTGCCCTAAGGTCATTAAAACACCTGCACAAAGCCCAGATATAAACGTAATCGAGTACTTATGGGACGAACTTGGACGTCGTATGCAAAACAGATTGTGCAGTAATAAAAACCAGCTTAAGGCCGCATTACAGGAGGAATGGAACCAAATAACTCCTGTTGTGTGCAAAAAATTAGTGGAATCTATTCCAAGAAGATTAAAAGCTATAGAAAATCAAAAAGGATATGCAACCAAATATTAATTAATGCATAATCAATCGAATTTAAAGATTGCCCGACTTTCAGTGTGGTCATAGTTTTAAGTTTTTTTTTGAGTTTTTGTTTATTATTTTTATTGTCATAAGGCTGAAGTACCTAGTTTTTGTTTTGTTATATTTACTAGTATGCAGAATAAATATTTAAATGAAATATTTTGAAAAACTTTAAGCATTCCTCATTTTTCTGCTATCGCCTAAAAAACGCATGCCGTTCCATGGTAATGTTAATTCTAGGAATAAAATGCGAGTCATTGTGTTTTATTGTGTCCATATTGATGATAAACGAATTGAAAATATGCAGGCACGCCGGCCCCGTATGATGCAACAGTAGCGCAACTTTTCTTTGTTCACGTTCCTTTTCAAAATTCGAAGCCAATAGAAATATCTTAAATTGCTTACTCCAGTTAGCCCATTCCATTGCAACATTACGAGCTTTCAAATTAAAAAAATGTAGTTGATATATATGACGATGTATTTTCCACCACTTGAAACTTGTCGTCCGGCATTTTGTCTATTGTATTTTTTTGTATACAAAAACCAGCTAATCGTTCTGTTTACAGTTTTCTTGTTTGTAAAAACCATATACAAATGTTTTGTAATATTTTTTTTTGTGTTATTATATTCTGACGACTATAGAATTTTCTTTAATTTTGGTTCGCAACCTGACACCATATTATGTTTAATAAAACAACTTTGTTTGTTTACTGTCTATATTATAATGAATGCAATTTAATTGTATACAATAGTACTTATGGTTACTTAATATAATTATAATTTTTAAATAAAATATCTAAACTAAAAAAATTCTCGAGGATTTCTTATGTAAATAAAAATCAACGTTTTTTTTTTGTTTGTGCATGCAAAAGACTAAAACAAAGAGAATGCAGTGTCATTCTTGAGTCATAGTTCATAGCGATCAGTTGTGAAATATTACGCTTTAAAATTTAAGATTTTAGTTAAATTTTCACCAATGTTTAATAAAAAAAGATATATACAATTTTAGAAAAACTGGTAAGTAATGTCGCTACATATATAAATGGAATATTTATCTAAATATCTAATTTATTTTCTTGCAGATTAATTCAGAAAATTTTGCACTAAAAAATGTGAGCACCAAAAAAATTAATAATATTGAAGGAAAAAACATTGATGATTCCTCTGGGCGAAGTTGAAATTTGAACATAATTTTTCTTTAATGAAAATGATTTTATTAATTTTATTGCTCATTATATGAATTACTAGTTTTGTTATGTAATTTATTATTATATAGTATTATTATGTAGTATTATTATGTAGTAAGTAATATCGAAACGAATCACTAATGAATATTTATTTTTACGTTTCGCTATTGATATGGTAAAAGTTCACTATTAATACTATAGACGAACCTTCGAGATCGAAAGATTTGCTGCCACAAAATTAGCGACGAGTGAGCTCAAGGAGATCATTTTCGGATCGTCAACGATAGTCGTTCTCCAATGTTTTATCAGAAAAATTTTCGCGAAATGTTCGAAAGGGATATCATTATCGAAATTTGTGGTCAGCCTGGTATGTACAGTTGTTTTACATTAACAAAATACAAGCAATTGTTGTTTTTGTAGATGTGCGGTCACCTTTATACCTACATTATAGTGACAGTATAAAAAGGGCTGATAATTTTTTGTCCTCACCTATTTCTGGAAGATTTCTGGCAAAGCATCGTGATTGTTTTTCAATTGGTGTAAATTTGTTTTAGTTTAATTTGTTCAAAAATATTAAAAAATTAAGATGAAAATTGTTGAAAATCACCTATGGAAACTTATATACATATTTCTTTTACTTTTGGTTAAGAGTAAATAAATTAAAAATAAAAAAAAAAAAAAATAACTTCAAACTTTTTGACATTTCTGCCAATTTAGGAAATTTATTAAAGAAAAATTAAAAATGTTTTCAGTTTTCCACACCAAGTACATTAATTTTACTACATTAATTATTTTTTAATTAATTTACGTTTTTGTATTAATTTGTAAATGGAAAATACATCTAAACTGTGCCACCTGGTTGTAAAATGTTATTATTTTGTTACTGTATTTTTAGCGGTACAGTTACCTGATAATATTGTGCCATGATTCTAACCATAATGTAATGTTACGCGCCGTATATGCTGAATGAACAATAAAAATTGTTATACAGAAATATAGATAAAATAATTACGTTTTTTAGAATTCTTAGTTAAGGGGTAATTAAGATATGGATTAGCTCAGAATTAGGTATTAAAACTCTTAACCCTATTAAAAGATTTAGAATTTCATTTTTTATAGAATTACAAAATTACGCAAAAACAATTTATTGATATAAAAAAAAGAGAGTGATAAATATAAAGAAAATATCACTTCACACACAGAATATGCATGATCTGTACTCTGTGAGTGGGAAGAGCATACTAAATTACTAATATATTTATTTACAATTTGTATTATGTATTTTCATATCATAAACGTAAAAAGGCAGAGAGGACTACATTGAATCGGTCTGACTGACTTATTAATAAGAGATAAATAAAAAAAAAAAAAAAAAAATGAAATCATCACTTACAAAAATGTATGTACAAAGCAATTGATGAATCCACGACGATTGATTTGTTGGGCCCAGCAGTCAATGCGTGTTGTTGCTGTTGTAATATTTTGATTTTTTTCATGTTTGATGAGATGATCTGCTCTTTTTGTAAATGAAGATTATGAATGAAATGGAAAAAAATAAATTTAGATCATAATAACAATAAAAAAAATATAATGTAAGATATTAATACTAAATGGTTTTACACCAAAAGGAAAATGTTAGTAATAGATAATACTAACCACATAAATAATATAATAATTTTAAGTTAAATCAATTTAAATACGATTTTAATTTTAATTTAAGTAAATTTTTCACATTTTATAAAACAATTTTAAGGTAATTCTTTTAAATCTGAATAGTAATATATTAAGTTACTTTAATTTAATTTATTAATTATTTTAGGAATTCATTAATTTATAATCAATTTCAGAATATTTAATTTTTTAGTTAATGTATAATAATAGTAGATAAATATATTTTTAATAGGATAATAATGTAATTTTATATAAATTTAGAGTATTAAGTTAGGTAAATTAATTTATACTTTTTGTAATATAATTTATGTTATTATTTCATAATCGGTGTTTTCGATATTTTTTAAAAAATTTTAAAATTCAAGTTACAAAAAAAGTTTGATTTAAGTTGTAATGATTACTTTAGTTAATGATTAACAAAAAAAGTAATAATATGCAATTTAAAATTTAGATTAGGTTAAATAGTATTGTTACAAAAGATTTTTATTTTTACATCCAGGTTATAAGGGTAGATTAAAACGTGATTTCATAAAAAGCTTTTAAGTTAATATTTGTTTGGTTATGTTTTGATATTAACAAGTGCAAAGGTATTACGAAACTTAGAGATATCCACGTCCACCTATCGAATCTTGTTCACAAGTAGTTCAAAATTTGAGACTTTATTGGTGTTATGAGCACCAACAAACTTACAGCCGGAGTAGTAGGGAAATGGGAAGGCAATAGTTGTTTTTGTTTTTAATGAGGAGAAAGAGCAATTTTGAAGAGCAAATTGTTTGTATGAAATTGAAAACCAATGAATTTGTTTTTGTAATTTTTTCTTGTGAGTGCATTAATAGGAGGAAAAATTGTTTTGCATTTTATGAAATTGAAAACCAATGTATGTATATATGTATGTATGTATTTATGTAATTATGTTAAAAGTACATACAAACAATTTAACAGGGGAGACAATTTTTATTTATTTTTTTTTTGCACTTTTAATTGTGATGAAATTAAAAACTGATGACTTGTATAAATAGCGTTTGAGTATTTTTGGTTTATTCATCTACATATTTTTATATGGTTATTTTTGTTTTTGTAAAGTGGAAACTTGAGAATTGTTTTGTTTATATGGAAAAAAATAACTTTGTGTAAAGTTCTTTGACATTAATGAAGATATATTTTATGTTGTTGAGTATGGTCATGATTAATATTAAATATTCTAATAACAAATTAAGGGGAGTATTTTTTATTCACATTAAACATTTTTCATATCTAGAATATGTTTAAAATTAGTTTAAGGCTCAATATTTATGTATTTGTAATATTTTCTCAATTTGAAATGATTAATTTGAATATTCTAATAACAAACTATGGGAGTATATTTTATTTACATAATTAGTTTATAACTCAATATTTCTATATGAAAGCTAAATTAATATTTTCTCTATTTGAAATATTAAAGAGAAATACTCAAAGTATTCAATTTACTTATTTAAATATAAAAGAGTATTTTTTAAATTAGTATAAAAAGAGGAATCAAATCATATTTATTACCATTTGATCTGAGGAATACTTCAAAGTATAGTTAGCAGAATGGTAAGCTATCACTATTGTAAAATGCATTTAACTTTTCATGTATTTATATATTTTTTTTTTAGATGTATGAACAAATTATTAAATTGGCTCTTGGTATTAAGGCAGAGTATTCAAAAATTGATGATATTCCCTTACATCAGCCATTCAAAATTTTAAAATTTGAGTGGAAAGAAACACAATATGGATCAAAAGTTATCACATATTTAAATAACAATAAATGGTTTTATCTTCCGCAACGATTCGTGAAATTTTTAAACAAGGAAGATCCCTATTTAACGCAATTGAATGATAAAAACTGGACTATTATTTACAAAGGCCATCAATCTTCAAATGGGCTTGCAATATTTGAACTTAGTTATAGCTAAAATTTTATAAATAAAACAGTTTTTTTATTTTTATTTTTATTTATTTAATAAAAATATATTAAACTTATATAGTGCTTATTATTATTTTATTTACATTATACTTAAAAATTATTATATATCTAAATTTAGAAGAAGATCTTCGTCTTCGTCCATTATTGTTTTATACTCTTCTGGAACTGAGTATGGTCTGACATCCAGTTGAAGATTCTCATCTTCCTCCATTAGTTCCTTATTCTCCGGAACGAAATTCAATGTTGCGCCCCCTGAAGTATCTGCAGTCTCCAAATAGTGTGAAAAGTCTTTTGCTTTATCTTTATGAAAATTGTGATATCTCATAAAGTGCCTTTTTTTATTCCACTTTGTGGAAAAGGTCTCATTAATACAAAATTCGCATGTAAGCTTCTGTCTGTCCATGTTTGAAGTAATTTTTAATTAAAAATTATTTTATTAATACACCTATGCATTAAGAATTATTCTTTAAATTTAATAATTGCTGGTGAATCAAAAGTGTTTAACGAAGCAAAATACTTTTCCGTTAAAAAAATAAAAACATTTTTGCTAGGAATATGAAGTGTGTATCTGTATGCGTAAGTGTATAAAAATGTCAAACCTTTAATCAATATTTAAATATATGTTTTTTTTTTCATTAGTCTGTTGACTTAATTAAAAGTGATTACACGTAAATTTTACATTCTTATAAATGTAAATATTGCAAATCAATTTTTGTGGAAAAAGAAATGCTTGAAGGACATGAGATCCTTCATTGTTCGGAATGTTGGAAATGGTTTTCAAAGGAAAAACATCTAAAGGAGCATGAAAGGACTCATGCCAGCACATCCCATGTCAGTGGTAGAAGTGAGCATTCTACTTCTAATAAATTTAGTTGTGTTAAAAGCGCTTTCAAAGGAAGAATTCTGACATAACTCTACAGAAACCAAAAAGAGGAAATTCTGCATCCTCAAGAGTTTTTAGAAGATGTAAATCATGATATTTTTGAAATTTTGGAGAACGCTATAAATAAAAACATAACATTGAAATACAATTTAGAAGTGGAGTGCGAATATATTAAAATTGTAGAAGATGAAATAATGCTAACCACCATAACACATAGAACAAAAATGTCACTTTTAACCATAAGTGATAGTATTGAAGAATCTTTGAAAGCACAATACACGTATATATGTAAAAAAATGTCAGAATTTCAGGAGAGAGATAGTGGATGGTCCCTAATACGAATGAAGCACTTGGAAATAAATGTAAATAAGGCTTCATTCATTAGAGGCTCCAAATATATACCATTACCACATTGGATAAAGAAAAAAGATGCCTGTTTCAACTATCCAAATGATGATGAATATTGTTTCAAGTGGTGTATCATCGCTTCATTCTTATATAATGAAGCAAATGGATTTGTGAATTGCAATGGATTTGGAAATATTAAAATAAATGAGGAGAAAATATGTGTGGAAAATGAAGTGCTAAATTTTGAAAAACTTCAATTTCCAATGAAGTTAAAAGATATAAAGATATTTGAAAGCAAGAATGCACATGTTAGCATAAATGTATTTGGCTGCGAAGGTTGGACCGTATTACCTTACATCTGCAGTAAAGAATCACCACATAAATCTTCTTCTTCTTATGGACGAAGAATGGTGTCACTACGTTTATATTAAAGATATCGGAAGGTAATTTAAATAAAAATTAACTACATATTTTATAAATTAAATTATTATTATTCAAATATTTCAGATTAGTAAGATCAAGTTTAACTTCCCACCATGGACGAGTTTTCATTTGCAACGCATGTCTGCAGTACTCTCCAAATGAGAGGATAATGCAAAAAAGTAGTACCGAAAATGCCAGAGGGTGATAATAACATTTTATATTTTAAAAATTATCAGAAGGAGTTAGATGTACCGTTCGTTATATATGCTGATTTTGAGACGTATTTGGAGAAAATTGATAACGAGCAAGTAAATATACAAAAACATATAGCTTGTGCTTTTAGTTATTATATTCAGTGTAGTTTTAATGATAATTTAGATAAGTTTAATATTTATTTTGGTAATGATGCTCCTACAATATTCATAGAAAATTTAATTAATGACGCAAAAGAAATTTACGGAAACTATTTAAATAAGGTCGTACCAATGACAGCACTCTCCAATGATGAAACAATTTTGTATAACCTCTCAACAATTTGTCACATATGTAAGAAAATTTTAGGAGCGGACAAAGTACGGAATTATTGTCATTTAACTGGCAAATTTAGAGGAGCAGCCCATAGCTCATGTAATATTAATTACAAAATAGCCAAATTCATACCAGCATTCCTTCATAATTTTTCCTCTTATGATTGTCACTTATTTATGAAAGAACTTTCGCAATTTGAGGGAGATATAAAGGTAATTCCTTTTAAGAAAAAACTATATATATCGTTATCAAAGTTTATAACAGTTGAAGAAAATCAGAGATTTGAAATTCGGTTTTTAGACTCTTTTCGTTTTATGGCCTCCAGCTTAGAATCTTTAGCCAAAAATTTAAATGGCAGTGATTTTCAAATTCTAAATAAAATTTACAATGAAAAACAACAATTTGATTTACTCAGAAGAAAAGGAGTATTTCCTTATTCTTATATTGATTCGATGGAGCGCTTTAATGAAACTAATCTTCCTGCTAAAGAAAAATTTTATAATATTTTAAATAATTCGCATTGTACTGATGAAGCTTATGATCATGATAAATCGGTTTGGACAACTTTTAAATGTAATAACTTGTAAGATTACACTAAATTATATTTAAAAACAGATGTTCTCCTCTTAACAGATATCTTTCAAAATTTTAGAAGTATCTGTAAAAGTATATACAAACTTGACCCATGCCAACATTATACTGCTCCAGGTTTATCGTGGGATGCAATGTTAAGAACAACTAACATAAGGTTAGAACTTTTAAGTGAAGTCAATATGTCAATTTTATTCAAAACGGTATTAGAGGAGGACTAATACAATGTTCAAAGAGGTATTCTAGAGAAAATAATAAATATTTAGAAGACTTTGATAGTAGTGAGCCTTCAGAATATTTAATGTATCTAGATGATAACAATTTGCATGGTTGGGCCATGTCAGAATATCTCCCATATGGAGAATTCGAGTGGATTTATGATGAAGTTATTGATGTAACTACTATATCGGATACATCTGATATTGGATATTTTTGGGAGGTAGATTTAGAATATCCACACTATTTACATGAATTTCATAATGATTTACCCTTTTGCCCAGAAAATAAATTTGTTGGTGAATCTAAATGTAGGAAGTTTATTGCAGACCTAACACCAAAAACAAAATATCAGATCCATTATAGAGTTCTTAAACAATGTTTAAAGAATGTACTGATATTAAAAAAAATACACAGAGCATTAAAATTTCGACAATCTCCATTGTTAAAAACATTTATAGATTTGAATACATACCACAGAACAAGAGCAAAAAATGGTTTTGAAAAAGATTTTTTTAAATTATTAAATTATTCTGCATATTGAAAAACTATGGAAAATGTTCATAAACGCAAAGATATAAAAATTGTTACAGATTGGGAAACAGCAAGGCGTAATCATTTAGCAGCTAGAGCATTAATTTCAAAGCCTAAATTTTCGAGTATAACTCAGTTTTCAAAACATGTTTGCAATTCAGTTAAAGGTTATGCAAATAACTTACAACAAACCAATTTATTTAGGCTTTGCTGTGTTGGAACTTTCAAAATGGAAAATGTATGATTTTCATTATCAATACATGAAACCAAAATTTCAGTCGAATTTAACATTAAATTATATGGATACAGACTCATTCATATACACTATAAAAACAGATGATTTTTATAGTGATATTCGTGAGGATATTGCCTTAAGGTTTGATACATCAGAGTATCATTCCAATAACATATTTAAACTCCCAATATTAAATAAGAAAGTTCTAGGCATGATGAAAGATGAGAATAGCGGGAAAATTATGAAAGAATTTGTGGGACTTCGATCAAAAATGTATTCATTCAAAACGGTTGACATGGAGGAAGTAAAGAAATCTAAAGGAGTTAAAAAATCATGTATACAAAATTTATCAATAATAGACAACAAAAGATCATTATTTGAAAGAAAAATAATTTCTGATACAATGCATACATTTAGATCGAAGTTTCATCAGTTGTATACACAGAAATTACATAAAGTTGTTTTGAGTTATGCGGATGATAAAAGAATTATTGCTTCTGACCAAATAAATACTTATGCGCGAGGACATTTTAGATTTCAAAGTGACTTTGATAACTTTTTTAGAGAGATAGATGACCATATTTTCTTGAATATTGATAGTAAGTATATAGAATTTTTAAAAGATTCATCAGATAAAGAATATTTAATGAATATAGATTTTTAAGTTGTACATTTAATAATTTAAATACTTTCATATTTTCTAATTTTCTTTAAAGTTTACATAAGTAGAACTTCAAATGTGTATATTTCTATTGAATAGAGTTAACTCCTTAAGATATTATTAAATTTCTTTTTTAATGAAAATGACACTGATATTTATGTTATCACAATGAAACAATAATAAATATATGTCTTTTATTATATAATAAATTTGTTTTATTTTTAAATATTTTTCCATTGTACATTTTCTATTTCGTAATCTAACTTTTTACGATTTCTAGTTAGTCGAGGAGAATATTGATATATTAAAGTTGATTGCTTCAAAATTTTGTGATTTTCATCCTTTGACAATATTCTTATCTTTGGTGTCCCATTATTTTAAAAATGTGTAAATCGTTTAGCTGCTGAAGAGGCAGAAGTAGGATTAAGTTTTTGTAATGTTGTATCCATATCAATTTCATCATAATTTTCATAAATTTCCTCAGGTAAATTTATATTAGATTGTGTTCCTACACTACTTGACTCTGGTTGCATTGTTTGAGTTTCAATATGTTTCTTATATATTTTCCTAGTTTTTGTTTCATTATCACGTAGATTACTCAATTTAGAACTTTTAGTTTGATGAGAAGATGATATTTGGCTTCCAATTAAATATTTGGCTAATTCTTGTTTAATATAATACCATTTATTAACATCTTTTAGTGTGTGTGAACTATATATTGGTATTAGTTTTCGATGTAGAAAATTGGAATCAGAATATTTAATTTTAAATTTATCGTAAGTTGATGGATTAGGAACTATTAATTTGAATAAATTATTTGACATTTTCTAAAATTTTTCCAATAACTCCACTTAAAACGGATGAAATAATAATTGGTAGAAATGCTCCTTTTTGAATTAGATGTTTCCTCTTTTGTTTCATTGAGGTTTCTGGTGAACAAACTTTTCTAATTGTATTTTTATATGGTTTTATTTTGTCAAACACTGCTTTATTGATTTTATGGTTCTCATTAATTATATTAAAAAGTATTTCATTTATTGTTTTAATAACAACATCATCAACAAGTTTCAGTATTGCATTTCGTAATTTAGGATCTGCTTTCTTAAGAACGTAAAGAATATGTTTGTTCTCCTTCAACAGTTTTAGGTTCGAGGTCATTGTTTATATTTGCAAATATTAAATAGTGATTTTTATTGAAAATATCCGTTCTAAATCTTAATGCGTTGTGTATTTGTTGAGTGAGATCAATTAATAAATAACCATGAGCCTGCTGCGTACAGTTATTATATACATCAACCAGAGCTTTTGAGTTTTCTGGGTATACTTGGCGAGCTAAATATTGAAATTGTAACTTATCCCTAGGATTTTAAACATAACTATATATTTAGAGTTTAAAGAAATATCTCTGGAATAAGCACCTTTATGAAAAATGTTTTGTGTTACTAAAATCACAGCTAAATTTCTATGATGAGATCCCTTAGTAAAAAGTTCACACACTTTTTTATTAGATGATTCAAGCATTAAATCATCCAATATTATTAAAACCGATTCATTTTCTGCAGTAGCAAAATCCTCTGGAATACCATGTATAAATTCTACATTGTTAATTCTCGGAAGAGAATTTTTTTCTGCAAAACACCAAATAACACGATCTATGTTTTTAGATATTAAATGTTGATTTTTTATCAAATTCATAATAAATGTGGATTTCCCACAACCAGACGGACCACAAATCATCGTAGTGAATGGATATATAAACTGTTGAAACATGTTTACACTTTAGTACACGACATTTAAATGAAGTGAAGCATTAACATTCTATAAATATAAATATGAGTAAAAGAATTCTTGTTGATGAATATATGCTTACTGTAATTGATGTATTTTCAAAGTATGCATACGCATTACCACTAAAAACTAAAAAAGGAATAGAAATTTCGAAAGCATTAAAACATATTATAAAATTAAACAAAGGAAAATCTCCCAAAAATATCCATTCTGATCAAGGGAAAGAATTTTATAATATCTACTTTAAAACTCTTATGAAATAATATAAAATTAACCATTACCACACTTTTTCAAGTATGAAGGCATCAATAGTTGAACGTTTTAATAGAACTTTAAAAAATAAAATGTGGAAACAATTTAGTATGCAGGGAAATTATAAATGGATAGATATATTAAATAAATTATTGAAAGAATATAATTCTTCATATCATCGTTCTATAAAAACAACACTCAATTCAGTTAATAAGAAAAATGAAAAGAAACTTCTTAATACTGTATACAGTAATTTGAAGTTTTTCAAAGGAGGAAAATATAAATTAAATGATTTAGTTCGCATTAGTAAATATAAAAATCAATTTGAGAAAGGATATACACCAAATTGGTCTACAGAGGTTTTTAAGATAAACAAAATTTACGTAACCAATCCTATAACATATCAACTTGCAGATTTTAATGGAAATATAATTAAAGGTGGATTTTATGAAGAAGAATTGTTAAAAACAAAAGCCCCAAACATTTTTTTGGTAGAAAAAATTTTAAAGCGAAAAGGAGAAAAACTATTGGTAAAATGGCTTGGTTTCGGAAAAGAATATAATTCATGGATTCATCAGAACGATATTAGTAAATAATATATGTATAACAAACAACATACTATATTGATCATTCTTTTTAAAGATGACTTCAAGTATACAAGAAGAAAATATTTATGTTACTTTATTAAGTAATAATTCAATGGATACTTATAAAAATACTCCAAATACTTTTACAAATTTGCTAACACAATCTCTAAATTTGTATGATCACTGGGTAGATGGATTATCAGATATTTCATTATCATTACTGGAAAGAAATAATCAAAACATTGTCAAACGTAGAAAACGAAATACAATATCAAATGTCGACACACAAGCTACAGTACATGGAAAAACAAAAATATTGAAGCATAGTGCAAATAATGAATATGAAGACATTAAGTTAAAATTTCACGAACTTTTAGAAAGCTCTAATGATTTTATGATAACAAACCCCAATCTGAATAATAAAACAAAACTTTTGAATAAATGAAGTAATACTCCAAAAAGTAATGTATCCACAGTAAAAAAAGATTTAAGTGATAAAAAATCAGATCCTTTAAATAAGTTAAAGAATGATATCTCACAAACAAATTTAGCAACAGAAAAGAAAGTCAACGAATTTGATTCTTATACTAGTAGAGATGAATTAGAAAACGTTGAAAAGGATTCCATTTTAACATCAACAAACCACATTCTGTACAAATCTTTAACCAAATTTTCAGATAATATGACAAATTATTTTACTAAAGTCTTTTCACCAGATATAAATGAAATTGTATTTATTTACACTGATATAATTAAACCACGATATGTAGGTAATAAAAAAACTAAATGTTTGAAAATATTTTCAATATCCACATTGAAAAATTATATTCATTTTAATAGAATTGAATATTTTCCTATTGAATCTTATAACATTAATAACATATCTAAAATGATTCGAAATGATGAAGGAGGAATAATAAGTTTGAATGAATTCATACCAGTTTATTGTACTCTACACTTTAAAAAATATATGAAATAAATGTTTAGTAAAATTTTAAATTATTTTTGTAATAACCATGGATGTGATGTATACAAATTATTATAATAATCAGTCTGGAAATAATGTTCAAAATATTGGTGAAATATATCATATACCAAGGTTTGGGCAATATGGACGTGGTATTGGATCACTGTTTTCATCTTTGTTTTCACACCTGAAACCATTCTTGAGAATAGGATTAAATTATTTAAAAAGTAAGTCATTATACATTGGAAAAGAAATTTTGGAGGAAATCGGAACAAAACCTGTGAAAGATATTCTATTTAATCAAGGGAGAAAAATTATGAATAATATCAAAGAAGCTACTATTGAAAAAATAAAAACAATGCAGAAAGGTAAAGGGAAGCATATAAAACTTAAACGCTTAAAACAAAAACCGCATAATAAATCCAAACGTTGTAGAGGAAAGAACTTTAACGATATTTTTGGAAATTTAAAATGTCGGGATTTATAGAATGTATGAAAAGTGAATTGGATTTATTTGAATCTCCCCCAATTCAAACTAGTGTAATTAACAGAAGAAATATGTTATAATCCAATTGCTTCATTGGATAACTCTAGTACAATTGAATTTGTATCATTAGGGAATGGAGAAACATATAGAGATCTTAATAGTATATATCTTAGACTAGTGCTTGAATTCAAAGGAACTGGAGGCGTTGTTAATAACTTGTTGCATTCCATATTTAGGAATTGTACAGTTCATTTCAATAATAAAAGTGTATCTCAACCTGACAACAACTATCACTATAGAGCATATATGGAAACATTACAATTATGGAAATGATGCTAGATCTACCCATCTTGAATCGTGTGGTTGGGCTACTGATGTGAATAAAATTAATTCATTAATCGATAAAGAAAATCCCTGTTTAGATAAAAGAAAAAAAATTATTTAAGTATTGGAAAACGTGGAGCTTTTCGGAAAACTTCATGTAGATGTATTTAATCAACAAAAGTACTTGCTTAATAATGTTGATCTTAAGGTCACATTAAATTTGGGGAAACCAGAATTTTATATTTTAGAAAGTGGGGATAAAAATGAATCTTATCTAAGAATACATGAAGCTAATTTATATATAAATCATCTTACTATCAATAGTAGTATATTAATGGCACATCATAATGTATTACAAAGCAAAAATGCAATTTATCCAGGAAACCATTCATTATCTCTAGATAATGTTATACTTGGACAATTACCAAATTTCTTAATTTTTGGAATGGTGTCGAACAAAGCTTATACTGGAGATAGAAAAGAAAATCCATACAACTTTCAACATTTTAATTTACAAAGATTTAATTTGGTTGTTAATGGAGTACAATTTCCAGCACAGCCAATAGAATTTAACTACAACAATGGAGGAATATTAAGCACTCGTGGTTATCAAACCCTATTTAAAGGTACCGGAATCCATCATTTTGATAAAGCTCATCAAATTACAAAGGAACTTTTTGATAGCGGATTTTTTAATAATTCTAATTGTGGAAATTTAATAAATCAAGGAACTATTCGAATAGAAGGACGTTTCGGGAAACCCATAACAGAGGCAATTACCTGCTTAGTATATTGTGAATTTGACAGTATAATAGAAATTGATAAGTCTCGCACTATAATTCAAACGCTTTGAACTCAATAAATATTATAAATACTTTAAATTCAAATAATTATACAAAATATAAATTTAAAGGAGTTTTTGCGAGCAATAAATTACCCACGACACCAGTTACAAAACCATCATTTTACATAGCCAACACTGATCCATCTTATAAGCCTGGACAGCATTGGGTCGCATTTTATTTCCCTGAAAATAAACCAGCAGAAAATAAATAAATAAATAAGAAAAATATATATTATTTTGTTTTTATTCCAAGTTCTTTTTCCACATTTAGTAAAACTTCCAGGAGAATTTTAGCACGACCATCATGCAATGCGAGGAATAGTGGAATGTCTATAGGCGGCAGTATTAAGATTTCTTGAATTTCAATTTGACCCTTGTTTGAAATATAATTTGATTCAATTTTAGTGTTGTTGGATGTATTCATTATTCTGAATATGTTGTTCTTGATAGATAGTCTATTATTTACTAAAATTATTTCTAAAATTCAAAATTCATAAGACCCTTACCAAGTTCAAAATTGAAAGAAGTTATTGTAAAAAAAAACAAAAATTTTTTTAAAGTTGTATTATTTTTTATTTATTATTATTTTTTTAAATTAATATATTTGAAATTAAAAATATTTTCCCTATTTACTTATTTTAGACGTTTAGATAATAAATAATATCTTTTTATAAAATCCTCTATTTTGTTTATAAGTTGTATATGCTTTCTACAGTTACAAGTATCAGGACCAACGCTTGCTTTATCATACGACCATGAACAGTTTTTGAAGTGTAATCCATATTTAGATGATATTGGTTCTTCATTATAATTCCCAGTTTTATTAATAAGTGCCAAATACTCTTCCAGTGTTTTTTGATGTTCAACAAAAATTAAACCATCAAAATTTTGAAGAAATTTTTGAATTTTTATATGTAACATCTTTATTATAAAGCTTTTTTTTTTACAGTTAGTTAGTTTTTAAAAACAATGATACTTATATACTAATTAACAAGTTTTCTTTATTAAGAATTTCTTGGAATTTTACTATTTTCCCAACTGAAATATGGTTGAGAATTTGGGATGAAAAACTCTCCCACTTCGTCTTCTCCAGCGGAGTTTTCGCTAACTACCTCTTCCAATTCCAAAACATATAAACCATTATCTAACTTCCTTCTTAAAGTAAACTGTTCATTATTAACTCCATCTATTACTTTATCTTCCAAATTATTATATCGTTTGGGAAGATATAACATTCCCTCTTCAAGCTCTGCCATAACCACATTTCCATATTTATTCTTATGGCGGAACATACTTAATACCTTATATGGCTTTGATGGTAGTAAATCCTTTGCTGCTAGATATGGTCTTGTTTTTAATTTATTGAAAGCCGCAACAATATCAGCATTTGTAATCTTATTTGATTTCATTTTTGTTCCGCCTTTTAAAAAGTTTATTAATTGATTGAAATAATTTTACTTCAGACAATTATATTTATATCTAATATAATTTATCTCCAAAGAAGAGTAATTTGGGTATATCTCTTAATATTTCAAATTGAGAAAATATTATAAATACATAAATATTGAGCCATAAATAAATTTTAAACATATTCTAGATATGAAAAATGTTTAATGTGAATAAAAAATACTCCCCTTAATTTGGTATTAGAATATTTAATATTAATCATGACCATACTCAACAACATAAAATATATCTTCATTAATGTCAAAGAACTTTACACAAAGTTATTTTTTTCCATATAAACAAAACAATTCTCAAGTTTCCACTTTACAAAAACAAAAATAAGCATATAAAAATATGTAGATGAATAAACCAAAAATACTCAAACGCTATTTATACAAGTCATCAGTTTTTAATTTCATCACAATTAAAAGTGCAAAAAAAAAAAAAATAAATAAAAATTGTCTCCCCTGTTAAATTGTTTGTATGTACTTTTAACATAATTACATAAATACATACATACGTATATACATACATACATTGGTTTTGAATTTCATAAAATGCAAAACAATTTTTCCTCCTATTAATGCACTCACAAGAAAAATTACAAAAACAAATTCATTGGTTTTCAATTTCATACAAACAATTTGCTCTTCAAAATTGCTCCTCCTCCTCATTAAAAACAAAAACAACTATCGCCTCCCCATTTCCCTACTACTAGCCGGAATGTAAAATTTATTGTTTCGAATACCTCTGGTTAGGTGGGAAAATTCCTACGTGGGTAACAAAACCTTATGGTGACAATATGTTAAATAAAAATCACAAATCTAAGATAAACCTTTTCTTACATTAAGGTTTTTGCTAATTTTAAAATATTTAAATATTTGTTGAGATTCTTAGAAGAATTTAGTTGAAATCTTGTTAAAGTTTCCCAAAATAATTGAGTTTAATTAATATAACCACTAAATAATTTAACTTATAAATCACTATTGCAACACACTTTTTGTTTAAATATTTTCTTTTGTTAAGGATGCCACTACTTTATGCTACTAAGCACAATATATAAATGATTGGAGAAGTGGTGTGATAAAAGCATATATAATTACGCAGTAAAATTAATAAATTGTTCTAGAATAATTATGTATGTGATAATAAAAATATCAATTTATCATCTAGTGCAAAAAAAGGACAACTGATATAATCATAATGATTTTGAGTGTCACTCTTTGAACAATTTACATTTAATATACTACTAGTGTTTCTCTCATTACTAATGTTGACTATTTTCTAGCATGCTAGATAAAAGGGAAAAGATACCCAAAGTGGGTAACTAATTTAAAGGTAAACAATGAAATTATTATTGTAAGTTTGCAATTAAATAATTGTGAACAATGTAATTAATTATAAAAATTTATGTACACATTGTAGTATTTAAATTAAGATAGTGGAATAATTTGTTAATATAGATTTTATCCAAGTATGTAAATATCATAACAAGTGTATTAGGTAGTTTTGAGCAAAAATCGCAACAGTAATTATAAAGGGACCGCACATCTACAAAAACAACAATTGCTTGTAGTTTGTTAGTGTAAAATCACCACACAAAATGTCAAAATGCTATGAAAAAAATTAGTAAACAAAAACAATTTGTCAGCTTCGCGCGATACGTACATGAATAAATTGTAAATCATCAGGGCTTACGACATTACTTTCATATAATACTATAATTCTAACCAAAGGCTAAACTCTATGTTAACAATAAAAAATTGTTTTTTTTTTTTTTTAAGACAAACTTAGAAGAGAAAGACTAAAATAATAAGAAGAATATATATAAACATATAGAAAGCTGTTGTAAATTTCGTTACACTTAATATAGTTAAGAATTAAGAATATTGTAACTACAATAATAATTGAGGTTACTTATTCTAATTCTGAAAACTTGTATGTTAAATAGGATGATATTTACAATTAAAGACACTAAAGATTCTGAACTTTTTCACTATATTGTTTATTAATTTTTACATTAATTTTAACTAGAGCCTGAATAAATTAATCCTGGAGGGGTTTCATTAATCGTTTCGACCAGCAACAATGTGTGATATTTTTTTATTCGCTGCTTGTTTTTTTATGTATGTTGCTGTAACACCTGCCATATATAAGATATTCAAGTGCCCAGACGTATGTTGCTGAGCGGAGTGGAAATTAGTGTTTTGAGTAACAAGGCTACTAGAAACGACTAACAAAGTATTTAGTGTGACTTTAACTTTTAGCGATCAAGTAATTTAGTAATATGGTAATGCAGTATAATTATTATTTTTTCCTATAGTGTAATATATATATATATATATATATGTAGAAATAGAGTTTTCGAGATACATCTAGAAAGTAATGCAGTGTATATAAATTGGCCGTGAGAACACCACTGAGTCAGTCTAATTGAAAGCATCGTTAAGTAAAGACAAATTAACTACCTTGGCTGTATATTCCTGTACATTATTAAAGTGTGCTGTCTAAAGTGTATGTGTATTAGAACACATAGTGACTACTTAAACTGTTATTGTTGTACATTTTAAAATAAAATAAAGAGTCGTTACAACTTTTACACATCAACACAGCCTTTTGAATTTCAACATTCTGCTGCCTATTTGCTACAACATACCAGTCAAGGCTCATTCTACACAGGGCACCTCAAACTTCCCAATTACAACGTCAGGTATCAACAAGTTTAAGATAGTTTAAGTGCTAAATTGAACATTTTACATCATCAACAATCCACCAAATAACATTTTGGTGACAACAGGCCTTTAAAAACTCAGCAAGGCAGCTGGATATCAACAATCACCAATTTACCAAACAACATTAAAAAAAAATTGTCAACCATTTTGGACCCTCAGCAATTCGCAGGACTTCCATCCACTTTATCCACAAGAATAATTAAATCATGTCCTCTTTCGAAGAGTTGATCAGCAAACAAAAACAAATTGGCGAAAGGATTGAAGCCATAATCCGAAATTTCAAGAAGGATCCTACATCAGGAAAGGATTCTATAAATTATTTTCAAGAAAGGTTGAGACGATTCGATGCGGAATGGTCAGAATTCGAGACCAAAGATAACAAAATTCGCCTCAGTGAAGCCCTACAACTGGAACATCAGTAATTCACAGAAGACTACTACACCGCAATTATGAACATCGTCCAGTAACACAAGGATATTTTCGAAAACTCAATAATAAGAATTATTCCATCTACCTATAATAAACAAATTCAAGCACCCAGTCAAGCAGCCGGACTGAGAAACCAATTGAAGAGCTAGCTAAGCTCATGAGGAGGCAAGCCGCCATGATGTCATCTTTGGACCGCCTTTTAGAAGATGGCTTCACACGTGAAGACACAAAAACCGCAATAAATTTGTGACAAAATATTGAAGGCTTGCATTATCAAATTTCAGAATTGTGTGCTGATGCAAGCAAACAAGGCTATAATATGGATAGATTTATCCAGTTAGAAAAGAAGTTGCGGACGGCGATTAAAACCGTTGCAAATAATACAAATGATCAAGTCTACTCCATGCCCCACAATAATCAGCCAGATTCACTGACAGTCCCAATTCCCAAGATAACGCTTTCTAAATTTGAAGGAAATTATATGAAGTGGAAGGAGTTTCATGATTTATTCTCTTCACTAATAATACAACAACCGATACCAAACATTCAAAAAATGTAGTATCAAGCACTTCGCTACTACAAGAGATAGTTTTGAGGCAGCGTGGTCAATAGTAATAGATCGCTACAACAACAAACGATTACTCGTTAGCAGACTGGTACAAGAGCTGGTCGATGTTCCAAACAAAAATTCAAGCGATAATTACAAGTTATTGCATGACAAAACACAAGAGTGTCTTTTAGCACTACAGAATGTAAAAATAAACACATCCACCTGGGATCCGCTGCTACTACATTTATTATTAAAAAGACTTGATCAGGCCACCCGTCTCCGCTACGAGCAATCTCTATCACATCCACGCGAAGTTCCAAAAATCAAAGAATTTTCGGAGTTCTTGGAGAGAAACTTTCAGTCAATGGAAGCAGTGGTAGAAAAACCATCAAACACAAAGACAAAGGTTTGCACGTCTATCACCATTGAAAGGCGAAACAACGAATGTGCAAATATGGAAGACAACCGCTATTCGCATGCACAGAATTTCTGAAGTTGTCACCATCAGCACGACTTCAATTTGTACAAAAACAATGGTATTGTGTTAACTGTTTGAGGCCAGAACATAATGTAAAAAATTGTAGCCTAAGAAGTTGTATGAAGTGTTCCAACAAGCACAATACCTTGCTGCATTTAAAAGACTCCGACCAAAAAACAAGCAAACAATCTCAAACTTCAAAAGCTATATACAATCATTCAGCTGAGGTTACAAGGCCCGTATAAGTCTGCCAGACAGCCTCATCACAAATCGCAGCAACACACACCATATCAAGTAGCTATATACTACTTAGCACAGCCATTGTCCACATCAGAGCCGGCGGAAAGAAGATACAATGTAGAGCACTTCTTGACTCAGGCCCACAACTCAATTTCGTAAATGAACGCCTAGTTAAACGTCTTGGCGTTTCAACAACACCAACATCAATTTCTATTAGTGGAATTGGATCCAGCAACACTAAGGTCCATCAACAAATCAACGTCGAACTTTGCTCAAGATTCAATAACTACTCTACACATCATCTCGCCTCAACCATCGCAAGTGAATAACATCAATCACTGGAAAATCCCTGATAATATTGCACTAGCTGATCCAGGTTTTAACAGCCCGGATAATATAGATATTTTGTTGGGTGCCGAGTTCCATCACCAATTATTGGCAGACGGGCAAATCAAATTAGCCAATAATTTGCTCATCTTATAAAATACTTTACTCGGTTGGATCATTGCTGGAAAAATTAGGGAATATCAATCAACTACTGAAACATGTGGAATGGGTGTCGAGAATGAAACAACCTTAGAAGAAGACATCGCTCAACTATGGGAGCTAGAAAAGTTTAAGACGGTAGAAAAACTCTGTCAATGTCAGAAAGACAGTGTGAAAATCATTTTATGCAGAACCATAGCATTGATAAAAATGTAAGGTTTGTTGTAAAAAATCCCATTTTGCGACAGTCCCGATGCTTTTAATCGCTTCCTATCACTGGAGCGTCAACTTTCAAAGGCACCAGAAGTCAAAACACAGCACATACGATTTATGGATGAATACAAACACTTGGGTCTCATGACAAATAGACATAAAATTCCTTTACAAACCAAACTACTTTATTCCACACCATAGTGTAATGCGGCCTGATATCTTAACTTCAAAATTACGAGTAGTCTTTTAAGTGTCCACATAAAATTCCTCGGGCTTGGCACTAAATGATCTGATGTACATAGGTCCCAACATCCAAAGCGAGCTGTTTTCAATATTGCTTCGTTTCCGACTACCACGCTTCGTATTTACAACAGATATTGAAAAAATGTATCATCAGATGATAATACACCCAGAAGACAGAAGGTTTCAAGTTATTATCTGGAGACGTGACCCAGCTAATCCAGTCAAATATTATCAATTTAATACCATCACTTACGGTACCCGATCAGCACCATATTTGGCCACAAAATGTCTGGAAAAGATAGCAAAAGACAACATGGCCCAGTATCCGTATGGAAGCCAATTTTTGCTCAAACATTTCTATATGGACGATGGAATTGGCGGAAATGATGATTTAAATGTTACACTAACAATTCAGCAAGAGCTAAAACACATATTACAGAAGCATCTGAATCCACAAAAATGGAATGCCAATCACCAAAATTACTGCAAGGCGTTGTAGAGAAGGAACATGAAGTCAATATTAATTTTAACTGTATGGAGGATGAAAAGGTAAAAACATTAGGCTTAACATGGATGCCAAAAGATGACAAGTTCTGTGTGAAGGTACATCCAGGAGAAATCAAACAAGTCACTAAACGAACAGTAACGTCAGATCTGGCAAGGCTCTTCGATCCCTTGGGGATACTGGTACCAGTTGTAGTCACCGCCAAAATGTTTATTCAGGAGTTTTGGCAAACAAAAATTAGAGTGGGATGAAGCATTGCCAGGAAATCTCCACAAAAGATGGTTGACATTCCTTAATGAGTTAGAACATTTAAATAACCTAGAGATTATTATATGGTGCAGATATGTACATCCGGTCAACCATCAAGAACGGACAGGTAAGAGTGAGATTGCTATGTGCAAAGTCACGTGTAGTCCCTTTAAAACGCCAGACCTTACCTCGTCTTGAACTCTGCGCAGCTCTGTTATGCGCCCAACTAACATCAAGAGTAAAGGGCGATTTGAAACTTGAAGATGCACTCACTTACTTATGGACAGACTCAGATATCATGTTAGCCTGGATTAACTCACAATCAGCAGCGTACCAAACGTTCGTGGCTAATCGAATCTCCGCAATACAGAAATTATCCATAGCTGAGGAATGGAGACACGTTAAATCGAAGGAAACCCCGGCTGATATTCTGTCACGATGTCTTTCTCCATCAAAACTAGCAGCAAGTAGTTTATGGCCCCTATTTTTACATGGACGAGAGGAGGTTTGGCCGAGAAATATAACCACCACAATAACAATTACTACAAATGAGCACGATTTGAAGCGAAAGCGCGTGACCGTAGCTACAACCGCAGATGACACATCAACAGAATTTATCTATCCTATCACTGCAGAGGGTTGTAGCTTACATGCTACGATTCATCAATCGCACGAAAAAGATTAAACAACATCAAGAACTTAACTTAACGGCTGAAGAATTAGAACAGGCTCTCGTAGTCATTATACATGGAATGCAACGATCAGATTTTCAAGAAGATTGGAAGCATTTGAAAAGGCATGGCGAAGTAAGCAGAGGCAGTCAATATAGCAATCTCACCCCTCTTCTGGATACTAACGGCATCATCAGAGTGGGGGGACGTTTAGAATTATCAGTACTTCCGTATGATGCAAAACATCCCATGCTGATTCCGTATAATGACCCAATTACAAGGTTAATAATGCAAATGACACATGAGAAGAATCGTCAAGGCAAAGGTTTTGGCCAGGCAAAGGTTTTGGCCAGTCAAGGGTAAAACAGCAGCACGATCAATAGTCCAACACTGCATACGATGCACCAGAGCCAAACCACAATTGCTCAGTCAAATTATGGGCAACTTACCGTGTCACGCAAGCTCGACCTTTCATTTACTCCGGTGTTGACTTTTGTGGATCGGTATGGGTTCATTATAAGTTACGAGGGAGCTGTTCATTTAGAATTAGTTAGCGACTTAACTACCGAAGCTTTAATAGGAGCACTAAAGCGATTCATGAGTAGGCGAGGGCATTATAGAGAGTTGTACTGTGGCAACGCAACTAATTTTGTGGGCACAAAAAATCAACTTATTGAATTATCAGATTCGATTTATGCAATCTGGCAAAGAGGCAAAAAGTTTCACTTCATACCACCACGAGCACCTCACTTTGGAGGTTTATGGGAAGCTGAGGTGAATTCAGCAAAGAATTTTTTGCTCAAAAGTGTGGCAACAGCATCGTTGACGTATGAGGAACTCGATACCATTGTTATTGAAATTGAAGGCATTCTTAATTCAAAACTAATTACTCCTATGTCAAACAATCCAAATGATTTGGCTGCATTGACACCTGGCAAATTTCTAATTGTAGAACCACTAAATGCCCATGTAAACTTAAGTTCTGACGAAACAAAGATGAATCTTTTGACCAGATGGAAATTGGTTACCCACCTATAGGAGGAGTTTTGGAGACGTTAGTCCTAGGAATACTTGTGTGAATTACAGTATCGGCACAAGTGGAAAACACGGAGTGCCAACATTAAACCCGGCGATATGGTCATAGTGAAGGAAGACAACAAACCTTGAGATGGCCGTTAGCTAGGATAGTGAAGGTGCATCACGGAGATGACGGTCTGGTCCGAGTGGTTGATGTTAAGACAGCATTAGCACCTTTGCCAGTTAGCAACACAAAATTCGATGAAGCTTCTGACCATGAAGATAGGGATAAAAGTAATAGCCCGGAGAATCCTAGAAAGAAAAGGCGCATATCCATGCCTATTAATTTAATGACTGCCTTGATCTCAACAATATTACTAACATTAGTCCTGGGAGCACAAGTTCACAACACGTAGTTTGGAACTCAGCTGGGCATACATTTTGAAGCCATTGGATCAGCAACAATTTCATCTTTAGACTGGCAGATCCTAATTTATTACGACTTACAGCTTTAAGCAGTTTAGGTGAAGACATGCAAGATAAATCGACGTGTCAACACCTTGTCAAATACTTTGAACATACCAAAAATGTATTACACATGAGCAGCACTCTACTTTCCGGCAGAAGACGTAAAAGGGGAGCAATCAATTTAGTAGGAAACATCGCAAACTCACTATTTGACATACTGGACTCAAAATATGCAGAAGAGATGGCAAACACGATTTCACAAGTTAAGCAAAATGAGGCACATCTGCTCAGCCTGTTAAGAAATCAAACATCAATTGTAGACTCTACTATGAACATCCTGAAAGCAAACCAAGGGCTAATAAAAAAGAAATTTGATCAAATCGAACAACAAATATCGCAAGTATACAACAAGATACACAACGTCAGTAAAGACCTATACGAAGAAAGAATCTACCGCATTTTCTCATCACTATCCATTCAACGAACGATCACTGTGACAAACTTGCAACACATACAGTCTTCAATACTGGATATTCTTACAAATAATCATCACGGTATTATAAGCCCGCTTATCCTCACTCCGTATCAATTACAACAGGAATAGACAAAATAAGAATGCGTTTATCAGAGTCACTTGAATTGCACAAATTGATTAAATTTCAAGGTGGACTCACGAATAACACTGTCATATTTCGCGTTAATTTGCCATTAGTTGAGAGTGACCAGTTTTTAGTATTCAACCTTATACCAGTGCCAAACCCTGCTCTTCCATTTTGGCCGTCAATGTTGTTCGTCGTCAGTATTTTACTATTGACAAAACTGAACTTATGCGACGTCATCAAAGAAGATAGATTTGTGTGTTCCAAAGTACAGATCCAGTATGAATCAAGCTCACCAATATGCGCCTGCGAAATACATTTATTTCACAACGAAGCTAAAGCTGATTGCCCAGTTCAACAAATAAAGGCCACCAATGCTTGGATCCCTCCCCATCACCAGAATAAATGGATTTACGCACTACCACGGCATTTCATACAACGGTTGTGTGTAAGAAAGATATCAATCAATTTATACTAAAGGGATCGGGTTTATTTTATTTGGAACCGGAATGTACTCTCGAAAATAAGTTCATATCAATACAAGGCCAACAGACAATCTCCAGCTCACTTAAGGCATCTTACACCAAGTTTTGGGAAATAACAGAACAAACCCATTCAACATGTCTAAAGCCATTACTCAGTAAAATACATACAAGCGAGTACAGTTCACAAATACAAAATCTAACGGATTTACGAACCTCACTAAGGGCGCAGGAGATACTTCAACCACCAAATAAAATTGAGACTCATAACTATCATCAAATGATTGTCGGTTACTCAGCCTTAATCATCACTTTCTGCATCTTATTTTATCTAATTGCAATACAAAAATGTAAACACCAACCAACTCCAGCACCTCGCAAGCAACAAACAACGTCGGACTTCACGGTACATATTTGATCAATATCAGCAGCAGACTTTAACTAAGTTTCAAACAGAATTCAACACAATCTCTCATCAATTCAGCATATTTCACCCACAGACTATATTTTTAGCTACACTCAACGGGGGCATGTTAATACATAATTTTATTGTTTTTTATTTATTTTAAGTTTGTTGAACCTCTGCATACATTTTGTCTATTTTTTAGTTCATTGAATTGCACACTTTTTTTTATTGTTTGGTTTATTTATAATAGAAACTTGATACTTAATATTTTTATTGTTCTTTGGTTGTTTATCGCAACTTTAATTAATTTCGGTTATTCACTTCTTTTAGAAGTTTCATTGACATTAAACTTAAAATTTATTTTGGTTGTATGATAAATTGTAAACCCGGCAGAAATATGGTTCAACATATTATTAGCAAATTAAGCATAACCCTCATTGTAAAATTAGTATATAAGTTGGAAATAATTATTAATAAAATTACTCTCCTCCCTAAATCAAGTCTATAATTTAAGGCAACTCAGTTTAAGTGCTGTTGTTGTGAAAATACAGTTCTAGTTCAATATAGTTTATGTGCCTTATTGAACAGAAAAAATTGAAGTTTCTACCAGTGCAACAACAAGCAGCATTGATTTATCCACAATGTTTACTGCTATAATGGTGCAAATTAAAGAAGTTAAAGAAGAAAATAAAATAATGGAAATGAAATTTCAAGAAACTTCTAAAGCAAATAACGAGAAACATCTTGCTGAAGTTAAAGAAGAGAATAAAATGATGGAAATGAAATTTCAAGAAAATTCTAAAGTAAGTAACGAAAAATTTCTTGCTGACGTTAAAGAAACTTCTAGAGCGACAGACGAGAAACTTCAGCAAATTTCGGAAGTTATAAATAGCAGAGTTTATGGCATTGAGACAAAGGTGTCCGACTTAGAGAGCTGTATAGATATACAAGCCAAAGTCGTTGATAAAGCTGATAAAAAGCTGTCCGACTTAGAGAGCTGCCTAGATATACAATCCAAAGATGTTGATAAAAAACTACATGATCTAGAAATAAAGATGAATAATCTTCAATGCCAAGATGGGCGGGTGCGAATTATTCCAGAATCTTCTAGTAGAATAGAGGCGCCTAGTTTTGATGGCACCATACCATTTAATGTGTTCAAGTTCCAGTTTGATACAGTCGCCATTAGAAACATGTGGAACGACGAAGAAAAAGCTGCAGAGTTGGTATTGGCCTTAAAAGGAAATACAGCAGTAGTTCTTGAAAGCGTGCCAGCATGTAACAGAAATAGTTATGATGACATAATGGAGGCGCTACAACGTAAGTACGGTGATGAACATAAAAAGGACATTAGCGATCCTAAAATAAAACAAGCGGTTTGCGCCACACCTAAAACATCATTTATTGAAACCGTATCATTCGCACTGCCACAAGAAACGGCGAAAATAATTTCAAAGCCGCAAATATGTAAGGTGCGAATAAAAAAAGGTTTTAATGAGAAGCAAAGTAAATTCTGGGTAAAATAACCGCGGTAAATCGGGTCATATTCAGCGAAACTGCAAAGCACCAAGAAAACGAACCAGATCTGCCTCGCCTCAAAGAAGCAATCAGCAGTCAAATCATTAATCATCATAAGAATCACCTTTAAACTAAAACGAGCTAGCACTATGGGGCAAGAGCTAGCACCTACACCTGAGGGCCCCACAATCTCCATATCCGTATTTCAGCAGAAAAATAGCAATCTTATTATTTCTGGGTACATCTACGGTCAGAAGCACGTTTTTACTATAGACACTGGGGCATCACAGTCTATCGTCAGTTTAGACGAAGTTATCATTGGTACTGATTTTATGATTAGTCACGGCATTACTTTGGATATGAGACAAAAAGTTATGATTTGGCGAAATGTCCAGATACCTCTTGACGTAGGATATGAAAATAAGACTCTAGTAAGAAAGCTAGTTACCGTCGAGCATCAGAAACTACCACCACAGTCAGAAGCTTTAGTATAAGCTAGTATGGAGGGAGATTGTGAGGACAACAGTTTGTGGGTGATAGAACCAGCAGATATAACAAGAGATCTTGTAACAGCAAAAGCCCTCGTTAAACCCTGCAACAACAAAATAGTTCCTGTGAGAGTGCTTAACCTGTCCAGCTATGAAAAAGTCGTTAAGCCAAATTCCGAAATAGGTCAATGCACTTCAGCAGAGGCGGTAATCAATTGCGAGAAAAACCCAATAAATCCATCAAAGAATCAGATCATTCTGCCCTCAGGTGGTTACTACAATTTAAACAACCTGAAGGACAATCGGCTCGTTGGATAGAGCGGCTTCAGAGCTATGATTTTAGCATCGAGCACCGGAAGGGTTTGATACACGGCAATGCGGACGCGCTGTCAAGACGGCCCTGCAAAGTGGAATGTAAGCTGAGGAAAAGGAATGTGTCTTCGATGTTCGACTAATGCATATAGAGTCCAGTGAAGATTGGTCTGTAGCACAAAGAAATGACCCCATACTGGCGCAAATAATATCGGCAAAAAAAAATGAAATCATATTGGGCCCTATGGAATAGTCTACAGTTCTTAAATGGCTGTTTATATCGCATATGGGAGTGCTTGGTGTGACAAAAACCTTAGAAAAGTTAAAACAACGATTTTATTAGGTGGGTTGTCAGCAAGCAGTAGCCGATTGGGTAACCAATTGTTCACAATACATAGCAGCTAAGTGCCCAGTAAGAAGAAGTCGTGGACAACTTCAGCAGTATAAATCAGGTGCGCCATTCGAGCGGATTGCAATGGATGTAGCAGGCCTTTTCTCTGTCAGTGATGCTGGAAACTGTTACGTTCTAGTGGTTACGGATTATTTCAGCAAATGTCCAGAGGAAGCTAAAACGTTTATAGCATATTTGTAAAAAACTGGGTGTGCCGCTATGGTGTTCAACTGGAGCTGCATTCTGATCAGGGTAGAAATTTTGAATCTGCCGTATTCAAGGAATTGTGCGATTTATACGGAATAAGAAAAACCAACACAACGCCACTGCATCCTCAATCTGATGACATGGTCGAAAGATTCAATTGCACTCTGGAGGAATATTTATATTTAGCACATCAGAAGGACTGGGATGAACACATACCGAAATTTCTATTGGCATACAGATCAGCTGTTCATGACTCAACCTCTCGGTATTAAGCCCTCATCAACAAGTAATCAAAACACTTCCCAAGAGCAAGATGACCTAAACGAACTTCATGAATTCATACGTAAACGAATAAAAATAACCAGCGACAAAATGAAAACCAGATACGATCGAGCAGTGAATTCTGAAGGATTTAACGAAGGCCAGCTTGTACTGTTGTATAACCCACAACGTAAGAAAGAACTGTTTCCCAAACTACAAACCCATTGGGATGGACCATACAAGGTAATTAAGAAATTAAACGGCGTGGTGTATAGAATGCAGAAAGAAAAAAGCCCGAGAACTAAGATGAAGTTCGTATATCTAGAACGACTAGCTGCCTATGGGAGAATTGAATCTGTGCCTATTCGGGACGAACAGGCTTATGCTTGAATTCAAATATAACGGTTTTAACGGTTGGTTTAAAGTTAAATAATGCTTCTCAACCTTTCTCAATGCTTCTCAATCTTTCTCAACGCTTCTTAACCTTTCTACTTATGTTAACAGCAATTCATATCTTTAGAAATTATTAACATAGCTGTAAAAATACAACATTGAATAAAAAGCTTTCACCATTATTTTTAAGTATGGCAACACTAAATGTTGAAGCTGTTGATATTAACATCGAAAGCTCTAGAATTCGAATATTCTAGCTTGTCCGTTAAGATCATTGTAGAAGTAGAGCTTTCGAGATACATCTAGAAGGTAATTCAGTATATATAAATTGGCCGTGGGAACACCACTGAGTCAGTCTAATTGGAATTGGCTGTATATTCTTGTACATTATTAAAGTGTGCTGTTAAACACATAGTGACTATTTAAACTATTATTGTTGTACATTTTAAAATAAAATAAACAGTTACAACTTTTAAACTACTAAACTGCTTTTATTTACAATCAACGTACCGGTTTATTTAAAGGAAAATAAACCACAGTTTTTAAAAGCAAAAACGTAACAATATATATATCGTTAATACTTCATTATATAGCTTTATTCAGTCTTCAGTATGCCTTTTCTATTTGATCGTTGTTAAAAAAATATGTATAATATATATATATATATATATATATATATATATATATTTGGTCAATGATCGAATAAAAAAGGCGTACTGAAGATTGAATAAAGCCATATTTCAAAGTATTAACGGCTTCGTCTTATGAGATATATAATTAAACTAAAGACGTGATTGATATTTTCCACTAAATGTGCAGTATAATATACCAATGCACAGTGGGGCAGAATCGAAATTTTTTGAAAATAAATCTGTAACTTCTGATCGGCTGGTTGGATTTTCATGAAATTTGGTATAGGCATAGCGGAGGAGTGTACAATGTTAAGTTTGGAAGGGGGGACACAACAAACTCCTCAGGGGCGGAGCTAAGGGGGCTCAAAGTTAGGTACCTCTGACATAAAAAATTTTTATTCGCTTGCCAAATTTTTGTTTCTCGTCGATTTCAAATATTTTTATATATTGTTGTAGGCCCTGATAAGACCTATAAAAAACATGCTTACATGTCCTATTTATCTTTTATAGTTTTCAAGTTATTTGCGTTTGAATTTTTAAGCACCATAATTTTGTATGTTCTTGGTCCAGTTTTTTTCATATATATCCTAGTATTTCCGACCGATTTTATTAGTTTTTTTCCTATCTAGTTAAAGAACAAATTTGTCTATTGAATAAAAAAAATTGAAGTCGATATCTTTACCGAGTCCAAAAATAAACGATTTTGAATTTGAAAATTGCAAAAAGACGACTTTTTGTGTTTTTTTAGAAGAAAAAGTATCTACACTCTTTTTTATCTAAAATAAAATTTTCTTTAGCAACATATAATAATTTTACACTTTTCTGAAAGGCAACTTCACAGAGATGACTTTAAGATAAAAAAAAGCCCAATAACTCAATTGGTCATGGTACACACCCTCCCGAATTCGACCCATTTTATACGAAAGTTTTGATTTTAGACCATTTTTTCTCAAATCCCAAAGCACGAATCGACAAGCGGAATATATTTTAAGAATCCTCAATATGTTGTTAAAAGTTTTAAATCAAAATCTACTGTGGTCATGGTACACACCTTCCCGAATTCCACCCATTTTATATGAAAGTTTTGATTTTAGACCATATTTTCTCAAATCTCAAAGCACGAATCTTCAAGCGCAATATATTTTAAGAATCTTCAATATGTTGTTAAAAGTTTTAAATGAAAATCTATGGGACTTCGGAAAAATGTGGATTCTATAGCCAAAAATGTAAAAAATCCCATTTTTGGGAATTTTGATTAGTTTTTTTGGGAATTCAAGAAAACCCTACCCCTGATTGAAATTTGGTTAACGCGCTTTTATTTACATTAATAAGATCCACATTTCTTGCAAATTTCATTAATTAAAAATTTTGTATTTTCTCCAAAAACCCCAAATTGGGCCTTTTGTTTGGTTTATTTCTAAATAGCGAAAGAAATTTTAAAAATATGTATTCCAAATTAAGCTTATCCTTTAGCATATATAATTTCCGATCTTTTGCAAAAAGATTCAAGTCAATATCATACCTCATTTCAGAAATATGCGCGTTTAAACTTTTATATTTCCAATTTATTGTATATATGACAATATTTTTACAAACTTGCAACTTTTACCTTTAGTTTTGCGTGAATAATTAGAAAATTATGAATATTTCTGTATACTTTTAATAATATCTATACACAAAATATTTTTATAAAAATAATTAATAAAAGTTTCTTATTTTTAATAGCGTTGCCACATTTCCCAAATTTAAGTAAATCTTTATCCTTTTCTAAGCATTCATATATTTCTATTAATGAATTTAAAATAATAAAACAAACAAAAAATGTCTATTTTAACAATAAGTATTTTATTATTTTACATTTATGGTGTTTACCTAAATTTAACAAATGTATTTATCTATTCGTGATGGTTAAAAATTTATATATTTATGATCTAGTGACAATGTGCAGGTATCCTTTCCGGTGATACCTAACAGCAACATATAATATCAATGAATTCGGTATAGGTTCTCTTCCAAATTGACTCTTTCAGATATTTTACCTAATGAAAATTCACAGAATACCTGTAAATATATATACCTGCGCGATATATCTAATAGATATGTATAAATGCGCAGCTAATCCTTATCAATTACATTGAAACATTAACAATTGTGTTGTGTTCTGTGGAGTTTATCTAAAAATAATCTTAATCGTTTAGAAGCTATACTGGAATTCATAAAAACTACATATCATGCAAAAGTCGACGTCATTGGCAAATCTCAGATTGAGAGCTTCTTAAAGTTGTACGACGTAAAAATGAAGTCCTTGAATCAGCGTACTAACAGATTAAAAATTAAACATTCCGATTGGATGGATACTGATATAGAAATATCGGCGTGCAAAATATCAACTGGAGCACCCTGCAAGACATATGATAATTTAAGTACAAGATTTAAGTACAAGAAAAGACTGGCCCATAAGGATTTAGTTGAATATATTAAAGATAAAATAAATGATTTACAACCTATTCATAATAACCATAAACCAATACACATTCGACATATCCTTTCAACTTAGTCTAACAATGATTGATGAAAAGGTTAGTAATGCCATTACGGAAACATCTTCTTTTTGGAAATGCTCACTATGTGAAGAGACGAAATCACAATTTTCGGATATTGGTAAAACAATGAGTATTAATGAAGAATTTCTGTCTTTCGGAATATCTCCACTTCACGCCAGAATACAGTTCATGGAGCATTTTCTGCACATAGCATATGATTTAAAGTATAGAAGTGTGCCAGAAAATTTAACAAAACCTACCAGAAACAACGAGGATTTAAAAACACTTAGAATATCCTAGAAAAGTAGAATCCAGGATGAATTCAGAGAAGAGTCGGGATTAAACATCGACAAACCTCTGCCGACTGGTGGTAGTACAAATGATGGAAACACAGCAAGAAGGTTTTTCGGAAATTTCGAAATTACATCTAAAATAACTGGTATTAATAAAGAGTTACTTGAAAGGTAAGTACAAAATTAACTCTGCTCGATTTGGAGAATATGCTCTATATTCATGGAAAGAAATCACACCAACAGTACATAAAGTATTGTGCCATGGCGAAATTATAATTGAACGAAATATTCTTTCACTTGGAGAGCTTACAGAAGAGGCTCAAGAAGCAAGAAAAAGAGATTTTAAGCACGTTCAATTATTCAGCTCCTGGAAATGCTCCAGAACGTCACAAAAAGAGGATATTTTTAATAGCCTATTGTTATCATCAGACCCTGTACTATCATCAATGAGAAAACGTTGGATTTATTACGAGCCTTTATCAACTCAAAATACTAAAGACTTGAAGGACCTTTATTATCTTTTAGATATGTACACAGATACAACAGATTATTTTATAGAAAATAAGTAGTATAAGCTTAAAATATTATTTTACATAAATTTAATGTAAATAAGTAATAAAAAAAATCGTATTAGAAATAGAATATTTATTAAGGAAAATGATAAAAATCAAAAATAATAATATTGATTAAGTTAAAATAGACAATTTTTGTTTGTTTTGTTATTTTAAATTCATTAATAGAAATATATGAATGCTTAGGAAAGGATAAAAATTTACTTAAATTTGGGAAATGTGGCAACCCTATTAAAAATAAATATATTTATTAATTATTTTTATAAAAATATTTTGTGTATAGATATTATTAAAAGTATACAGAAATATTCATAATTTTCTAAGTAATTATTCACGCAAAGCTAAAGGCAAAAGTTGCAAGTTTGTAAAAATATAGTCATATATACAATAAATTGGAAATATAAAAGTTTAAAGGCGCATATTTCTGAAATGAAGCATGATATTGACTTGAATCTTTTTGCAAAAGATCGGAAATTATATATGCTGAAGGATAAGCTTAATTTGGAATACATATTTTTAAAATTTCTTTTGCTATTTAGAAATAAACCAAACAAAAGGCCCAATTTGGGGTTTTTGGAGAAAATACAAATTTTTAATTTGTAATAAGATATTTGTTTATAAAGATATCGTAATGAAATTTGCAGGAAATGTGAATCTTATCAATGTAAATAAAAGCGCGTTAACCAAATTTCAATCAGGGGTAAGGTTTTCCTGAATTCCCAAAAAAACTAATGAAAATTCCCAAAAATTGGATTTTTTACATTTTTGGCTATAAAATTCACATTTTTCCGAAGGCCCGTAGATTTTGATTTAAAACTTTTAACAACATATTGAAGATTCTTAAAATATATTGCGCTTGTCGATTCGTGCTTTGGGGTTTGAGAAAAAATGGTCTAAATTCAAAACTTTCATAAAAATGGGTCGAATTCGGGAGGGTGTGTACCATGACCAATTGAGTTGTTGGGCATTTTTTTATCTTAAAGTCATCTCTGTGAAGTTGTCTTTCAGAAAAGTGTAAAATTATTATATGTTGCTAAAGAAAATTTTATTTTAGATAAAAAAGAGTGTAGATACTTTTTCGGCTAAAAAAACACAAAAAGTCGTCTTTTTGCAATTTTCAAATTCAAAATCCTTTATTTTTGGACTCGGTAAAGATATCGACTTCAATTTTTTTGATTCAATAGATAATTTTGTTCTTTAACTAGATAGGAAAAAACTAATAAAATCGGTCGGAAATACTAGGATATATATGAAAAAAACTGGACCAAGAACATACAAAATTATGGTGCTTAAAAATTCAAACGCAAATAACTTGAAAACTATAAGAGATAAATAGGATGTTTTTTTATAGGTCTTATCAGGGCCTACAACAATATATAAAAATATTTGAAATCGGACGAGAAACAAAAATTTGGCGAGCGATTAAAAATTTTTTATGTCAGAGGTACCTAACTTTGAGCCCCCTTAGCTCCGCCCCTGAGGGGTTTGTTGTGCCCCCCCTTCCAAACTTAACATTGTACACTCCTGCAAATTTCATGAGAATTCAACCAGCTGATCAGAAGTTACAGATTTATTTCCAAAAAATTTCGATTCTGCCCCACTGTGCAATGCAAGACTAACCGCGGCTGCTCCACATTTTCTGTATCATACTAAACATGGATTATATCAATAATAATTCAATAAATATGTTAAAAGCATATAAACAACCATTACTACCAAAATATCGTTAAAAACTGCATAAAATTATATCAACAATGGTATTATAGAAAAAATTAAGATTTGCTGCTTCAGTAATTACTGAACTACAAAGCCATATTGTAAAAAAATTTAAAAAACTTTCCCAATTTTAAAATAGGCATAGAGAATGCAAAAACATTAGTTCTTAACTATTTTTGGAATTATATTATTTAAAAAATATATAGATTTTAATATACTTTTATTACCTGTTCCATTTTTTTATATAATTATTATTAATAATACCTACCAACTCTGTAAAAGTACAAATATTGTGGTCTTTTCAGTTTTTGTTTAATATTTTGAAAATAACGAATTTTTTAGGAACTTTTTCTGTTATTTTGTTTAAATGATTATATAAACTAAAAATCAATTGTTTTATTTTTCATTTTAATGATACTTCTTGAAAAATTTTTAATTATAGTTAGTATTAGTCGTTTCGACTAACGAAACCCTCAGAAGGGTAAAAATATCGAAGCCCTTCCAGGGTTAAATAAAATTCATAAAGAATGCATTTTTATTTTTTTTAGCAACAAAATATATATATTTCATTGCATGTATTTTCTTGTTGAATGAATTAGGTTTTTGACAACCAACTTAGGTTTTTTGACAATTACCCCTTTTAGACAGACGGTGTATAACTAGCTGTTGCTCTCGATCTGTCACCAATGAACATGATGGCAATTATCACTTTACTGACTCTATGGTAAGCGGGAGGAAGACGAAAAGAAAATAACAAAATTTTTGTACTGACTCATTGTAACCAGTAAAGTGATTTGTAGTCTTGGAGGTGATTGTATGTATGAAAAAAGAGTCACCTCGTAGTCGTGGTGGTGGCAATAGACTTCCTGCTAGGACATACACATGTTAAAGAGACTAATCAAGTAGCTACCCAGTAAAAAATTTAATGGCGAGGTTCTCGACCAAAATGCCAGGGTATCCCACGTCGTTCCAAGAGGAAAGCTGGAATGCTTAGATCGTTTTGATAATTTTACTTTGCGACTCTTCTAACTACCAAAAAATAACTGAGGTGACCTTAGTAGCGTTCGTGTATCCAAAATCCAGTAAAGAGAGCCAAAATTGAGAGAGTAAAATGACAGTTTATAAACTATTTAAAAATTTTACTGGACCTTTTCTAACTTGTAAAGTCCATTACGATGATATGGTTGCATAAACAAAAGCGAACAATGAAAGGAAAACTTAAAAAAATAGTGTTTTTACACTCAAATTTTAGTAGGTGCATTAAAAAAAAATAAAAATATTTATAATAAATGAAAAACGTACTAGTTATTCACTAAAGTGCATAACTTATGTAAAAAAACTTGTTTTATGTTTTTTTTGTTTACAACCACCTGTCATGGATATTTTATTGGTTTTACAAATTTTCCGTTGGCGTACTTTTTTTGTTTACAAGTTTTTTTGAGGGTAAAATCTATTGGAATATAATTAATATTAACTTGTTTCACATTTATACTTTGTAGATGTGAAACTTTTAAATTTGTATAAGATGCTTTTTGAATTTTTATCAAAATATAAATTGAATTTTTTCAATTATAATTATTCAATAAAATATATTCAGCCGTAAGCCAAAAAAGTTAATACAACTTTACAAAGCATTGTTAAGTAAAATTCCTTAAATTTGTATGTAAAAACGGTTATTATATTAAATATAACAAAGATATTTTAAATATTTTAAGTTATGGATGAAGCTACATTAAAACCACTTTAAGCGACATTCTGATTAGTTTCAGTTTGTTGTTTATGTTTTGAAAAGAATACTGACATAGTCCTCTCTATTCCAATCTTCTATTTCTTCCTTGTTCTTTTGATCACCATTTTTATTCGTTATAGAAGCGTCATTTGATTGTAGACAAGTATTTAGAGAAAAAACTATAAAAATACACATAAAAAGAACATAAAAATATAACAAATGTTTTAGTGATGTACATTTAATCAAAACAAATAAAACAGGTTGTCCATTGCAGAAAATTAGCGGTATTTATTATTTTTAAGTTCTTTAATTTCTCTTAGTTTTGTGTTTTTTACTAAGTCATAATATTTTAAAAAGAATTAATTTTATGCTTAAACAATAAAAAAAAAAACATTTTTATTAGTTTGCATAACCGAATGAATTAATATTTGATAGTGTGCAGATTTGACTACGAATAGAAATAAAATAGAAGTGTCGCCGTTATCAAAATAAAAAACCTTTGTATATTAAAACAATATTTTTGCATTAGTGTCTATATTAGACATTTTTTTTTTATCAAAACAAACGTCAAAATTAATGCGAATTATGCAAGGTGGAAACATTTGCACAAAAACAACTAAAAGGCAATTCCTTTAATGTTTTTTATGCATACAGTTTGAAAGCTGTAACAACCAAAAATAGAAATACGGCTTATTACCTTAAAGAATATCATTCTATAGCTTATGAACAATTAAAAATTTTAGAAATGTATTCAAGAGAAGAAATTAAGTCTGCCGTCAAGCAGCAAGCACAATTAGCAAATTATTCAGTATGGAAGATTAATACTATGTTCACGTATAGGTGTTTTTCGAAAAACATTTGGTTTTTTCATTAAACTCCAAAAATGTAAATTGTTTATATATTTCAATGCCTAAAAACATCCCATGTTTAATTATTTAACACATAAAAAACGTGATAATTTTCATACAGAATTTTTTAGTATTTTTAGCGCATTGGAATTTACTGAACATACCCCATGTCAAAAAGACAGTTTAAAATAAAAAAGTACAAAATTTTAAATAAAATTAATTTCTTTTCTTAATTTTTACTCTTTGAAATAGTTAATTGTATGCAATAAAAGGTGTACGTTTGAATAATTTTTGTTTAATATTAAAGTCGTGAAGAAATATGAAAAAGTCGTTTTTAAATTTCAAGAATACCGAAAATGTATGAAATTATCTGAAAAACCTTATACTATGTTCACATATAACTGTTTATGACTTGTTTTTTGATAAACCCAATGTGTTTAAATACAACGTTCACATATCACATTTATACGTTTTGTTAGTTGATATGTTTTTTCTATTCACAGTTTTGACAAATGTAAAAATAAAACGTAATTTATGCTCACATTTTATTAAACAAAATAATAATTAATAAAAAGCTTTTTAATTCAGAAAATAATGAATTTTATTTAAAATTTTGTATTTTATATTTATAAATTGTTTGTCACTTTTGTCATAGGATATGTTCAGTATATTCTAATTTAACAACTTAGGAATATTGTTTGTTGTTTTTCTTATAGATGATGGCAGAGACTAATGTAATTAATATAAAGGCCAATCTATAAAAAGATTTAATTATAATTACTTATATAGGATAATTATAATTGTAGGGATGAGAAAAAAAAACACAATAACAAGATTAGTGTTAGAATCCGTAGAGTAGCTGGCTGTTGCTGCATAAAAAACTTTCTTTGGATTACTTTTAAGAAATGAAGTGTAAGTATTCTGTTGATTTCAATTCAATTACAAGTTTTATTATGTTTAAACAATTTTAGAGTTGATTTCAGGTGGCAAGTATAAATAGCTCAGGTATAAGGTAGGTATACAACCTTTCACGTTGCGATAAGTATAAATTTTAGGTTAAGGTAGTATAAGTTTTACGTTAAGTTAACTATGAATTAAGCGGCAAGTATTTTTAGGTGAAGTGACCTTCACGATGAACAAGTGAATTTTTCTCCAGGACAGCAATAATATAGTTAGTAAATAATTTATTCCAGTAAATTTCGGTTTTTTAACGAAACCCGATTTTAAATCAATAACATTTTCCTTTACAGTGGATACTAAAAGTACTGTAAATTTATACATATTACACTTTAAAAAATAAATGTCTTACATTAATTGAATTAATATAAAAATTATAATTGATAATTATAATTTAAGTGTTCAACTAGTTTAGACATGGCGCTCGCCTTGGCATTAGGCACAGGATATTGGGGTTTCTTGGGCGCATAGTACGTAGGCCAATGACCGTATCGCCTCAACTAGTATTTTGGCATCTGGTGTTGACGATAAGGTTGCATGTTGTTGATGGTTACGTGACTGTTGGCTCTGCTGACTGTCCTTCCGTTTACGCTGGCGGATACTAGTGGATTCAATTATCCATCGAGGAGCAGGCTCTTAAATCATGTCTCTCTGCCAAACAATTTACACAGTACCAATGCCTTACTACCACTTCTTACCTTTTTTTTGCTAGTCATTTTTAAGAATTTCCAACAAAATCTTGTTGCACAGTGCGCACTTATAGGTGTTGGGATCTCTTCTCCTGGTGCTAGTGCTGGCTTGGCTTCGACGGCTTGCAGCTGGACGAGTGGTTTCAAGTCTTCTATTGTTCTTAGAGAGAAGAAAAATTAGTTTGTCTATTAAAATTAACCCTTACAGGCTGAAGTTTATATGAGATTGAGTGTAATGAGCGCGTAATTATTATTAAATATAAATAATATAAACTAATACGTGTGGAGTAAATATATGCTTAAATAAGAGATAAAAACTGAATTAATATGAGTTAAATATATAAGGTTTCTTCACAGAGGGATTGTGGGAAGAGGTGATATTGTAGCATTAAGATTTACATAGAAGTGGAACTTCATTTTCACAGAGAAGTAGACACAACTTAGCAATGGGGCGAGTTATGATTCCAGTAGCTCTGCGTAATTCAGGTGTTCCTATATTATTGTCTGAAACTTTTTTCAACTCTTCCTAAACTCCATTCGTGGGGTGGTAGTAGATCATCTATCACTACTACTAGATCCCTAACATGAATGTTTGGAGCAGGGTTTCTCCATTTATAGCGCCTATGAAGAGTTTTGAGATAATCTTCTTTCCATCGTAATGAAGAGTGATGGTTAATTGCATTTAACTTTTACCATCTATTTATTTGTGAGTCATATATTCTGAAAACTTTGTTCTAGGAATGCCACTAAGGGAGTTCCCATTAAGAAATGATTAGAAGTTAAGGCAGTAGGATCTATGGCATCTTCTGATAATTCTGATATTGGCAGAGAGTTTAGTACACCTTCAATTCTGGCTAAAACTGTGGCAAATTCCCCAAACGTGAATTTTTGGAAACCAGCAAATCGCTTAAAATGGAATTTAAAATTTTTGACTGCGGCTTCCCATAAGCAGTCCATGTGAGGAGCGTGTGGTGGGATACGTTTCCACTCAAACCCATGTATAATATATATCTGAGCTACATCTTGGGCTACATTCTTAGCAAAAGTGGAAAACTTAAGTTCAAGTGTCCTGCTGTAACCGAGAAATTATCAGTTACTAAACTTTGGGGTTGGCTTCCCAATGAAACGGCTAAATGCGGCATAAAATGCAGCAGAGGATAAATCTGAGCGGGGTTCTAAATATACAGCTTTTGTATTGAAACAAACGAACAATGTTCGTTATTTAAACGGCATGAAACAAGTTACATCTTTCTGGAGGCAAGGGAGTCATTATTTGGGTACATGGCAGGTGTTTTTATATTATGCAAGTTTTGCAATTGCGTATTATCTTGTTAATACGGGGTTTAAGCCTGAATATGAAATATTCAGTTTGTACTACTCAGCACATTTGGCTGCATTCAGCATGATAGAGAAATTTGTGCAAATGAGTGAGATACAACAGACAAAATCTTGAGTTTCCTGGCAGAATAATGGGATAGCGTTCCCAATAAGGAAGAGAAAATTGAGTTAATCTACAATTTACTCTTACAATTGAGTTTGGATCGAGAAATGGATTTAGTTTTCAGAGGACTTTTGTTAAAAATAGTTTGTGAGAAGATGATATTCTTCAGATTAGAATCTTTTCTGGGCCAAAGTAATAAATCGACATTTTACAAATATAATTTCTTGCTGAGTTAAATCGGATTGAGTTGTTATATAAGTTTTCCGTCTCAAATTCTTTATAAATTTGTTAAAGAATCTGAAAATATAGAAAATAACGCGAAAGGCTTTGGTGTATGACGAAAAGTTGTGTAAAATATCATCTAATTCAACGTTAACGTGTAGGGATTGTATTTCTATTGGTTTTGATACAGAGTGTAGTGCATTTCGTTTCGGTCATAATGACGAGGGACTAGTTAACCACGAAGGTCCATGCCACCAAAGCGAATTATGGACAACTCTTAAGAAGTGCACCCACGAGTTCCACGAGATCTGCAGGATTGTCGTGACTTGGGACATGTTTACACACTTTATCGGGTGCCAAAAAATGAATTTGATCAATTCTATTTGCAACATATGTGTCCCAAGTTGAAGGGGGCTTGGAAAGCAAGCCAAGAACTATGTATGAATCTGTCTTAAGTATGTTTCCATACACCTGAAGTAGTAGGGAAATGGGAAGGCAATAGTTGTTTTTGTTTTTAATGAGGAGTAAGAGCAATTTTGAAGAGCAAATTGTTTGTATGAAATTGAAAACCAATGAATTTGTTTTTGTAATTTTTTCTTGTGAGTGTATTAACAGGAGGAAAAATTGTTTTGCATTTTATGAAATTGAAAACCATCTATTACTTTATCTTCCAAATTATTATATCGTTTGGGAAGATATAACATTCCCTCTTCAAGCTCTGCCATCACCACATTTCCATATTTATTCTTATGGCGGAACATACTTAATACCTTATATGGCTTTGATGGTAGTAAATCCTTTGCTGCTAGATATGGTCTTGTTTTTAATTTATTGAAAGCCGCAACAATATCAGCATTTGTAATCTTATTTGATTCCATTTTTGTTCCGCCTTTTAAAAAGTTTATTAACTGATTGAAATAATTTTACTTCAGACAATTATATTTATATCTAATCTAATTTGTCTCCAAAGAAGAGTAATTTGGGTATCTCTTAATATTTCAAATTGAGAAAATATTATAAATACATAAATATTGAGCCATAAACTAATTTTAAACATATTCTAGATATGAAAAATGTTTAATGTGAATAAAAAATACTCCCCTTAATTTGTTATTAGAATATTTAAAATTAATCATGACCATACTCAACAACATAAAATATATCTTCATTAATGCCAAAGAACCTTACACAAAGTTATTTTTTTCCATATAAACAAAACAATTCTCAAGTTTATTTTCCACTTTACAAAAACAAAAATAACCATATAAAAATATGTAAATGAATAAACCAAAAATACTCAAACGCTATTTATACAAGTCATCTGTTTTGCTTGAAATATTTTTATAGAAAATATATATATAAGAAAAAAAAAACGGGTATTAGATTTTTTTTCTTGGGTTTTTATTTAGCTCGGGGTTTTTTTTTTTTAACTTGTACGTACCGTACGTTCGGGGTTTACAAAAGTAAGTAAGTATTACAATAAATTATGTATAACAACAAAATGGGAAAATGTCAAATAAAAAACATAGAAAACAGCCACTGAACAATAATTAGTAGCTGTTTACACTATACGCGTAAACATCCCGCCCCCCTTGCAGTATTGCAACAAGAAAGGCTAAAGATTGCGCGGGTAAAATAAAAATAGAAATATGTACCCTATTTTTTACAATAATAAAAATAAAATTTTATTCCTTTAGACATTACATCAATTACTATGGTGGCCGGATTCTGTAATTGGGGGTACTCATGTTGTGGGTAGAGCTGCTGCTATGGTTGCGGGTACTGCTGCTGCTGTTGTGGCTTATAGAACTGCCGTTGATACTGGTGGGGCCAACATCGGTGTTGTTTTTGGTGATGCGCCTCTTTTTATTTCTCCGGCGTTTGGTGTTGAAAAAATAAAAAAGAAAGAAAAAAAGGGGAGAATTAGTTTGTATCTTTGGGTAAGAGAACAAGCTTCACTATTGGGCGGGTGAAAATGCCAGAAGCTGTTCTCACGTCGGCTGAGCGGACTTTAGAGTCCTGTCCGACGTGGGTCTTAATGGATGGAGTTCTTTGAGGTATTCCTCTTTCCATCGCTGAGCAAACTGATGATGAAGCACCTTGAGTTTTTGCCACCTGTTGGCTACACTCAAAGAAAGATCAGAATGATCGGGTTCAGGGGGTGAAAGAAGAGGTGCTCCAATAAGGAAATGGCCTGGGGTTAAAGGAACTAAATCATTGGGATCTTCACTTATAGCAGTTAGGGGTCTTGAATTCAGGCATGCTTCTATTCGAGTCAACATTGTCGTAAATTCCTCAAAGGTAAATTTCTGAACTCCAGAAATTTTTCGTAAATGAGTTTTAACACTCTTTACGCCAGCTTCCCATAAGCCGCCCATATGAGGTGCTCCAGGGGGTATAAAATGCCATTCAATGGGTTGAAAACTATTTCGTACTAAGACTTTCCTTCTTAAATCGGGTAAAAAATGTTTGCGGTCTGTTTCTAGGATATTAGCCGCACCTACAAAGGCAGTACCATTATCCGAGTACAAATGTGAAGGTCAGCCTCTTCGGGAGAAAAATCGGGAGAATGCAGCAAGGAATGTTTCCGTCGATATATCACCGGTCGCCTCTAAATGAATTGCCTTTGTTGCAAAACAAACAAACACAAGGACATAGCCCTTAGTAATTCGACAAGCCCTACCAATGTAATACTTAATATCGAATGGACAGCGAAATCCAAGCCGGTGTGGGTAAACGGTCTCGAAAAAGACGCTCGTTCAGGGGGTAATGCAGCCGTTATCTGCTGACAGGATTTTTTTTCTGTAAATTGTACATTACTTGCAATTATGAATCACAGTACGAATTAAGTTCTTTAATTTCGGGACCCAAAACTCACTTCTAATTAATCGGAGCATTAGAGAATGTCCACCATGGGCTGAACATTTGTGGACATGTTCCACATACAAACGGGTAAAACGTGAGGAATTAGGCAAAATCCTTGGGTGTCGCTCACCATATGTCAAGCCAGATGATCTGACTAATCGACCATTGATTCTTACGAAACCATTTGAGTCGATAAAGGGGTTCAGTGTGAGCAAATTACTTTTTGCCGGTAAAGGGGTACCTTTTGAAAGAATATTATATTCCGAAATAAAATTCTGTTGACATACGAGCACTAATCGATCACGAGTAAATTTCATTTCTTTTTGGGTCAAATCTAAGGTGTTGTACAAACATTTTCGAGTTTTCAAATATGTTAAACAGCTGAACCAATACGAAATAATTCGCATTGCTCGGGGTAAATCTGAAAAGCGCTCAAGTATGTCATAAGAGGGTTTTGTCTGAACCAAAAATGATTGAACTTCTAAATGTTGATGATCGGTAACAGAATACTGGGGCCAATATTCTTGCGGTTTCGTTAGCCACGAAGGACCATGCCACCACAAGGAATTTTCAATTAAGTCACGAGCTAGAGCTCCGCGACTTGCGAGATCGGCGGGGTTATCTTTGGAGTCAACATTAAATCAATTTTCGTTACCAACCTTCTTCAAAATTAACGCAACTCTATTTTTGACGAAAGTGGGCCAATGGCATGGGGGTTTTTTGAGCCAAGATAAAACTATGGTAGAATCAGTTCACAGAAAAATCTTTCTCTTGTCTAGATTTAATTGACTACTCAAGGATTCTACCATTTTTGCCTTCAAAGCCGCTCCACAAAGTTCTAAACGGGGTAATGTTTCACACTTTACGGGAGCTACTTTCGTTTTAGACGCGAGTAAGTGCGCCGAGATATTATTTGTTGATGCATTTCGTAGATAAAGCACTATACCATAAGCTTTTTCTGATGCATCACAAAATGCGTGAAGTTCAATATCGGAATCGGGGTGAAAATTAACCCATCTTGGAATATTAATTTTCTCGATATTGGGGTAATCATTTAAAAAAGTTTGCCACTGAATTAGGGTTAAGGGTTTTAAATTATCATCCCAATCAGTCTTGTCTTTCCAAATTTGCTGCATGATAATTTTTGCTACAATTATCTTTGGGGATAGCCAACCTGCTGGATCGTAAAGCTTAGCAATTTCTGACAAGACAGCACGTTTTGTAATTATATTTCTACAAGGCTGCGAAACTAGTCTAAAATAAAAGCAATCATTATTTGCATTCCATCGCAAGCCTAAAGTTTTCGTATTGCTAGCATCTGAAATTTTTAAGAAGTCTGCATCAAGCAGATTCTCACGGGCTAAATCCTCTAAGAGACGAATATGATTAGCTGTCCATTTTCTTAAAATGAAACCAGCCGAATTTAGAACATGAGTAAGTTCAACCCGTCTCCTAAAAGCCTCTTCTAGCTCATGAGAGCCAGCAAGTACATCATCGACATAAATTTGGGTTTTCAAAATTTCAGATTCGGCGGCTTCTGAAAAACGGGTGGCTAGTGGAACTTCTTCTAGTTCCCAAAACCGAGAAAGTTGATTATTTAAATCAATTTGGGAGCAAAAGTTTGCAACAGAGTGTAGGGGTTCAGATTGAAGAACTTCACCAGTTACTATCCAACCGAAAACTGTTCTCTGGGCGATCAGGTTGCCATTTGGATGTATTTTAACATCCTTAGTTAAAATTTTTGGATAAACATTTCCTCCAAAAAGCATATCCATATGGGTACACATAACATCGGTCATTGTAATATCGGAGAAATTTGAGGTTACAATATCAGTAAGAGAACACGAGGGCAACCGACCGGTAATTTTATCAACAACATATGCGCAAATTTTCAGTTTAAAATTGGGGTCGATCGGAGATCCGACAGTTACAACACACATGGTTGAAGCTTTTCCAGCATAACAATCCATCATGCCAGTAACGTTAGTCGTTGGCACAGAAAATGTAGGAATTGCAAGTTTCCTTTGTAACCTCCTTGAAATAAAGGTACCTTGCGAGCCGGGGTAAACCAGCGCTCGAGCAGCACATCTGATATCTTTAATGTGGACTATACATATAGTCGAGCCTAAGAGGACTGTAGAATGGGGGTTTTGGTTCAGATGTGCTGAATAAGTATGGGTATTTTGAGTGGCTGTAGAAGTTGAAGGGCTATAATTAAGAGGGGTTTGTATTTGATTGTTTGCTGGGTTTATACTCTGAGTGGTCTGCTGAGTAGTAGCAGAACCAGTAGTTAAAGGTAGTTGGGATGAAACTACACTGGGAATGTGTCCCTGTAGCCTTACATCTCTATGTAACAAGGACTGATGTCTCTGTTTACAAAGGGAACAAACATGAATACTTTTACAGTTCTTATATTCATGAGAGGTCGCAAGGCAATTTGTGCAACATTTAAGTTTTTTAACGGTCGACATTCTCTCATCAACACTTTGACCCAAAAAGGAAGGACAAAGTCTTAGGGGGTGTGATCCTTGACACATAAAACAACGACAAGTTGTTGGGGTGGAAACAGTTTTTGTAGCGAAACTTTGGACTTTCCTTGAATCATTTGAAGATTTTTTCGAGACATTAAAATTGGGATTTTTACGGGGGTTTGAAGTACTCAAATTTTTGTTCGGGTTTTGAACGGATTGCGATTGAGACTGCCTTATGTCTGAAATCGATTCAAGAGTCTTGAAATGAGCAGTCAGAAATGCGTCCATATCTTCCCATTTAGGAGTTTTCGTACAAAGTTTCTTTGACTGTTCCCAAAGACTCAGAGTGTTTTCAGGTAACTTTGTAGCACAAATATATACTAACATTACGTGATAAAAAAACTTCTGGGGTTACTTCAAGCAATGAAAGATTCGTAATACAATCATTAATAGTCCGCTGTAGATTTTTTATACTTGGACCATTTTCTTGGGATAGGGGTTTAATACTTAAAAGAGTACGAAGCTGTTCATTAATTAGGGCCCCTTTGTTCTCAAACGTGTCAACCAACTTTTTCCATGCAATTGCATAGCCATCGTTAGTTACCGGGACGGTTTGTATGACATCATGGGCATCTTTGCCAGTTTTTTGTAACAAATAATATAGTTTTTGAACTGGTGTTAGTCGGGGGTTATTGCCATACAACGCAGAGAACATGTCTCGGAAAGAGGGCCAGCTCTTATAGTCATCATAGAAAATAGGGGTATCACAAGGGGGTAAATTCATAATGGGTATTGATGTTTCCATTAACTTTTCAGCCTGAGCGGCCGATCTTAAGCGGTCCATATGGGCCGTAATTAATGATATACCACGGGTATATGTACTATAAGAGCCTATATATCGGGACTTAACCTCGACAATTTGCGGGCTCTTCTTTTGTTCAGCCTCAATCAACAAAGTGTCGTATGTTGACCTAACAGCTTCCCATAAACGGTTAAGTTCCTTTTCATGACTAACTAACGAACCTATTCTGTGTTCAGAAGCGGGTATAATGGCAACATAAGCCTCAAAATCTGCTAAACGATCTGTATTACGAATCAAAGCTGATAGATGCATTTTTGATCTTAATTTGTATTGAGTAATTTTGAAAAAAAAGCAAATAAAAATGTGTAAAAACTAAAAATCGAACTAGTCGTTCAAAAAAAGGAGTAAATTAGCTTTTTTTTTTTTTTCAATAAAAAGTATTATTTCAAAATTAATTGAAAAAAAGCTTGAAAATTATCACGTTAAAACTGAGAATTTATATAAAAGGGGTAAAAATAATAAAAACAAAAAATAAATTTTGCAAAAAACGGGGAAAAATTCGAAAAAGGTCAATAAATGTTCAACAAAGTTGTATAAATTTAAAAAAAAAATAGAGTAAATGTTTCAAAAAAATAAAGGGTAAATATCAAAAAAGGGTGGATATAAAAAAGTAGAGTTTAATTTCAAAAAAATAAAGGTAAAATAATAATAGCGAAAGCGATTTTATACTTTGTTCACTAATTCAGAACAAATATTCAAATTCTGAGGGGTTTAATTACAATTTTCGTAAAAATTTCGGGTAAAAAATATTTTAAAACAAATAAATTAATTATAAAATCACTTTTGCAGTTACAAATGGTATAAAAATAATAAATACACTAGCACAGATAATAAATAAACACGGTTACTCACTTTCGGGTAAACGAATAAATTAATTTTTGTCAAAAAATATATAAATTATTCTTCAAATTTACTTTATCCCGGGTAAAAACAATATTAAATTAATAAAGTGCACAAATTTTTTCACAAATGAGTTAAAATTATGTAAAAAACTGAGTAAAAATGCACTTTATCAAATAAAATTTAATAGTAACCGGTTTATTCGTTTATCAAAATTATACTGCACTAGTGTTATGGTAATGTGTAACAAGAGAAACACAAGAAGAAACAACCAACAAGAGGGAGTAATAAACTGTGTTTTTGTTTTTATTAAAATACAAAACACTCTCAGTCACTAGAAACGACACACACAATATTTTTTGTTTGTTTATTATTATCAAAACACTATGAACACAAGAAATATTATTTATTAATTATTCGCGTGTCTGTCTGTTTTTGTTTACAAAAAAACTAACGAGTAAAATTTTGTTTTATTTATTCTCTTTTGTGCTATGTTCTTTAAACTAGCACAGTTGAGTTAAATTGGAATAAACAAAAGCTTTTGTTAACAGAGGAGTTAACAGAGAATAAATAAAATTGGGATCCAAAAAAGAAAACAACAATAATAAAATAAAAGATCACTTTTTAATAAAATAAAATTAAAGCAAAAAAATGAAAAATTAGGGATTAAGACCTTTATTTTATCACTGTAAAAAAAAAGGAAAAGCACACGCGAATAAAAAAAAAACACTTTGGGGTAAAATATAAAAAATAACAAAGGGGGTTTTTGCCACTTTTTCTCAATTGTGTTTTGCCGTCTTTGTCTTTTTTTTTCACTTGTATTTCTTTTGTTTTTTTTCACTTTTAAATTCAAACAACTTACCTTTCCAATTGTTTGAGGGAGGGTTTAAAAAATAAGAAAACAAAGCAGGATTTATCCAAAAAAAGGAGTATGGGTTTCCAACAAGAGGGTTCTGAAAATAAAATATTTTCTTAAAAATATTTCAAGTTCACGGGGGGTTTCTTAAATATCCGGTTCGAAGGACCAAAAAATGTTTTGCTTGAAATATTTTTATAGAAAATATATATAGGAAAAAAACGGGTATTAGATTTTTTTTCTTGGGGTTTTTATTTAGCTCGGGTTTTTTTTTTTCTTAACTTGTACGTACCGTACGTTCGGGGTTTACAAAAGTAAGTAAGTATTACAAAAAATTATGTATAACAACAAAATGGGAAAATGTCAAATAAGAAACATAGAAAACAGCCACTGAACAATAATTAGTAGCTGTTTACACTATGCGCGTAAACATCATCAGTTTTTAATTTCATCACAATTAAAAGTGAAAAAAAAATAAATAAATAAAAATTGTCTCCCCTGTTAAATTGTTTGTATGTACTTTTAACATAATTATATAAATACATACATACATATATACATACATACATTGGTTTTCAATTTCATAAAATGCAAAACAATTTTTCCTCCTATTAATGCACTCACAAGAAAAAATTACAAAAACAAAATCAATGGTTTTCAATTTCATACAAACAATTTGCTCTTCAAAATTGCTCTTACTCCTCATTAAAAACAAAAACAACTATTGCCTTCCCATTTCCCTACTACTACCTGAATTTTAGAGTAGACTTCACATATTTTGTAGTTTTGTTAGAGAAAAATACCTTTGAGTTCTAGTCTCGGAAGACATCTGTATGGGAGCAACTGTACATTTTGATATCAATAAATTTGCAAAGGTTGTATTCGTATGAGTTTGACAAGTCTTGAGCAAGAATTTTCCATTTATAAAGAGAATCTTCTAATTGTAATTCTTTTAACCATAATTGTTGCATCAAAATTTTTGCTCTGATGACTATAGGAGCCAGCCATCCAGCGGGATCAAAAAATTTCGCAAATGCCGAGAGAATTTGGCGTTTTGTAATCTTTGTAACTTGAGCCATTTCAGAGAAATTATATGTGAATGAGTCATTGAGCGCATTCCATTTGATACCAACTGTTTAAGTAGAACTTGTTTCATGGAAGCGGAAAGAATCCAGATCATATAGATCTTCTTTTAGCAAATGAGATATAAGTTTGGGATTTTTTGCAGTAATTTTCTTCAATGGGAATCATGCCGAACTTAATACTTTTTTAAGTAAAAGCGTACATATGGCGGGAAATGTGGCTCAGTTTACACCAAAGTGACTGTTTTTAATTGTAAATCTGGGCTGTCTGGTTGGATTTGAAACAAAATCTTTGATATGATCTATCATCTGAGTGTATGAGTATTTGGCGATACACTTTTTGTATATCGCCACTATATACGAATCGATATTTTCTCCGATTGAGTATGGTTGTGATTAAATCACTTTGGAGAGTAAGACCAGTATAAAGAACATCGTTTGATATTTTGTTTTTTTAGAAGTGTTAAACTTTGGTAGTTTTGTGTTCTGGGCGCACAACTGCGTGATGAGGTAAATAATATGAGTAATATTTGTCCTGAGACACTATTTCTTGAGAGTTAGATTCTTCTAATAATAATATGATCTAGAGACAAATATTCTTCTAGAAATGAATTATAATGGTTGAGTAATTCTGCGACTTTTGCCAATGTTCTTTCTATTCTGGAATGTTGTGCAGAGAAGCAATTTGAAATATTTCTTTGGGAAATTCAGTTTTAAATGGCAATCTAACTGTATTCTACATTATCATTACGAGTAGTTGTTTGGGTATAGAATTTCTCACAGAATTCATCTTCAACTAATCTTGAGGGTTTTCATGGAATTTCTTCTTCCCAAACCTTTTTTATGACAATATTAAGTTCTGAGTTTTCACAAGTGTTTACTTCTGCCGTGAAGGACTAAATTGTTTCAGGTTTTATGGGACCACTAAGTACCCATCCAAAGATAGTGTTATACACCGATGTTTTGCCACAAACATTTTTCTTAATCCCGTTAAGATTTATATAATGTTCATAATCGTTGTGTAAAATCAAATCTATTTGGGAAGATTTGTTAAAAGTTGGATCTAACTTTTTTAGATTTTTTGTGTTTGTGATTTCAAATGTATAAGCTGTGAGCCACTTAGTTACTTTTGCTTGCAGTCTTATAAGACTTATAATTTCAAAGGGGGACTTTTTATAAGGGAGCTGAAGACGATTTCTAATTCTTTCAGCTAAGAAAGTTCGTTGAGAACCGGGAACAATCAAAGCCCTTATTATAAATAGTTCACCCTGCATTTTTTATTATAATAGTTCACCCTGGCTGATCAGGCTGAGGATTGCTTTGTGTAATTTTTGGGGATGATTTTTGAGCAATAGAGGTTTTGTTCACGACATTTTGAGCGGTTTCGTTATTATGTACAGTATTTTGAGGTCTTTTCGCCATGTGTAAAAGTGTGTGATGAGGATTTTTGCATGTGCGTTTACTTTTGAAATTTGCCTTAATGTGGGAGTATCTTAAACAATTATTGCAATATTTGTTTTTAAAACCAAAATCCACTTTTTTGTACCGAAAAGGAACGAAAATATGGGTAAGTTCTGATTGTATTATCTTCATCGCATAATTTGCAAGATGAAGCTAAATTTTCTTGTGAAATATATGTTTGTATACTTGGAGATTTCGTGAGCGATAAGCAATCTTTCGAGTTTCTGTGACATTTGGGACCGTTTTGAAAGTTCGCAGGCAGATGCGAGAGACTGTTCCCATAGAGATAAAGTTAAATCTGGTAATTTGGTGGAGAGCAATCACAACTTTCTACCTCAACACCAAGGGTTCTGAGAGTTGGAATAGAATCATTTACCGAAGACCGAATTCTTCTAATATATTCACTATCTTCACTAGTAGCAGCAGGAATGTCAAAAAGAATTTTGACCTGATTATCTACTAGAACACGTTTATTCTCGTAGCGAGATTTCAATGCAATCCATGAAATGTCAAAATTATCATAAGAATGGGTATATCGTTTCACTATATTTCCCGCTTAACCTCTGGTTTTATTGCGAAAGTGGTACAACTTTGTGACGGGAGAGAGCTTTGAGTGATTAATGTTCACAAAAGTGAACATATCACAAAATAAGGGCCATTGTTCGTAACAAACTTTAAGTATTTCTGTATCACAGGGGGTAGTTTTATGCCATCGCTCGAGTTATCTGGCACTAAAGTTTGAGTTGGCATAAAATTCCGGGATGTTGACTGAAATTCTGGGATGTCGTCAAATCCATAATTTGTGACCAACAGTAATAATATGCACTTACACAGGCATCAAACTCACTTTTTGCTTGGACTTTAAATTCCAAGTCAATAAAAACATCTCAAAATAACATAAGATTTTGGTAGATAATTTCTAATTTAGACCATCTTGTTTCTAAGTCCCTCAACTTTACTTCAGGAACTAATTCAGTATGATCTTCTAACTCCGTTTTATTAAACATATCGCAAAACTGGAGTATATGTTCACAACCGAATAGAAAACGATCTTTGAGAGGAGGGGTATACAAGCTGTAGACGAATTGGATTTGGAATTTATATTGGCGAATGAAATAAGATGATATTGAATAAAATATAGAATTTAGTTAATTTGGACGATTTGCAGATATATGGTTAATGAATACGTGTATACAACTCTCTCTGTTTCAATATGGGAGTAGCGATAGATATTTGTAAAACAGCTCCAAACAGAATATATAAATTAACAATTTATATAAGACAATTTGTCAATTGCCAAATCGAGAAAAATGCCATTTATTAAAAGTTTTGCGATTAAGATTCTAAATCTCTGTTATTAACATAAATTTACGGTATAGTTGTAATTAAATATTTTCCAATGAGATAAAAATTTGATAAAGAATTTTAAATTTTGTTAAAAGCTTTTAAATTTTTAGAAGAACTAATGTATCATATTTTAAAGAAGACGATTATGATTTTCCTCAATTGCCAAGACAAGAACCCCGCGATTTTGGTAATTTGTTTTCTGAGGTAGCTAAAGGCAAGAGCTACGACAGTAATAATAATGATGACATTTCTAAGAAAGACTTCTGGAAATATTTTTTGATGCTGTCGATGCTTTCCAAAGATGTCAAAATAAATACGACAAGCTACGAGTTTTGGGTATGATGCTTCAACATGCCATGTAATTCAACCGGTAGACGCAATGTTCATGTTATGCATTGGAATGCCCAAGGCATAACAACTGAGTCAGAAGCTGCCAAGCTGGAATACGTTTTGCACCGTACCACAAATTTAAACTTGGTGGTTATAAAATTTATAGAGAGGATCGATCTTCTCATGGCGGAGGAGTTCTAATTGCAATTAAAGGTAATATTAAGCATGCGTTGTTACCAAAAATAAAAACAAGTACTGCTGAAAGTATTTCAGTACAAGTTATGATTAATAGAAAGCTAGTTATATACACTTCGGCTACTATCTACTATCAATTTTAAAGCTGATTTGGATAAATTAACTTCATTTTCAAACGACTATTTTATTTTCGGTGATCTGAGTGGCCAAACTACACATTGGAATTGTATGTCAAATAATTCGGATGGAAATGATCTCTACAGCCACTGTTTTCAATCCAGCTACTACATTTATTACCCATTTGGACAAAATATCAACCCCGTTCAACCGTCTACAGTAGACATTTTTTTTATCTAACTCATGTCTTGAGACACATCCAAATGTATTGCAGTCGGACCATGTACGAGGGTGTATCAATAAGTCCGTGACTTTTTGAAAATAGGATTTTTCGAGGTCCTTAAAATAGGCACTTGTTTGGACAATAATTTCATCGTTGGAGATGAATCTCTTTCCACCGAGCTTGGAAATAGGAAGTAGTCACTAGGGGCTAAATGCGGAGAATATGGCGGATGAGGTACCAATCGTAGCCCAATTCATAGAGTTTTTCCATTGAGACTACACACGTGCGCACCCGTGCATTATCTTGATGAAAAAGAATTTTTTTTCTTGGCCATATGGGGTCGTTTTCTTTTTAAATCCTCATTAAATCGGTCTAATAAGTTGGCATAATATTCGCCTTTTATTGTTTTTCCCTTTTGAAGGTAGTCGATGTGGATTATCTCGCGTGCATCCCAAAAAACTGTTGCCATCACCTTATTGGCCGACAAACTTACCTTGGCTTTCTTCGGAGCAGGTTCACCCGGAGAAACCCATTGTTTAGACTGCTACTTGGTCTCCGGAGTACAGTAATGGATCCATGTTTCATCCGCAGTTACAAAACGCCGCAAAAACTCATTCGGATTGCGGTTAAATAATTCCAAACAATCCTTTGAAGTTGTCACACGTTTACGTTTATGGTCAATTGAGAGAAAACGCGTCACCCATCTTGCAGACAACTTTCTTAAACCCAGCTGATCATTTAAAAATTGAAACCACACTGCCACATGAAATGCCTATGGCACCAACAATCTCACGCACTTTTACTCTTCGGTCAGTCAACACCATACCGTGGATTTTTCGACATTTTCGGGTGTACTGACCTCAATTGGCCGTCCAGAACGTTCAGCGTCATTTGTACTTGTGTGACCACAACGAAAGTCAGTAAACCACTTTTTTACCTTTAAAATCGATGGTATAGAGTCCCCATAGTATTTATCGAGCTTTTGCTTGGTTTGATTGACGGTTTCTTTGCGCAAAAAATAATGTTTAATGAGCACTCGAAATTCACTTTTTTCCATTTTTAGACAAATACACGAGGTTTGTTTGAACAGCTGTTAAACGCAAAGTAAATGACGACACTTGCTCAAAATTTGACAGTAGTCTATTAAAAGGTGGTACTTGATGGGAATAGTGTTGCATTTCATATAACTACGAGGGAAGCTCGAAAAGTCACGGAAATATTGATCCGCTCTCGTATCTTGCGTTATTTCTGGACAAGTTAAAACATGACATATTCAGGTCAGGAATCAGAAACTGGGTGGAAAATAAAATTAGGTGTCAGAACATTGACCAACCTGTTACTAATTCAGGTAATCTAGATTTTTATTTTAAAAAATAAATGAAAAATCTCTGATATTAGTAAAATGTTAATTAGTCAGAGAATAATTACAAACCTAAATTTCAAAGATGTAGTGATTTTAATTATAAAAATCAATTGAAAAGTATTTTGAAGCTATTAAATAAATTTATTGATTTCCACCTTAATAAAGACCGAAATGAATCCTGGTCAAAATTTATTTCAAATCTACCTTCGGGCTCTAAAAAATTTTGAAAAGTAAAAAAAAGCCCTTAAAGGAAACAAAATGTCTTTTAGTGATCTTCATTTAAACGGTGAAGTTTTAAAAACTGGCAATGAAAAGGCTAATTCAATAGTAGACGTATTTAGTAATTCACACACCATTATTTTAAATAATTTTTCACCTATGGACACAGCTGTCTCAAGATTCATTCATGATCTTAGCGATAAAATTCTTGACAGATTTAACGTAGAGCTTATCAATTTAGATGAAGTTAAATCTTTTGTACTTTTATTGAAAAATAATAAATCCCCCGGTAAGAGCACTGGAGTTATTTTTCTTGACATTGAAAAAGACTTCGATATGGCATGAAAACTGGTTTTTAAACTAAATTCCTTCAATTATCCAACGTACTTGCAAAAGATAATAAAGAGTTTTTTTAGATCAACGCTCATTTGCTACATCTATAGATAACACGCTATCTAGTGATAGACAAATCCCTGCGGGTCTGCCACAAGGATCGGTATTATCACTTACTCTCTATTCAATATATATTTTTCGATTTTACTGTCCGCAAGAATCAAGAACTAGTTTTTTACGCTGACGACAGTGTTTTTATTTGCTGCGGTAAGGTAAGGAGGATAAAAGTTAATGTTAGTAAAACTCAAGCTATTATATTTCCATATAATATATCACAAGATAATAGATGCAGGGTAGTATCAAATATCTAGGAATCATCTTAGATAAAAAATTATCATTTAAACAACACATACAGTATATTTGTGATAAATCAATCAAATGTGGCCGTGCACTTTACCCCTTACTCAACAGAAGATCTAAACTTAATTTAGAAAACAAGATCCTTATTTGTAAAATGTGTATTCGACTTACGGATGCCAAGTCTGGTTTATTAAAGCTGCTTAAACTTACACAAGAAAATTACAGATAATACAAAATAAAAATCTGAAAATAATTCGTAACCTAAACCCCAGATATTATACTGATCTACTGAATAGGAACTTTGCATTTGCAAGGGTACTGACTGTCATTTAATGAAAAATGCACAACGCCTACATATGAAATAATAAGTAATTTGCTAAACAATCACTAAGACTCTTTTTACTTCAAGAGTAATAATTGATAGTTGTTTTTAAAATTTCTTATAACTTTTAAGTATGTATATTAGTAGTTTCCTTATTTAATTATTTCGATGTTAATTGTTGTAATACTTTTAAGTAAATTCTCATAACAATGTAATTAATTAATTATTTTATAAAGGTTTCAATAAAGTCAATAAAAAAATACTAAGTTACAATATTTTAAAAAGAACTTATTTGTACCTAAACAATTTGAATAACAGAATGAATTAATATTTAGTAGTGTATAGATTTAACTATGAAGATCAAAGTAATATAGAAGTGTTGCCGTTATCAAAATAAAAAACCTTTGTATATTAAAACAATGTTTTTGCATACGTTTTCTTAACAAAGATTTGTTAGCCTTTAAGTGTTGTGTAACTAATGTATACTTCAAAGCAAAATTAAGATTTATTGCATACGGCTACGGACCATTAAAAATGTCTGCCGTCAGCAAGATCAATTAAGCATATTATTCATATTTTTTGAAAAACATTTTTATTTTCATTAAACAGACAAAATTCGAATTGCTTTTTCATATATATTAATGCCTAAAAATATTCCATGCTTAATTATTAACCACATAAAAAGCATGATAATTTTCAATATAGGGAAGAAAATTTGATTATTTTTTGTACATTGGAATATGCTGAACATACCTTTTGTCAAAATTGAAAAATAATTAAAAAATAGAAAATTTTAACAAATATTCATTTTTTTTAAGCTATCTTATAAGTGCTTTAATTATTAATTTTATTAAATAAATTGTGAAATATGTGAAAAAATGTGATATACGAAAAACGTCTCAATTAAAAAAAAAACTTATAAAAGTACTATGTGAACAGTGATTTAAAAACCTTAGTATTTTTTCAAAAAACCATAAAAAACCCCGTTACGTGAACATAGTATTAAACTCTAAAAATTTGAATTGCTTATTCATATATTTCAACGCCTAAAAACATCTTATATTTAACTATTTACACATAAAAACTTAATAATTTTCAATACAGGAAAAAATGTTTTAGTATTTTTAGTACATTGGAATTTACTGAACATTCCAAAGTCAAAAGTCACAAACGGTTTAAATTAAAAAAAGGACAAAATTTTAAATAAAATTCATGTCTGTTTTTCTTAATAAAAAATGTACGAGTGAATAATTTTATGCATATGATTATTGAAAAAATCTTAGACTACTATGAAAAAACATATTTAAGTACACGGCATAGTCGGGTAGAGTCAAACATTTTTGGAAGTAAATCTGTAACTTCTGATTTACATAAAATTTCATACAGGAGCGAAGTTAATGGGGCTCAATTTTGGGTACCTTTGACATAGAATATTTTTAACCGCTAGTAAATTTTTTGTTTCTTACCCATTTTCAACGATTTATATATCTTCTTAAAGCTCTTGATAAGGCCTATGAAAAACATTATAGCATGTACACTATATTATTTCAAAGGATATAGCCAATAATCACCAAAAATTTCGTTAGGTTATCTTATCTAATAAAGATTTTATTACAGATACATTATTTATTCATTATCATAAAAACTATGGACTCCATTTTTTCAAATAAACTCTATTGTCTAGCCAATATCTTCTATACTACCAAAACTATGCTACTTTAAACTTTAATATGCTACGTTTATCAATAGGAGACAGCTCAATTGGGTCCAATTTGGTCTAGTTATGAAATCCTGAGGTATCACTTGTTACTAATTCACGTGTCTATAATAGCGTTCGAATGGAACCAGCCCGACGCATGTATGAAAGAATTGTTCCATCTGATGTCAATATCAGAGAGATCTAATAATACATGCAGAAACGGAGCCCTAGTCTCCTAGCATGCGCACCATTTGCATTTGAAATTTCTGTCTCAATTTTGTATGATCTTGGTGCAGATTTTTCCATATATAGCCCAAAATTTCCAACCGATTTAGCTACGTCAATATTTTTTTTGAGTCCAAAAATAAACGATTTTAAATTTGCAAATTGAAAAAAATTAGGATTTTTATTTTTTGTCGAAAAAGTCTCTGCACTCTTTTTCCTCTAAAATTAATTTTTCCTTAAGAACATATGTTCTTATACTTTATACTTTTCTTCACGGATATTATTTAAAAGTTAAAAACAATCCTAATCACCCAATAGACCTAAGAAAATTATAATGTGTTCCAAAAAGTTGCCGACTGTTTTTGAAAACCTATAACAAATGTGGACTTTACAGACAAAATTAAAAAATCTAATTTTTCTGATTTTCTCCGGTTTTTTGGAAATTCCGGGATTTTTTTACCAAAATATTATTCTTTTACACTATATTATTTCAAAAGATATAGTCAACAATCACTGAAAATTTCGTTAGGCTATTTTAGCTAATAAAGATTTTATTACAGATACTTTATTTATAGTTTCTCCGAAAACCAAATTTTTACAAAAATTTTGCTTTAATACCAAAAATCATAAAAACTATGGACTCCATTTTTTCAAATAAACTCTATTGGCTAGCTGATGTAATTCTTAATTATATACAAAAATAACCAAGCCAATATCTTCTATACCACCAAAACTATGCTACTTTAAACTTAAATATGCCACGTTTGTTTTTCATAGGTCTTATCAAGAGATTTACATAGGTTCAGTGAGTAGCTGTTTATCAATAGGAGACAGTTCAATTGGGTCCAATTTGGTCTCGTTATGAAATCCTGAGGTATCACATGTTACTCATTCACGAGATCAAGAGCTTTAAGAACATATGAAAATCTTTGAAATTGGTTAAGAAACAAAAATTTGGCAAACGTTTAAAAATTTTATGTATCTGAGGGTAATGTGGGTTCCTACTTCCAAACTTAAAATTGTACACTGCTATATCTGTGTGAAATTTATTTATTTCAATTCTGTAATAACAAAAGCCTTCATGTGGCCAAAAATATATTACCATTGCAGTTTAAAGTATTTATATACAAAATAACCCTATATTACAATTTATTTTATACACATAGCTTAAAATAATTTTTACAGTATGGCATTAATTTATAACTACAATAATCGAATATACATAAATAATGAATAATTTATAGTCCAACGTCAACGATATAATTTGGTGAAGGATTATTATAACCCTAAGAGTTATTATTGAAATATTAAATTAACTTCCCTCTATATCTTGACGAAGGAAAGCAAAACATCCTTAAGGAAGCCGTCAAGTAATTATATATGTGAAATTTATTTATTTATTTCAATTCTGTAATAACAAAAGTCTTTATGTGGCCAAAAATATATTACAATTGCAGTTTAAAGTATTTATGTGCAAAATAACCCTATATTGCAATTTATTTTATATACATAGCTCAAAATAATTTTTATAGTATGGCATCAATTTATAACTACAATAAACAAATATACATAAACAATGAACAATTTATAGTCCAACGTCAACGATATAATTTGGTGAAGGATTATTATAACTCTAAGAGTTATTATTAAAATATTCAATTAACTTCCCACGATAACTTGACGAAGAAAAGCAAAACATTCTTAAGGAAGCCAGAAAGTAATTCCATAATCGTGCAGTCTTTAAAAGAAATGATCTTTCAAAGAGAGAGGTATAAATTCTTGGAATAAGGATTTGAACATTTCTCGACGAATGAATAAATTGTAAGCGTTGTACTAAAAGTGAAGAGGTGGAAGTTTTTATAATTTTGTAAAATGTCAAAAGAAGTTTCAAGGCTAGGTAGTTTGAAAAAGAACATCCGGAAAATTGGGCTACATATACAGACACATGTTGATCTGAGTTTAAAAACGAATCGTACGATTTTGTTCATTAAAATCTTAATTCTTAAGTTTTCTTAAGATATACAAGAGAAAACCTCTAAACAATAAGACATTTGAGACATTAACAAAGCGTTAGCCACTCTACATCTTATGTGATAAGGCAAATACATATTAAGTGAATACAAACGACGTAGTGTGAAATTGATGTTGGTACAAATTTTATTAATGTGAGATGTGTAAGAAAGTTTGTCATCAAGCACAACTCCAAAGACTTTCATTCTATCCACACACTCAATATGTTCCCCATTTATCTGAACTAAAAACTTATCATGAAGCGTACTACCAAATTTCATAATTTTAGTCTTAGAAAAAATTTGGGTCTGATGATAACAATAGGTTTTGTGACGTTCTGGAGCATTTTTATTAATTATTTTTATAAAAATATTTTGTGTATAGATATTAGTAAAAGTATACAGAAATATTAATAATTTTCTAAGTAATTATTCACGCAAAACTAAAGGCAAAAGTTGCAAGTTTGTAAAAATATAGTCGTATATACAATAAATTGGAAATATAAAAGTTTAAAGACGCATATTTCTGAAATGAGGCATGGTATTGACTTGAATCTTTTTGCAGAAGATCGGAAATTATATATGCTAAAGGATAAGCTTAATTTGGAATACATACTTTTAAAATTTCTTTCGCTATTTAGAAATAAACCAAACAAAAGGCCCAATTTGGGGTTTTTGGAGAAAATACAAATTTTTTAATTGTAATAACATATTTGTTTATAAAGATATCTTAATGAAGTTTGCAGGAAATGTGGATCTTATTAATATAAATAAAAGCGCGTTAACCAAATTTTAATCAGGGGTAGGATTTTCCTGAATTCCCAAATAAACTAATCAAAATTCCCAAAAATGGGATTTTTTACATTTTTGTCTATAGAATCCACATTTTTCCGAAGTCCCGTAGATTTTGATCTAAAACTTTTAATAACATATTGAAGATTCTTAAAATATATACCGCTTGTAGATTCGTGCTTTGGGATTTGAGAAAATATGGTTTATATTGTACCATGACCAATTGAGTTATTGGGCTTTCAGAAAAGTGCAAAATTATTATATGTTGCTAAAGAAAATTTTATTTTAGATAAAAAAGAGTGTAGATACTTTTTCGGCTAAAAAAACACAAAAAGTCGTCTTTTTTGCAATTTACAAATTCAAAATCGTTTATTTTTGGACTCGGTAAAGATATCGACTTCAATTTTTTAATTCAATATATAATTTTGTTCTTTAACTAGTTAAGAAAAAAAACTAATAAAATCGGTAGGAAATACTAGGATATATATGAAAAAAACTGGACCAAGAACATCCAAAATTATGGTGCTTAAAAATTCAAATGCAATAACTCGAAAACTATAAGAGATAAATAGGACATGTAAGCATGTTTTTTATATGTCTTATCAGGGTCTACAACAATATATAAAAATGTTTGAAATCGGACGAGAAACAAAAATTTGGCTCCGCCCCTGATGGGTTTGTTGTGCCGCCCTTCAAAACTTAACATTGTACACTCCTTTTCTACGCCTATGCCAAATTTCATGAAAATTCAACCAGCTGATCAGAAGTTACAGATTTATTTCCACAAAATTTCGATTCTGCCCCACTGTGCACTGTACGCAATGTGTCATTTATTAAAATTTGCAGTCCATCAATAGATGAATATTCCCCAGAAAACAAAATCTGTATATCATCAGCGAAAGTATAAATCTCAAGAGATTTCAAGGTAGTCAAGATGAATATATTATTTAGATGCATTGAAAATAGTAATGGGCCAAGAACCAAACCTTGATCCACACCCGAAGTTGTATGATTTTGTTGGGATCGGGCACCTTTAAAAAATACAAACTGCCCAAGTTCGCTTAAATAAGAATAAATTAAGCGGCAAGAATTCCGATCAAAGTTGAACTCAGAGCTAAGTTTTTCAACCATTCTAACATGATCTAATCGATCTAATGCCTTAGATAGATCTAGGGAAACCAAAACAGAAGCATTGTTTATATTTATCTTGTCCCTAATTGCTTCAGTTATACCTATTAGCACTGCAGACGTGTTACAATTCTTTCGAAAGTCAGACTGTCTGTCTTCAAGCAGTGAATATTAAAAATTATATTGATTAATTTGCAACTTAATAATATGCTTAAAAACTCTCGAAAGAGCAGGCGAAATACTTATGGGCCTCAAGTTTTCAAGTCCATAATCTGTTCCATTTTTTGGGATTGGAATTATCTTTGCACATTTCCACCTATTTGGAAATTTCGACGTAGTTACAATAGAATTGAATATATGGAGAAGTTTGATTTGATACGAGAGGCAAAATTAATTTATAAAATTTAAAAGGTATTCCATCTACTCCACAAGCATTTGATGTAATCCATCAAATGCTATGTAAATATCAGAAATACTAATTCGTGTAAAAGAGAAACTTCTATGGCGGCCATTACTTAGTATGCTTCTTAAATCGGACGAAGTACTGACACGAGTACCCACGTTTCCACAAAAATAATTATTTATTTGATCTACATCTAGCTGATTAATTGTAGGATTAACCGTTTCTAAATCTGGAGTTCTTAAATGGTTCCACATCTCCTTAGTGTTAATATTATTAAATTTCATAGAAGAGTTACCTTTTAGCTTTGTTTCTAAATTTGCAAAAAATATTCCAGTTAGCAATACTTCTATCTCTCAAATAAACCTAAGAGACCTTGAATGTATTACTTCTCTAGAAACCTGGAAACAGGAACAAGAGAGAACATTGTCGATATAGGGGAATCAAGAATTGACACCATCAAGTGTCATCATTTGTATTATAAAGTAAAGATAGATCACATTCGTTTAAACAAGAAACAATACTATCCATATCTACTAATGAATAGTTGCGATATTCTCTATAAGAATTGACGCATTCCTTATTCCATAAATAAAAAAAATTAAATGATGCAAAAATTAAGGAATGGTGTGAAATAAATGGACTTGAAAAGATCTGCTAAAAATAGAAGGATTACTAACAAGAAATAAATCTAATAGCTATGTAGACTCCTGATGAACATCAAAATAAGTTGGCAAGAAGTTATGTGCAATAGATAAGTTTGAACGATTACAAAAAGTACGAAAAGGGTTTGATTTTATGGGATTAAACAAGTTATTGTTGAAATCACCAATAATAATAATAATGTAACTATATTGTTCAAAAATGTCGCCTACTAAATTTTGAAATATATTTAAATTACCTTTGGGTAAATAGACAACACCCAATAGGATAGTACTACTACCTACATCCAGTTCAATAAAAAGAATTTCACATTCGCCATAATGAGATGCTGCACTAATAGGTGTATAACGAAACTTACGTGGCATATAAATGCCTACACCCCCACTTCTTCCCTATAACCGATCATTGCGACAAAATGTGTAACCAGGTATAGCTAAGAAACTGCTTGAAACATGATGTTTAAGCCAAGACTCTGTCACAGTAAAAATATCAAATGACGAATTCTGTATCATGTTACTAAATTCGTTAAACTTTGCAAAATACGTAGCAGGTTTTATGCTCTGACAATTGTAATGACCAACGTTTAAGCTCGATTGTGAATCGTTCAAAAATTCCTAAAGAACGAGTAAGAATATAAGATAATAAAACATCTATTGACAATTTTTTGAATATAAAATTAAAGTAAAAAAATAACAAAATATGATTAAATTAAAGATGGGAGAACATTAATATATGATTTCCTATATATAATGTACATACAGCAAAAAATTATATTATGATTACTTATTTGACAATATTTCTATTTAGTAAAGTCTGGGAAATTTTCCAACATTGCAAACAGATTTAACTTCATTACAACCCCATCATTTTCAATATCAATTTCCACAGTTGGTAGATAACTATTATGAAATTTGAATTTTGTAATTTGCTTATCCCTTTTTAACCTACGATATATGAAGGATAACTTATTTGCCATGGGTGTTAGATGGTCATTCAAGAAAACCCTTTCCCTTAATTCACCACCAATGAGATCATTTAGATCTCATAGATAGATAGAGTTGAATTTAATTAAGACTTCTTTAAAGTTTTTGATATACATGACGTGATTGATATCATTCTCAACCAAAGGAACATCATACACTGTGCTAAGCTTCAAATTGTTTCCATTAGGTTGGGAAGAGCAGCTGGTAGACCGGTTACAATAATATCTGGGCGATTTAATCGTCTCGTTAGTACATTGTTGTATTTTTCAAATTCAGCAAGTTTGTTTGTTTATAAACTTGTTTAACAAATTTATAGCAATGTTAAACGTCAGATTTTACACTAATGAGCTCAGCAGTTAGCTCTTGTTTGAGTTTTGACACCATGCCAAGAATCTTAACCTCAAAATCTTGTATGGCTTTAGGCATTTGTTCTTCAGTAAATTTGCGATGCACTTCCAATTTATCATCAATATTTTGGTTGATTTCCTTAATGCCTTTTTGAAGCTGAATTAAATGTGTCCGAATTACTTTTATGCGGCATATTTATTAATTTTCTTTTACACTATTGCAGAAGTTACTTAAAAATTTCAATAAAAATTTATAAATTTTTGTAAAAAACACAGTTTTTATTTCACGGATTAAAATTTGTGAATATATTAGGTTATATTATTATTTTATATTGCTTTTAGCATTAATATTAGTTAATTTAATTAATTTATTTTTTTGTTTAAATTATGGAAAAATAACACGATTTTTTTACTCTTTCATGGTAGGGTTACCATCCATTTTTAATTTTATTTAATCTTAATTTTATGTAAATCCAACCAGCCGATTAAAAGTTACAGATTTCTTTCCAAACATTTTCGATTCTGCACCACTGTGCAGTGGCGACAAAATAATAGATAATAAAATATAAATTTTTTACAACTTCCTATATCTCAGTAAAGGAACACGTGGTTTAGCCCATTAGAGTTTTAAAAATAATGTTATTGAATTGTACAAATAATACAAAGGAATACATGGTGATTTATAGCGCCAATATATCACGCAAGTTACGTCAGAGCAAACTCCGACTCCAACAACTGGAAAAAATAATAAAAGTTCAACGACACAACTTCACTTCAAGTGAATTTTATTTTATTTTGTTTATTTTGTTTATAATCTTGATAATTTCTCAATTTTTATTCATTCATAAAATAAATGTCAAATCGACGAAAACAAAGCGTTAATAAACTTTTCTTTATTGAAACTTGAAATCTTTGTTTTCTTCATACAATACATGTCTAAACCCTTAGGCTAAGCACTTATTATTGAAATTTTGTAATAAAGATTTATAAACTTAGATTAGACTTAGATTTATAGAATAAGAATTTTCTTTTGTACAATAAAAGAAATGAAAAAATAAAGTTTCAGTCTGGTTTCAACTAGGAACTCAAGCAGAGCTTGTTTTTTTTTAATTCGGTTCGATATCTGATATCGAAGGATTAGATCAAAAGGACAGAAAATAATTTTTAAAAATTATTAAAAAATTAAAATAAAATCCTTATAAAAGGATTAGGAAGGTGAAAGATCCTTATAAAAGTGAAATTTTGTAAAAGTGAAAAAAATTCTGATAAAGAAACCAGAATTGTAAAAAGAAAGTTAAAGCGAAAGAATTTTTTGCAAAATATTTTTTGTGAAATAAAAATTTATAAAAAGAAAAGCTAATTACTTAAAAACCTGAAAAAATATTTTACTGAAACAACTGTTAAAGAAATTAAAAAAAGGCTCGATGAATTACTTATACTTAACTGAAATAAAATTTGTAAATTGTTGACTGCCCATCTAAAAGAAATTTTAAGTGAAAAACAAACAGTAAATAATAACACTTAAAAATGGAACCTCAATCGGAAAAACAACAACAATCGTCACACTCAACCGAGACGTCCCTCGTACCACTATTAGTAGTCCTAAAGGAAACCTCTAGAATTAGAGAATATAGAGGAACCGAGGATTACGACCTGTCATCGTTCATCAGGGATGTGGAATTATTTCTCCCGATATTCGGAGATACAGCATTAGAGGACTATGTCTTCCAGAGATGCGTAATCAACAAGATTTAAGGTGCGGCATTAGATGTGGTGAGAACCTTGTGAAAAAATCCACAGTAGCCGGAAACAAAAGAGGAGTTAATATATAATTTTGGAGTTAGGGAAACATACCACCAACTATACCATTGGACATTATTCTTAAGCATTAATAATAAGGTCAGTACCATCATAGTTTAAGTATATTAAGTAAACTACCAAAATATAGTCAAGATAATGAAAGTTCAGGAGACTTTTGTAGCAAAAATAATGAGTCACTGATACTAAAAACATTTTTAAATAATATACCGACGTATATGGCTAGTATAGTGAATAGTAGTGTAGTGTACCCTAATACACTTTACCAAAGGCATGTGGCGCAACCTAATAAATACACACCACATGCATAACAATAAAAGAAATTGACACCCCACTTCAAAATAAACAAACTGATCCACATGCACTATAAGCAGATTGGTAAATTGAATAATTGTTTTTGTTGTTTAACTCAATTTACAAACTAATTGTGATTGGTCAGTAATTGTTAAGGGAAAGTATAATAAGAATTGTAGCGTAAGATAATTTTTGTATAAAAAGTCTTTTATTTGTCTGCCAAATCAGACAAATTAGATTTTTTATTTTTTCTTCCGAGTAGTATAACCCTACTATTCTAGGACTAAAGGCGATATCCATAGAAGAACACAAACGTAGGCAATACCAACTAACAGAAAACCGCCTTACGGCAATTCCAAATATAACCATCACAATAAAGAAAAAAAGGAGAATTCAATTAGTAAAACTTAAAAAGGAGCTAGCTGGACTGCTAAGGTTGGTGAAACAAGAAGATCCTGCAGATAGCTGGGAACAGAACTCAAAGCAAAACACAAAAAAAGAGAATAAATAAATAACAATAATTTAAGAGTATATAGAATTTAGTATCTAATTTTATCAAAAAAAAAAAAAAAATTAGAAATGTGTAAATCGCAGACAACATTTGTCCGCCCTAAGGATAACGTAATAAACGACATAACTTTAACAGTCAAACTTACAGACTATAGAAATTTACTTATTAATAATCACGGTAGTCATAATATTAAACTTCTTCATTCACATTTATCAAATGCAAAAGAAGAATCCAAAGAAGCAGTATCTTAGCAAAGCCAACGAGCTCAATACCATCTAAGCATATCCAAATGTCATGGAAACAAATTCTAGAGCATTATAGAGCAATAAAAGAAACTTTCGACAGCTCATACAAATGCTTGAATATAGATAGACCAACAGGACAAGAAACCACAAATAAACACACAGAAATTCTGCTAGAATACTTAGAAAAGACAAGAACAATACTAAACGTAAATTATCAAAGGCTAACACCTTCGCATAAAATTGCAGCAGAAGACTTTTTCCACGATATCAGAAATAAAATAGCCAAGAAAAACATTAAAATACAGGTGCCAGAAACTATCCAAGAAAGGATAGACATAAAAACCACACTTCAGATAGGGAATATAGATAGAAACACTACAATGCCTCAATCAAGCATAGAATTCTTATCACGGATTTTGATGGAAAGTCCGAAAACTTGCGTTCCTTCTTAGACTCTTTAGCATTGGTTGATTCAATAAAAGAAACCCATGAATCCCTTACAGTAACCCTCATAAAAACTAAGTTAAAAGGAAATGCTATAAATCTAATAAACAATGAGAATACAATATTTCAAAAAATAACAAAATTTAAAGCCACTGCCAAAGGTTAATCAATAGAAGTGTTGACAGCAGAAATAATGAATATAAAACAAAACAACGCATACTGTTCTGAAATAGAAACTCTTGCAGAAGCCCTGGAAAATACCTACATATCGGACGGACTTTCATGCGAACTCGTTCCACTCAGGCCGTCGTTAAGGCAATGACCGCAAACTGTACATTAGACAGAGTTAAGCTAATAATGCAAGCTGGATAATTCATCTCCATGAATGATGCAGACAGCAAATTTGATAATAGCTGTCAAAAAAACAAACGGAATTATTGGTCGAGACCAGTCAAATTAAACATTAAAGAAGATTGCGTCATATTCAATAACGAATTGGAAGATGGAATTTTTCTAAGTAATTCAATAGCACCAAAAAGTGGTACGACTACACATAAAAATTTTAAATACATCGATAGTATTTAATGGGAAGGCAATAGTTGTTTTTGTTTTTAATGAGGAGTAAGATCAATTTTAAAGAGCAAATTGTTTTTATGAAATTGAAAACCAATGAATTTGTTTTTGTAATTTTTTCTTGTATATGCATTAATAGGAGGAAAAATTATTATGCATTTTATGAAATTGAAAACAAATCTATTTATTTTGATTAATAATATGTATGTAATTATGTTAAAAGTACATAAAAACAATTTAAGAGGGAGACAAGTTTTTATTTTTTGCACTATTTAACGCAATTGAATGATAAAAACTGGACTATTATTTACAAAGGTTGTCAATCTTCAAATAGGCTTGAAATATTTGAACTTAGTTTTTAATTTTTATTTATTTAATAAAAACATATTAAACTTATATAGTATTTATTATTATTTTATTTACATAATACTTAAAAATTATTCTATATCTAAATTGAGAAAAAGATTCTCGTTCTCGCCCATTATTTTTTTATATTCCGCTGGAACTGAGTATGCTCTGACATCCAGGAAGATTCTCATCTTCCTCCATTAGTTCCTTATACTCCGGAACTAATTAATTATTAATACACCTCCGCATTAAGAATTATTCTTTCAATTTCATAATTGCTGGTAAATTAAAAGTCTTTAACGAAGCAACATATTTTTTCCGTTAAAAAATAAAAACATTTTGGTAGGAATATGCATACATAAGGTGTATCGGTATGCGTAAGTATATAAAAATGTCAAACCTTTGATCAATATTTAAATATATATATTTTTTTCATTAGTCTGTTGACTTAATTAAAAGTGATTACACGTTAAATTTAAACAATATGCCATCTTATAAATGTAAATATTGTAAATCAATTTTTGCTTAAAGAACATGAGATCCTTTATTGTTCGGAATGACGGAAATGGTTCTCAAAAGAAAAACATCTAAAAGAGCATGAAAGGACTCATGCCAGCTCATCTCATGTCAGTGGTAGAAGTGAGCGTTCCACTTCTAATAAATTTACTTGCTTTAAAAGTGCTTTCAAAGAAAGAATTTTGACATACCTCTACAGAAACCAAAAAGAAGAAATTCTGCATCCTCAAGAGCTTTTAGAAGATGTAATTTTGAGATGAAATTTTGGAGAATGCTATAAATAAAAACGTAGCATTGAAATACAATTTAGAAGTAGAGTGCGAATACATTAAAATTATAGAAGATGAAATAATGCTAACCACCATAACGCATAGAACAAAAGTGTCACTTATAACCATAAGTGATTGTATTGAAGAATCTTTGAAAGCACAATACACGTATATATGTAAAAAAATGCCAGAATTCCAGGAGAGCGATAGTGGATGGTCCTTAATACGAATGAAACATTTGGAAATAAATATAAATAAGTCTTCATTCATTAGAGGCTCCAAATATATACAATTACCACACACATTGCATAAAGAAAAAAGATGCCTGTTTCAACTATCCAAATGATGATGAATATTGTTTCAAGTGGTGTATCATCGCTTCATTCTTATATAATGAAGCAAATGGATTTGTGAATTGTAATGAATTTGTAAATATTGAAATAAATGAGTAGAAAATATGTGTGGAAATTCAATTGTTAAATTTTGAAAAACTAGAATTTCAATGAAATTAAAAGACATAAAGATATTTGAAACTGAGAATGAAAATATTAGCATTAATGTATTTGGCTGCGAAGTTAATACTATAGTTGGACCACATTACCTCACATCCGCGGTAAAGAATCATCACATAAATCTTCTTTTTCTTATGAACGAAGATTGGTGTCACTACGTTTTTATTAAAGATATCGAGAAGTAATTTAAATAAAAAATTAACCATATATATTTTATAAATTAAATTATTATTCAAATATTTCAGATTAGTAAGATCAAGTTTAACTTCCCACCATGGACGAGTTTATATTTGTAATGCATGTCTTCAGTACTCTCCAAATGAGAAGATAATGCAAGACTGCAAAAAGGTGGTAGCGAAAATGCTAGAGGGTGATGTTAACATTCTATATTTTAAAAACTATCAGAAGCAGTTAGATGTACCGTTCGTTGTATACGCTGATTTGGAGATATATTTGGAAAAAAAAATGATAACGAGCAAGTAAATATACAAAAACATACAGCTTGTACCTTTAGTTATTATATTAAGTGTAGTTTTAATGATAACTTAGATAAGTTTAATATTTATTTTGGTAATGATGCTCCTACAATATTTATAGAAGATTTAATTAATGATTCAAAAGAAATTTACGGAAACTATTTAAATAAGGTCGTACCAATGACAGCACTCTCTAATGTTGAAAGAATTTTGTATAATCTCCCAACAACTTGTCACATATCTAGACAAATTTTAGGAGCGGACAAAGTACGGGATCACTGTCATTTAACTGACAAATTTAGAGGAGTAACCCATAGCTCATGCAATATTAATTATGAAATATCCGAATTCATACCAGTATTCTTTCATAATTTTTCCTCTTATTATTGTCACTTATTTATGAAAGAACTTTCACAATTTGAAAGAGATATAAATGTAATTCCTCTCAGTAAAGTACTATATATATCGTTATCAAAGTTTATAATAGTTGAAGAAAATCAGGGATTTGAAATTCAGTTTTTAGATTCTTTTAATTAATCTTTAGCCAAAAATTTAAATGACAGTGATTTTCAAATTCTAAATAAAACTTACAATGAAAAGCAACAATTTGATTTACTAAGAAGAAAAGAAGTATTTCCTTATTCTTATATTGATTCGAAAAATTTTATAATACTTTAATCATTCATATTATACTGATAAAGCTTATGATCATGCTAAATCGGTTTGGACAACTTTTAAATGTAATAACTTGTTAGATTACACTAAATTATATTTAAAAACAAATGTTCTCCTCTTAACAGATATTTTTCAAAATTTTAGAAGTATCTGTAAAAGTATATACAAACTTGACCCATGTCAATATTATACTGCTTCAGGTTTATCGTGGGATGCAATGTTAAGAACAACTAACATAAGGTTAGAACTATTAAGTTACGTCAATATGTATAATTTTATACAAGAAGGTATTAGAGGAGGACTAGTACTAGTTTTGATGCAATGCATACATTTAGATCGAATTTTCATCACTTGTATACACAGAAATTACATAAAGTTGTCTTGAGCTATGCAGATGATAAAAGAATTATTGCTTCTGACCAAATAAATACTTATGCGCGAGGACATTTAAGACTTCAAAGTGACTGTGATAACTTTTTTACGGAGATAGTGACGATATTTTCTTGAATATTGATATTGAGTATATAGAATTATTAAAAGAGTCATCAGACGATGACTATTTAATGAATGTAGATGTTTAAGTTGTACATATAATAATTTAAATACTTTCGTATTTTCTGATTTTATTTATAGTTTACATAAGTAGACCTTCAAATGTATATATTTTTATTGAATAGAGTTAACTCCTTAAGATATTATTAAAATGTATTTTTAATGAGTATGACACTGATATTTATGTTATCACAATGAAATAATAATAAAAATATGCCTTTTATTATGTAATAAATGTGTTTTATTTTTAAATATTTTTCCATTGTATATTTTCTATTTCGTAATCTAAGTTTAATTATAAATCGTTAGTCTAGGAGAATATTGGTATGGTAAAGTTGATTGCTTCAGATTTTTGTGATTTTCATCCTTTAACAATATTCTTATTTTTGCTGTTCATTATTTGAAAAATGTTTAAGTCGTTTAGCTGCTGAAGAGGCAGAAGTAGGACTAAGTTTTTGTTCTTTTTTTTAATTTCATTTTATTGAATATAATACTTTAAATTTCATATTACTTAATTGTAATCCCGCGAAGCCATTTGGCAGGATGTAATAATAAAATAATATAATAAATTAATACAAATTTTTCTTTTAAAAGGATTTTCTATATTAAGTATTGAAATTGGTAAATTGTTTGTAATATTAGGTAAGGTAACATTCATCGCTCTACTTTAAATCTGCCTTCTGCCCTCCGCCTAGTGTTGTAATTGTGGTCAATTGGAATTAAAAATCTTCTATCGTTGTAAAATTCATTTAACAAGGTTATACAATAGACGCTTTTTACGTTGACTATCTGTAACTTGGTTGCTAGGTTCGTTGGCATTTGAGTTTTCCTGCCTCTTGAATTGTTGGCTGTTCTGTTGTTGCTGCTGGGAGTGTTGTTGATGATTGTGATGCTGTTGTTTGTGGGTGCGTGTATATTCCCTGCCAGCAATTAGGTGATAGTTTTATCCACTATCAGAAAAATGACTCTTTCTAGTATTCTCAAGATGTTATTTTACTGTTAGTAAACAATTTTATAAAAACAAATAACATTAATTTCGATTTTTGATCTACTTATTCTATATTTCTTACTAACTAAAATATCGAAAAAGTCACTTAAAAGTTAGTTTTTGGATAAATATAAAATTACCAAAAACTGTCTCCCATTAGTGTTCTCAAAATATTATTTTCCTGATAGTAAAAAATTTTACAAAAACAAATAACAAAAAATGTGAAGAAGTCGATGGCACTTAGTTGGCGTGTTACTTTCAAAGGCAAGCAATCGATTTTTTAAAAAGTTTAAGAAAAAATTAAAAAAAAGTGTGATAAAGTGAGATAAAAATAATATATATATATATGTATATATAAAGTGAATGTTGTTTATAATGAAGACAAAATGAAAACAATATTGTGAAAAAAAAATTTTGAAATTTTAAATTAAATTAATTAAAAAATAAATATTATTCAGCAAAACGAAGCGAAAGTTCATTTTGAAGACAGCAAATAAATTTGGATTTATTTCTTGCTTTTAATAATATAAAGTTTCGAAATAAATTGCGTTTCGATCATAAAAATATGTATATTGTTTTAGTGAAAGTGAACCCATATATTCATCAAACATTTCAACTAAATTTTTAAAGTTGCTAGGCTCTTCGAAATCAAAAATATTCTGTTACAATTTATCAAAATATATCTACGATTTTTTTTTTACTAAGGTAAGTTGTTTTAATTTTCCCTAACCCTAACCCTAAATTACTTTATTCGTCACACAAAAAAAGCAGTCAATAGTGTCATTAAAAAAGTATCCAAACTGCGATTCAGTTTTGCCCGAAAGATGACTCTTCTTCGATAGGAAAATAACTTCTTTGTCTTTTACTATTTTAAAATAAATATGCATACTATTTAGTCAAAGTTTGGATAGTAATGTTGATAGTATTAAGTTAGAATTTCGACAGAAATAGTGACTTTTTCTGCTCCTCAAAATGACTCCAATTTGACACATAAAAAAAGCACTTAATAGTGTCATTAAAAAAGTATTAGAACTGCTGCACACTTCTTCCCGCACGGTGACTCTTCTTGGATAAGAAGATGATATCATATTCGACTGTTAAAAACAACTTGAGGTTACTCTTTAGTGCAAATTTGGATAGAAAATGTTGGCAGGGTTGTTTATATTTGTGTGTGTGTTGTTGGTATTATTGTACATACTGTTTGTGTTGTATGTATTATTGATATTTGTGTATATATTGTTTGTGTTGTTGGTTTATGCCCTGCAAACATTTTCTATCGAAAGCGTAACTATATCGACACGCCTGGAAGTTGATATGCATCTCTTTTAATATCGAATTCAGATCTATTTAGTAACACCTTTCGGGAAGAACTGTGCCACTAAGCGATAGTTCCTTTTGAGTAACGCTTTAGTCAGTATTAAATGTCACTAATTCGAATTTTCAAATCCCCACTAAAGAGTTACTCAAAAGGAACTATCGCTTAATGGCACATTTCTTCCTGAACGGTGTTACTAAGTAGATCAGAATTCGTAACGCTTTAGTAAATTTTGTACGTCACGTATTAAGGTCTACTATTCCGCAGTAAAAAGTGTCTAATAAAAAATCCTAATTCGAATCTTCCAATCCCCACGAAAGCGTTACTCAAAAGATGCTATCTCTACTTATATGAGATTCGATAGTAAAAGCGAAACATATCAACTTCTCGGTGTGCCGACGTAGTTACACTTTCGATAGAAAATATTTACAGAATTTAAAAACTATTTTGCATAAAATTTTTAAAATAATAATGCTAGTAATACAATTTAAAATAAAGGATTAGGAATGAACAAAATTATCAAAAGTAAAAATATTAAAATTTTTTAAATCACAAAATTAACTCTTTCTGATATTTATTATGGAAAGCAATAAAATTAATTACACAACAATATTTTCAATTCAAATTAACATTAAAAACAATTAAATTAAAAAAGAATACTAAAAAAATATTTTAAGTACAAAATTAGAAAAGAATATTTGTTTCTTTCAAATTTAATAAAGTAGGTATATATAATAAAATAAGAATAATTATTGAATCTAATTTATTTTTTAAATAACAAAAATAACTCTTCCTTGTGTTTACTGCAGAAAACAATTAATATAAATGCACAGAAAGATTTTGAATTCAAATGAAAATTTAACATCTATTAGAATATTTGCAAAATTTCCTGCAGTTATTAGTATGTTCGGCGACAATGTATGATTTTTAGAAAGGTTATGATGTTCGCATTATAAAATGTGTAATTCAATATTTCCAAAATGTTTAGTAATATAATACACGATTTCTAAATATTACAAGACTACATTATTATTTATTTTAATTTTGTATTGAATTTTCTATGTAATTAAAATAAATAAAAATTTTTTGGTTAATTTTTTCTAAAATCGCCAGTTTTTCTAAAATAATTAAAGAAAAAATGTATTACACTTTTTACAAGGCGAACACTATATACTTTTCTAAAATCATATTTTTTCGCTGAACAAATAATATTTATAATAAATTTTCTCTAATTTCTCTTTCAAATGTTTCCATTTTTAGAAAGGCGATTGCCTTTATTAAAAACTATATGATCTTTTAATCATTTTCATACTTTATTATCAATTTTAATGATGATGTACCATTTTAAATCATTATTTAAATTTTATCTTGGCCCTGAAAGTTTTTTCAACCATTTTTGTCAATATTTAAGATTTTTGAAACTTAGAAATAAATACCGCTACTTAACCAAAAATTACTACAATCTACTCTACGCATTTCAAGTATTACAACAACAAAACAATTTCTTCAAAATATTTAATAACAAGAACAATGTTTGAATTCTTTTCAAACTTTTAAAAAAATTTAATTTAAAATTTTGAAAATTCAAATTTAAAGTGCAAAAATTCAGCTCTGCTAAAATATGCAATGCATTCTCAAAATTTTTATTGCTATATATACATATTTTAAACTTCCACAGAATAGACTTGTAAAATTGAATTCTTAATATATTCGTAATTTTTTGTTCTATAGAAAATTATTCTGAAAACACTGTGCGACAAATGGTAGGGGTCAGTGATCGGGAAGGGTTCAAACTACCGGGGAAAGTTCTATCGGTAAAAGAGAAGTTATACGTGTCCCGGCGTTTCGCTGGGTCACGTCTAGAAATCGAGATATATCGATTTGAAGTTAGTAACTATCATATAGGGGAAATTGTGACCTTTGGTGGTATTTTTTTTGACATAACTCGAGAACCACCAGTCCGATTTTGCTGAAAAAAAAAATTAGGAATTACAATTCCTTTAATCTGTTCATACAACGTTTCGCTACATAAGCAACAGTTTCGCAGTTATAAATAAATGTATGAAGAAAAAAACTATTTTATGCCTAAAAAATTGAATTTTTTTATTTTTAATTCATAAAAAATCCAAAACAGTAAAAAAAGTGTCAACTCCTATTACTTTCACGTAAAGTCACATAACCTTTAAACAAAATGAGACATAGATCATGAAAATCGATGGACGCGTTTCGCTTTTATTCACAATTAAGTGAAGGTATGAATTTCAATTTCCAATATATGATAGTTACTAACTTCAAATCGATATATCTCGATTCCTAGACGTGACCCAGCGAAACGCCGGGACACGTAAAACTTCTTTTTTACCGATATAACTTTCCCCGGTAGTTTGAACCCTTCCCGATCACTGACCCCTACCATTTGTCGCACAGTGTTATTTATTATTGTTGTATCTATATTATTTATTTTTTTTTTTCTAAAATTTCATTTATTAGTAACCATGTTCTCATATTCGTTTTATTTTTAAAATTATTTATATAATTATTTATTATTGTTGTATCTATATTATTTATTTTTTTCTAAAATTTGATTTATTAGTAACCATGTTCTCATATTCGTTTTATTTTCCATAAATTTAATTTTAAAATAATTATTTTTTGCGTAGTATAGTTTTTTATTTAACAAATTTCGAAATTTTTTATATTCATACTCATAAGTTTTATTATTTATATTATTTAACCATTTAGTATAAAGTTTATCCTGAATTTCACAATATGTTATTAATTCTTTATTCATCCACGGATTCAATTTTCTTGCTCTTTATTTATTTTATTGGAGCGTTTTGATTTATCATAAATGTTTTTAAAATTTGCATATATTTTATCAAATTTTTCATTGTGTTCATGTTTTGATTTACTAATTCATTCCAGTTTATACTTTTAATGTTTTTATTTATCTTATAGTTATTAAAAACACTTAGATTGTTTCCCTGAAAAAGTAGGTTTTCCTCACCTTGATTTACAATTTGTTTTTCTTTTTCCTCTTTCATTCAACAAAACAGTGAGTAGTGGTTAGAAATATTTGTCCTCACCACTAAAGCTTGTGTTTGTTTTTTATATGCAAGTAGTCAATGCATGTTAAAGAATAAAATTATCTATTGAATAAAAAAAGTATTGAAGTCGATATCTTTACCGAGTCCAAAAATAAATGATTTTGAATTTGAAAATTGCAAAAAAGACGACTTTTTGTGTTTTTTTAGCCGAAAAATATCTACACTCTTTTTTATCTAAAATAAAAACAAGCTCAATAACACAATTGGTCATGGTACACACCCTCCCGAATTCGACCTATTTTATATGAAAGTTTTGATTTTAGACCATATTTTCTTAAACCCCAAAGCACGAATCGATAAGCGGAATATATTTTAAGAATCTTCAATATATTGTTAAAAGTTTTAAATCAAAATCTACGGGACTTCGGAAAAATGTGGATTCTATAGCCAAAAATGTAAAAAATCCCATTTTTGGGAATTTTCATTAGTTTTTTTGAGAATTCAGGAAAACCCTAACCTTCATTGAAATTTGGTTAACGCGCTTTTATTTATATTAATAAGATCCACATTTTCTGCAAATTTCGTTAAGATATCTTTATAAACAAATATGTTATTGCAATTAAAAAATTTGTATTTGTTTGGTTTGTTTCTAAATAGCGAAAGAAATTTTAAAAATATGTATTCCAAAATCTTATCCTTTAGCATATATAATTTCCGATCTTTTGCAAAAAGATTCAAGTCAATATCATGCCTCATTTCAGAAATATGCGCCTTTAAACTTTTATATTTCCAATTTATTGTATATATGACTATATTTTTACAAACTTGCAACTTTTGCCTTTAGCTTTGCGCGAATAATTACTTAGAAAATTATTAATATTTCTGTATACTTTTAATAATATCTATACACAAACTATTTTTATAAAAATAATTAATAAATATATTTATTTTTAATAGGGTTGCCATATTTCCCAAATTTAAGTAAATCTTTATCCTTTCCTAAGCATTCATATATTTCTATTATTGAATTTAAAATAACAATACAAACAAAAATTGTATATTTTAACTTAATCAATATTATTATTTTTGGTTTTTATCATCTTCCTTAATAAATATTCTATTTTTAGTACGATTTTTTTATTACTTATTTACATTAAATTTATTTTCTAATATTTTAAACTTATACTACTTATTTTCTATAAAATAATCTGTTGTATCTGTATACATATCTAAAAGATAATAAAGGTCCTTCAAGTCTTTAGTATTTTCAGTTGATAAAGGCTCATAATAAATCCAACGTTTTCTCATTGATGATAGTACAGGGTCTGATGATATCAATAGGCTATTAAAAATATCCTCGTGTTGTGACGTTCTGGAGCATTTCCAGGAGCTGAATAATTGAACATGCTTAAAATATCTGTTTCTTGCTTCTTGAGCCTCTTCTGTAAGCTCTCCAAGTGGAAGAATATTTCGTTCAATTATAATTTCGCCATGACACAATATTTTATGTACTGTTGGTGTGATTTCTTTCCATGAATATAGAGCATATTCTCCAAATCGAGCAGAGTTAATTTTGTACTTACTATTAATTGCCATTAATAGTATGTTAGTCCTTTCAAGTAACTCTTTATTAATACCAGTTATTTTTGATGTAATTTCGAAATTTCCGAAGAATCTTCTTGCTGTGTTTCCATCATTTGTACTACCACCAGTCGGCAGAGGTTTGTCGATGTTTAATCCCGTCTCTTCTCTGAATTCATCCTGGATTCTACTTTTCTCAGATATTCTAAGTGTTTTTATACTTTAAATCATATGCTATGTGCAGAAAATGCTCCATGAACTGTATTCTGGCATGAAGTGGAGATATTCCGAAAGATAAAAATTCTTCATTAACACTCCTTGCTTTACCAATATCCGAAAATTGTGATTTCGTCTCATCACATAACGGCACACAGTAAGCATTTCCAAAAAGATGTTTCCGTAATGGCATTACTAACTTCTCCATCAATCATTGTTAGACTAAGTTGAAAGGATATGTCGAATGTGTATTGGTTTATGGTTATTGAAAGAGGTTGTAAATCATTTATTTCATCTTTAATATATTCCACTAAATCCTTTGTTGTTGTATTCGACTCCCTTGTGTATTCGGACCAAGTAGGTCTTCAAAAATTTTTTGATCCTGGAGTGGTGTTAAGCCATATATCTTCAAATGAGTTTTTACATTTTGATGAAGATTATTGAAGGAATAAGATCGCATTCTTAATGCCACCAAAGATGCTATAAATACGCTTTTATAATCCGCCATTTCCTAACTTCCACTAGCATGCTTGTATTCAGGAAGGGCTGATAGTCCGTCACATCACCACTTACAGATTAATACAACATCACTGTTATTTACTTTTTCCAACTGATCTCAAGCAAAGAAGATAGATCTACATATGCTTCCTTTTCGGTAACCGAAATAGATGGTAAAATAGTTTGATTTTTTTTAATTCATTAATTTATAATCAATTTCAGAATATTTAATTTTTTAGTTAATGTATAATAATAGTAGATAAATATATTTTTAATAGGATAATAATGTAATTTTATATAAATTTAGAGTATTAAGTTAGGTAAATTAATTTATACTTTTTGTAATATAATTTATGTTATTATTTCATAATCGGTGTTTTCGATATTTTTTTAAAAATTTTAAAATTCAAGTTACAAAAAAAGTTTGATTTAAGTTGTAATGATTACTTTAGTTAATGATTAACAAAAAAAGTAATAATATGCAATTTAAAATTTAGATTAGGTTAAATAGTATTGTTACAAAAGATTTTTATTTTTGCATCCAGGTTATAAGGGTAGATTAAAACGTGATTTCATAAAAAGCTTTTAAGTTAATATTTGTTTGGTTATGTTTTGATATTAACAAGTGCAAAGGTATTACGAAACTTAGAGATATCCACGTCCACCTATCGAATCTTGTTCACAAGTAGTTCAAAATTTGAGACTTTATTGGTGTTATGAGCACCAACAAACTTACAGCCGGAGTAGTAGGGAAATGGGAAGGCAATAGTTGTTTTTGTTTTTAATGAGGAGAAAGAGCAATTTTGAAGAGCAAATTGTTTGTATGAAATTGAAAACCAATGAATTTGTTTTTGTAATTTTTTCTTGTGAGTGCATTAATAGGAGGAAAAATTGTTTTGCATTTTATGAAATTGAAAACCAATGTATGTATATATGTATGTATGTATTTATGTAATTATGTTAAAAGTACATACAAACAATTTAACAGGGGAGACAATTTTTATTTATTTTTTTTTTTTTGCACTTTTAATTGTGATGAAATTAAAAACTGATGACTTGTATAAATAGCGTTTGAGTATTTTTGGTTTATTCATCTACATATTTTTATATGGTTATTTTTGTTTTTGTAAAGTGGAAACTTGAGAATTGTTTTGTTTATATGGAAAAAAATAACTTTGTGTAAAGTTCTTTGACATTAATGAAGATATATTTTATGTTGTTGAGTATGGTCATGATTAATATTAAATATTCTAATAACAAATTAAGGGGAGTATTTTTTATTCACATTAAACATTTTTCATATCTAGAATATGTTTAAAATTAGTTTAAGGCTCAATATTTATGTATTTGTATTATTTTCTCAATTTGAAATGATTAATTTGAATATTCTAATAACAAACTATGGGAGTATATTTTATTTACATAATTAGTTTATAACTCAATATTTCTATATGAAAGCTAAATTAATATTTTCTCTATTTGAAATATTAAAGAGAAATACTCAAAGTATTCAATTTACTTATTTAAATATAAAAGAGTATTTTTTAAATTAGTATAAAAAGAGGAATCAAATCATATTTATTACCATTTGATCTGAGGAATACTTCAAAGTATAGTTAGCAGAATGGTAAGCTATCACTATTGTAAAATGCATTTAACTTTTCATGTATTTATATATATTTTTTTTTTAAGATGTATGAACAAATTATTAAATTGGCTCTTGGTATTAAGGCAGAGTATTCAAAAATTGATGATATTCCCTTACATCAGCCATTCAAAATTTTAAAATTTGAGTGGAAAGAAACACAATATGGATCAGAAGTTATCACATATTTAAATAACAATAAATGGTTTTATCTTCCGCAACGATTCGTGAAATTTTTAAACAAGGAAGATCCCTATTTAACGCAATTGAATGATAAAAACTGGACTATTATTTACAAAGGCCATCAATCTTCAAATGGGCTTGCAATATTTGAACTTAGTTATAGCTAAAATTTTATAAATAAAACAGTTTTTTTATTTTTATTTTTATTTATTTAATAAAAATATATTAAACTTATATAGTGCTTATTATTATTTTATTTACATTATACTTAAAAATTATTATATATCTAAATTTAGAAGAAGATCTTCGTCTTCGTCCATTATTGTTTTATACTCTTCTGGAACTGAGTATGGTCTGACATCCAGTTGAAGATTCTCATCTTCCTCCATTAGTTCCTTATTCTCCGGAACGAAATTCAATGTTGCGCCCCCTGAAGTATCTGCAGTCTCCAAATAGTGTGAAAAGTCTTTTGCTTTATCTTTATGAAAATTGTGATATCTCATAAAGTGCCTTTTTTTATTCCACTTTGTGGAAAAGGTCTCATTAATACAAAATTCGCATGTAAGCTTCTGTCTGTCCATGTTTGAAGTAATTTTTAATTAAAAATTATTTTATTAATACACCTATGCATTAAGAATTATTCTTTAAATTTAATAATTGCTGGTGAATCAAAAGTGTTTAACGAAGCAAAATACTTTTCCGTTAAAAAAATAAAAACATTTTTGCTAGGAATATGAAGTGTGTATCTGTATGCGTAAGTGTATAAAAATGTCAAACCTTTAATCAATATTTAAATATATGTTTTTTTTTTCATTAGTCTGTTGACTTAATTAAAAGTGATTACACGTAAATTTTACATTCTTATAAATGTAAATATTGCAAATCAATTTTTGTGGAAAAAGAAATGCTTGAAGGACATGAGATCCTTCATTGTTCGGAATGTTGGAAATGGTTTTCAAAGGAAAAACATCTAAAGGAGCATGAAAGGACTCATGCCAGCACATCCCATGTCAGTGGTAGAAGTGAGCATTCTACTTCTAATAAATTTAGTTGTGTTAAAAGCGCTTTCAAAGGAAGAATTCTGACATAACTCTACAGAAACCAAAAAGAGGAAATTCTGCATCCTCAAGAGTTTTTAGAAGATGTAAATCATGATATTTTTGAAATTTTGGAGAACGCTATAAATAAAAACATAACATTGAAATACAATTTAGAAGTGGAGTGCGAATATATTAAAATTGTAGAAGATGAAATAATGCTAACCACCATGACACATAGAACAAAAATGTCACTTTTAACCATAAGTGATAGTATTGAAGAATCTTTGAAAGCACAATACACGTATATATGTAAAAAAATGTCAGAATTTCAGGAGAGAGATAGTGGATGGTCCCTAATACGAATGAAGCACTTGGAAATAAATGTAAATAAGGCTTCATTCATTAGAGGCTCCAAATATATACCATTACCACATTGGATAAAGAAAAAAGATGCCTGTTTCAACTATCCAAATGATGATGAATATTGTTTCAAGTGGTGTATCATCGCTTCATTCTTATATAATGAAGCGAATGGATTTGTGAATTGCAATGGATTTGGAAATATTAAAATAAATGAGGAGAAAATATGTGTGGAAAATGAAGTGCTAAATTTTGAAAAACTTCAATTTCCAATGAAGTTAAAAGATATAAAGATATTTGAAAGCAAGAATGCACATGTTAGCATAAATGTATTTGGCTGCGAAGGTTGGACCGTATTACCTCACATCTGCGGTAAAGAATCATCACATAAATCTTCTTCTTATGGAAGAATTGTGCCACTACGTCATTATTAAAGATATCGGAAGGTAATTTAAATAAAAATTAACTACATATTTTATAAATTAAATTATTATTCAAATATTTCAGATTAGTAAGATCAAGTTTAACTTCCCACCGTTGACGAGTTTACATTTGTAATGCATGTCTTCAGTACTCTCCAAATGAGAAGATAATGCTAGTCATGATCTTAAATGTAAAAAAGTAGTACCGAAAATGCCGGAGTGTGATAATAACATTTTATATTTTAAAAATTATCAGAAGCAGTTAGATTTACCGTTCGTTATATATGCTGATTTTGAGACGTATTTGGAAAAAATTGAAACGAGCAAGTAAATATACAAAAACATATAGCTTGTGCTTTTAGTTATTATATTAAGTGTAGTTTTAATGATAATTTAGATAAGTTTAATATTTATTTTGGTAATGATGTTCCTACAATATTCATAGCAAATTTAATTAATGATGCAAAATAAATTTACGCAAGCTATTTAAATAAGGTCGTACCAATGACAGCACTCTCCAATGATGAAACAATTTTGTATAATCTCTTAACAATTTGTCACATATGTAAGCAAATTTTAGGAGCGGACAAAGTACGGGATTATTGTCATTTAACTGGCAAATTTAGAGGAGCAGCCCATAGCTCATGTAATATTAATTATAAAATAGCCAAATTCATACCAGCATTCCTTCATAATTTTTCCTCTTATGATTGTCACTTATTTATGAAAGAACTTTCGCAATTTGAGGGAGATATAAAGGTAATTCCTCTTAAGAAAGAACTATATATATCGTTATCAAAGTTTATAACAGTTGAAGAAAATCAGAGATTTGAAATTCGGTTTTTAGACTCTTTTCGTTTTATGGCCTCCAGCTTAGAATCTTTAGCCAAAAATTTAAATGGCAGTGATTTTCAAATTCTAAATAAAATTTACAATGAAAAACAACAATTTGATTTACTCAGAAGAAAAGGAGTATTTCCTTATTCTTATATTGATTCGATGGAGCGCTTTAATGAAACTAATCTTCCTGCTAAAGAAAAATTTTATAATATTTTAAATAATTCGCATTGTACTGATGAAGCTTATGATCATGATAAATCGGTTTGGACAACTTTTAAATGTAATAACTTGTAAGATTACACTAAATTATATTTAAAAACAGATGTTCTCCTCTTAACAGATATCTTTCAAAATTTTAGAAGTATCTGTAAAAGTATATACAAACTTGACCCATGCCAACATTATACTGCTCCAGGTTTATCGTGGGATGCAATGTTAAGAACAACTAACATAAGGTTAGAACTTTTAAGTGAAGTCAATATGTATAATTTTATTCAAAACGGTATTAGAGGAGGACTAATACAATGTTCAAAGAGGTATTCTAGAGAAAATAATAAATATTTAGAAGACTTTGATAGTAGTGAGCCTTCAGAATATTTAATGTATCTAGATGATAACAATTTGCATGGTTGGGCCATGTCAGAATATCTCCCATATGGAGAATTCGAGTGGATTTATGATGAAGTTATTGATGTAACTACTATATCGGATACATCTGATATTGGATATTTTTGGGAGGTAGATTTAGAATATCCACACTATTTACATGAATTTCATAATGATTTACCCTTTTGCCCAGAAAATAAATTTGTTGGTGAATCTAAATGTAGGAAGTTTATTGCAGACCTAACACCAAAAACAAAATATCAGATCCATTATAGAGTTCTTAAACAATGTTTAAAGAATGTACTGATATTAAAAAAATACACAGAGCATTAAAATTTCGACAATCTCCATTGTTAAAAACATTTATAGATTTGAATACATACCACAGAACAAGAGCAAAAAATGGTTTTGAAAAAGATTTTTTTAAATTATTAAATTATTCTGCATATGGAAAAACTATGGAAAATGTTCATAAACGCAAAGATATAAAAATTGTTACAGATTGGGAAACAACAAGGCGTAATCATTTAGCAGCTAGAGCATTAATTTCAAAGCCTAAATTTTCGAGTATAACTCAATTTTCAAAACATGTTTGCAATTCAGTTAAAGGTTATGCAAATAACTTACAACAAACCAATTTATTTAGGCTTTGCTGTGTTGGAACTTTCAAAATGGAAAATGTATGATTTTCATTATCAATACATGAAACCAAAATTTCAGTCGAATTTAACATTAAATTATATGGATACAGACTCATTCATATACACTATAAAAACAGATGATTTTTATAGTGATATTCGTGAGGATATTGCCTTAAGGTTTGATACATCAGAGTATCATTCCAATAACATATTTAAACTCCCAATATTAAATAAGAAAGTTCTAGGCATGATGAAAGATGAGAATAGCGGGAAAATTATGAAAGAATTTGTGGGACTTCGATCAAAAATGTATTCATTCAAAACGGTTGACATGGAGGAAGTAAAGAAATCTAAAGGAGTTAAAAAATCATGTATACAAAATTTATCAATAATAGACAACAAAAAATCATTATTTGAAAGAAAAATAATTTCTGATACAATGCATACATTTAGATCGAAGTTTCACCAGTTGTATACACAGAAATTACATAAAGTTGTTTTGAGTTATGCGGATGATAAAAGAATTATTGCTTCTGACCAAATAAATACTTATGCGCGAGGACATTTTAGATTTCAAAGTGACTTTGATAACTTTTTTAGAGAGATAGATGACCATATTTTCTTGAATATTGATAGTAAGTATATTGAATTTTTAAAAGATTCATCAGATAAAGAATATTTAATGAATATAGATTTTTAAGTTGTACATTTAATAATTTAAATACATTCATATTTTCTAATTTTCTTTAAAGTTTACATAAGTAGAACTTCAAATGTGTATATTTCTATTGAATAGAGTTAACTCCTTAAGATATTATTAAATTTCTTTTTTAATGAAAATGACACTGATATTTATGTTATCACAATGAAACAATAATAAATATATGTCTTTTATTATATAATAAATTTGTTTTATTTTTAAATATTTTTCCATTGTACATTTTCTATTTCGTAATCTAACTTTTTACGATTTCTAGTTAGTCGAGGAGAATATTGATATGGTAAAGTTGATTGCTTCAAAATTTTGTGATTTTCATCCTTTGACAATATTCTTATCTTTGGTGTCCCATTATTTTAAAAATGTGTAAATCGTTTAGCTGCTGAAGAGGCAGAAGTAGGATTAAGTTTTTGTAATGTTGTATCCATATCAATTTCATCATAATTTTCATAAATTTCCTCAGGTAAATTTATATTAGATTGTGTTCCTACACTACTTGACTCTGGTTGCATTGTTTGAGTTTCAATATGTTTCTTATATATTTTCCTAGTTTGTGTTTCATTATCACGTAGATTACTCAATTTAGAACTTTTAGTTTGATGAGAAGATGATATTTGGCTTCCAATTAAATATTTGGCTAATTCTTGTTTAATATAATACCATTTATTAACATCTTTTAATGTGTGTGAACTATATATTGGTATTAGTTTTCGATGTAGAAAATTGGAATCAGAATATTTAATTTTAAATTTATCGTAAGTTGATGGATTAGGAACTATTAATTTGAATAAATTATTTGACATTTTCTAAAATTTTTCCAATAACTCCACTTAAAACGGATGAAATAATAATTGGTAGAAATGCTCCTTTTTGAATTAGATGTTCCCTCTTCTGTTTCATTGAGGTTTCTGGTGAACAAACTTTTCTAATAAACTGATTTATTGATTTTATGGTTCTCATTAATTATATTAAAAAGTATTTCACTTATTGTTTTAATAACAACATCATCAAGATGTTTCTTAAGAACGTAAAGAATATGTTTGTTCTCCTTCAACAGTTTTAGGTTCGAGGTCATTGTTTATATTTGCGAATATTAAATAGTGACTTTTATTGAAAATACCCGTTCTAAATCTTAATGCGTTGTGTATTTGTTGAGTGAGATCAATTAATAAATAACCATGAGCCTGTTGCGTACAGTTATTATATACATCAACCAAAGCTTTTGAGTTTTCTGGGTATACTTGGCGACCTAAATATTGAAATTGTAATTTATCCCTAGGATTTTTAAACATAACTATATATTTAGAATTTAAAGAAATATCTCTGGAATAAGCACCTTTATGAAAAATGTTTTGTGTTACTAAAATCACAGCTAAATTTCTATGATGAGATCCCTTAGTAAAAAGTTCACACACTTTTTTATTAGATGATTCAAGCATTAAATTATACAATATTATTAAAGCTGATTCATTTTCTGCAGTAGCAAAATCCTCCGGAAAGTATGTATTACCATTAAAAACAGGAATAGAAATTTCGAAAGTATTAAAACATATTATAAAATTAAACAAAGGTAAATCTACCAAAAATATCCATTCTGATCAAGAGAAAGAATTTTATAATATCTACTTTATAACTCTTATGAAAAAATATAAAATTAACCATTACCATACTTTTTCAAGTATGAAGGCATCAATAATTGAACGTTTTAATAGAACTTTAAGAAATAAAATGTGGAAACAATTTAGTATGCAGGGAAATTATAAATGGATAGATATATTAAATAAATTATTGAAAGAATATAATTCATTAGGAGCTATCATCGTTCTATAAAAACAACTCCCAATTCATTTAATAAGAAAAATGAACAGAAGCTTCATAATACTGTATACAGTAATTTGAAGGTTTTCAAAGGAGGAAAATATAAAATAAATTATTTAGTTCGCATTAGTAAATATCAAAATCAATTACAGAAAGTATACACAAAAATTGGTCTACAGAGGTTTTTAAGATAAACAAAATTTACGTAACTAATCCTATAACATATCAAATTATAGATTTTAATGGAAATATAATTAAAGGTGGATTTTATGAAGAAGAATTGTTAAAAACAAAAGCCCCAACAAAATTTTTGGTAGAAAAAATTTTAAAGCGAAAAGGTGAAAAACTATTGGTAAAATGGCTTAGTTTCGGAAAAGAATATAATTCATGGATTCATCAGAACGATATTAGTAAATAATATATGTATAACAAACAAATTACTATATTGATCATTCTTTTTAAAGATGGCTTCAAGTATACAAGAAGAAAATATTTATGTTACTTTATTAAGTAATAATTCAATAGATATTTATAAAAATACTCCAAACACTTTTACAAATTTACTAACACAATCTCTAAATTTAGATGATCACTGGGTAGTTGGATTATCAGATATTTCATTATCATTACTGGAAAGAAATAATCAAAACATTGTCAAACGTAGAAAACGAAATACAATTTCAAATGTCGACACACAAGCTACAGTACATGGAAAAACAAAAATATTGAAGCATAGTGCAAATAATGAATATGAAGACATTAAGTTAAAATTTCACGAACTCTTAGAAAGCTCTAATGATTTTATGATAACAAACCCCAATCTGAATAATAAAACAAAACTTTGGAATAAATTAAGTGATACTCCAAAAAGTAATGTATCCACGGAAAAAAAAGATTTCAGTGATAAAAAATCAGATCCTTTAAATAAGTTAAAGAAGGATACCTCACAAACAAATTTAGCAACAGAAAAGAAAGTCAACGAATTTGATTCTTATACTAGTAGAGATGAATTAGAAAACGTTGAAAAGGATTCCATTTTAACATCAACAAACCACATTCTGCACAAATTTTCAGATAATATGACAAATTATTTTACTAGTCTTTTCACCAGATATAAATGAAATTGTATTTATTTACACTGATATAATTAAACCACGACATGCAGGTAATAAAAAAATAAATGTTTGAAAATATTTTCAATACCCACATTGAAAAATTATATTCATTTTAATAGAATTGAATATTTTCCTATTGAATCTTATAACATTAATAATATATCTATAATGATTCGAAATGATGAAGGAGGAATAATAACTTTGAATGAATTCATACCAGTTTTTTGTACCCTACACTTTAAAAAATATATAAAATAAATGTTTAGTAAAATTTTAAATCATTTTTGTAATAACCATGGATGTGATGTATACAAATTATTATAATAATCAGTCTGGAAATAATGTTCAAAATATTGGTGAAATATATCATACACCAAGGTTTGTGCAATATGGACGTGATATTGGATCACTGTTTTCATCTTTGTTTTCACACCTGAAACCATTCTTGAGAACAGGATTAAATTATTTAAAAAATAAGTCATTAGACATTGGAAAAGAAATTTTGGAGGAAATCGGAACAAAACCTGTGAAAGATATTCTATTTAATCAAGGGAGAAAAATTATGAATAATATCAAAGAAGCTACTATTGAAAAAATAAAAACAATGCAGAAAGGTAAAGGGAAGCATATAAAAAAAAAACGTGGAGCTTTTCGGAAAACTTCATGTAGATGTATTTAATCAACAAAAGTACTTGCTTAATAATGTTGATCTTAAGGTCACATTAAATTTGGAGAAACCTGAATTTTATATTTTAGAAAGTGGGGATAAAAATGAATCTTATCTAAGAATACATGAAGCTAATTTATATATAAATCATCTTACTATCAATAGTAGTATATTAATGGCACATCATAATGTACTACAAAGCAAAAATGCAATTTACCTATATAAGAGAGTAGAAATTCACTATACAACCATTCATTATCTCTAGATAATGTAATACTTGGACAATTACCAAATTTCTTAATTTTTGGAATGGTGTCGAACAAAGCTTATAATGGAGATAGAAAATAAAATCCATACAACTTTTTACATTTTAATTCACAAAGATATAATTTGGTTGTTTATGGAGTACACTCGTGGTTATCAAACCCTATTTAAAGGTACCGGTATCCATCATTTTGATAAAGGTCATTAAATTACAAGGGAACTTTTTGATAGCGGATATTTTTGACTAGCTTTTGATTTAACACCAGATCACAATAATAATTCTAATTATGGTAATTTAATAAATCAACGAACTATTCGAATAGAAGGACGTTTTGGGAAACCAATTACGGAGGCAATTACCCGCTTAGTATATTGTGAATTTGACAGTATAATAGAAATTGATTAGTCTCGCACTATAATTTAAACGCTATGAGCTCAATAAATATTACAAATACTTTAAATTCAAATAATTATACAAAATTATAAATTTAAAGGAGTTTTTACAAGTAATAAATTACCCAAGACACCTGTTACAAAACCATCATTTTACATCCATCTTATAAGCCTGGACAGCATTGGCTCGCTTTTTATTTCCCTGAAAATAAACCAGAAGAATTTTTTTGCTCTGCAGGTCAACCTCCAATAAAACCATTTATTTAATTTCTAAACCGAAATTCTAAAACATTTGTCTACAATAAAATGCGAATGTTTTGTTATGTTTATTGTTGCATTTTTATTTATTTAAGATGTAAAAATTTTGCTTTTAATAAAATTTTAAATATTTTTAATTATTTTAATTTACATGAAAATGATATGTTAGTCTTAAGTTTATTTAAATACTTTTATTCGTTTTTATAGAAAATAAAAATAAATAAATAAATAAATAAGAAAAATATATATTATTTTGTTTTTATTCCTAGTTCTATTTCCATATTTAGTAAAACTTCCAGGAGAATTTTATCACGACCATCATACAATGCGAGGAATAGTGGAATGTCTATAGGCGGCAGTATTAAGATTTCTTGAATTTCAATTTGACCCTTGTTTGAAGTATAATTTGATCCAATTTTAGTGTTGTTGGATGTATCCATTATTCTAAATATGTTGTTCTTAATAGATAGTCAATTATTTACTAAAATTATTTCTAAAATTCAAAATTCATAAGACTTACCAAATTCAAAATTGCAAGAAGTTATTATAAAGAAAAAGAAAAACAAAAAATTTGTTTAAAGTTGTATTATTTTTTATTTATTATTATTATTTTTTTTTTTTTTTTTTTTTGACTTTAAAATTAACATATTTGAAATTAAAAATATTTTCCCTATTTACTTATTTTAGACGTTTAGATAATAAATAATATTTTTTTATAAAATTCTCTATTTTGCTTATAAGTTGTTTATGCTTTCTACAATTACAAGTATCAGGACCAAACACAAACACAAAACATTTTTCATAGAGGTGCTTATTCCAGAGATATTTCTTAAACTCTAAATATATAGTTATGTTTAAAAATCCTAGGGATAAGTTACAATTTCAATATTTAGCTCGCCAAGTATACCCAGGAAACTCAAACACTCTGGTTGATGTATATATTATTTATTAATTGTTTTCACTCAACAAACACACAACGCATTAAGATTTAGAACGGATATTTTTAATAAAAGTCACTATTTAATATTTGCAAATATAAACAATGACCTCGAACCTAAAACTGTTGAAGGAGAATAAACATATTCTTACGTTCTTAAAAAAGCAGATCCTAAACTACGAAGTGCAATACTGAAACATGTTGATGATGTTGTTATAAAAACAATAAATGAAATACTTTTCGATATAATTAATGAGAACCGTAAAATCAATAAATCAGTTCTTGACAAAATAAAACCACATAAAAATACAATTAGAAAAGTTTGTTCACCAGAAACCTCAATGAAATGAAAAATGAAAAGAGGAAACATCTAATTCAAAAAGGAGGATTTCTACCAATTATATTTCATTAGTTTTAAGTGGAGTTATTGGAAAGATTTTAGAAAATGTCAAATATTTTTCAAAATAATAGTTCTTAATCCATCAACTTACGATAAATTTCGCATCAAACTAAAAGTTCTAAATTGAGTAACCTACGTGATAATGAAACACAAACTAGGAAAATATAAAAGAAAAATGCAACCAGAGTCAAGTAGCGTAGTAACACAATCTAATATAAATTTACCTTAGGAAATTTATACTAATAAAAATTATGAAATTGAAATGGATACAACAGAGCTAGTAATATTTCGTCTTTCATTGCGTACAGTCGACTTTCTAGTGTGCTCTAAAAAAATCATATTTGAAACGGTGTTAAACGTAATAAAAATTAAACATAAAGAATTTCTTGAAAAATCAATAAATTTGTTTCAAAATAGTGAATATTGTCAAAGAAAAATCTTAATAAAAAACCTTTTTTTGTGAAAATAAAAATTCATTTTAATATAATCAAAAAACTAAAATAATTTTATCAAAGAAAAACAATAAAAGAAACAAGCAAAAATGACTCTCTGTGCACAATGCAACAACGAATTACCAACAAAAAACGTTAAATGCTACTTATGTTATTCTCACTATCATTTCTTTACGTGCTGTTCTCTTTCAGAGAACATACGCCACAATGCAAAATGAGCGAAGAACTAATTAGAGGTGCCATAAATTCAGACCACGTAAGGGGCAACAATGCCTATCACATAGTAATTGATGATTGCCCCACACAACCAAATCAGAAACAGCAAAGAGAAAATGAAAAAGATGAGAATAATGATGTTAAACTTTTTAAAGACTCTTTGTCACTAAATGAATTGAATAATAATGTGTACATGTTAAAAAATGATGCAAAAGAATTAAAAACGGACATGAAAAATGAGATCAGTGACTCTTACTAACTCTCTTACTACTTCAACCACTCAACTAAGTGAACTTTGTGAAAGTAACAAAGTAAAAGAAATATCAGGAAATGGACACAAGAATCAATAATTTAGAAAAAAAATTACTTAGCAAAAATATTGAGATAAAAAACGTTACAAACGACAACATACACCCAACAGAAGTTATTAAAACAATTGCTAATTCCCTAAATGTAGAATTAAACGATAACGACATAAGCAACTCGTATAGCCTAAAAAAATCAAAAAAAGTTATCATTAATTCTCTTCCCTTATTAAAAAATAAAGAATTAATGAGCAAAATTAGTCGTCATAGAGTGGATTCACAAAATAACAAATACATTTATATTAATGAACAGCTAACCCCATTCAAACGCCGACTGCTCTGGTTAGCCAAAACAAAAGCAAAAGAGGCAAATTGGAGATTTGTATGGGTTCGAAATGGGAAAATATACGTGAAAAGGAATGAAATCTCAAATCCCATTATTATAGCCAACGCTGATATTGAGTTAATAACATCCACAATTTAAATAATCTCAATATTGTATCATTTTTAATTCTAATTTAAACCTTTTTTTATAACATAATGGATCAAAATTCCAATAAAATATTAAATAATTTTAACTAAATAAGCAAACAACTTTTAAGTTATCCCACAACAATCATTTATATGAATATCCGATCACTACGTCTGAATTTCATACCATTCTTGTCCAGACAATTGTAAATAATATTAATTTCCTACTCCTTGTGGAAACAAATATAACCGACGACGAACAACATGCTTATAATATACATGGTTTTAACTCGTACTTTCTGAATAGAGAAGGTAGAGGTGGAGGTGTAGCTGTTTATAGAAAACATAATGCACACAAATATTCCCTTAAATACAATTTCATATGAATCTTTACAAATAGATGTCAGAATTAAGAACAAAATATTCCCTTTAATTTCAATTTATCGTCCACTAAAAAACAATGCACAGTGGGGCAGAATCGAAATTTGTTGGAAATAAATCTGTAGCTTCTGACCGACTGGTTGGATTTTCATGAAATTTGGTACAGACGTAGCAGAGGAGTATACAATGTTAAGTTTGGAAGGGGCGTATAGCAAACCCTTCAGGGACAGAGCTAAGGAGGCTCAAAGCTAGGTACCTCTGACATAAAAAATTTTTAATCACTTGCAAAATTTTCTCGTCCGATTTCAAATATTTTTATATACTGTTGTAGGCCCTGATAAGACCTATAAAAGACATGCTTACATGTTCTATTTATCTCTTATAGTTTTCAAATTATTTGCGTTTGAATTTTTAAGCACCATAATTTTGCTTGTTCTTGTTTCAGTTTTTTTCATATATATCCTAGTATTTCCCACCGATTTTATTAGTTTTTTTCGTAACTCGTTAAAGAACAAAATTATCTATTGAATAAAAAACGTATTACTTCAATACGATATCTTCACCGAGTCCAAAAATAAACGATTTTGAATTTGAAAATTGCAAAAAAGACGACTTTTTGTGTTTTTTAGCCGAAAAAGTATCTACACTCTTTTTTATCTAAAATAAAATTTTCTTTAGCAACATATAATAATTTTGCACTTTCCTGAAAGGCAACTTCACAGAGATTACTTTAAGATAAAAAACAAGCCCAATAACTTAATTGGTCATGGTACACACCTTCCCGAATTCGACCCATTTTATATGAGAGTTTTGATTTTAGACCATATTTTCTCAAATCTCAAAGCACGAATCGACAAGCGGAATTGTAGCATGTAACGATAGAATTTTAAGTTTAAAATGTTTTACGAGTTCCTCGTAGCTGTAACATGCGATTAACATCCGGCTTCTATCTCGTCGGCTAATGGGTGGATTCGTTGCTACGTAACTCGATAGTTATTAGCGGAAAGTCTACAGAATTATAATTTTAAAATGCATGCTTATATGTGGATGTTTACAAAAAAAAAAAAGGAAATGTGAAAGACAGAACGCTAAAACCTAATATCTATCCGAACATATTTTCATCCTGAGGTTGTGTTTGATGTGGTCACAACTAAAATTAACCCTCCCATCCATGATCATGTATGTAACTTCTATCCCTTTAACTTTTACATGATCCCAAACAAACTTTACCTGATCAAACCAGTAGCCTTAAGAAATCAAAAGAAATGAATTAGAAATTCATTGTTACAAATTTTTATTCAAATCAGAAAGGAAAAAAAAAATCGATAACATCTAGTTATTATTGTAGATCTAAAATCTATTTTATAGATAAATATATATCTTTTAGGCCTTTTAACTTAAACGAACTATAATTAAACATATTTTGTTTTCAAATAAACAAAACAAATATAAAAAGAATTAAATATGAAATAAATGAGAAAGCTCAAGCAAAAATCACAATTATTACACTGCTGAAATAAAATAAAAATTATTTTTGCATCCAATTCGGCTGCCAAATATATGTGTATAAAATATCAAATATATTAATTATATAAAAAAAATAATAGAAAAAAACAAATAAAAACAAAAAAATAATGTTTGCCCCGAATGGGATTCGAACCCGAGTATAAAAAAAATTTATGAACTTACACCAACGAGTGCAAATGGCAAAAAGGAAAAGAATTGTCAACGCGAATATTTATTAAAATTTACTAATTTCTTAAATAAAAAGTAAGTTGCAACTTCATTTGTTTTAATTAAAAGTAAAAAAAAATGAAAGCGCAACCCTCTTTAAAAAGAATGTAAAGTATGAAACTATGTTAAACGAGTTACAGCGAATTCATTTATTCGTTAAAGCGTGTGCTATTTTTAGAAATACCACAAACACAAAAAAAATACGTCGATTAAAATAATTAATTACATTTTATTCAATAAATAATCCAAATGTTAATATTTTTTTAACATATTGGTACTCAAATTGATTGTTTTTAAATTTCCGATTTAAATATTTACTCTATTTTGTATTTTGATGAGAATAAAAAAAAATTAATCAAATATGAGTTTTACGTAACATTAAAAAAATTTAACATGATATAAAATGTTAATAACAGCGAAATGAAATGTTTAGTATTTAGAACTAATACATTTTATTTTGCTGAACACTACTTTAAAAAAAAAACAAGATCCCGGAAATAAAAAAAAATAAAGCAAAACTTACGGATATGTTATGGCTCCATCGATGAAAGATCTTTCAACAGGAACTGGGCGTAAGGTGATTAGGTAAAGGTTTATTTTGGTGGATTTTATGGATTACAGGTGATTTTTCTTTGTTTGTTTTTAAAGGTTTTACGGGGTATTATGGTTTATTTCTAGATGTAGTATACATTGCTTTTTTTTTGTGTTTTTATTTGCTTTTATTTGTTTTTTTTTTTTTTTCTTTGTATTAACCTATTTATTTGCACAACACTGTACTGTTAGGTGATAACGTTTAACATTTTTTTTTTTTTTATTTTTTTATACCGCTGCTCCTCTCACGACCGAATTTGTTAACAATTATTTCATTTGTTTATATATTTATTCAATTTACATTTTTTTTTTCTTCTTTTAATAACCTTTTTTTTTTCTTTTTTTTTATATTTTTGCCACTGGTTTTAATCAAATTTATTTAGTTTTCAGGAGTTATTGTGATTTTTGCTTGTGTAACATTCGTGAGAATAAGTAAAACTAGTTTAGATATTATTTAATATAAAAAAAAAAGTATAGAAAAACAATATACGTGCAAACTAACAGACAAGAGTCTCTGGCGGGAATCGAACCCACGAATCTGACACTAAGAGTCTCATGCTCTACCGACTGAGCTAGCCGGGCGCCCAAATTTCGCTGTGATATTAATTTATGTATAATTTTCAGTTGTTTATGATTTAAATAGTGCAATATTTTAGAGTGATAGTAGTTTTTTTTTTCCTTTTTTTCTTTTTTTTTTTTTGCACTTTTAGATTATTTTTAATTGGAATTTTTCTTTTTTTTTTTTTTTCCTAATAAATTGTTCACTGTCACTAGTGTATTTATTTTACCAAGTTTTTTCTCTTCTTGTTACGTGGAGGATTTTATGTATAGCTGCTGGTTTGCCCACAATTCTGCTCCTAGAGGGTTCTCGTGAAGAGTTTCCCTTTGAATGGATTATGCCCAATAGAATAAATCTATGAAGATAAACGCAGTTTTTCTTTATCTTTCGTTAAAATGGATAACTGTGGAAAATATCCCTCAAAACTGAAATCTTCCTTCAAGGGTTGAATGATCACCACAGAATTTAAGGTTTTCTTTTACTTTTTCTTTTTTTTTAAGAAATTTCTCACTTCACGGTATAAGCCAAAGTTTCAGCAGCAGAAAATAATTGTAGAAAAGGAACTATTCCCTTCAAAATTTTGTCCAAGAAAGAAAGATGTCTTCCTTGGATGTGCCTTTTATACCCTTGAAACCATGAAATTCCTGGAAAACTAGTGTTAGGATGCATACCAACATAAATTCAGCATAATTCGTTAGTTTCTAACTTCACCCTAAATACTCGTCACTGCATTATCATAAACTTATATGCATGAACAAAACGCAGAGTGGTATTTGTGCCTTTATATTTATGTTAATTAACATAAAATAAATCAAATGTAGAAATCAGTTAATTTTCCTTTGTTAGTTTCCAATTTCAACGAAATATAAAAACAAATCATTTCTTTTGCTCTTTCGAGTATCCGCATATCAAAAGTATGAAATATAAGAAAATAAGTTGTATCAACGAGAGGAAAATCTATTTAATTAATATTTAAAGGGTAGAGAAAAAAATTTGTTAAAAAAAATGATCTAGCTACAAGCGCCACTACAGAATATATTTTAAGAATCTTTAATATGTTGTTAAAAGTTTTAAATCAAAATCTACTGTGGTCATGGTACACGCCTTCCCGAATTCGACCCATTTTATATGAAAGTTTTGATTTTAGACCATATTTTCTCAAATCTCAAAGCACGAATCGACAAGCGGAATATATTTTAAGAATCTTCAATATGTTGTTAAAAGTTTTAAATGAAAATCTATGGGACTTCGGAAAAATGTGGATTCTATAGCCAAAAATGTAAAAAATCCCATTTTTGGGAATTTTGATTAGTTTTTTGGGAATTCAGGAAAACCCTACCCCTGATTGAAATTTGGTTAACGCGCTTTTATTTATATTAATAACATTCACATTTTTTGCAAATTTCATTAAGATATCTTTATAAACAAATATGTTATTACAATTAAAAAATTTGTATTTTCTCCAAAAACCCCAAATTGGGCCTTTGTTTGGTTTATTTCTAAATAGCGAAAGAAATTTCAAAAAAAGGAATTCCAAAAGCTTATCTTTTAGCATATATAATTTCCGATCTTTTGCGAAAAGATTCAAGTCAATATCATGCCTCATTTCAATAATATGCGCCTTTAAACTATTACATTTCCAATTTATTGTATATATGACTATATTTTTTCAAACTTGCAACTTTTGCCTTTAGCTTTGCGTGAATAATTACTTAGAAAATTACTAATATTTCTGTACACTTTTAATAATATCTATACACAAAATATTTTTATAAATATAATTAATAAATATTTTTTATATTTAATAGGGTTGCCACATTTCCCAAATTTAAGTAAATCTTTATCCTTTTCTAAGCATTCATATATTTCTATTAATGAATTTAAAATAACAAAACAAACAAAAAATTTCTATTTTAACTTAATCAAGTATTTTATTAGTTCACATTTGTGGTATTTACCTAAATTTAACAAATATATCTATTGGTGATGGTTAAATATTTATATATTTATGAACTAGTGGCAATGTACAGGTATCCTTTCCGGTGATACCTAGCTGCAGAATTTATCTATTACTGATGGTTCAAAATCTATATTTTTATGAGCTAGTGACAATGCACAGGTAATATCCTTTCTGGTGATACCTAACAGCAACATATAATATCAATGAATTCGGTATAGGTACTCTTCCAAATTGACTCTTTCAGATATTTTACCTAATGAAAATTCACAGAATACCTGTAAATATATATACCTGTGGGATATATCTAATAGATATATATATAAACCTTATCAATATCATAACGAAGTTGATTTCCATGGTGATTACATTGAAACATGAACAATTGTGTTGTGTTCTGTGGAGTTTATCTAACAATAATCTTAATCGTTTAGGAGCTATACTGGAATTCATAAAAACTACATATCATGCAAAAGTCGTCGTCATTGGCAAATCTCAGATTGAGAGCTTCTTAAAGTTGTACGACGTAAAAATGAAGTCCTTGAATCAGCGCACTAACAGATTAAAAATTAAACATTCCGATTGGATGGATACTGATATAGATATATCGGCGTGCAAAATATCAACTTTAGCACCCTGCAAGACATATGATGATTTAAGTACAAGATCTAAGAAGAAAAGACTGGCCCATAAGCTTTCTATAATTTCGAATGAAGAAGTTTCTGATACATTCAAAGAAATGTTAAAAAAGGAGAAGCAACCTAAGAGTGCATTTAATATTGCTGAAATACTGCCAACTGCATCACCAAAATGTCTTAAACGGATTGCCGAAAGTGTACCTACTCCAACATCACAATCCAATTTTACAGAGGAAGAAGCAATTGCTTTAATGATCGAGGATATTAAAAAAAATCAAACTATTTTACCATCTATTTCGGTTACCGAAAAGGAAGCATATGTAGATCTATCTTCTTTGCTTGAGATCAGTTGGAAAAAGTAAATAACAGTGATGTTGTATTAATCTGTAAGTGGTGATGTGACGGACTATCAGCCCTTCCTGAATACAAGCATGCTAGTGGAAGTTAGGAAATGGCGGATTATAAAAGCGTATTTATAGCATCTTTGGTGGCATTAAGAATGCGATCTTATTCCTTCAATAATCTTCATCAAAATGTAAAAACTCATTTGAAGATATATGGCTTAACACCACTCCAGGATCAAAAAATTTTTGAAGACCTACTTGGTCCGAATACACAAGGGAGTCGAATACAACAACAAAGGATTTAGTGGAATATATTAAAGATGAAATAAATGATTTACAACCTCTTTCAATAACCATAAACCAATACACATTCGACATATCCTTTCAACTTAGTCTAACAATGATTGATGGAGAAGTTAGTAATGCCATTACGGAAACATCTTTTTGGAAATGCTTACTGTGTGCCGTTATGTGATGAGACGAAATCACAATTTTCGGATATTGGTAAAGCAAGGAGTGTTAATAAAGAATTTTTATCTTTCGGAATATCTCCACTTCATGCCAGAATACAGTTCATGGAGTATTTTCTGCACATAGCATATGATTTAAAGTATAAAAACACTTAGAATATCTGAGAAAAGTAGAATCCAGGATGAATTCAGAGAAGAGACGGGATTAAACATCGACAAACCTCTGCCGACTGGTGGTAGTACAAATGATGGAAACACAGCAAGAAGATTCTTCGGAAATTTCGAAATTACATCAAAAATAACTGGTATTAATAAAGAGTTACTTGAAAGGACTAACATACTATTAATGGCAATTAATAGTAAGTACAAAATTAACTCTGCTCGATTTGGAGAATATGCTCTATATTCATGGAAAGAAATCACACCAACAGTACATAAAATATTGTGCCATGGCGAAATTATAATTGAACGAAATATTCTTCCACTTGGAGAGCTTACAGAAGAGGCTCAAGAAGCAAGAAACAGATATTTTAAGCACGTTCAATTATTCAGCTCCTGGAAATGCTCCAGAACGTCACAACACGAGGATATTTTTAATAGCCTATTGTTATCATCAGACCCTGTACTATCATCAATGAGAAAACGTTGGATTTATTATGAGCCTTTATCAACTGAAAATACTAAAGACTTGAAGGACCTTTATTATCTTTTAGATATGTATACAGATACAACAGATTATTTTATAGAAAATAAGTAGTATAAGTTTAAAATATTAGAAAATAAATTTAATGTAAATAAGTAATAAAAAAATCGTACTAAAAATAGAATATTTATTAAGGAAGATGATAAAAACCAAAAATAATAATATTGATTAAGTTAAAATATACAATTTTTGTTTGTATTGTTATTTTAAATTCAATAATAGAAATATATGAATGCTTAGGAAAGGATAAAGATTTACTTAAATTTGGGAAATATGGCAACCCTATTAAAAATAAATATATTTATTAATTATTTTTATAAAAATAGTTTGTGTATAGATATTATTAAAAGTATACAGAAATATTAATAATTTTCTAAGTAATTATTCGCGCAAAGCTAAAGGCAAAAGTTGCAAGTTTGTAAAAATATAGTCATATATACAATAAATTGGAAATATAAAAGTTTAAAGGCGCATATTTCTGAAATGAGGCATGATATTGACTTGAATCTTTTTGCAAAAGATCGGAAATTATATATGCTAAAGGATAAGATTTTGGAATACATATTTTTAAAATTTCTTTCGCTATTTAGAAACAAACCAAACAAATACAAATTTTTTAATTGCAATAACATATTTGTTTATAAAGATATCTTAACGAAATTTGCAGAAAATGTGGATCTTATTAATATAAATAAAAGCGCGTTAACCAAATTTCAATGAAGGTTAGGGTTTTCCTGAATTCTCAAAAAAACTAATGAAAATTCCCAAAAATGGGATTTTTTACATTTTTGGCTATAGAATCCACATTTTTCCGAAGTCCCGTAGATTTTGATTTAAAACTTTTAACAATATATTGAAGATTCTTAAAATATATTCCGCTTATCGATTCGTGCTTTGGGGTTTAAGAAAATATGGTCTAAAATCAAAACTTTCATATAAAATAGGTCGAATTCGGGAGGGTGTGTACCATGACCAATTGTGTTATTGAGCTTGTTTTTATTTTAGATAAAAAAGAGTGTAGATATTTTTCGGCTAAAAAAACACAAATAGTCGTCTTTTTTGCAATTTTCAAATTCAAAATCATTTATTTTTGGACTCGGTAAAGATATCGACTTCAATACTTTTTTTATTCAATAGATAATTTTATTCTTTAACATGCATTGACTACTTGCATATAAAAAACAAACACAAGCTTTAGTGGTGAGGACAAATATTTCTAACCACTACTCACTGTTTTGTTGAATGAAAGAGGAAAAAGAAAAACAAATTGTAAATCAAGGTGAGGAAAACCTACTTTTTCAGGGAAACAATCTAAGTGTTTTTAATAACTATAAGATAAATAAAAACATTAAAAGTATAAACTGGAATGAATTAGTAAATCAAAACATGAACACAATGAAAAATTTGATAAAATATATGCAAATTTTAAAAACATTTATGATAAATCAAAACGCTCCAATAAAATAAATAAAGAGCAAGAAAATTGAATCCGTGGATGAATAAAGAATTAATAACATATTGTGAAATTCAGGATAAACTTTATACTAAATGGTTAAATAATATAAATAATAAAACTTATGAGTATGAATATAAAAAATTTCGAAATTTGTTAAATAAAAAACTATACTACGCAAAAAATAATTATTTTAAAATTAAATTTATGGAAAATAAAACGAATATGAGAACATGGTTACTAATAAATCAAATTTTAGAAAAAAATAAATAATATAGATACAACAATAATAAATAATTATATAAATAATTTTAAAAATAAAACGAATATGAGAACATGGTTACTAATAAATGAAATTTTAGAAAAAAAAAAATAAATAATATAGATACAACAATAATAAATAACACTGTGCGACAAATGGTAGGGGTCAGTGATCGGGAAGGGTTCAAACTACCGGGGAAAGTTATATCGGTAAAAAAGAAGTTTTACGTGTCCCGGCGTTTCGCTGGGTCACGTCTAGGAATCGAGATATATCGATTTGAAGTTAGTAACTATCATATATTGGAAATTGAAATTCATACCTTCACTTAATTGTGAATAAAAGCGAAACGCGTCCATCGATTTTCATGATCTATGTCTCATTTTGTTTAAAGGTTATGTGACTTTACGTGAAAGTAATAGGAGTTGACACTTTTTTTACTGTTTTGGATTTTTTATGAATTAAAAATAAAAAAATTCAATTTTTTAGGCATAAAATAGTTTTTTTCTTCATACATTTATTTATAACTGCGAAACTGTTGCTTATGTAGCGAAACGTTGTATGAACAGATTAAAGGAATTGTAATTCCTAATTTTTTTTTTTCAGCAAAATCGGACTGGTGGTTCTCGAGTTATGTCAAAAAAAATACCACCAAAGGTCACAATTTCCCCTATATGATAGTTACTAACTTCAAATCGATATATCTCGATTTCTAGACGTGACCCAGCGAAACGCCGGGACACGTATAACTTCTCTTTTACCGATAGAACTTTCCCCGGTAGTTTGAACCCTTCCCGATCACTGACCCCTACCATTTGTCGCACAGTGTTTTCAGAATAATTTTCTATAGAACAAAAAATTACGAATATATTAAGAATTCAATTTTACAAGTCTATTCTGTGGAAGTTTAAAATATGTATATATAGCAATAAAAATTTTGAGAATGCATTGCATATTTTAGCAGAGCTGAATTTTTGCACTTTAAATTTGAATTTTCAAAATTTTAAATTAAATTTTTTTAAAAGTTTGAAAAGAATTCAAACATTGTTCTTGTTATTAAATATTTTGAAGAAATTGTTTTGTTGTTGTAATACTTGAAATGCGTAGAGTAGATTGTAGTAATTTTTGGTTAAGTAGCGGTATTTATTTCTAAGTTTCAAAAATCTTAAATATTGACAAAAATGGTTGAAAAAACTTTCAGGGCCAAGATAAAATTTAAATAATGATTTAAAATGGTACATCATCATTAAAATTGATAATAAAGTATGAAAATGATTAAAAGATCATATAGTTTTTAATAAAGGCAATCGCCTTTCTAAAAATGGAAACATTTGAAAGAGAAATTAGAGAAAATTTATTATAAATATTATTTGTTCAGCGAAAAAATATGATTTTAGAAAAGTATATAGTGTTCGCCTTGTAAAAAGTGTAATACATTTTTTCTTTAATTATTTTAGAAAAACTGGCGATTTTAGAAAAAATTAACCAAAAAATTTTTATTTATTTTAATTACATAGAAAATTCAATACAAAATTAAAATAAATAATAATGTAGTCTTGTAATATTTAGAAATCGTGTATTATATTACTAAACATTTTGGAAATATTGAATTACACATTTTATAATGCGAACATCATAACCTTTCTAAAAATCATACATTGTCGCCGAACATACTAATAACTGCAGGAAATTTTGCAAATATTCTAATAGATGTTAAATTTTCATTTGAATTCAAAATCTTTCTGTGCATTTATATTAATTGTTTTCTGTAGTAAACACAAGGAAGAGTTATTTTTGTTATTTAAAAAATAAATTAGATTCAATAATTATTCTTATTTTATTATATATACCTACTTTATTAAATTTGAAAGAAACAAATATTCTTTTCTAATTTTGTACTTAAAATATTTTTTTAGTATTCTTTTTTAATTTAATTGTTTTTAATGTTAATTTGAATTGAAAATATTGTTGTGTAATTAACTTTATTGCTTTCCATAATAAATATCAGAAAGAGTTAATTTTGTGATTTAAAAAATTTTAATATTTTTACTTTTGATAATTTTGTTCATTCCTAATCCTTTATTTTAAATTGTATTACTAGCATTATTATTTTAAAAATTTTATGCAAAATAGTTTTTAAATTCTGTAAATATTTTCTATCGAAAGTGTAACTACGTCGGCACACCGAGAAGTTGATATGTTTCGCTTTTACTATCGAATCTCATATAGTTAGAGATAGCATCTTTTGAGTAACGCTTTAGTGGGGATTGGAAGATTCGAATTAGGATTTTTTATTAGACACTTTTTACTGCGGAATAGTAGACCTTAATACGTGACTTACAAAATTTACTAAAGCGTTACGAATTCTGATCTACTTAGTAACACCGTTCAGGAAGAAATGTGCCATTAAGCGATAGTTCCTTTTGAGTAACTCTTTAGTGGGGATTTGAAAATTCGAATTAGTGACATTTAATACTGACTAAAGCGTTACTCAAAAGGAACTATCGCTTAGTGGCACAGTTCTTCCCGAAAGGTGTTACTAAATAGATCTGAATTCGATAGTAAAAGAGATGCATATCAACTTCCAGGCGTGTCGATATAGTTACGCTTTCGATAGAAAATGTTTGCAGGGCATAAACCAACAACACAAACAATATACACACAAATATCAATAATACATACAACACAAACAGTATGTACAATAATACCAACAACACACACACAAATATAAACAACCCTGCCAACATTTTCTATCCAAATTTGCACTAAAGAGTAACCTCAAGTTGTTTTTAACAGTCGAATATGATATCATTTTCTTATCCAAGAAGAGTCACCGTGCGGGAAGAAGTGTGCAGCAGTTCTAATACTTTTTTAATGACACTATTAAGTGCTTTTTTTATGTGTCAAATTGGAGTCATTTTGAGGAGCAGAAAAAGTCACTATTTCTGTCGAAATTCTAACTTAATACTATCAACATTACTATCCAAACTTTGACTAAATAGTATGCATATTTATTTTAAAATAGTAAAAGACAAAGAAGTTATTTTCCTATCGAAGAAGAGTCATCTTTCGGGCAAAACTGAATCGCAGTTTGGATACTTTTTTAATGACACTATTGACTGCTTTTTTTGTGTGACGAATAAAGTAATTTAGGGTTAGGGTTAGGGAAAATTAAAACAACTTACCTTAGTAAAAAAAAAATCGTAGATATATTTTGATAAATTGTAACAGAATATTTTTGATTTCGAAGAGCCTAGCAACTTTAAAAATTTAGTTGAAATGTTTGATGAATATATGGGTTCACTTTCACTAAAACAATATACATATTTTTATGATCGAAACGCAATTTATTTCGAAACTTTATATTATTAAAAGCAAGAAATAAATCCAAATTTATTTGCTGTCTTCAAAATGAAATTTCGCTTCGTTTTGCTGAATAATATTTATTTTTTAATTAATTTAATTTAAAATTTCAAAATTTTTTTTTCACAATATTGTTTTCATTTTGTCTTCATTATAAACAACATTCACTTTATATATACATATATATATATATATATTATTTTTATCTCACTTTATCACACTTTTTTTTAATTTTTTCTTAAACTTTTTAAAAAATCGATTGCTTGCCTTTGAAAGTAACACGCCAACTAAGTGCCATCGACTTCTTCACATTTTTTGTTATTTGTTTTTGTAAAATTTTTTACTATCAGGAAAATAATATTTTGAGAACACTAATGGGAGACAGTTTTTGGTAATTTTATATTTATCCAAAAACTAACTTTTAAGTGACTTTTTCGATATTTTAGTTAGTAAGAAATATAGAATAAGTAGATCAAAAATCGAAATTAATGTTATTTGTTTTTATAAAATTGTTTACTAACAGTAAAATAACATCTTGAGAATACTAGAAAGAGTCATTTTTCTGATAGTGGATAAAACTATCACCTAATTGCTGGCAGGGAATATACACGCACCCACAAACAACAGCATCACAATCATCAACAACACTCCCAGCAGCAACAACAGAACAGCCAACAATTCAAGAGGCAGGAAAACTCAAACGCCAACGAACCTAGCAACCAAGTTACAGATAGTCAACGTAAAAAGCGTCTATTGTATAACCTTGTTAAATGAATTTTACAACGATAGAAGATTTTTAATTCCAATTGACCACAATTACAACACTAGGCGGAGGGCAGAAGGCAGATTTAAAGTAGAGCGATGAATGTTACCTTACCTAATATTACAAACAATTTACCAATTTCAATACTTAATATAGAAAATCCTTTTAAAAGAAAAATTTGTATTAATTTATTATATTATTTTATTATTACATCCTGCCAAATGGCTTCGCGGGATTACAATTAAGTAATATGAAATTTAAAGTATTATATTCAATAAAATGAAATTAAAAAAAAGAACAAAAACTTAGTCCTACTTCTGAAGCAATCAACTTTACCATACCAATATTCTCCTAGACTAACGATTTATAATTAAACTTAGATTACGAAATAGAAAATATACAATGGAAAAATATTTAAAAATAAAACACATTTATTACATAATAAAAGGCATATTTTTATTATTATTTCATTGTGATAACATAAATATCAGTGTCATACTCATTAAAAATACATTTTAATAATATCTTAAGGAGTTAACTCTATTCAATAAAAATATATACATTTGAAGGTCTACTTATGTAAACTATAAATAAAATCAGAAAATACGAAAGTATTTAAATTATTATATGTACAACTTAAACATCTACATTCATTAAATAGTCATCGTCTGATGACTCTTTTAATAATTCTATATACTCAATATCAATATTCAAGAAAATATCGTCACTATCTCCGTAAAAAAGTTATCACAGTCACTTTGAAGTCTTAAATGTCCTCGCGCATAAGTATTTATTTGGTCAGAAGCAATAATTCTTTTATCATCTGCATAGCTCAAGACAACTTTATGTAATTTCTGTGTATACAAGTGATGAAAATTCGATCTAAATGTATGCATTGCATCAAAACTAGTACTAGTCCTCCTCTAATACCTTCTTGTATAAAATTATACATATTGACGTAACTTAATAGTTCTAACCTTATGTTAGTTGTTCTTAACATTGCATCCCACGATAAACCTGAAGCAGTATAATATTGACATGGGTCAAGTTTGTATATACTTTTACAGATACTTCTAAAATTTTGAAAAATATCTGTTAAGAGGAGAACATTTGTTTTTAAATATAATTTAGTGTAATCTAACAAGTTATTACATTTAAAAGTTGTCCAAACCGATTTAGCATGATCATAAGCTTTATCAGTATAATATGAATGATTAAAGTATTATAAAATTTTTCGAATCAATATAAGAATAAGGAAATACTTCTTTTCTTCTTAGTAAATCAAATTGTTGCTTTTCATTGTAAGTTTTATTTAAAATTTGAAAATTTTTGGCTAAAGATTAATTAAAAGAATGTCAAATCCTGATTTTCTTCAACTATTATAAACTTTGATAACGATATATATAGTACTTTACTGAGAGGAATTACCTTTATATCTCCTTCAAATTGTGAAAGTTCTTTCATAAATAAGTGACAATAATAAGAGGAAAAATTATGAAAGAATACTGGTATGAATTCGGATATTTTATAATTAATATTACATGAGCTATGGACTGCTCCTATAAATTTGCCAGTTAAATGACAATGATCCCGTACTTTGTCCGCTCCTAAAATTTGTTTAGATATGTGACAAGTTGTTGGGAGATTATACAAAATTGTTTCATCATTGGAGAGTGCTGTCATTGGTACGAACTTATTTAAATAGTTTCCGTAAATTTCTTTTGAATCATTAATTAAATCTTCTATGAATATTGTAGGAGCATCATTACCAAAATAAATATATAATAAGTAAAGGTACAAGCTGTAGGTTTTTGTATATTTACTTGCTCGTTATCATTTTTTTTTTCCAAATATGTCTCCAAATCAGCGTATACAACGAACGGTACATCTAACTGCTTCTGATAGTTTTTAAAATAAAGAATGTTATCATCACCCTCTAGCATTTTCGCTACCACCTTTTTGCAGTCTTGCATTATCTTCTCAGTTGGAGAGTACTGAAGACATGCATTACAAATGTAAACTCGTCCATGGTGGGAAGTTAAACTTGATCTTACAAATCTGAAATATTTGAATAATTATTTAATTTATAAAATATATATGGTTAATTTTTTATTTAAATTACCTCTCGATATCTTTAATAAAAATGTAGTGACACCAATCTTCGTCCATAAGAAAAAGAAGATTTATGTGATGATTCTTTACCGCGGATGTGAGGTAATATGGTCCAACTATAGCATTAAGTTCGCAGCCAAATACACTAATGCTATTATTTTCATTCTCAGTTTCAAATATCTTTATGTCTTTTAATTTCATTGGAAATTCTAGTTTTTCAAAATTTAACAATTGAATTTCCACACATATTTTCTACTCATTTATTTCAATATTTACAAATTCATTACAATTCACAAATCCATTTGCTTCATTATATAAGAATGAAGCGATGATACACCACTTGAAACAATATTCATCATCATTTGGATAGTTGAAACAGACATCTTTTTTCTTTATCCAATGTGGTAATGGTATATATTTGGAGCCTCTAATGAATGAAGCCTCATTTATATTTATTTCCAAATGTTTTATTCGTATTAAGGACCATCCATTATCGCTCTCCTGGAATTCTGGCATTTGTTTACATACGAACAATGAAGGATATCATGTCCTTCAAGCATCTTTCTTTCCACAAAAATTTTATAAGATGGCATATTGTTTAAAATTAACGTGTAATCATTTTTAATTAAGTCAACAGACTAATGAAAAAATATATTTAAATATTGAACAAAGGTTTGACATTTTTTACAGATACACCTTATGTATGCATATTCCTACCAAAATGTTTTCATTTTTTAAACGGAAAAAGTATGTTGCTTCATTAAACACTTTTAATTTATCAGCAATTATTAAATTGAAAGAATATTTTTTAATGCAGAGGTGTATTAATAAACTAATTTTTAATTAAGAATTACTTCAAACATGGACAGACATGTGAATTTTGTGTTGATGAGGAAAACTGTTTTATTTATAAAATTTTAGCTATAACTAAGTTCAAATATTGCAAGCCCATTTGGAGATTGACGACCTTTGTAAATAATAATAAAGTTTTCATCATTCAAATGTGTTAAATAGAGATCTTCCTTGTTTAAAAATTTCACGAATCGTTGCAGAAGATAAAACCATTTATTGTTATTTAAATATGTGATAACTTTTGATCGATATTGTGTTTCTTTCCACTCAAATTTTAAAATTTTGAATGGCTAATGTGAGGGAATATCATCAGTTTTTGTATACTTCGCCTTAATACCAAGTGCCAATTTAATAATTTGTTCATATAAATAAATAAAATAAAAATAAAAAATTTATAAATACATGAAAACTTAAATGCATTTTCCAATAGTGATAGCTTACCATTCTCTTAACTATACTTTAAAGTAATCATCAGATCAATGGTAGCAAATATGATGTGATTCCTCTTTTTATACAAATTTAAAAAAATACTCCCCCATATTTAAGTAAGTAAATTGAATACTTTGAGTATATCTCTTTAATATTTCAAATAGAGAAAAATATTAATTTAGCTTTCATATAGAAATATTGAGATATATATTAATTATGTAAATAAAATATACTCCCTCTTACTGCCTGTTTTTATAACGACTTTTGAAATTTTGTTTTTGTTTGAAATGTAAGTTAGGCTAGTCGTTTTTGCACTCGTGTTATAATAACAGGCAATTAATTTGTTATTAGAATATTCAAATTTGATCATGACCCTTCTCAACAAAACAAAATCTTTAATGTTAAAAACCTTACAACCTCTTTAATGTTAAAAACCTTACAACCTCTTTAATGTTAAAAACCTTACACAAGGTTATTTTTCCATATAAAATAAATAATTATCAAGTTTATTTTCCACCTTACAAAAACAAAAATAACCATATAAAAATATGTGGATGAGTAAAGCAAAAATACTCAAACGCTATTTATAAAAGTCATAAGCTTTTATTTTCATCACAATTAAAAGTTCAAAAAAATAAAAATTTTCTCCCTATTAAATTCTTATATTATAATTATACAAAATAAATGCATTGGTTTTCAATTTCATAAAATGCAAAACAATTTTTCCTCATATTAATGCACTCACAAGAAAAAATTACAAAAACAAATTCATTCGTCTTCAATTCAAAAGATTTGCTCCTTAATGTTGCTCTTACTCCTCATTAAAAACGGAAACAATTATTGCCTTCCCATTTCACTACTAATATCGAATTCAACAGTAACTCTATAGGTATTAAACTACAAACTGACAAACTTAAAAAGTATGACATATTAAGTTACAATAACATAAACAATGACGGACGTTTTAAAAAAATATTGAATGAACTACAAACCAACAACAACGACAAAAATGCAAGATCATCACTAATCAACATTTTAAAAAAATACCAAAACGTACTTCATTTGGACGACGAAAAATTAACTGTCAACAATTTTTATAATCAGGAAATAATAGCCTCAGACAACACACCAGTATACATTAAAAATTACACACTACCACATTCACATACCGGAACGATAAATGAATAAGTACAGAGATGCTTAAAGATGACATTATAGAGCCTTCAGTCAGCCCATATAATGCACCATTATTTTTAGTGCCAAAAAAAGGCACTGAAGACAAAAAGAAATGGAGATTGGTGGTGGACTTTAGAAAACTCAATGACAAAACTGTAAATGACAAATTCCCATTGGCAAGATTAGAGAACATTTTAGGCAAACTAGAAAGAACTAAATGGTTTCCAACCTTAGAAGTGACCAGCTCTTTCCACCAAATAAAACTTAATAAAAATTCCAGACCGTTGACGGCTTTTTCAATTGTATGTTTAAATTTGAAATTGTATGATTAAAAAATTTTAATCTATTATTATGAAATTTTTGTATTTTTCCACTTAATTATATTACACTATTTACTTTTTGTGTTTCTTTTATCGGATACGGTCCTATATATAAACTCTCGTTCTCTCTTCTGTTACCTACTTTTAATAATACTAGATCTCCTACGCTAAAGCTGTTATGATTACAAAGTTCGTCTACTCTTGCTTTCTCAGTTGTTTTGTTCAAGTATTCTGCTGGCTGTTAGATGGGCGTGTCGCAATTTTGTTATAAGTTCCGTCAAGTAATCGTCAAAATTATAGAATGTTTATTCTGCGTGTATCTAATTTGACAGTGTGGCTAATTTACTAAAGACTAGCTCGAATGGTGAGTAACTGTGCTGCAAGCAAAGGCGTAGTAAGGTAAAAATTCATCCCAGTTATAGTTGTCAGTAAAAGATAACAGTACTCTATGGTTTCTTTCTATAGACCCTAAAGATTCATGGTGGTATGTTTTTGATTTCGAATGAGTTATTTTGAGTAACTTACAAATTCCGGTTATCAAGTCATTTACAAATTCTGTACCTTGGTCTGTTTTAGTGTATCGAAAATGCCGTACATAAGAATGATTTTTTCCACCATCGCTTTGTCTATTACATTTGCTTCTTTTGTTTCGATTGGAATTGTTTCAATATATTTAGTTAGATCGTATTGTGCAGTTAGTATGTATCTATATACATTGGAAATGCGCAGCGGACCTACTGTATCTACCTGAACTGTATGAAATGTTGTTGTTGGTTGCTAGTGATCGTTGAGGGATCTTTATTGTGCTTAGTTATTTTATTTTTAGAGCAGTTTATTCATTGTTTAATATATTCCTTTATCATTTTATGCATGTGTCTCCATAAATACTTTTGTTTTATTCTAATAATGGTTCTTTTTACTCCTGCGAGATTTCCATGTGCTGAGTCATGGTATTCCTATACAATTTTCATCTGCTATACTTTATCTTGCACCTTTATTGGTGGATTATATAATAAAATTCGTGTAGGTGTCTGCCGACCTTTTCATTCATTTTGCATGCTATTATATATTTTAGTGAGCTCTTTTTCATTTATATATTAAAATATCATACCGTCTTTTGCTAACGAAATTTTGTCGACGTTACTATCAGATAACACCATCGTGAGTTTCTGCAAGATTTCACCTAAGTCTAAATATGCATTATCACTTCACTGTGTTATTACAGTAACGTTTCCTTTATCATCAATTGTAGCTTTTGGCAAACACTGGAGTGCTTTGAATTTCGCTCTCTTTATAATTTCAAATTTCAATCTAGGTATACCTTTGATAACAGAAAAAGAAATACTATTCCACATGTAGAGTTGATCAGGCTCTGTATCATAAATTCTTTCTGTATTCTTGTGTCGTGACTTAGTTCTTCTTTTTCATTCGTTACATACTTCACCATGGTTCTGGGGACTATATCTATATTTTTAGATAACATTTTCTTTAACGCAGTAGAGTCCAATTGTATTGTGGATAGTGCGTCAGCGATAGTATTAATCCTTCCTTGTTTACAAACTATATTGAAATCGTAATCAACTAAATCTAACCTAATACGTGTTAATCATGAAGATGGGTTTTTATATGTAAATAAAGAAATGAGGGGTCGATGGTCTGTTACAACCATGAATTTTCTACCGTAAAGGTATGGTCGAAAGTGTGTGATTCCCCAATGAACTGCTAATAGTTCTTTTTTTACTTGCGTAGGATATGGGCTAGTTATTATTCTTTTTAGGTTCTCATTCATCAGTCCAACAAAATTATTTACTTTTCTTTAACAACTCATTCAGTAGTTTTACTATGTGGGCAAAGACTTTTACAAATCTTCTATAATAATTACAGAAAGCTACGAATCTTCTAACTTCGTCTGAGTTTGTTGGTCTAGGATACTTTTTCACAGCTTTGCATTTGCTAGGATCTGTAGTTATACCTTTATCCGTTGTTAAATATCCCAAACATACCACTTCTGGCTTGAGAAAATTACATTTTTCAGGGTTTAATTTCAAATTGTGTTTTCGCAAACGTTGAAAGACTTTTACAAGGTTGTTGTTGTGATGATTCATTGAACAACCAAACTCTATGATATCATCAACGTATAAGAATAAGCTTGCTGAGAGCTCCGCTAATGCTGTCGTTAGCATTTTTTGAAAGCTATTCGAAGATATCTTGATGCCGAAAGGTAGTCGTTTGAACTGGTAATGGCCATTATAAGTAGAAAATACGGTTATTGATCGTAGTTCTTAATTAAGTTCTATTTGATGGAATGAACTTGTCATATCCAGTGTAGTAAAATATTTTGCACGACCGATTTCATCCAAGCATGTTGAAGGGAATTTGTAATCAACTATCTTTTTATTCAGTTGCCTGTAATCGACTACTAATCGCCATTTTTTAGTATCATCAGAACTCTTTTTGGGTACTACAAGTAGTGCGGAGTTGTATGGACTTGTAGAGGATTCTACTAAATCATCATCTAGCAATTTTTGAACTTGTTCTTGGATTTCCTCTTGCTTAATTTGAGGTAATCTGCAATTCCTAGTATAGACTGGAGTCTTGTCTGAAGTTTGTATACGTTATCTATAGAAATTGTTGGTAGATAATTTTTCTTCTTCCAAGTGGAAGATATCTTGAAACTCTTCGCAAATACCCTCAATGGAGGCAATTGCTGATGATTCAAGTGTGGTCATGTTTAACTTTTCTCTTAACTTTTTTGCACCTTTCTTCGGTATTGCCGTACCTTGTCGGTTTAACAATTTTGAACACTGATAATGGCAATAGTTGTGGATTTGAGACTGTTTTATGCTTGCTTGTTGCGGTGAGCAATCTAATATGCTGATGTCCCTCTTTAGGAATGATAACGTTACCCAAGAATAAGCCTTTTGTTAATTCGCTACCGCAGACTATACTATCTTCACATATATCTAATTCAGTGGGATGCAGCACCTCAGTTGGAGGTGGTACGTATAAACTATTTGATTTATTTCTCGTAGGCAAGATATTCTCTATACCATTGGAAAGTAAGGATACTGTTGCTGTCTCGTAATCTATTTTTGACATAAATTTCGTAAAGAAATCTCTACCTAAAATGCCGTCTAACAATAGGGGAAAACCAAAAGTTACTACCTGAAATGAATACTGTTCCAGCGACTCTGAAAATTTAAATGTTTAGTTGCATTCTCCGGTGGTTATTGCCTCGTTGGTAATACCAGTGCATGATTTCTTGTTTTCTATATCTTCCTTTTCTATACATGACTCGTTGTCAATACTATATATTGTGTAATTTCTTTGCATGCCATATATGTTCGTAAATTATATGTTTGTTTCTCCCCTATATCCTACCTAATGTTCGTTGTTTGGAGTACTGGTGTCTTGCCCGTTTTCCTGATTTGTAAGGTAGACCATCCTATTACTTGGTCTACTATGATTATTATTTACTCTTCTATCACCAATGTTTATGTAATTAATGTTATTTCTGTCGTTGTAATTTCTGTTATTGTTATTTCTACAGTCATTATTTTAGTTGTTGTGGTTTCTATTATTATAGTTATTATAGTTACTATTGTTATTAATTCTTTGGTTATAATTTGTTCTAGTATTGTTGTTATGGTTTCTTTGGTTATAGGTATATCTATTTCCGCAATTTCTATTATTATACACATACATTACACTGCTTTGGGTGTTTGATGTCGTGGATAGTCTATTGCTTCTTGTAAGTTCTTAAGTCTAGACCTACCTGTGAACTCCTGAATTAGCTTAGAAACTGTAACTAAATCGAAACTTGTCATAGTGTCGGAATTGTCACTTGTGTCTGTTTCTGATGTTTTAGCTTTGAGGAATGTCCGTATCTGTCCTTTCAGTCGTTCGAATACTGTCACTTGCTCATCTAACAGATCAACTGGTGTGATCTTACAAATCTGTATGTGTGTTTGCTGTATCAATTCTTCCTGTTCCTTAATGTAAGCAGGACTATAAGTTCTATTCAAAGCCTTTTTAAATTATTTAACAGGCTTTGTAATTCTGATATCCCCATTTACATTTTAATACCTATAATTTATAATATCTATAATTTAAATTATTTATAATTTATTTCATATCATTACACTGTTTGTGTTGTAGCAAGTTTAAGAGCTTTTTTCTTCATATAATATTTATAACAGAAATAAAATTATTACTACAACTAAAGTTATTTGCTGCAGGTGATTGGACGTAACCGTCAACACTCCAGAACCATATTAGTAGTGATTATGACTTCCGCCATTATACTGCTATACGCTTCTTGATTTCCTTTATCTGGGTTTTGAATTTTAATTTATCCACTTAGTTCACACAAGGTTTAGATCACGATATTCGATTGCCAATTCCTTCGCTTTTTTTAAACGCTTTGCCGGAACGTCTAGTTTTCTTCTTCTTTTGTTTTGGTAAATCAACTGAAGTTCTATTTCACGACTTCTGTTGACGCTGGCGATATTCTTCGATCGTAATTCTGTTTGTTGTGGGCTTGTACACAGGAGGATTTTGGTTGTTTTGTGAAACAGGCTCTGGTATATACGGATTCTTCCCACTTTCTGAAGATTTGATCGGTTTTTTGTTTGTCTGCTTCAAAACAATCTTCAACGTTTTATTCCATTAGAAAAGATCAGAACTTTCTTAAAGTGGCAGGATCGCATTGTAAGGGTTGAGTAAGGTGTTTTAGGTGTAGAGGATGTTTTCCCTTGGTGGGCTGCTACTAGCGGTTTACTAGAAGTCTGAATCTGAGAGTCAAAAGTCATATTTAATCACCAGAATGATTCTGCCTTTATTTGCCATTAATTTTTCTATTTATACAATTTTTGTTAACATATTCTAACTTTACTAATATACAATTTTTTGTTAACATGCTAAGAAACTGACTTATTACTAAAATTTCGGTTTTTCATGTGTTTTTTGCACTAGTTCAGTGCTCGTATTTATTTATTTGCTTTTTTTATATTGATTCAATGTTCAATGCTAGTATTTCATTTCACTTAATTCTTTTGCGTTTGCTTTCTGTTATATTTGTTCTTACTTTTTTTCTGTTTTTTTTTCTGACTCAATATTTGGTGACTAAGTGTCTGTATTTTACACTCCACTAGGTTACTACGAATTCATTCGAATTTCAAAGTTTAATGAATTCCATTCTAAGAAATCTCATCGACAATATTTGTGTAGTATATTTGAACGATATATTAATTTTCAGTAGAAACATACACGAACATACAGCAAATATCCAAAAAGTATTTAATAGGCTTAGGAACACAATCTTAAAATCCAGGTAGATAAATGTGAATTCTTTGCGAAAGAAATAGAATATTTGGAGCATGTACTAACGACAAAAGGTGTAAACCGAACTCCTTAAAAGTAGAAAGTATACAAAAGCTTCCTGCTGCATACTGATCCACTAAGAAACTATGACATATTAAGTTACACAAATGTAAACAATGACGAACGATTTGAACAAATTTTAAATTACTCAAAATTAAATAATACTGATGAATATGCAAAATCAGAATTAATAAACATATTCAAAAGATATCAAAATGTATTTCATTTGGACAATGAAAAATTGATTGTAAACAATTTTTATAAATAAAACATTACAACATTGGATAATACTCCGGTATATATAAAAAAAAACTACACACACGGACATAATACATGAACAAGTACAGAAATTGCTACATGACGATGTAATAGAACTATCAATTAGCCCCTACAATGCTCCACTTCTCTTAGTACCCAAAAAGAATACAGAGGACAAACGAAAATGGAGATTTGTGGTAGACTTTATGAAATTAAGCGACAAACTAGTTAATGACAAATTTCCATTAACTAGGTTAGAGGATATAATTGATAAACTAGGTAGAGCTAAATGGTTTTCGACCCTTGACATGAAAGCTCATTTCACCAAATTCAATTGGATAAAGACTCAAGACCACTTACAGCTTTCTCTACACAACAAGGACACTACCAATTTAAAAGACTACCATTTGGGTTGAAGATTTCATCAAACAGTTTTCAGAGACTTGATTCGGAAGCTTTTCTCTACGTCGATGACATAATTATATGTGAATGTAGTTTGAATCACCACAATCAAAACCTTTTCAAGGTTCTGGACAGATCAGAGCGATACAACTTAAAACTGAACCCAAAGACATGTGGTTTTTTCAGATCAGAGGTTGTATACTTAGGACACCTAATAACAAAGGACGGTGTGAAAACAGATCCCGCTAAATATGAGGTGATAAAAAATTACCCAACACATAAAAAACCCAGACGAAGTTAGACGATTCATTGCATTATGCAACTATTATAGAAAATTCATACCGAATCTATACCCTAAAAGAAAAAACTAGGACAAGGTTTACGAATTTCATATGCTAGTAAATCTTTACAAAACCATGACATCAAAAAACCTATAATTAAAAAAGAACCATTGGGGTATAAACTTTTCCAAAGAATATTGTGCACATAGGACGTGATGATAATTCATCGAAACAAGATTCGATTATGAAGAAGTCACGTACCCAAATTAATAATTATATGAATATAGGATGTAACGATAATTCATCGAAAAAAGATTCGATTATGGAGAAGTTACATGCAGATCACTTGGGAATAAGAAAAACTATAATTAAATTAAAACAGCGAAACATTTGGAAAAGTATGAATAAGATGGTAAAAGATGAGATAATTTTAATTAACACCGTAGGACCTCTTCGTATTTCAAACGAATACCGATTCATATTGACAACAAAAGATACACTTACAACTGCAAAAACAGTTGTAGAACAACTTATTTTAAAATACGTTAAATTCAAAGTACTTAAATCAGACAATGGGACTGAAATTAAAAACGAACTAATGCATAACATATGCTCGTTACTGGACATCAAACAAACATTTTCAACCCCTTACCACCATAAAACAATAGGTTCGGTAGAAAGAAATCACAGAGTTCTCAATGAATTCTTGCTGACAACAGCAAATGATTATGAATGGGATAAGTGGATAAATTACTTTACCTTTGCCTATAATACGGCACCCCACATAGATAGTGATTACACACCATTTGAATTAGTATATGGGAAACTACCGTGTTTACCATCAGAATTGCATAACAATGAAGAAAATAAAATATACAATTATGACGATTATGCCACAGAACTAAAACAAAAGTTACAATATTCTTTGAATAGAGCTAAGAAACTTACAACTAAGATAAAAGAAAAAACAGTTCTAGACAGTACATATAGCAACAGCTTGAAATTAAATATAGGAGATTTAGTTTTAATAAAAGTAGAAAATAGGAAAAAGAACCAAAGCGTACATAGTCTCATATAAAGTAATTAGGAATAACGGTGTAAATATTATAATAGATTACAACGGAATAGAAAAAGAATTCCATAACAACCAATTAAAACCATACATACGAGTAACAGTAAGAACTAATGAATAAGTATATATATAAAATCACATAAAATATTAAAAACTCTATGTAAATAAACATTAAGAATTACTTTTATAAGATAATAAATTTATTATAATATGGACGGTACTATGAATATACCAAGAAAAATTACTCCCCTAATTTTTCTCTTAGCGGTGAGGGTATAGTGTACCTCATAAGTTGCCACCGCATACCCATTAACAACTCTGACATCTACATATACAAACTTGAACAGAATAGGGTATTTAAAAGATCAAATAACGGCATAACAAATGACGACAATCACAATGCACAGTGGGGCAGGTTGGATTTTCATGAAATTTGGTATAAACGTAGCAGAGGAGAGTACAATGTTATGTTTGAAAGGGGGCACACCAATCAAAGTTAGGTACCTCTGACATAAAAAATATTATATCGCTTGCAAAATTTTTGTTTCTCGTCCGATTTCAAATATAAAAAACATGCTTGCATGTCCTATTTATCTCTTATAGTTTTCGAGTTATTTGCGTTTGAACTTTTAAGCACCATAATTTTGAATGTTCTTGGTCCAGTTTTTTTCATATATAGTATTCCGACCGATTTTATTAGTTTTTTTCTTAACTAGTTAAAGAACAAAATTATCTATTGAATAAAAGTAATTTGAACTGGATATCTTTACCGAGTCCAAAAATAAACGATTTTGAATTTGAAAATTGCAAAAAGACGACTTTTTGTGTTTTTTAGCCGAAAAAGTATCTACACTCTTTTTTATCTAAAATAAAATTTTCTTTAGCAACATAAAATAATTTTGCACTTTTCTGAAAGGTAACTTCACAGAGATGATTTTAAGAAAAAATAACTCAAAATAACTCAATAACTCAATTGGTCATGGTATATACTCTCCCGAATTCGACCCATTTTATATGAAAGTTTTGATTTTAGACCATATTTTCTCAAATCCCAAAGCACGAATCGACAAGTGGAATATATTTTAAGAATCTTCAATATGTTGTTAAAAGTTTCAAATCATAGCCAAAAATGTAAAAAATCCCATTTTTGGGAATTTTGATTAGTTTATTTGGGAATTCAGGAAAACCCTTTTGTTTGGTTTATTTCTAAATAGCGATAGAAATTTATATTTATATAAATATGTATTCCAAATTAGGCTTATCCTTTAGTATATATAATTTCCGATCTTTTACAAAAAGATTCAAGTCAATACCGTGCCTCATTTCAGAAATATGCGCCTTTAAACTTTTATATTTCCAATTTATTGTATATATGACTATATTTTTATAAACTTGCAACTTTTGCCTTTAGCTTAGCGCGAATAATTACTTAGAAAATTATTAATATTTCTGTACACTTTTAATAATATCTATACACAAAATAATTTTATAAAAATAATTAATAAATATTTTTTATTTTTAATAGGGTTGCCACATTTCCCAAATTTAAGTAAATCTTTATCCTTTTCTAAGAATTCATATATTTCTATTAATGAATTTAAAATAACAAAACAAACAAAAAATGTCTATTTTAACTTAATCAATAAGTATTTTATTAGTTTACATTTATGGTGTTTACCTAAATTTAACAAATGTATTTATCTATTGTTGATGGTTAAAAAATTATATATTTATCAACTAGTGGCAATGTACAGGTATACTTTCCGGTGATACCTAGCTGCAGCTTTTATCTATTACTGGTGGTTCAAAATCTATATTTTTATGAGCTAGTGACAATGCACAGGTAATATCCTTTCCAGTGATACCTAACAGCAACATATAACATCAGTAAATTCGATATAGGTACTCTTCCAAATTGACTCTCTCAGATATTTTACCTAATTAAAATTCACAAAATACTTGTAAATATATATAACTGTGCGATATATCTAATAGATATATATAAATGCGCAGCTAATTCTTATCGACATAATAACAAAGTTGATTACCATGGTAATTACATTGAAACATGAACAATTCTGTTATTTTCTGTGGAGTTTATCTAAAAATGATCTTAATCGTTTAGAAGCTATAATGGAATTCATAAAAACTACATATCATGCAAAAGTCGACGTCATTGGTAAATCTCAGATAGAGAACTTTTTAAAGTTGTATAACGTAAAAATTAAGTCCTTGAATCAGCGTACTAACAGATTAAAAATTAAACATTCCGATTGGATGGATGCTGATATAGAAATATCGGCGTGCAAAATATCAACTTTAGCACCCTGCAAGACATATGATGATTTAAGTACAAGATCTAAGAAGAAAAGACTGGCCCATAAGCTTTCTATAATTTCGAATGAAGAAGTTTCTGATACATTCAAAGAAATGTTAAAAAAGGAGAAGCAACCTAAGAGTGCAATTAATATTGCTGAAATACTGCCAACTGCATCACCAAAACGTATCTGCTCCAAAATCACAATCCAATTTTACAGAGGAAGAAGCAATTGCTTTAATGATCGAACTGAACCTCAGCCGAAACAAATATCAAATTTTAAGAAGAGCTTTGGTTGAAAAGGGACATTCAATTCTTCCATTATACAAGGATATTCAAGAAAAAAAGCAAACTATTTTACCATCTATTTCGGTTACCGAAAAGGAAGCATGTGTAGAGCTATCTTCTTTGCTTGAGATCAGTTGGAAAAAGTAAATAACAGTGACGTTGTATTAATCTGTAAGTGGGGATGTGACGGACTATCAGCCCTTCCTGAATACAAGCATACTAGTGGAAGATAGAAAAAGGCGGATTATAAAAGCGTATTTATATGATCTTTGGTGCCATTAAGAATGCGATCTTATTCCTTCAATAATCTTCATCTAAGTGTAAAAACTCATTTGAAGATATATGGCTTAACACCACTCCAGGATCAACAAATTTTTGCAGACCTACTTGGTTCGAATACACAAGGGAGTCGAAGACAACAACAAAGGATTTAGTGGAATATATTAAAGATGAAATAAATGATTTACAGGAAGTATTTGAAACGATAGAACAGAAAATATGTATATTTAATTTAACCTCTTGTTCAAATATAAAAACTTTATATAAAAATGATTTACACATAAATCATTGTAATTATCATAAGCAAAACACAAATAATAATTCATATGTAATGTGTGCTGAAAAGAATGTTATTTTGATTCGAAATTTTATTTATTTATGTTTAAATGAAGAAAAACTTCATGAACTCTATTAACTTATAATTAGTTATTATTTATTCACTATACGGGTAATATTAAATCTTTATATACGGATAACTTCAAATTAATATTCTACTCATAATCATGATCATTCATGTTTTAGGATCTATAAGGATATTGTTTAAATAGTAGCATACAAGTCGGATGAAATCAGTTGAAAATTAAAAGACAAGAAAGAATAAAGAGGAGGAACATCTTTTTAAAGAAAATGACATATAGAAATATAATAGAGAAATTTTTATACGATTTTCAAGGGAGCATATTTGATGAACATTTATACATGATAAGCTATTTTAAGGGAATGTTAGATGAATATGAAAATATGGAGTTAAGTACCTCTGTTCATCGAAAACATTTTATCAACTGCCCTACGATATGCAACATTGCGATCGTTGATCAAACATTTTGTGTGATTGTATTAAATTTGAATTAAAAAAAGATAATGTAATACATTTAATAGAAACATTTTACAAATTTTTTATCAATAAAATAAATAAATAAAACTTAAAACCATTGTCTTTTTTTAAAAGTTACAAAACTCTTTCTGCAAATTCTATTCGTTTCTCTTACAATATAAAGCAGATCAGAATGAGTTCGTTACCAGTTATAAAGCAGTTCATTACCAGTTATAAAGCAGTTCTTTACCAGTTATGAACCAGTTCGTTATCAGTTATAAAGCAGATCAGAACCAGTTCGTTATCAGTTATAAAGCAGTTCATTACCAGTTATAAAGCAGTTCTTTACCAGTTATGAAGCAGTTCGTTATCAGTTATAAAGGAGATAAAGGAATAAATTTAGACGCTGCATGTAAAGAACATGATATTGTATACTCAGAATCAAAAGATTTAAATATCAAACATCAAGCTGATCAAATATTAGCTGAAAAAACCTGGCAACGAGCAAAATCTAAAGATAGTGATTTTAAAGAACGAGCTGATGCTTGGTTTGTTACGAATGTAATGAAGGCAAAAGTGAAATTTGGATTAGTTATGAAGAATATTAAAAATATTAAAAACATCGTATAATATGAGAAAAGTTTGTAATAGAAAATTATTTGTCAATACTGTTAGAAATACATTAAAACTTTTGAAAAAAGAGAAACCAGATAACATACATGACGCTGTTAAAATTGCTAAAAAAAGCCGTTAATAATAATTTTAAAAGCAAAAGGAGAGCTAATATAAAAATACCAAGAGTAATTCCAGTACCTAAAATTGGTAGATTTCTTCCACTAATTCCTGTTTTAACAGCATTATCAGCTTTGGGAGGTTTAGCAACAGGTGGATCAGCTATAGTTAAAGCTGTGAATAGTATAAAGAATGGAAAAGAACAACTAGTAGAAGCTACACGTTATAATAAAAATATGGAAGCAATAGCTATTGGAAAAGGTTTATATCTTAAACCATATAAAACTGGATATGGATTGTATTATAGGCCAGATTCAAAAAACTTTTAAAAAATCTACCCAATCGTCCACTAACTGATATAGATCTACAGAAATATGGTAGACAACTCAGATATTTTAGAGGTGTTTTCATGCGTGATGGTTTACCTAAAAAACCATTTACTCAAGAATGTGATATTGTTAATTTAGATGATGAACATGGACTTGGAACACATTGGGTAGCATATTATAAAAATCACAACTATAAGGAATATTTTGATAGTTTTGGAGACTTACAACCACCACTTGAAATTATTTATTATTTAAAAACTGCCATTGAATATAATTATAAACAGAAACAAAAATTTAATACATTTAATTGTGGTCATTTACGTTTAAAATTTTTATTTAATAAATATTATAAATAAAAACTACATTTTTTTCTTTATTATATTGTTTTTATTTTTTTTTCATAATACATATTACTTATAAATTACTTAATTTACATATCTGTATCTATATTAAGAAGAATATCATCATCTACTTCCATAATTTCTTGGAAATTTGATGATGAGGATGGTAGATAATTTATTTTATAATGTCCCCATGCATAAGTAACAATATTATTTTCTCTTATAAATCTCTTATCATTTAAATAACTTAATGTTAACTTACTTATATGTTGTGTATAAATTTGATGTATCTTAGATCTAAATATATACATGGAGTCATAATACAGCTTTTCTCTTGTAAACATTTTCTAAAATCATTAATGGATAGTTTAGCTGTTACACATTGTTTAACACCTATAATTTTTTTAATTTCTTTTTCATCTCCATCAATTTTAATTGAATACATTTTTGCTCTTAAACCAATGAATTCCTTAATAACTTTGCCATTATATTCATCTTTCATCATTACCAAAACTTTTTTATTTACAAGCGGGATATTATAAATATTAACTTTCGGATATGCAGATGTATCGAAATGAGTAGTAATATCATTTCGAATATCATCATACAAATCATTTGTTCTAATATCATATATAAATGAATCTGTATCCATGTAATTTAGATTAATATTATCAAGATATTTAGGTTTCATGTAATCGTAATGAAAATTATACATTTTCCACTTTGATAACTCTAAAACTGAAAATCCAATATATATATATATATATATATATCGGTTTATTATACACTTTTACTCTTCTCATTTCGATTGCAACCATATTTTCATTAATTTGAAGAGCACTATGAAAGTTTGGTTTAGCTATAAGAGACCTAGCTCCTAACCGTTATTTTCTATTCTCCCATTCACAAACTATTTTTATATCTTTTCTCTTGTCAACATTTTCCATGGTCTTACCATATACAGCATTATTTAGCAATTTAAAAAAGTTTTGTTCAAAGGAATTTTTTGCTAAAGTTCTATGATGATTGCTTAAATCAATATATTTTTTCAACCAATCTGATTGATTAAATTTAAGAATTCTATAGATTTTCTTTAAAATTAAACCATTTTCAATACATTGTTGGAGATTTTTATAGTGAATTACGTAATTTGTTTTATTGTTTAAATCTATAATTAATTTTTTCTGTTTCATTGTTTAAATTTTTTTATTTTCTGCACAAAATGGTAAGTCATTATGATAGTCATGTAATGAATTGGGGTTAAATTGAATTTAAGTTAAAATTCTCAATGTTTTCAACCAATTCAAAATTTTTAAAAGGAAGGTATTGAGACATTTCATAACCGTATAAATTATTTACATCTAAATATATAAGATAATTTGATTCCTTCGTGGAATCATAATCACTAACATATTTATTATTGGCTATGGAATGACGGTTACTGCATTGAACAATAACTCCCCTTATATCTCGAACGATAAAATTATACATAATAATGTCTGTTAATAGTTCTAATTCTATTTGTTTAGTTTTCAACATTGCATCCCATGACAGACCAGGTGAAGTATAATATTGACAAGCATCTAAGTTGTAAATGTTTTTACAAACTTTCCTAAAATTTTCAAATATATCACAAAGTAGAAGAACATCTGCTTTGAGATATAAAAGTAAGTAATCTAATAAAATATTACACTGGAATGTACTCCAAACTTTTTCTGCATGTTGATATTCTTCTTCACTACACGACTCATTAATCAGTTTATTGAAGAAGACTTCACGGGAAGGTAATTGTGTTTCCCGAAGACGATTTTCTGAATCTATATAATCATAGGGAAAATTCCTTTACGTTTCATTAAACTGAATTCACTACTATTGTTATAAAATGTTTTAACAATTTTTAAATCATCATCAGTCAAGTAAATGGCTAACTTTTCTAAACTTGATGATATGAATCGAAATGAGTCGAGAAAACGTAATTCAAATGTTTCTTTTTCATTTACTGAAATTCTTTTAGATATTGATATATATAATTCCTTATTTAAAGGAATAATATTTATATCACCTTCAATAGATGAAAGGTCTCCAACAAACAAATGACAATCATATGCCGAAAGACTGTGGAAAAATATAGGGATGAAATTGGCAATTTGATATTCTAAATTACAATTATTGTGAGCAGGGCCTCTATAATCACCCGTTAAATGAGAATTATCTGCCACTCTATTATCATCTAAAAATTTCTTACAAATGTGACATGTTGGATCTTCATTTTGAATCTTTTTTTGAAGTGGTGTTAAAGAATTCATTGGTTTAACTATACTTAAGTAATTATTATAAATATTTAAAGTATCATCTACTAAACTTTTAAAAAAATGTTTTGGAGAATCTTCACCACTATATATTCTAAACTTGTCTAAACTAGAGTCAAATGAACAATTATTGAAGTAACTATATGCATATGGGATATGTTTTTGTATCGACTTTACAATTGTAGAATTTTGAACATTTGTTGATTCTAAAATACATTAAAAGTCAGCATAAAAGACAAATGGTACATCCATTTGCTTCTTAAAATTTTTGAAATTGAGAATGTTATCACCTGAATTCGGCATTCTGGTAACCATTTTGTTACATTCCTTTTTATGTTTAATCAAAGCCGCTTCGTTATGAAAGTGGATGAGACATGTATTACATACATGTATTGCACATTTGTATTTTGTTAGCTGACTTCTCACCAAACTGTAATTATATAAAAGAAAGAAAAACATTAGTAAAGATTTTTTATATTGTTATAAATATGCTTACCTTGATATACTTTTTATCCACACATAATGAACCCGTTGATCTTCTTCTAATAACAACAAATTAATGTGAATAATATTTTCCTTTTGTGTGAAGTAGTACGTACCCACAATATTGTCTCCTTCCAATCCGAAAACATTGACGCTGATGTCGGGGTTATTTTCTTCAAATATCTTTATCATATTAACGGCTAACGGAAATTTTAAATTTTTAAAATTTAAAACCATATTGTTTTCCAATACAACAATATCTGCATTAATATCTTTGATTTGATATGATGAACATCTATTTGAATTGGTTGTGACTGGATATAATTCAGATATTATAGCCCATTTGAAGCAGTATTCATCTTTATTTTGTACGTTAATACATGCTTCTTTTTTCAATATTGTTGGTGGTAAAGGTAAATATTGTGAACCTTTAAGACACTCATATTTATTAATATTAATCTCAAGATGTGAGATTTCTATTAAGGTCCATCCGCTGTCACGTTCTTGAAATTCACTCATCTTTGCTACTAAATTCTCACATTGATTAACATAACATTGTTCGATGTCAACATTCGTTAATGATGAGTTTATAATAATCATTTTAGTTTGATGTGATTTTGTATCTACGCTACACAAATCATCATTTTTGATTAGCACGTATTTACAGAAGAGTTGTAACAGGTTCTTTAATAAATCAATTACTTTACGTTTAATACCACTCTGAAAGTTTTCGGGTATTAAGTTCTTCTTATTTTCATTTTCAATAAAATACGAGGAGATTCGATTTTTAAAACAACAGTTTATAGACTTCATACCATTGTCTAATTGTTCACTACTCTTTTTTTTGTGGGCATTTGTTCTTAAATGATAATGCCAAATTGATTTTAAAATATGTTTATTGCACACGTTACAAAAAATATTATTATTTTCAGGATGTTCTATTAAATGTAAATGCCTTTGAAAGTCTTGGTGAGTTCCAAAATATAAATTACATTTTGAACAATAAAATGATGACGAAGGACCATCGTGATTTAATCTAATATGACGTCTTAAGGAAGAATTAAGTTTGAAATTTTTTTTCACAGATTTCACAAATAAAGTTTGACATTTTTCTCTTTGTTTCTTAGCGATTGTTTCGATTAAAACTTAAATACTTAAACTGATTTAATTATATGCATGCAATGGTATATATATACTAAAATTAGTTAATGTGAGAGGAAATAAAGAAAAGAGTGTGAGAGGAAAGATGATGATAACGATTATCAAGAGTTAAATGATGAGGAGAATAAAAATCAAACAACTACAACATCAACAACAACTACACCTACTCCACCAATTACTACAGATAATCCGTCATTAAACTATTTCACAGTAGATGATGCAATAGAAGCCTTTCGTAAAGATTTAATAAAACAAGAACTAAATATTGGTGGTATACTAGACTCTGATCACCCATTTTATCGACATTTCAATCTTAAATATGAAAATGTTGATATACCTATTTGTTGTACATATGACAGTGTATTCGAGAAACAAAAATTAAAAATAAGTTGTTTTGAATATCGTGAATTTGAACAGGAGAGAATTTTAAGTAATGATGAAATTGAAAAAGTTCGCGTATCAGATTTAGCAACTAAATTGTAATATATTAAAATAATTCATCTGAAAAACTATACGCAAACATATAAAATGACAATTGAATAAGAATATAAAGTTTAGAATGATAATGATTGTTGGAGGAAAAGGAAAAATGCTATCATTAACATTTTTTATTCACTTCTTATTTTAAATATAAGTAATCAACAACCTAATTATTTATCGTCTGTAATTAATGGTGATACAAGTAAATATATAAATTTTAAATTAACACATCTAAATAATACAATGTACGAGTACATTTATCGATTCAATTGGAAAATCATTCACCTACAACAATAACAACAACTATATCATTAAGGAATCATATAAGAGGAACAAGAAGCAATGATAATAGTGAACAAACATTCACCATAAACGATGCAATTGAAGCTTTCAGAAAGGATTTAATCGAAAAAGAAATTAATATTGGTGGTATTATTGAAAGTACTACAGTATTCTTTCGTCATTTCAATTTAAAATATGATAATTGTGAAATAAGACTTCGATGTAGTTATTATAGTAACTATCAATATCGTAAACTTAATATTTACTGTTTTGAATATAATACTAATTTTCAAAGAGATGTAGTATATTTTAATGGCAGAAGAACAGGCGAAGAGTACGAAACAAGTCAACTATTTGAAAGATCAAAAATTTCAATACAACAATTTTTAAAAATATCAACTAAAACCAATGAAATTCATAGTTACTAATGAGTATACAGTAATAAAACACACATACACACACGCACACACACACAATCATCATGATTCTGAAAGAAATATACAACTTTATGAAAACATTTTACGATATAATTTCGGAGGAACATAAAATAAAACTTTTAAACATTCAATCGAAACTAGAACATCTAGAACAAATAAGAAAATTACCAAGAACATTAAACAAAAATGATAAACATTTAGAAGATTGTGTTTGGGCTGATAAGAATACTAGAGCTGGACCGAAAACTTGTGATTGTTATGATTATAAAATATCAAGGAGAGTAGCAGAAGATGAAGCTAGGGAAATTATAAATTTCTATAATTTAAAAAACTGCATAAACTGTACCTTTAACAAAATATAAAAACTATATAAAATAAAATGTTTGTTGATAATAATTTATAAATAAAACAATTGTTTTTTATTTAAAAATATTAAATTATAAAATTTTAGTTAATATAAAATATCATAAGATATAAAAATCTTTTGGTAATAAATAAAATTTTTTATTTTCAATTGTTATCTCATCCCTCTCTACAATAATAATAACTTCAAACTACGAATACTAATTCTTACATTTCTTATCACAAAAATGTAAAACATTTTTCTATAAATTATTTACAACAATTAGAGCCACAGAAAAAAAATCTCTTTTGGTAATAAATAAAATTTTTTTATTTCGAATTGTTATCTCATCCCTCTCTACAATAATAATAATTTTTTAAACTACTAATACTAATTCTCACATTTCTTATCACAAAAATGTATTCACACTCTTTTTCAAAACTACAAACACACTACTAACCAGGGATGCAAAACACAAACACCCTCCCACACCTCAATACTCCAACCAACAAACACACTAATAACCAGGGATGGAAAACATAAACAATATACATTTCAACCATACTGATCTTTAAAAACACAACAGACAAGCATTTTCTCTCTACACTAAAACTGGGTTTCTTCCATCATCCACAAAATCAAAACCTAACACACACAAATCTATCTGACAACACTCTCTTACACCAAATAACTAATCCCTCTCTCTCATGTCTCACAACCTACACTTCCCCTCTCTCTCACAACCCACACTTCACCTTTCTCTCTCTCTCACTCATAAACAACATACATTTCAAAAAACCACAACCCCAGCTATGCATGAGCCGAATTTTGTATGAAAAAAGTGATCCCGAAGCCCCGTAAACATACTACTAAAATAATTATTCCTTTACGAAATATTTTTATTAATTATTAATTAATTGATTTTGTTTATAAATAAACAACAAAATCCTTTTTCTTTTTTAACTTTATATTATTGCTATTTGATTGTTCTATTTCGATATTAATGATATAAATGGCGAAATTAATCAATATAATAAGTAAATCTTAAAAGCACATTTTTGTTTGTCTCGTTGATTTGATCAACTTTGATTAGTTTAGACTGGCTTCGGTATAACAGAGCAAAAAAACTGTGACTCAAGTAGTCTTTAATTAGTTTAATAATTTTTATTATACTTCTTACATTTTATGTTAATTCACTTAGCATTCCTTTTAATACAAATATTATTGATTCCTTTATAAACCAATTATTAAAATGAGCGGTACGGATTCAAAAGTTGAAAATCCAAATGCGAACGTCGTAAACGATATTATGTTCAAAATTGAATTATCTACCGTATATCTCATAATAATAATTTCTTTAATAGCTATACAACTTTTAGTAACCTTATACCAGTTACATAAAAGGTCTTTAAGAAAGTCATATACTAGAGCAGCATCCTTGGCAACCAATTTAGACAATATCTAATCATCGCCACAGCACTCTAGTTATTTTAATTCTACTAACGATTTGCTGAAAAAAAGTTCATAACAATTCCTAAAACTATACATCTACTTATAACATTTCTAACACAACTAGGCTAGCATATATATTATTCTTAAAGCTATTTACAATAAAATATTTTCATAATCATTCAATAACAAAAACTTATTATTTAACTAAGTTAAAAACACACCTCTTAATGCGGATTACAATTAATTAGAAACCAATATAAAAACTGTTTAATTGATTGCATATACATCTCATGGGATCAAAGTTGGCATAATTAGTTCGAAAATATTTTATTTTTAAAGGAATATAATTTCTAGTTGTACGATTTGGGATTACGAATTCGATCTTACGAAGCAGGAATTCAGAATTAATTGAACCGTTTACTAAATTAATTACAAATGAAATATTCATATATTTTCTCCTACTTTCAAGAGCTGTAATCGACTTTCATATGATGGTAAATTAATATTAGGATTCCATGGAAGATTATGAAGACAAAATAAGAGAAATTGTTTCTGGACCGATTCAATTTTCTTTACATGAACTTCGTATTGAGGATCCCAGACCACGGAAGCATATTCCAGGATTGGTCTTACAAGAGAGTAGTAGGGAAATGGGAAGGCAATAGGTGTTTTTGTTTTCAATGAGGAGTAAGAGGAATTTTGAAGAGGAAATTGTTTGTATGAAATTGAAAACTAATGAATTTGTTTTTGTAATTTTTTCTTGTGAGTGCATTAATAGGAGGAAAAATTGTTTTGCATTTTATGAAATTGAAAACCAATGTATGTATGTATATATGTATGTATGTATGTATTTATGTAATTATGTTAAAAGTACATACAAACAATGTAACAGGGGAGACAATTTTTATTTATTTTTTTTTTGCACTTTTAATTGTGATGAAATTAAAAACTGATGACTTGTATAAATAGCGTTTGAGTATTTTTGGTTTATTCATCTACATATTTTTATATGGTTATTTTTGTTTTTGTAAAGTGGAAACTTGAGAATTGTTTTGTTTATATGGAAAAAAATAACTTTGTGTAAGGTTCTTTGACATTAATGAAGATATATTTCATGTTGTTGAGTATGGTCATGATTAATATTAAATATTCTAATAACAAATTAAGGGGAGTATTTTTTATTCACATTAAACATTTTTGCATATCAAGAATATGTTTAAAATTTATTTATGGCACAATATTTATGTATTTATAATATTTTCTCAATTTGAAATATTAAGAGATATACCCAAATTACTCTTCTTTGGAGATAAATTATATTAGATATAAATATAATTGTCTGAAGTAAAATTATTTCAATCAGTTAATAAACTTTTTAAAAGGCGGAACAAAAATGGAATCAAATAAGATTACAAATACTGATATTGTTGCGGCTTTCAATAAATTAAAAACAAGACCATATCTAGCAGCAAAGGATTTACTACCATCAAAGCCATATAAGGTATTAAGTATGTTCCGCCATAAGAATAAATATGGAAATGTGGTGATGGCAGAGCTTGAAGAGGGAATGTTATATCTTCCCAAACGATGTAATAATTTGGAAGATAAAGTAATAGATGGAGTTAATAATGAACAGTTTACTTTAAGGAGGAAGTTAGATAATGGTTTATATGTTTTGGAATTGGAAGAGGTAGTCAGCGAAAACTCCGCTGGAGAAGACGAAGTGGGAGAGTTTTCATCCCAAATTCTCAAACATATTTCAGTTGGGAAAATAGTAAAATTCCAAGAAATTCTTAATAAAGAAAATTTGTTAATTAGTATATAAGTATCATGATTTTTAAAAACTAACTAATTGTAAAAAGAAAGCTTTATAATAAACATGTTACATATAAAAATTCAAAAATTTCTTCAAAAATTTTGATGGTTTAATTTTTGTTGAACATCAAAAAACACTGGAAGAGTATTTGGCACTTATTAATAAAACTGGGAATTATAATGAAGAACCTATATCATCTAAATATGGATTACACTTCAAAAACTGTTCATGGTCGGATGATAAAGCAAACGTTGGTCCTGATACTTGTAACTGTAGAAAGCATATACAACTTATAAACAAAATAGAGGATTTTATAAAAAGATATTATTTATTATCTAAACGTCTAAAATAAGTAAATAGGGAAAATATTTTTAATTTCAAATATGTTAATTTAAAAAAATAATACAACTTTAAAAAAATTTTTGTTTTTTTTTTTACAATAACTTCTTGCAATTTTGAACTTGGTAAGGGTCTTATGAATTTTGAATTTTAGAAATAATTTTAGTAAATAATAGACTATCTATCAAGAACAACATATTCAGAATAATGAATACATCCAACAACACTAAAATTGAATCAAATTATATTTCAAAAAAGGGTCAAATTGAAATTCAAGAAATCTTAATACTGCCGCCTATAGACATTCCACTATTCCTCGCATTGCATGATGGTCGTGATAAAATTCTCCTGGAAGTTTTACTAAATGTGGAAAAAGAACTTGGAATAAAAACAAAATAATATATATTTTTCTTATTTATTTATCCAGGCTTATAAGATGGATCAGTGTTGGCTATGTAAAATGATGGTTTTGTAACTGGTGTCGTGGGTAATTTATTGCTCGCAAAAACTCCTTTAAATTTATATTTTGTATAATTATTTGAATTTAAAGTATTTATAATATTTATTGAGTTCAAAGCGTTTGAATTATAGTGCGAGACTTATCAATTTCTATTATACAGTCAAATTCACAATATACTAAACAGGTAATTGCCTCTGTTATGGGTTTCCCGAAACGTCCTTCTATTCGAATAGTTCCTTGATTTATTAAATTTCCACAATTAGAATTATTAAAAAATCCGCTATCAAAAAGTTCCTTCGTAATTTGATGACCTTTATCAAAATGATGGATTCCGGTACCTTTAAATAGGGTTTGATAACCACGAGTGCTTAATATTCCTCCATTGTTGTAGTTAAATTCTATTGGCTGTGCTGGAAATTGTACTCCATTAACAACCAAATTAAATCTTTGTAGATTAAAATGTTGAAAGTTGTATGGATTTTCTTTTCTATCTCCAGTATAAGTTTTGTTCGACACCATTCCAAAAATTAAGAAATTTGGTAATTGTCCAAGTATAACATTATCTAGAGATAATGAATGGTTTCCTGGATGTATAGTGAAGGTCTTAATTTCTACTCTCTTATATGGATAAATTGCATTTTTGCTTTGTAATACATTATGATGTGCCATTAATATACTACTATTGATAGTAAGATGATTTATATATAAATTAGCTTCATGTATTCTTAGATAAGATTCATTTTTATCCCCACTTTCTAAAATATAAAATTCAGGTTTCTCCAAATTTAATGTGACCTTAAGATCAACATTATTAAGCAAGTACTTTTGTTGATTAAATACATCTACATGAAGTTTTCCGAAAAGCTCCACCTTTTTCCCATCCTTAAATAATTTTTTTCTTTTATCTAAACCGGGATTTTCTTTATCGATTAATGAATTAATTTTATTCACATCAGTAGCCCAACCACACCATTCAAGATGGGTAGATCTAGCATCATTTCCATAATTGAGTATGTTTCCATATATGCTCTATAGTGATAATTGTTGTCAGGTTGAGATACACTTTTATTATTGAAATGAACTGTACAATTCCTAAATATGGAATGCAACAAGTTATTAACAACGTCTCCAGGTCCTTTGAATTCAAGCACTAATCTAAGATAAATACTATTAAGATCTCTATATGTTTCACCATTCCCCAATGATACAAATTCAATTGTACTAGAGTTATCCAATGAAGCAATTGGATTATAACATATTTCTTCTGTTTTAATTACACTAGTTTGAATTGGAGGAGATTCAAATAAATCCAATTCACTTTTCATACATTCTATAAATCCCGACATTTTAAATTTCCAAAAATATCGTTAAAGTTCTTTCCTCTACAACGTTTGGATTTATTATGCGGTTTTTGTTTTAAGCGTTTAAGTTTTATATGCTTCCCTTTACCTTTCTGCATTGTTTTTATTTTTTCAATAGTAGCTTCTTTGATATTATTCATAATTTTTCTCCCTTGATTAAATAGAATATCTTTCACAGGTTTTGTTCCGATTTCCTCCAAAATTTCTTTTCCAATGTCTAATGACTTATTTTTTTAAATAATTTAATCCTGTTCTCAAGAATGGTTTCAGGTGTGAAAACAAAGATGAAAACAGTGATCTAATACCACGTCCATATTGCACAAACCTTGGTGTATGATATATTTCACCAATATTTTGAACATTATTTCCAGACTGATTATTATAATAATTTGTATACATCACATCCATGGTTATTACAAAAATGATTTAAAATTTTACTAAAAATTTATTTTATATATTTTTTAAAGTGCAGAGTACAATAAACTGGTATGAATTCATTCAAACTTATTATTCCTCCTTCATCATTTCAAATCATTATAGATATATTATTAATGTTATAAGATTCAATAGGAAAATATTCAATTCTATTAAAATGAATATAATTTTTCAATGTGGATATTGAAAATATTTTCAAACATTTATTTTTTTATTACCTGCATGTCGTGGTTTAATTATATCAGTGTAAATAAATACAATTTCATTTATATCTGGTGAAAAGACTTTAGTAAAATAATTTGTCATATTATCTGAAAATTTGGTTAAAGATTTGTGCAGAATGTGGTTTGTTGATGTTAAAATGGAATCCTTTTCAACGTTTTCTAATTCATCTCTACTAGTATAAGAATCAAATTCGTTGACTTTCTTTTCTGTTGCTAAATTTGTTTATGAGGTATCATTCTTTAACTTATTTAAAGGATCTGATTTTTTATCACTGAAATCTTTTTTTCTCTGTGGATACATTACTTTTTGGAGTATCACTTAATTTATTCCAAAGTTTTGTTTTATTATTCAGATTGGGGTTTGTTATCATAAAATCATTAGAGCTTTCTAAAAGTTCGTGAAATTTTAACTTAATGTCTTCATATTCATTATTTGCACTATGCTTCAATATTTTTGTTTTTCCATGTACTGTAGCTTGTGTGTCGACATTTGAAATTGTATTTCGTTTTCTACGTTTGACAATGTTTTGATTATTTCTTTCCAGTAATGATAATGAAATATCTGATAATCCAACTACCCAGTGATCATCTAAATTTAGAGATTGTGTTAGTAAATTTGTAAAAGTGTTTGGAGTATTTTTATAAATATCTATTGAATTATTACTTAATAAAGTAACATAAATATTTTCTTCTTGTATACTTGAAGCCATCTTTAAAAAGAATGATCAACATAGTAATTTGTTTGTTATACATATATTATTTACTAATATCGTTCTGATGAATCCATGAATTATATTTTTTTCCGAAACTAAGCCATTTTACCAATAGTTTTTCACCTTTTCGCTTTAAAATTTTTTCTACCAAAAATTTTGTTGGGGCTTTTGTTTTTAACAATTCTTCTTCATAAAATCCACCTTTAATTATATTTCCATTAAAATCTATAATTTGATATGTTATAGGATTAGTTACGTAAATTTTGTTTATCTTAAAAACCTCTGTAGACCAATTTTTGTGTATACTTTCTGTAATTGATTTTGATATTTACTAATGCGAACTAAATAATTTATTTTATATTTTCCTCCTTTGAAAACCTTCAAATTACTGTATACAGTATTATGAAGCTTCTCTTCATTTTTCTTATTAAATGAATTGGGAGTTGTTTTTATAGAACGATGATAGCTCCTAATGAATTATATTCTTTCAATAATTTATTTAATATATCTATCCATTTATAATTTCCCTGCATACTAAATTGTTTACACATTTTATTTCTTAAAGTTCTATTAAAACGTTCAATTATTGATGCCTTCATACTTGAAAAAGTATGGTAATGGTTAATTTTATATTTTTTCATAAGAGTTATAAAGTAGATATTATAAAATTCTTTCTCTTGATCAGAATGGATATTTTTGGTAGATTTACCTTTGTTTAATTTTATAATATGTTTTAATACTTTCGAAATTTCTATTCCTGTTTTAGTTTTTAATGGTAATACATACTTTTAAAATACATCAATTCGTGTTATCGTGTTATTTGATGTTTTGCAGAAAAAAATTCTCTTCCAATAATTAACAATTAACAATGTTTATACAAGGTATTCCGGAGGATTTTGCTACTGCAGAAAATGAATCAGCTTTAATAATATTGTATAATTTAATGCTTGAATCATCTAATAAAAAAGTGTGTGAACTTTTTACTAAGGGATCTCATCATAGAAATTTAGCTGTGATTTTAGTAACACAAAACATTTTTCATAAAGGTGCTTATTCCAGAGATATTTCTTTAAATTCTAAATATATAGTTATGTTTAAAAATCCTAGGGATAAATTACAATTTCAATATTTAGGTCGCCAAGTATACCCAGAAAACTCAAAAGCTTTGGTTGATGTATATAATAACTGTACGCAACAGGCTCATGGTTATTTATTAATTGATCTCACTCAACAAATACACAACGCATTAAGATTTAGAACGGGTATTTTCAATAAAAGTCACTATTTAATATTCGCAAATATAAACAATGACCTCGAACCTAAAACTGTTGAAGGAGAACAAACATATTCTTTACGTTCTTAAGAAACATCTTGATGATGTTGTTATTAAAACAATAAGTGAAATACTTTTTAATATAATTAATGAGAACCATAAAATCAATAAATCAGTTTATTAGAAAAGTTTGTTCACCAGAAACCTCAATGAAACAGAAGAGGGAACATCTAATTCAAAAAGGAGCATTTCTACCAATTATTATTTCATCCGTTTTAAGTGGAGTTATTGGAAAAATTTTAGAAAATGTCAAATAATTTATTCAAATTAATAGTTCCTAATCCATCAACTTACGATAAATTTAAAATTAAATATTCTGATTCCAATTTTCTACATCGAAAACTAATACCAATATATAGTTCACACACATTAAAAGATGTTAATAAATGGTATTATATTAAACAAGAATTAGCCAAATATTTAATTGGAAGCCAAATATCATCTTCTCATCAAACTAAAAGTTCTAAATTGAGTAATCTACGTGATAATGAAACACAAACTAGGAAAATATATAAGAAACATATTGAAACTCAAACAATGCAACCAGAGTCAAGTAGTGTAGGAACACAATCTAATATAAATTTACCTGAGGAAATTTATGAAAATTATGATGAAATTGATATGGATACAACATTACAAAAACTTAATCCTACTTCTGCCTCTTCAGCAGCTAAACGATTTACACATTTTTAAAATAATGGGACACCAAAGATAAGAATATTGTCAAAGGATGAAAATCACAAAATTTTGAAGCAATCAACTTTACCATATCAATATTCTCCTCGACTAACTAGAAATCGTAAAAAGTTAGATTACGAAATAGAAAATGTACAATGGAAAAATATTTAAAAATAAAACAAATTTATTATATAATAAAAGACATATATTTATTATTGTTTCATTGTGATAACATAAATATCAGTGTCATTTTCATTAAAAAAGAAATTTAATAATATCTTAAGGAGTTAACTCTATTCAATAGAAATATACACATTTGAAGTTCTACTTATGTAAACTTTAAAGAAAATTAGAAAATATGAATGTATTTAAATTATTAAATGTACAACTTAAAAATCTATATTCATTAAATATTCTTTATCTGATGAATCTTTTAAAAATTCAATATACTTACTATCAATATTCAAGAAAATATGGTCATCTATCTCTCTAAAAAAGTTATCAAAGTCACTTTGAAATCTAAAATGTCCTCGCGCATAAGTATTTATTTGGTCAGAAGCAATAATTCTTTTATCATCCGCATAACTCAAAACAACTTTATGTAATTTCTGTGTATACAACTGGTGAAACTTCGATCTAAATGTATGCATTGTATCAGAAATTATTTTTCTTTCAAATAATGATTTTTTGTTGTCTATTATTGATAAATTTTGTATACATGATTTTTTAACTCCTTTAGATTTCTTTACTTCCTCCATGTCAACCGTTTTGAATGAATACATTTTTGATCGAAGTCCCACAAATTCTTTCATAATTTTCCCGCTATTCTCATCTTTCATCATGCCTAGAACTTTCTTATTTAATATTGGGAGTTTAAATATGTTATTGGAATGATACTCTGATGTATCAAACCTTAAGGCAATATCCTCACGAATATCACTATAAAAATCATCTGTTTTTATAGTGTATATGAATGAGTCTGTATCCATATAATTTAATGTTAAATTCGACTGAAATTTTGGTTTCATGTATTGATAATGAAAATCATACATTTTCCATTTTGAAAGTTCCAACACAGCAAAGCCTAAATAAATTGGTTTGTTGTAAGTTATTTGCATAACCTTTAACTGAATTGCAAACATGTTTTGAAAATTGAGTTATACTCGAAAATTTAGGCTTTGAAATTAATGCTCTAGCTGCTAAATGATTACGCCTTGTTGTTTCCCAATCTGTAACAATTTTTATATCTTTGCGTTTATGAACATTTTCCATAGTTTTTCCATATGCAGAATAATTTAATAATTTAAAAAAATCTTTTTCAAAACCATTTTTTGCTCTTGTTCTGTGGTATGTATTCAAATCTATAAATGTTTTTAACAATGGAGATTGTCGAAATTTTAATGCTCTGTGTATTTTTTTAATATCAGTACATTCTTTAAACATTGTTTAAGAACTCTATAATGGATCTGATATTTTGTTTTTGGTGTTAGGTCTGCAATAAACTTCCTACATTTAGATTCACCAACAAATTTATTTTCTGGGCAAAAGGGTAAATCATTATGAAATTCATGTAAATAGTGTGGATATTCTAAATCTACCTCCCAAAAATATCCAATATCAGATGTATCCGATATAGTAGTTACATCAATAACTTCATCATAAATCCACTCGAATTCTCCATATGGGAGATATTCTGACATGGCCCAACCATGCAAATTGTTATCATCTAGATACATTAAATATTCTGAAGGCTCACTACTATCAAAGTCTTCTAAATATTTATTATTTTCTCTAGAATACCTCTTTGAACATTGTATTAGTCCTCCTCTAATACCGTTTTGAATAAAATTATACATATTGACTTCACTTAAAAGTTCTAACCTTATGTTAGTTGTTCTTAACATTGCATCCCACGATAAACCTGGAGCAGTATAATGTTGGCATGGGTCAAGTTTGTATATACTTTTACAGATACTTCTAAAATTTTGAAAGATATCTGTTAAGAGGAGAACATCTGTTTTTAAATATAATTTAGTGTAATCTTACAAGTTATTACATTTAAAAGTTGTCCAAACCGATTTATCATGATCATAAGCTTCATCAGTACAATGCGAATTATTTAAAATATTATAAAATTTTTCTTTAGCAGGAAGATTAGTTTCATTAAAGCGCTCCATCGAATCAATATAAGAATAAGGAAATACTCCTTTTCTTCTGAGTAAATCAAATTGTTGTTTTTCATTGTAAATTTTATTTAGAATTTGAAAATCACTGCCATTTAAATTTTTGGCTAAAGATTCTAAGCTGGAGGCCATAAAACGAAAAGAGTCTAAAAACCGAATTTCAAATCTCTGATTTTCTTCAACTGTTATAAACTTTGATAACGATATATATAGTTCTTTCTTAAGAGGAATTACCTTTATATCTCCCTCAAATTGCGAAAGTTCTTTCATAAATAAGTGACAATCATAAGAGGAAAAATTATGAAGGAATGCTGGTATGAATTTGGCTATTTTATAATTAATATTACATGAGCTATGGGCTGCTCCTCTAAATTTGCCAGTTAAATGACAATAATCCCGTACTTTGTCCGCTCCTAAAATTTGCTTACATATGTGACAAATTGTTAAGAGATTATACAAAATTGTTTCATCATTGGAGAGTGCTGTCATTGGTACGACCTTGTTTAAATAGCTTGCGTAAATTTATTTTGCATCATTAATTGAATTTGCTATGAATATTGTAGGAGCATCATTACCAAAATAAATATCAAACTTATCTAAATTATCATTAAAACTACAGTTAATATAATAACTAAAAGCACAAGCTATATGTTTTTGTATATTTACTTGCTCGTTGTCAATTTTTTCCAAATACGTCTCAAAATCAGCATATATAACGAATGGTACATCTAACTGCTTCTGATAATTTTTAAAATATAAAATGTTATTATCACCCTCTGGCATTTTCGGTACTACTTTTTTGCAGTTAAGACCATGATCTTGCATTATCTTCTCATTTGGAGAGTACTGAAGATATGCATTGCAAATGAAAACTCGTCCATGGTGGGAAGTTAAACTTGATCTTACTAATCTGAAATATTTGAATAATAATAATTTAATTTATAAAATATGTAGTTAATTTTTATTTAAATTACCTTCCGATATCTTTAATGTAAACGTAGTGACACCATTCTTCGTCCATAAGAAGAAGAAGATTTATGTGGTGATTCTTTACTGCAGATGTGAGGTAATACGGTCCAACTATAGTATTACCTTCACAGCCAAATACATTTATGCTAACATGTTCATTCTTGCTTTCAAATATCTTTATATCTTTTAACTTCATTGGAAATTGAAGTTTTTCAAAATTTAGCACTTCATTTTCCACACATATTTTATCCTCATTTATTTGAATATTTCCAAATCCATTGCAATTCACAAATCCATTTGCTTCATTATATAAAAATGAAGCGATGATACACCACTTGAAACAATATTCATCATCATTTGGATAGTTGAAACAGGCATCTTTTTTCTTTATCCAATGTGGTAGTGGTATATATTTGGAGCCTCTAATGAATGAAGCCTTATTTATATTTATTTCCAAGTGCTTCATTCGTATTAGGGACCATCCACTATCCCTCTCCTATATACGTGTATTGTGCTTTCAAAGATTCTTCAATACTATCACTTATGGTTAAAAGTGACATTTTTGTTCTATGCGTTATGGTGGTTAGCATTATTTCATCTTCTACAATTTTAATATATTCGCACTCCACTTCTAAATTGTATTTCAATGTTATGTTTTTATTTATAGCGTTCTCCAAAATTTCAAAAATATCACGGTTTACATCTTCTAAAAACTCTTGAGGATGCAGAATTTCCTCTTTTTGGTTTCTGTAGAGGTATGTAAGAACTCTTTCTTTGAAAGCGCTCTTAACACAACTAAATTTATGAGAAGTAGAAGGCTCACTTCTACCACTGACATGGGATGTCCTGGCATGCGTCCTTTCATGCTCCTTTAGATGTTTTCCTTTGAAAACCATTTCCAGCATTCCGAACAATGAAGGATCTCATGTCCTTCAAGCATTTCTTTTTCCACAAAAATTGATTTGCAATATTTACATTTATAAGAAGGCATATTGTTTAAAATTTACGTCTAATCACTTTTAATTATGTCAAGAGACTAATGAAAAATAACATATATTTAAATATTGATTAAAGGTTTGACATTTTTATACACTTACGCATACATATACACACTTATGTATGCATATTCCTACCAAAAATGTTTTAATTTTTTTAACGGAAAAGTATTTTGCTTCGTTAAACACTTTTGATTCACCAGCAATTATTAAATTTAAAGAATAATTCTTAATGCATAGGTGTATTAATAAAATAATTTTTAATTAAAAATTACTTCAAACATGGACAGACAGAAGCTCACATGTGAATTTTGCATTAATGTGAGCTTTTCCACAAAGTAGAATAAAAAAAGGCATTTTATGAAATGTCATAATTTTCATAAAAACAAAGCCAAAGACTTTTCAAATTATTTGGAGCCTGCAGATACTTCAGGGGGCGCAACATTGAATTTAGTTCCGGAGTATAAGGAACTAAAACTAATGGAGGAAGATGGGAAACTTCAACTTGATGTCAGACCATACTCAGTTCCAGAAGAGTATAAAAACATAATGGACGAAGACGAGGATCTTCTTCTAAATTTCGATATATAATAATTTTTAAGTATTATATAAATAAAATAATAATAAGCGCTATATAAGTTTAATATATTTTTATTAAATAAATAAAAATAAAAATAAAAAAATAAAAAAAATTGTTTTATTTATAAAATTTTAGCTATAACTAAGTTCAAATATTGCAAGCCCATTTGAAGATTGACGACCTTTGTAAATAATAGTCCAGTTTTTATCATTCAATTGCGTTAAATAGGGATCCTCCTTGTTTAAAAATTTCACGAATCGTTGCGGAAGATAAAACCATTTATTGTTATTTAAATATGTGATAACTTCTGATCCATATTGTGTTTCTTTCCACTCAAATTTTAAAATTTTGAATGGTTGATGTAAGGGAATATCATCAATTTTTGTATACTCTGGCTTAATACCAAGAGCCAATTTAATAATTTGTTCATACATCTAAAAAAAAAAAAAAAAAAAAAAATATAAATACATGAAAAGCTAAAATGCATTTTACAATAGTGATAGCTTACCATTCTGCTAACTATACTTTGAAGTATTCCTCAGATCAAATGGTAATAAATATGATTTGATTCCTCTTTTTATACAAATTTAAAAAATACTCCTTTATATTTAAATAAGTAAATTGAATTCTTTGAGTATTTCTCTTTAATATTTCAAATAGAGAAAATATTAATTTAGCTTTCATATAGAAATATTGAGTTATAAACTAATTATGTAAATAAAATATTCTCCCATAGTTTGTTGTTAGAATATTCAAATTAATCATTTCAAATTGAGAAAACATTATAAATACATAAATAATGAGCATTAAACTAATTTTAAACATATTCTAGATATGAGAAATGTTTAATGTGAATAAAAAATACTCCCCTTAATTTGTTATTAGAATATTTAATATTAATCATGACCATACTCAACAACATAAAATATATCTTCATTAATGTCAAAGAACCTTACACAAAGTTATTTTTTTCCATATAAACAAAACAATTCTCAAGTTTCCACTTTACAAAAACAAAAATAACCATATAAAAATATGTAGATGAATAAACCAAAAATACTCAAACGCTATTTATACAAGTCATCAGTTTTTAATTTCATCACAATTAAAAGTGCAAAAAAAAATAAATAAAAATTGTCTCCCCTGTTACATTGTTTGTATGTACTTTTAACATAATTACATAAATACATACATACATACATATATACATACATACATTGGTTTTCAATTTCATAAAATGCAAAACAATTTTTCCTCCTATTAATGCACTCACAAGAAAAAATTACAAAAACAAATTCATTGGTTTTCAATTTCATACAAACAATTTCATCTTCAAAATTCCTCTTACTCCTCATTAAAAACAAAAACAACTACTGCCTTCCCATTTCCCTACTACTCAAGAGATATGAATAATTGCTTGGAAACGTAAGGATCATTAAACTCTCTTCCCCAGCGCTTGAGGAAACCTAGAACTCCTTTTGCCTTATTAACGATTTGCGAAACGTGGGAATTAAAGGATAGTTTACAATCAAGCAACACACCCAGATCAAGAAATTCTTCGACTAGATCAAGTTGATATTCATTTATTGTGTATCTACAGAGTATTGGACTTCTTCTGTAGAACATCATGTGTTTACACTTTCTTAAATTCAGATCCATTAGATTCATCATACACCAATCATAAAGATTCCCAAGATCTGATTGGAGTAAAAAACATTGATAGGAATAGTTAAAGATATGAAACAGCTTTACATCATCAGCATACATTAATATTCTAGAATTTTGAATGCAAGTTGGTAAATCATTTATAAATATTAGGAATAATAAGGGGCCAAGATGACAACCTTCCGGAACACCGGATAAAACAGGAATGGTTTTCGATATACATTCTCTAAATAATACACATTGGCATCTATTTTTAACATATGTAGACATCCATTTAAGGAGAACAGGAGAAAATCCGAGTTTATCCAATAGTAGATCGCGATTTACTTTATAGAATGCTTTACTGAAATCTGTGTATATTGTGTCTATCTGTAAACCGGAATCAAATGCAGTTATAACTGAAATTGTGAACTCCAAGAGGTTAGTAGTAGTGCTGAAATGGCGAAAGATGACAAACAATTTGATGCGAAAGGATTTCTGTAACTATCTTTTCGAAAAGTTTTGGAATAACATTTAATTTAGCAATACCTCTATAACTGAAAATGTTGGATCTGCTTCCGGATTTAAACAAAGGTATAATATAAGATTTCCTGCAAACTTCTGGAAAATAACCACTAAATATTGATATGTTGTATAAGTAGGTTATTGGAGATTTAAGAGAATTTAAACATTTTATAAGAACACAGCTTGGAACATCGTCAGGTCCACATTTATCAGAATATTTTAGATTCTGTACAGCTCTCAGTACCATCGATTTATCTATTATTGGACAATTTATTATGGTTGCAGCAGGAATTGGATATGGATAATTGAAAATTTGATGTAAATCTTTATCAGAATAGGCAGATGAGAAGAAAACAGTAAACATATCGCAAATATCTGCATCGTTTGAGGATTCTTTATCTAAAAATTTAATCATGGATGGATATCCAGAGACTCGACGCTTAGAATTTACGAACTAGTTAAAATATTTTGGATTATTTTTAAAAGATAATTATTGTAACATTTAATATTTTCCGAATTGTAAACTGATCTTGATATGGACTACCTCATATAATCAATAGATAAACCGGATTTTTTATATTTTCTATAATGTTTGTTTTTCAAATTTTTCAAGCCATTGAGCTGCTTTGTATTCCAAGGCTGTCCATGTGCAATTTTTTCCCCGACATTGGTATTGATTTCTTAAAACATTTAAATAAGCCATCATAGAATTTATTGAAAATGATGTCAATATTACGAGGGCATACTTTATTGTAAGGAATATATTCAAACCAGTTTTCAGAACAAAGTAGGTGATTTTATTTGGAATAATCAGCTTTGCTAAAATCAAAAACCATCTCATCATTTATATTGGATTGTAATTATATCCTTGTTTCGAGGTATACGCTTATTACAAGAGTGGGATGATAAGCATCTTCAGGTGTTAATAATGGATTAATGCGAAGAATATTAAATTTTTCAGGTTGATCAACAAATACAAGATCAAGTAATTTGCCAAGCTTGTTTACTATGTTGTTTATTTGGAATAGTCCTAAATCAGCAATAGCATCCAGTAATTCAATAGATGTTTCCGATCTTATTGATGGGCTTAAAAAGCATGAATCAGGGATTTCGCACCATTTGATATTTGGAATATTAAAGTCACCAAAAACAATTATGGAGTCTCCAGGTTTGGATTGATTAGCTACAAATTTTATCGCGTTTGCATGTTGTTCATAAATTTAAATGTTTGACGCAGGAGGAATATAAGAGCAAGTTATAAAAATTGTTCTAAATTTGGCTTTAACACATACGGCGATAAATTAAATATTTTGATCATTGTTAAAAATCATTTCTTCTGAAGGAAAAAGAGTTGAGACAGAAATCAAAACTCCCCCACAATGATATTATGCTCAATATCAAAACTCTCTAAATAAAGGTATTTTAACTTTCTATTCATACCTCTAACATTTTGGTATGCGATAGAGATAGTTATCACTTAATGGAATGGGAAACCATTGTATTCAAAGCAAAATCTACAAAAGAAGAATTTTTGAAATCATATGAATACTTAAACGATAACAGGGAAACAAAACCTGAAACTGTTAATAAGCATATCAATATTCTTCAAAATCAGCTAGAGAAATTCTGCGAATTACAGAAGACTAACAAAATCTTACCAAAGCTCTGCTGATAATTTTTATTCTGACCTACGTGAAAAACTAATTTCCGTAAGTTATAGAAGAAACTTAAAAATCCTTGTATCCCATTCACTTCATGAACCAATAGTGTTCAATATATTACCCGAAAAAGAAACTAAAACCAAGATGCTTCAAACTTTAATGGAATTTTTAAATACTTCCTCTAGGTTAATCCAAGATTTCGAGGGAAATTCTGAAAACTTATAGAGATACTCATGAGTCGGTGGCTGTTAATCTAATCAAAATAAAATTAAAAGGAACATCAAGAAATTTAATTTCCTCAGAAACGACACTATTGCAAATATTCTCTAAATTAAAAACAACCGTTAAAGGTGAATCTTGTCATCATTGATGCCAAACTAATGAGCACAAGACACTCCGGAAAAAATGTTAATTCCTATCCCAAAAAAATGGAAGAATTAACAAAGAAATTAGAAACTGCTTACATTAGAGATGGGTTACCCCATGAAATAGCCAATAAATACGCTACTCGTTCAGCTGTCACCAAAAATGCTTCAAATGATAGAGTCAAACTGATCATAGAATCAGGGACTTTTAATAATATGAAAGAAGTGTTAACACAATTTATAAGCAGTTGTACTGAAGTATATGGTCAAGAAAATTCCATACTTGCATATGGGTTTAAACGCCAAACTAGAAATATTAATGACTCGGGAAACACGCAAGCACCCCCAAGTACTCAGTAGAATCCAAAAACTACAATATTAATTTAAATTTATGTAGCTACTTACGCTTTAGAACTGCTCTAAATGATACAATTTCAAATTTTTAATATATACTGGAGCTGATATTTCAATTATCAAGCACAACCAGGTTTTAAATGAATCCATAAATGTCTATAATAGAAAAAAATCGAAACGGTATTGGTCAAGGCTTAATTTCAACTTTAGGTAGTGTAAAATTACAATTAAAAATAGACAAATATCTTATATCTCATTTCATGTAGTAAAAGATGATTTTAAAATACAGGCAGATGGAATAATTGGAACGGACTCCATACGAAAGTATAATTGTATCTTAGAATATTCCAATGATAAAGATATAATAATTCTTAGATCAAATGAAATTGACCATGATATTGGAATACCTCTCAAAAATGGTCCAACTTTTAATTGCATAGCAATTCCTGCCAGATCTGAAGAAGAAGTGATAAGATCCATAACATTTGAATTATTAGAACAAGATGTATTGATACGTTATCAAACAATCCAAGACGGCGTTTACGTCGCAAACACTCTACTTCAAAATCAAATCCTTTAGTAAAAATATTAAATACTATTGAACAAGATTTAATAACCTCTGATATTAAACTATTTTCAATTTCCAAATCTATTTCAATTTCAATTTATTTCATATTTAATATGTTACATCTCAGTTTTACATAATTGATTGTGAAGAGTTTAAGATTAGTATCTTTTTCTACTTAATTATAATATATTTCGATAGTTATTATTATATATATATATATATATATATATATATATATATATATATATATATATATATATATATATATATATATATATATATATATATATATTGACAAAATTATATTGGAGGCAAAAATTTAGCAAAAACCTATTTGAGCCTCTTTTTTATTTTATTTATATTTTTTTTTTTTCTTAATTTTATAAAAACACTTATTCTAAATCCTAACTACGTGAGTTGAGCTAGCTCATTAATATGATTACAAGGAGAGTTTTGGCATCTTGTATTAAAATTTTCATTTAGTCTTGAAAGTCTTTCTTTAACTAATTCTATATCTGCAAGAGAATGGAGGCGAGCTGTTGAATAAAACCAAGGAAGGTTATATATTAGTTTTAATAATTTATTCTGTGATATTTGTAACTTGTTTAAGTGACAGCACTGTTCGACCAAACAGGAGCTGCATAGTAAATAACGGCGTGAAATATTGATTTCAGTATTAACATTTTATTGCTAATGCTTAAAGCAGAATTTCTATTTATGAAAGGGTATAGCATGCGTGTTAGTACATTTACTTTATTTATTATATAATGAATGTGGTCTTTGAATTTCATTTTGGAGTCCAGTATCACTCCAAGATATTTAACTTTATCTTCCCATTGAATAGAGCAATTATTAAACATAATGTTGCTTTGAGGTAAAAAACATGCTTTACGCTTTCTGGAAAAATATATTGCCTGTGTTTTGTCAGAATTCAACATTATTTTCCACTTGTTAAAATAACATTGTAATTCTCTTAAAGCTCTCTGCAGGTTAGTTAATATATCTATCGAGAGTATTCCGGAGCTGAGCACCGCTGTGTCATCTGCAAAGACTGACACAGTTCAGTAATCTAATTGGGGGAAGTCTGAGGTGTACAAGTTATAAAGAATTGGAGACAAACAAGAGCCTTGCGGACAATCTGCTGCAATAGAATACGAATTAGAATAAGTCGAACCAATATATACTTTGAAGGAGCGTGATTTAAGAAAACTTTGAACTATCTTTATAAGTTGCATGGGAAATCCAAAATTTATCATTTTAAAAATCAGTCCGTCATGCCATACTGAGTCAAATGCAGCTTTGACATCTAGTAATAGCATACCAGTTGATTTTTGAGCATTAAAATTCTCTTTAACCAAGTTTCTTATTCTAATCAGTGGATGGGCAGTATTGTGTTCTCGGCGAAAGCCAAATTGATGAGGAGGGATTATATTATTCATTTCCAAAAAGTTCACTAACTTCTCTTTTACAATTTTTTCAAGAATTTTACTAATAGAGGATAGTAGGCTTATAGGTCGGTACGATGAAGGAATATCATGTGGTTTTTTTGGTTTTTTTATAGGAATAACTTTGGATTCCTTAAACTCATTAGGAAAATAACAGATTTTTAAACGCCCATTGATTATAATAGTCAAGAACTTAAGAGCTTTGCTTGAAAGCTTTTTTAAACAAATATTATTGATCCCATCGATTCCAGGGGATTTTTTGCTTTTTAATGATTTAACAATTGCAGAGACTTCTGAAATGTTGGTTAGTAAATCATCTGTTAGAACTGAATTAGAATTTCTTAACGATACGAGAGCATTTTGGACCTGGGAATTCGTATATATATCACCAAGATTAGTAGAAATTGAGTGATTCAATGCAAATGTTTGAGCCAAAATTTCGCTTTTTTTTCCGATTAGTAGTATAAATATTATTATTTTGCTTTAGGATTGGAATATTTTTTGATTTCTTTCTTAGAATTTTGGTTAAGTTCCAAAATGGGGGAGAACCTTTATCAAGGGTTGAAAGTAAGTAATCCCAGGATTTGTTTCTATGTTTAGTTATTTCTTCTTTGATTTTTTGATTTAATAAATTCATTTCGTGTTTGTCATTTAAATTTCTGAATCTTTGCCAGTCTCTCCTGATACTGTTTCTTCTTCGAATCAAACTCCTTAAGAATTGTGGTAATGGTTTGTTCCTTTGTGAACATTGTTTTTTTGGTACACTAAGATCCACTGCATAATTAATAGCAAACTTGAAATCTAATAACAGATTATCAATATGTTCAGTATTTTCTATGTTACTTAAATTAGGTATAGTCAGTGCTCTGTTTAGCAGCCTAGAGAAGCGTTTCCAATTAGCATTTACAAAATCACATTTAAAAATTGTAGTAGTGTTATAACAGCTATTTAACATGATTTTGACTGGAAGATGATCTGAGCTTAAATCGGTTATGACTTCGGCGTTAGACAATACACCAGGCACATTTGTTAAAAATAAATCTAATGTAGAACCTTGCCTATTTGCACTAGCAGGTAAGTATGTAAAATCGTTTGGATACACTATATCAATGTCATATGAATCTAGCTTTTCGTACAAGATGTTTCCCCAACCATTGGATCTTAAACACCCCCATAACCGATGTCTGCAGTTAAAATCACCGCCGAATATATACCTGTCGTCTCGACTTAGTTTAAAAATATCGGAAGCAAATTTTCTTTTCCTGACTCCGTTATTTCCCATTAATCCACCAGGAAAATAGCATGAATAAATATGTATACTATGTAAAGTAGTAAAAATTTTAATGCCGATATTTTCAACCAAGTCTGTGTTTACAATTGGGAGTAACTGATGGGGAACATCTTTTTTCACTATAATTGCAACCCCACCACCTCTCGAATTCACTCTGTCATTTCTATATATCCTAAATTGATTATGACTTATAGATATATCTGGTCTTAGCCCTGTTTCTGTTAATAAACAGATTTGTACATTACGAGAAATTAAGAATTGAAATAACTTTAAACTTTTGTTCCTAACACCTCTTGCGTTCCAAGTTATTATACAGATGCCATTGTTACTCATTATGATAAAAATTTAAAAGCTAGACTGGTTACAACTTCAAATTGCTCAATCTTTGACTTACAGTTTTTAAGATTAGTAATTAATTCTAATGTTATATTCTTCATTTGCTGAAGAGTGAAGAGATCATTACTGTTGTTGCTTTGGTTACTATTGCTGTTTCCATTGCTTTGGGTTATCCAGATACTAGACGGCGTGTTCGCGCTTTGATGTAGTGTGTTTGGAAAGTTATTATTGTAGTTGCTGTTTGGCTGATTAACGTAACTGTTGCGTGGACGACGTTGTTGAACAGGCTGAGAACGTTGTCTCATATTTAAGTAATTGACCTTGCTTGGACATTGGTCAAACGTAGATTTATGTGATCCATTACAGTTAGCACATCTGATTGTAGCATCTTTACATTCTGAGGTTGGCACAGAAAGTTTTGACCTTGCAACGACTGGAACCGTGCCCGAACATTTGGCAATTATAACATTGGGTTATTTGTGACTTGTTTAATTTCTGATGTTCCCATCTTACTTTAAGGAAATTTAATACAGAATAATTCTGATGTAGTTCTTTCAGTGTTATAGTTTGCCTTTGGAAATAAACTACGTATATTATATACTCCGAATTGTGCGAGGAAGTCTTGGTAACGATTTTTACATCCATACATTTTAGTCCCATATCGGTCAAAGTTTTCATTAGAAATTTTGGATCTTGTCTATCAAGACCAAATAGAAGAGCTTTGTACGGTTTTTCATTTTTGGAAGAATAAGTAAAATACTCATATTTATCACCGAGTATATTAAGCATGGACTCATAATCATCTTGGGATTTAAGAAAAACTTTAAGCCCAATCGAAATTTTTCTTATGGCATAATCTGACACTTTAACTAATTTACATAGTTCATGTACTTCTTCAATTTTACATTTCAAAATAGTAATTGGAGGAATGTGAACTTTAGTAGTCTTTTCTACTATCACTTCATCATTGTCAATTTTATCGTCATCAATTGTTTGAAGAGGAGAAAAGTAGTTGTTGGATTGTGTATTATTAAATCCATTATTATTTGTTTTAATTTTTTTGTTTTTCTTTTGAACGCTCATTGCGTTATCATTGTCACATATTCGTAGCCGCTTAATTTTGTTTTATTTAATTGTTTTTGTTCTAAACCGGTTTTTAATATTGGAATTTTTATAAATATTGTATTGTTGTAATACAATGTATTGATTGATTGCAAACAAATTTTATTCTCTTGTTCGGTACACACAACTGAATTCAACAAGTCAATTAACACGACTGATGATATTAAACTTATAACCGAAACTTTAAATGACTACAAGATTGTCAAACAAAATTTTAAGCCTGAAAAAACCAAAGAAAAAGTGGAAAGAATTTCCAAAAACTTTCCATCATTTGTTAAAAAAGATTTTAGATCATTATGCAACGAATTTATAGATGTTTTTGCATTAGAGTCAGAAAATATATCTGTCCATAATTTTTATAAGCAAAAACTTAAGGTCAGTAATACGCAACCTTTTTACATCAAAAACTATAGAATTTAACATTCCCAAAAAGAAGAAGTAAACAATCAGGATGATAAGCTTATTAAAGATGATATTATTGAACCATCAATTTCAGATCACAATAGCCCCAAACTCTTAGTGCCAAAGAAACCTTTACCTGGTATCAATCAAAAGAGATGGAGATTAGTAGTAGACTAGAGAGCAATTAATAAAAACTTAGTAGCAGATAAATTTCCTTTACCTCGAATAGATGACATTCTTGATCAATTAGGTAGAGCTAAATTCTTCTCCTGTCTTAACCTGATGCCAGGTTTTCATCAAATAGAACTCGAAGAGGAATCTAGGGATATTACATCATTTTCCACAGATAAAGGATCATTTAGATTCAAAAACGCATGATGTAATTGGCATTTTATGGTCTATCTCTAGTGCAAGCATTTGTGTAATTGGTTGTTCTAAGGAACATTTTTTACGTAATTTAAAAAATTTATTTAAAGTGTGCAGAAAATATAATCTGAAATTACATCCAGATAAATGTTCCTTTTTCTGTACTCAAGTAACTTTTTTGGATCACAAATATACTGATCAAGGTATTTTGAATGATGATAGCAAAATTCTCTATCGTACAAAACTGGTAATGAAGCTAAACGCTTCGCAGCCTTTTGTAATTATTACCGAAGGTTTATACCAAATTTTGCTGAATCATCAAGACATATAACTAGATTGTCTAGAAAAAATTTACCTTTTGAATGGACCCAAGATTACGGAAAATCTTTCCAATACCTTAAAAACCAGTTATTAAGTCCAAAGAAAAAAATTCAATATCCTGATTTTTCTAAAAACTTTTATATTACAACAGACGTAAACAAAAACACGCTTGTGGAGCTGTCCTTAGTCAAGCAAAACAATTTATCCTAATGCCAATTTCATACGCTTCTGAATCTTTCACTAAGGTTGAAAGTAAAAATCTACTATAGAGCAGGAATTAACTGCAATACATTGAGCTGTGAAATATTTCAGACCCTACATTTATGGCAGAAAATTTTTAATACAAAGTGATCATAGACCCCTAAAGAATCCCTCCTCAAAGCTCACACGTATAAGACTTGACCTCGAGGAATACGTCTTTGTAGTCAAGTATATTAGGAGTCAGGAAAATACAGTGGCAGATGCGCTATTGAAGTCAACACAGTACTGAAAGTCACCACCAGACTTCAGGCAAAAACAAGCAGAACAAATGCAAATAAAACTTCGATACCGCTAGTAGAATCAGATCATTTAATGTATATGAGGCTATAAATGCCCATAAGCACCGTAAAATACTTCGATTGTATTTTACTAAGGATAAAGTAATTATCCATAAAGAAAGCAAGTACTTTCGAGTTTAAGTTGAAAGACCTTATTATTAATAGAAATGTCGACCTGGGTCACCTCTTTCTAAAGCTTAAAAAAATAGCTAATAATATTGGCCTCATAACATTGCTACTCTTACTAGATGACAGTATGCTTAATTACCTAGGAACTAATATTGAAACCTTCAAAAGTAAGGGTAATGAAATCTTGCAAGATGCTATATTAACAATTGTGCTCGTACCAAAATTAACTAAAGTTTCATCTGATTCTGAAAAATTGAGAATAATGCAAAAATATCATAATGATCCCATTACAGGTGGACATCCAGGCATAACTCTAATGATTAAGAAAATAAGACTTCAATATCATTGGAAAGGCATGACTAGAGACATAGCAAACTATGTCTAACAATGACTCTAATGCCAAACCAACAAAACCACGGTTAAAGGCAAAGAGCCACTCGTTTTAACACCGACTCCTCAAAAAGCTTTTCAGAGAATAATAATCGACACTATAGGACCTCTTCCACTGTCAGATTCACAGAATGAATACGCTGTGACTATAATGTGCGATTTAACTAAATATTTAGTGTATATACCCATAATAAATAAATCTGCCAGAAATGTCGCGAAAGTCATTATGGAAGATTTTATTTTAATATACGGTCCAATGAATACCATAGTAACGGACCTAGATACTAAATATATAAATCAAGTACTTACAGAACTATGCAATCTGATGACAATAGAGAAAATACACTCTACTGCTTACCGTCATGAGACACTCGGTACTGTTGAGAGATCTCACAGAACATTTAACGAGTATTTAAGATCTTATGTTTCATCAGACAAATCAGATTGGGATAATTGGTTGAAATTTTTTGTATACTGTTATAATACAACTCCATCTACAGCTCATGGATATTATCCATTTGAATTAAGCTCTCTTGGAATTTTTACAAGAGAGTTTGATTTTACCAAAACCAACAGCATAGAACTCTTTTGGACTCCAAGTAGCGCAACGTCGAGCCGCTAGCTTCATTGAAAACGCTAAATTTATAAGACAGAAAACATCCAATTATACCTCAAATCCTGTTACATTTTACGTAAAAAATTATGTTCCAGTCCGCAACGAAGCAGGACATGAGCTAGATTCGGTCTACAAAGGACCTTTCACTGTTAAAGAATTGACATTTCAAACAATGTCACCTTAATGGACACTATAGGAAACTTTTCACCGTCCACAAGAACAGAACTAAAAGACTCCCTAAATAAATGCAAATAGTGAAATATGTTGTCTAGCAGTTAACCCATTTACAAAATGTTTCTAAATAAAGGTATAAAATAACACGTTAATATACTTAAAATATACTTTCAATAATAATTTTTTTATATATTCTTAATACTTTTATATATAGATCCTAAAATATCCTAAGAAGATGAATTTTAAATATTCTTACAACTAAATAAGGCAATACGCAAAGTCTTATACAAACATATATCTTAAAATATATAAACAATTTTAATGTATTCCTACACATTTATATATAATAAAGAGAGAAATATATTTTAATTCCCGTAAAGGATCATTAGATCCTCAAAAAAAATAAAAATTTTTTTATGGAAGGGAAGAAAATAATAGTAATTAGAACTAGAATAAATAATCTCCTACATCTAAGAAAAAAATTATTTTGTATGAAAAATCATTTGTGTTATATAAAATAATAATCAAACTAGCGTTGATTATTCTTTTTCGGAAAAGGGAGGTGTAATGTGTTTGACTAGTCGTCGTTACCATACCTTCTGTATGTAACACGAGCTTCACACTTTATAGAAGCAAAAATGTTCATACCAGCCAATCCCATCGATGAGAATATGCTAGCTTGCACATTCTCATCGACTACTTAAAATTAATTTAATTACAGTGCATTTCTCACTGTATTAGTATTAGTGTAGAAAGAAGTGTTTAGTTTTAATAACTTGATCCATAAACAACCGAGTTATGGGCAAAAATCTGAAAAAAAATGTAAAAATATACACACACACACAAATATGCGTAGAAACATTGCAATGACTTCCAGTGTTGTTATTTTTGTATATGCAAGCAGTAGTTGATGATTGTATATGCCATATACACAATCATTTTTTACATGTGTTTGGACGTTTTTCAGGTGGAAATAGAAGCATTACAATGACTAATGTTGTTGTTTTTTGTATAAGCATGTACTTACATACAAACAAATGTATATACATTTAATACTCATCAGAAGCTATCAGTCTTGTTTTTTTAAGGAAGCAACACTTGCTATGATAATTTCATTTTGTGTTTATATTTTTGTATTTTGGAAACAAATGTAGATTATTTTTGTAAGTATTAATGTAAAAATATGAAAGTATACTTTTTTTTATTAGTCGGTAAGGTGGTGAAGGGTATAAAAGATTCGGCACAGCGGAATATAACGCCCTAACTTGTTTTTTTTTTTTATAATATTTATAACAAGTTTATACTAGTGTAATTGTATAGTTTTTTTTTTTTTTTTTTTTGTAAGTATGTATTTGTGTAATACAGTGTATTAAGTGTGCAAAAGTGTATTTAAATGTTATGTAAAAATTTAATAATTGTAAAAGTGTGAACAGTATATCGTCACCGAAAATGCAAAACAACGTAATATTAAAATTTTCAAATTTGAGTTTTGGATTCAAGTAGCATTTTATGTCAAACTACATCTATTCATGAGTTTTCAGACTCATATATATATATAAAAGTCAATGTTATTATTGAAATTCAAAACAACGTGACATCAGATGAATTATTTTTGAAATGCAAAAGAACGTAACGTCGCGTTTGTAATGGATGATTCAAGTAGAGATACTTTTTTCAATAGCCTTTTTTTGACAGATCACGTATGAGTCATGTCATGCCGTTATGTTATTTTTGTTTAGTATTGTTTGGCATTTCATAATGGAAAGACTTACGCCTGAACAATATTTACAAATCGTTCAACTTTATTACGAAAATTCACGTTCTGTGAGGAATATGTTTCGTGCACTTCGCTCAACTTTTGGTCAACGTAATCGGCCTACTGAGCATACTATTCGCAACACCATCACCCATTTTGAGACCCAGCATTCATTATTGGATAATATTCGACCAAATAGACCACGTCCAGCACGCTATGAAGAAAATATAGCTGCCGTAGCTGAGAGTGTACACGAAGACCGTGGAGAGTCGATTCGGCGCCGTTCGCAGCAACTCGGACTGACGTATGGAACGACTTGCCGAAACAAGCTTGTGCAACAACTGAAGCCGCTCTACCTTCCCAAGCGACATCGCTTCGCTCTATGGGCTCTTGAAAAGTTCTAAGAAGAACCGACGTTTCCGAGGCAAATTTTGTCCAGCGATGAGGCCCATTTCTGGCACAATGGGTATGTAAACAAACAAAATTGCCGTATTTGGGACGAAGAGCAACTTGAAGAGATTCAAAAACTGAAACTTCATCCAGAAAAAATAACGGTTTGGTGTGGTTTGTGGGCCGGTGGAATCATCGGTCCATATTTCTTTAAAAATGATGCCGATGCGAACGTAACCGTCAATGGCGACCGTTATCGTGCCATGATAACCGACTATTTGATACCTGAAATTGAAGCTCGTGATCACGGCGACATTTGGTTTCAGCAAGACGGCGCCATTTCCCACTCATCGCATCAATCAATGGATTTATTGAGAGAACACTTCGGTGAGCACATAATTTCACGTTTTGGGCCGGTCGATTGGCCACCAAGATCGTATGATATCACACCGTTACACTTTTTTCTTTGGGAATATGTAAAGTCTAAAGTTTATGCGGATAAACCCGCTTCGATTCAGGTCTTGGAGAAAAACATCACGCGTGTCATTCACCAGTTACCAGTCGAAATGCTCGAACGAGTCATCGAAAATTGGACTCAATGGATGGACCATCTGTGACGTAGCAATGGCCAACATTTGATAGACATAATCTTCAAAAAATAAATGCCAAAGAATGTTCTTTCAAATGATAATAAACATTCCCCATTAAATTTGAATTTTGTGTGTTTTTTTCTTTAAAAAAGTAGGGAACCTCGAAATGGATCACGCGATACAAAAGAAAAATTAAAATAATAACATTTAATTTTTTTATTGCAGTAGGCTTTTTACATTTTGTTTATTATTATGTATAGCAATTAAATTGGTGGTTGCAAAATCTTAATATTAGTAATATTTTTGGTCAAAATTAAATTAAATGTGAAAGAATTGTGTTTATGAAAATAACTAAAAAAAATTAATAATAAATGCGAATAAGAAAAATAATGGTATTTCCAAAGGAACTTTATGTGAAAAAATGCCATGACAAATGAAAGCAGGCTGCAATTCAAAGTTTTGCAAAAATAGTTCAACCCGGCATTTTTTCTTTTTCGGGAACAAGTACGAGAAGAAATATTTCGACGTTTCTGGCAGATGTCCAGGGACTAAAAAAACTGTATATGATTAGTCTCATCAAGCGCTCAACTATAAAACGGGGTTATGTTGAAAATTGAAGTCGTTCAATTACAAACAATTACTTTTTGAAGAACAACACATCAAGAATATAGGTTTGTAGTGAAATGTTTTTATCAACGCTTGGAATAAGCAAAACGATGGCTAGGAATTGGTTGAATTCTAGTGAATTATATGGTACACAAATGGGACGAAAATCAAAAGGCTTTGGAAGCTGCAAAGAAGAGTTGCGAATCAAAGAAAGAAATATAATGAACGATTGAACATGCTAAATAAATGGTGGCAAGAGATTCCAAATGTAGAATCGCATTATAAACGCCAATATAGCAAAGAGTTGTATTTCCAATCGAGTTTACAAAATTACAAACACTTGTAGCAAGTTTACGTTGAGTATTGCGAATCTAGGAAAGAAAATGGAGTATTAGATATTTTCTATCCTAAGTTTATGAATGTTTTAAAAGGAAAAGGATATTCCATTTTTAAACCAAAAATGATATGTGTGACACTTGTACATCATATGAATCAAAAAATTTAACACATGATTAATTCGAAAAAAAAGCAAATGACATTGAAAACTCAAAGCCGGAATTATGTCTATTCTTTACACAGATACGCAAGCTGTAAAGCACATATCACAGTTAAATGAAAATATTTCGTATTACAAAATGAAGTTACAAGTTCACAACTTCTCAGTATATAATGTCATAACACATGATTCAGACAACTATATGTGGAATGAAACGGAAGGAAACCTCGCTGCATCAGCGTTTACTACAATCATTTAACAAATGTAATAAGAAACTCACCAAATATACATCGCATCATTATATATTCGTGTAGAAAAAAAAACAACTATTGAACACAAACATTAAATTGTTGGTCACACACAAATGGAATGTGGTTCAACACATTTGCTTATTCAGCGAAAAATTAAGAACAAACAAATACACTTGCCCTTTCTATAAAACACACCAGAAAAAATCCATTTCCACTTAATATACACCATATTTACGACGATTTCTTCTTAAATTTCGAAGCTGTTCCCAAGTGCTATTCCTCTATTCGCCCAGGTAAAACATTTAATTTTATTACAAGATATAAACGACGCTTTAATATGTTCATACATTTCAGGCAAAAAATCTAGAGATCCATCAGTTAATATGATATGTGCTTTGGGACATCATTCAGAAGGATTAATTTTTTTAAAACCAACGTCGAATAAAGGTATAAGGTTCTCCCACAAAGTGTCAAAAACCCTTGCAATATACAATATCTGAGAAACTACATCTCGAAAGATTAAAAATTTCCAAAAAGAAATGGCAGAATTTGCAAGAATTAAAAGTTTAAATTCTGACAGATTGTCATTTTTTCTTTGATAATATTCCTTTTGAAAATTGAGATAATTTATTAATTAATTGTTTTTATTAATTTTATTTTCTATTTTTTTTTTTTGTTTTATTATCTATGAGTTTGTTTAATTAAAAAAATTAATGAATAAATGCACATTAAATAAAGGCCTAGAATAAATCAAATAACTAATGCTTTTCAAAAAAAGAAAAAAAATCAACATTTTTATTATTACACATTTCACATTTCCCACCTGGATAACAATCTTGATTCGATATGATGGCTTAAGTGTAAGCTGTGATCTACTCCTTAAGGTCTCAGATGTCCTCCGGGAGCGCCTCATCTCCTGAAGGATACGGAGTACTCAAGATCTAGAACCTAAAGGCCAGCACAGCCAAAGGTTATCCTTTCCCTATCATCTTTCCTACTACCCTCCTGCTCCCCTCTTATTCCTCCTCCTTTTTTCACCCCTTGTAAGGTTAAGGTGTTTGGTAGCAGCGCCGAGAACCTGAATGGCTAGTCAGTGATTAAAAAATACTAGTCGCTAATAGCTCCCCTCCGGCGTCAGGACAGGGGACTATTGTAATTTCTTTGTCTGGTCCAAGTACGCTGCATGGATAGTCCATCCATGGATCTACATGGAGAAATCAAATTAAAAAAAAAACTAAAACAACAACAAAAAAACAGTTGAAGACCTTCTGGCCTCCAATCAAGGAACGTTGATCGTGCATCCTGGCAGCATGGGTAAAAGCCATAGCACCCCATTGTCAGTACAATACTACAGACAAATGTCTACTCGACAGGACGTCAGGTCTGATAACCAGGCGAAGGGGAAACATAAAAAGAAAAAGAGTCGGAAAGAAATTCTGAGCAAAGCTATGTCAAATCCCTATTTATTCTTGACAGAATTGCCAGGAATGAGGCAAATGGCAAATCTTAAGTTTAAGGACCACCCACATCCCAGGCAGCGCAGGAAAGAGCCAAGCGGAATCGCTCTCAAGCTGAGGGTGACAATTCGCCGAAGAGAAAAAAAGTCCACGAGAAAACGACCCCTCTGCCTTCTTAAACGACAATAACGTCAGAAAGAAGGGCTTTTAATAAGGTGGTTAAAGATCACTTGCTGATGGCACTTGTAAATGACAAGAATAACTATCTAACTCCTGTAGTAACAGAATGGGGTCCTGTGGAATCTAAATTGACTGAGCTCGCAACTCATCAACAAAGATTCCACCGTTCCTCATTTTGACTCTGGTGAGATACACCGGGACTACAGGATAATCAAATGTTTGGACGTGTTTTCCAAAGATTTTATCCGCAAATGCACCGCAAAGACCAGTGATGCATGGGAAGGCTTAAGTCTTAAGCTTATCCCAGATGAGGAAATCCCAATGAGACCAAGAGCAAAGATTTGGTTGCCAAAGATTAACTGTGATAGCCATAAAATACTGAAGTGTCTGAAGCGGCAGAATCCCAGTATCCCCATGGATGACTGGACTGTCATCCGTACCGAAGACCATGGGGACGCCATCTCAGAGAATAGCTGAGCTGAAGTAGGAAGTGGCAAAAAATCTGCTGACAGGCATGCAGCTTAATGAACCTGCACAAAATCCTACAGCTGATGAAGAAAATCGTACAAATTAATCTGCAGCACTTAAAATGTTCTCCAGACAATCTGAGGATTCTTCTAGCTGAGAAGGGTCTCTACATTGCCATAGTTCAGGCAATGTGTTTCAAACTTCCATGTCAAAGGGTTCCCGAGCGCAACATATAAAACGCTATATATAAAAAATAAATGTAAACCAAGATCTTGTCTTAAATATCTTTCTCTACTCACAGTATAGCACAGCAGACCTGACAGTCACAAGAAAAATCCTTCTCGGATCATTATTGGATACTTTTCGACACTGGATTCGTCTGCAATAAAATAGCGGCAACCTTTAGAAACCTAAAACGAACAGACTGGGATAAGTTCAATGGGATTCTCGGTCACAAATTGAAAAGAAGAGACGATTGAAGGTCTTGAACAAATTGAGAGTACATTAAGCAAGGAAATCGTTAAAGCTTTTAATATATCCTATCCAATAACGAAGGCTAAAAAGAGTTTCCCACTCTAGTGGAATAAAGAACACTCGAAGCTATGAAAGGAATCACATCAGTTACACTCATTTTCTCATTTATACCAATACTCAGCATTTATTTGTTATATTTATTTTGAGTATACTTTCAGTTCTACTCTTGCACGTCTTTAGTGTAAATCTGAACTTACATTTGCGCTTGTGTGTGGTGCAGCAATAAACGAAGTTGAATGCGAATTAAATCAGACTGAAAAAAGTTGTAATTGTCAAAAACGACCAAACTCCGAAACATACATATATTATAACTAATTTTTGCTTTAAATTCGCAATCATTTATTGCCTGGCAAATATATTTATTCAGGTGATCGAAAATACAAAAATAAATGTATAATAAATTTAAATTAAAAAAAAAATTAATAAAACAGGAAACAATAGGAAACCGAATGCAACAGCGGTAATGCTTTGTAAAATAGACAAACAATTATAATTAAAAATGCGATAACATATAAGACATTATGCTTAACCACCCATTGTGACGTGGTTTTGTCGTCGGTTGAGGTAACTTAGTCGCCTCCAGGGTCTACTTACGGATCCACAAACCCTAAGTAATAACGTTTGATTTACCCTTTCTAAGGGGTTTTAATAATATTTTTATTGAATACTTCAAACAAAATTACGAAAGTATAAGTTTGATAACTTCAATTCGTATACCATATTATAGTCGTCTTCAATCATTCCTTATTCAACAAGGCTTATTTTGGTTCTTCGGCTTAAATTAGGATCGGTTGATTCTATGGCTTATGTTAGGATCGGTTCGATTCTTCGGCTTATACTAGGATTGCTTCGGTTATAATTGGTTCGGTTCGATTCTTCGGCTTATATTTATATCCGTTCGGTTGATCGGCTTATATTATGTTTACTTCGGTTATTCAGTTTATAATAGGTTCGGTTATTCAGCTTGTAATAAGCTCGGTTCGGTTATTCTTATAAAAGCTCGGCTCGGTTATTCGGCTTGTAATAGGCTCGGCTCAGTTATTTGGCTTGTAATAGGTTCGGCTCAGTTATTCGGCTTGTAATAAGCTCAGTTCGGTTATTTTTATAAAAGCTCGGCTCGGTTATTCGGCTTGTAATAGGCTCGGCTCAGTTATTTGGCTTGTAATAGGTTCGGCTCAGTTATTCGGCTTGTAATAGGCTCGGCTCAGTTATTCGGCTTATGGTAGGCTGGATTCAGTAGTAGCATCGGCCTCGACAACTTCGGCTGCCAATCTAGTTCGGGTTTACGGCAGGATCGGTTTCTGGTTCAGGTGGCAACTTCGGGAATCGAAGTTTCTTGGCTCAGTAGTAGAATTGAGATCGGCGTCGTACGTTCGGCTTCAACACTTTCAGCTGTCTATCGGTTTCGGGTATTCGGCAGGATCGGTTTCTGGTTCAAGTGGCAGCTTCGGGAATCGCAGGTTGTATCTTTTTCTACAATACGTACAATGGTCTCTTAAAGTTAATGTCTAGCTACTTCTCAACTACTACTACCATGCAATTCTACGGGTTAATATTCTACTAAGCGAACGAACAGCCGCAAGGCCACTCGTGAGAACGAAGAGCCAGAAGGCCACTCGTGAGAACGAACAGCCGCAAGCCCACTCGTGAGAACGAACAGCCGTAAGGCCTCTCGTGAGAACTAACAGCCGTAAGGCCACTAGTGAGAACAAACAACCGCAATGCCACTCGTGAGAACGAACAGCCGTAAGGCCACTCGTGAGAACGAACATCCGCAAGACCACTCGTGAGAACGAACAGCCGTAAGGCCACTCGTGAGAACGAACAGCCGCAAGGCCACTCGTGAGAACGAACAGCGGCAAGGCCACTCGTGAGAACGAACAGCCGCAAGGCCACTCGTGAGAACGAACAGCCGTAAGGCCACTCGTAAAAACAAACTGCCGCAAGGCCACTCGTGAGAACGAACAGCCGCAAGGCCACTCGTGAGAACGAACAGCCGTAAGGCCACTCGTGAGAACGCAGCAACCGAAGTCACTCGTGTAAAATTTATTTAAGGACCCAACCGAAGTTGAGCGTGCAAAATACGATTACATTCTACTTTTTACAAACACTACTACAATTTTTCACAAATCCCTTTATGCATTAGGTTTTTTTCTCTCACATACTTATTAATCTATGATGGAAACATTCACGAGTACTAGACAATAGTCACAATACTTAGTAACTTTACTATATATTTTAATACCACAATAGAATCTTGATCTCTTATTCCCACAAAATAAAAGCAAATAAATTAATCCGCTATTATAGGCCACTTTGCGGACTCCTTAAAATGTTACTGCGGACCCTAAGGTTCCAAAGACCCCCATTTGGGATACCGTAGCGTAAGAAAAGAGGTAGTCTAGGGTTACACTACCATTGTTTTGTTGTTGTGTGTGTTTCGAGTTCGTCCAAGCCTAGTGTGAATCTGGACTTTATTGTCGAGAGGTGTAGAGACGCTTGCGGGGTAAGCAATGTAAGCATGAAATGGAAAATGAAGCGATAAAATTTATGTTTCTCTTCTTTTTCCCTTTTCTTTCTCATTCTCACCTCTCGTTAAAAGCAGTGTTTTTAGAATTTTTTATTTAATATGTTTTATTACTTTTAAGGCTTCTAAATAAATAAAAAAAGTAATTGTGTAATCAAATGTAATTTTTATAGCTTCAATTATAAACAGAAATAAATAAAAATATATTTTATATATGTTTTCTAAATTTTGGTGCTTTTAAAATCTAAAAGTTGGAAACACAGTAAATTGTCGCCTGGCAATAAAACCAACCAACAAAAAATGCATAATGTAAGCACGAGAGAGTTTACGAAGCAATACTAAAAGGGAATACAAAGACTGTCGCTGCTACATGTCGCATAATCTAAAAAATTACTTTAAAGACACGATTTTATGGAATTTTTATTTTTTCATAATAATGTTTATTTATATTTTTAGGTGTTTTTGAATAAATGGAGTATAATCCATGACATATATACATAATTCAAATAGGAAGAAAACATTTCAAGTTTATGTAATATTTACTCATATTGCAAAAATTATTATTATCTTGTGAATTTTAAAGCGTCAAATGAAGGGCAAGTAAAAGGGCATATATCCATAATTTTAATAACATAACAATATGATGAAGTTAATAATTTCAGCGAATTTATTCGGAAAATCAAGTAAACAACGTGTAGTTGGTCAAGTCCCTACACCATGCATTTTTTATATTTTTGGAGGGGGCTTTCATGAGAGCTATGGTCAATTGTCAGCCGGTTATTGTAAGATTTGATGGTGTAATTTATGATTTCTGTAAAATATATTAATATGTAATATTATATTATATATTAATATGTAATATTATCTTATCAAGGTAGATTAATAAGGTAATGATATTTAAACAGCAGAGAACTTTTCTTTTTGGCAGTAATATGGCGGTTTGTGTTCTAAAACTACAGATTGGTGTTTATGTTTACAATCTTTATTTCAATTTTTTGTTTACTTTTGTGTATTACGTCTTATTACTTTTTTTTATTACGTGAAATGTAAAATATGTTTTTGTTTTTTGTGAAGAAAAATGTGAAATTTCAAAATTAAAATTGACATAATGGATGTCAATTGAAAAACAAAATACATGGGATTTTTTTTTGATGTAGTTGTTGTAGACTTGTCGCTACCATACTTTCTGTACCATGGCATTTATTACATGCTTGATTCCTGAAAGTACGCCTTACATGGGGGCTATAGTAAATTATAGGACGAAGGTGATACAACTTTGTACCAGGTTTTCTATTATAAAAGTGATTTTCGGAAAACTGGCTTTTATGAGAGCCATGGTCAGTATTCCACCGATCTTCGTGAAATTTGGCGCACTGATTTCTTTTTATATACAGCTTACTTGGTCCGAATTTTATATAAATCGTGATCAATATAAAGCATTTATAAACATCCATTACTACTATTGTTCTATAAAAATATATGGATATAAGACCTTATTCCATTTTAAGCTATTTTCAGTCGCAAAATTTGGCATTTTCTGATCCGAATTTTTTAGTGATACTCTTCATACAGACATAGATACATATAAAAAATATAAATAGATACATAATAAATTTTACCAAATATTGAAAAAAGTTAAGAAAATTATTAAGTTTTATGAAGTTTTTATCATCTTCTGTATAATATTCTTTATAGTTTATACGCCCTTATACGCGTCCATGCTTCAAATAATGATTTTTAACCTTATCATTAAAGTAGAGCTTTAAAGTGTGCAGTAGTTTTATATCATTAAAATTTTCTATTTATTACTATTTTTATACGATTTTATTTTCAAATGTATGCAACACTAAACTTTTTCGTTCACAAAAACCAAAGAAAAAATCAGGAGAATAAGATAAGATTACATTAGGTTACAAGCCAGCGGTAGCTTAGAAAAAGTTATATGTTTTTGTCAAAAAAGTTAAAATTTTTCCTAAAAAATTACATTTTTGGAATTTAAAAAATGAATGGTCAATTCGTATTTACTTTCTGTTCAAAATTTGTATGAAAATAATACAAAAATTTGCTATAGCAAGTCCAAAATTTTCCTGTGAATAGAACTTTTTAAATTAGGAAATTCATTTAATAAATCAGTTGTGCCCCTTCAGACCAAAATATCGGGCCTCGTAAAGATTAACTACTTTAATGGTTTGAACATATTATTGTTAAAACCAAATGCATTATTTTAATGTATATAACAAAAACACTATTTTCTTAAATATGATAATTCATCTAGATATTTTTCTTATGTCGAAGCACACTACTTAAATTTGTTACTATCAAAAAAAAAAATAGTAATAGGATTGTAATACTATTTTTAATGAAAACATAGCTAAAGTTGGTAATTCATTAGAGCTACAGAATCATTTATTAGATTCTTCAAAACTTGACGTTTCAACCGTAGAAGCCTTTTGTTCGACTTCTATTTCAACATTGTTATGACATTTATATCGGAATTTAATTTTGATTTCAGTTTGATAAATATTAAGCATATTACAATAATTACTAAAATAGATAAACCAATATTTGTGGAAAACGTTAAGTATCCTTTAGTTGATATTGAATTTATTTCATATATGTTATTTACTTGAAGGTTTTTCATCGTTTCTAAAGATGAGATTTCTTCAACTATCGTTTCATTTGATGATAGCTGTAACACAGCTGGAAGTGGTTTCAAGTGTGAAACTTCTTTTGAAGTGAATGTTCGATTTTCAATACTAATTGTTTCATTGAATCAAGTATGTTCCCGATAATTGATACCGTTTATTTTCAAATATTTCTACAATTCCGTTAAACTGATTTAGAAGTATTGTTCCTTCATTCATTTCTAGCACAGTAGGAACGTGTTGATTGTTTTCAAATGTGCAACTGTGATTCTTGCTTTTCAAAAGTAATGGTATACTATTCGTTTTACTTATGTCTATTAAATTTTCATTATTACAAATACATACATTATTAAATTGATTACAGCTATTTTTTATTTCAAACATTTTATCTTTATATCTAATTACATTTTTGGAATTAATTTTTACAATTTTTTGATTTTGTTTTACTGGTTTAATCAATAATTTTTCAAAATTGCAGGTAGATTTATTATATAAATTAATGACGAATAGTCTGTAGCTTTCTTAACTGTAGCAAAACCTAAAACTTCTTCTAAATTATTGTAAGGAAATTCTTAAAGATCTAAAAATTGTTTGGCTTCATTGATTTCTTTTTCTGAAAGTATAAATTAATTAATTACACCTACTTTTGCCCATTGCAAAGCCTATTATATATTAATAACATCCATTTTGACAATATTTATTCTATTTCTAATGGAGTCTTCTATAGTTCTTTGAATTTCTTCTAAAGAGTGGATTGTTTTTAAAATATCGTTAGTAGTATTCGTCAATAAGTTGATCCTATCAATGAATTGTTCATTAATAACTTTCTGTCGTTCGTTATTCGTAAGTAGCCCATTTATTTTGTTCACTACAATGTTATGATCCTCGTGATCGGATGAACCAGCTATCGATTTCCGAGCTGTGCCAATAATGTCAATTGACCGCTTAAGTCTTGGTTTCATTCTTTTAATTTGATTTCTTATCTGTTCGATATCATGAAGCAAAAATGGTAGCGATGTGCTTTTTCTTAATACTTTATTCTGAATTAAATTTTTCAGATCGTTAATAGTTCGTTAATATTCGTCAAGTTTTAAAATATGAATAAGTTTAAAATTTCCGTTTTGTAGTCTTGCTTGTCCTTGGTGTATTGAAATTAATTGTGAGATCGTATAGTCTAGCATCTGGACTTCTGTCTTATAAGTTTCAAATAATGTAAAAAGTATTATTAAAAACTTAATTTTCTAAAAAGAAAAAATAAAATAGAACAAACAAAATTCATTTCAGATTTAAGTTCTAATATTATCTTTATGTATTATTCTGTAGCGAAACTTAATTTTTACTTTATTACCTAAGTCTTCTTTTACTTTTTGTCCTTTGAATCGTTGCAATAGTTTATTTCTTTGCCCTATAACCTTTTCATATATTATAACGCCTGGTTGATAAATTTTTACTTGGCTTGGATTATTTCTTGATATCATTTTATCCTGAGACTTTTTTAATTTTTCTACTAAATTTGTTTTGTGTAACTGAATGTATTGTATTATTGTATTGTTGAGCTGCTCTGTAAAAAACTTCAGTGTTTTCTAAAAGATTAAATTCCCCTTTGATACATCTAGCTATTTCAATTAAAGTAGAATGGACTCTTTCGAATTGACCATTCGTTGTGATATGTCGCGGTGTACAATAATAAGGTTCAATACCTAGGCGTTGCAGTTAAAAAACCTGGTTCGTTGTCAAGTGTTATTTTTTGCATTAGGAAAATTTTGAAGGACATCTAAAAGTTTTTCTCCAATGTTAGTTTTATATTCAATGTTTTTGATAACTAAAAACTTGGAATAAGCATCAACGCATGTTATGAATTTTAGACCTTCACCGTAAAAATATCTATATTAAGAAACTCCCCCTCTATATTAGGAATTGGAGCCTCTCCCATTGGAACTTTTTGTGAATGTCTATTATATTTGTTTCGATTGTTTTATCATTTTTGTTCAATAGTACTGGTTATTTGTAATTCTCTTTACAGCTTCGATGAGCTCGAGAATGAGTACTTTGAATAATGTTTTGTTGGTCATCAACACTAGGGATGTCTATTGGAAATATTTTGCTATATACACACTTGTTTGTGAAAACTCCTTTTGCTGTTTCTTTAAAATCGTAGAGATCTTCTGGTGTGCAATGAATACAGGTAACTGAATTTGGCTTAATAAACTCCAAAGGAATGGTTTTGTGATTTTATCTTGTGTCGTATTCTATAATATGTCTTGTTCTTCCAAAAGTTGTAATCATTTCATGAATTGTAAGATTTTATTTGCTTAAAAGTATTTGTTGCTTGAATTCATTTAAGGGCTTTGAAATCTCTGGAATGTTAAAATCTTCAGCGGAATGTTGAGTACTATACGGAGATTCTTCGTTTGATATGTTGTTTAAGTACCGGCGTGAAAGGACATCTGCTACGATATTGGTAACACCCGGTTTGTAAATCATTTTTGGTGAAAATTCTTCTATGAATGATCGCCATCTCTTAATTTTTACATTAGGGTTTCATGTAGAAACTGCGAACGTTAGTGGTTGATGATCTGTATGAATTTCGAGATTTGAACTACTATATAAATAATTTCTTAAATTTTTTAAGGTCCATACGATAGCATATAATTCTTTTTCATTTGTTGCGTAGTTTTTTTCTGTAGAATTTAATGTTTTTGATATGAATGTTATGGGCTTACCATCCTGACTAAGAACAGCACCTACCGCATCATTAGAAGCATCGGAAGTAAGGATGAATTTTTTATTGAAATCAGGCTGATTTAGTTCAATTTGTTCAGATAATATTTTTTTTTAACTTATCAAAGGTGAGTATACCCTGTTCATCTAATTTTATTTCTATTTTCTTTGACATGTATTGTGATACTTTACAGTTTTTACCCGCTAGATATTTCGATAGTGGTTTCGCTATTTGAGCATAATTTTTTATACATTTTCGGTAGTATCCTACCATTCCAAGAAAACTCCTTAGTTGCCTTAAAGTTTTGGGTAAAGGATAATTTATAGTTCCTAATTTATTTGGATCAGTTTTGATTACATTATGAGCTACTACATAGCTAAGAAATTCTACTTCTTTGGCGTAAAATTTAGATTTTTCTAATGAAATTTGCATATTTGATTCTTTTAATCTATTAATCTCAAATGTTTATAATGTTCTTCTAGAGTTTTTGAGTAGACAATTATATCGTCTATATAAACATGACATATTTTACCGATAAATTCGCGTATAATGTCATCCATGGCCCGTTGAAAAAAACTTGGACTGTTTTTAAGGCCAAAGGGTAAACTTATAAATTCGTATTTCCCGTTGTTAACGGAAAGTGCAGTTTTCTCAACATCTTCTTTTATAAGGATTTGGTGGAAACCAGACTCCAAATCAATGGTTGAAAAATATTTTGTTATTCCTAAATTGGACAGTATTACATTGCAATCAGGAATGGAATATTTATCGCATAGCATGTTTTCATTTAATTTCTTATAATCTAAAACCATACGCAATTTTTGTGTACCATTCTCGTTTATTCCTTTTTTTTGGAACTACCCATATTGGGGAGTTGTAAGGACTTTTACTGGGGCGAATTATTTTGTCCTTTAGTAGTCTTTATTTACAAAGCTATTTGCAGAAAGTGGGTAGGGATATTGCTTGCTCCATATTGGGGCTTTAGCAATTGTTCGAATTTCTGCTCTGATGTCCGTCCTAAACGGTAAATTCATATTTATATTCGAATGAAATATTCAAAGATTCTTCACTTTCATCACTAAAATTAAATATTTCTTCATTATTCATTTTATTTAAAGCATTTTCTTTTAAATGCACGTTTTTTATTGCTATATTTTCACTTGAATCATCTAACTCAATATTTAGTATTTTCCCGCGGTATTTACCGCAAATTAGTTTTCCTTCTTTAAAATTCCAAACAATATTAGCTTTTTTCTTAAAATTATAATCTATAAGGAGTTCTGTCTCCAAATTTTTAATTTCGTAAAATCTTACATTAAAGCTGGCGTCATAAAAATACTTAATGATGGTAAAACCATTAATGATTTTTTCCTTCTTCTTAATAACTAATCCCTGTTTATTCGTTAGAACTCCAAGACTACAATAGCAGCTTGTTGTACCGCTGTCTATTAGAATTTTGTATTTTCTTCCCGTAGGGCAGTCCGTTTCTTGACCTAAAAGAGACTCTTCGTTCAAATTGTTAATTCTCTGAAATTTGTGTTGAGGCTGGTGGCTTACTTGGCCACTATTATTTGATTGTCGTTTAAGACCGTGTTGGAGATTGTTGAATGGTCTTGTATGTTGTAAATTGTTGAAGGATCTTATTTGTTGATAATTGTTGTTATTACAATTTTGTGGTCTTTCCTGTTTAAAATTAAATGTTGGCTTGGTAACAGCGTATGTCGAACTTCTTAGTTCCATTGGTTCTGGTTTTGTCTATTATAATTTTCATTAGGACGTGAGTCCTTATGACTGCGTAACTGGGTAACGTAGAATATTATTTTCTTTATGAACGCGATTAATCTTCTAATTCCTGCTCTTTTGCAAGTGCATCTGGCAAACTATTAGGTGCAATCGAGAATAAGACGTTCACCAAAGGAGGGTTTAATCCTGTCATAAAAACTCTAAGTGTGTATTGTCCATTTCTATTGTTTAGTTCTTTTGTAATGTCCGAGTTCGTTCCATGAGTAATTATAGTTTTGTTTATCAGGTCGGTCAGTTTTTTCATTATCGACTGTGATCCTTGGAACATCACACTAAGTTCTTGTTCGATTATCTGTAAAGAACGTTTGCCAGCATAGGCAAAATCTAGGCGACTGATAACTGCGTCAAAATTTAGTAATGTGCCATGATTAGTCAATGTGTCGTTGGTCTCATTAATTATTTTATTTCTTAAAATAGTCAAGACGGAAAAATAACGCTTGCTGCCTTTTGCGTATATTTTCATGGAACTGGTAGCGGCTTCACACCAGCTAACGTATGAATGTTTGCCGTCAAAAGTTGGCAAGGATTTTATTACGTCCAGAGGTTCGTCACAACGTACAGTAATATTAATTTTTTCTTCCTCAAATTCTCCTACCGTATTATAAGTTGTTCACGCGCACAAACTTCTAGTCAGTTCCTCTATTCTAGCTATCAATGGAGCTGTCTGTGCTTCTATTAGATTTCTTACTTGACCTGCACTGGCCATTTCGTTTTCAAAATTAGTTCCTAAACTTTTTTTTACTTTATTGACTTTATTGAAACCTTTATAAAATAATTACATTGTTATGAGAATTTACTTAAAAGAATTACAACAATTAACATCGAAATAATTAAATAAGGAAACTACTAATATCACAGTGTTAAGGAAAAGTTGTCAAAAAAAAACTTTGTACATACTTAAACGTTATAAGAAATTTTAAAAACAACCATCAATTATAACTCTTTAAGTAAAAAAGAGTCTTAGTGATTGTTTAGCAAATTTCTTATTATTTCATATGTAGACGCTCTGCATTTTTCATTAAATGGCAGAGTCAGTTCCCTTGCAAATGAATTAAACATTTTATGCTTAAAGTTTCTATGCAGTAGATCAGTAGAATATCTGGGGTGTAGATTATGAATTATTTTCAGATTTTTATTTTGTATTATCTGTAATTTTCTTGTGTAAGTTTTAGCAGCTTTATTAAACCAGACTTGGCATTCGTAGGTCATAATTGGTCGAATACACATTTTGTAAATAAGGATCTTGTTTTTTAAATTAAGTTTAGATCTTCTGTTAAGTAAGGGGTAAAGTGCACGGCCACATTTAAATGCTTTATCACAAATATACTGTATGTGTTGTTTAAATGATAGTTTTTTATCTAAGATAATACCTAGATATTTGATACTATCCTGCAGAGGAATAAAAACTCCCCTAGAATATAAATGTTTTGTAGGAATACGTTTCTGTGATCTATTATATGGAAATATAATAGCTTGTGTTTTACTAACATTAACTTTTATCTTCCATTTATCAAAGTATTTATTGGTAAATTTTAAACTATCTTCCATTTTTTGATTATTGCGTTTGACACCTTACCGCAGCAAATAAAAGTACTGTCGTCAGCGTAAAAAGCTACTTCTTGATTCTTGCGAATAGTAAAATCGGAAATATATATTGAATAAAAAGTGAATAAAGGTGATAATACCGACCCTTGCGGCAGACCCGCAGGGATTTGTCTATCACTAGGTAGCGTGTTATCTATAGATACAGCAAATGAGCGCTGATCTAAAAAACTCTTTATTATCTTTTGCAAATACGTTGGATAATTGAAGGAATTTAGTTTGAAAACCAGGCCTTCATGCCATATTGAATCGAAGGCTTTTTCAATGTCAAGAAAAATAACTCCACTGCTTTTACGATTTCTTTTGTTTGATTCAATAAAATTAACGACTCTTTTTGGTTTATGTACTGTGGAGTGTTCCTTACGGAATCCAAACTGTTGAGGGTTAATAATATTATTTTGGTTGGAAAAATCTAAAATTCTCTTATTAATTATTTTTTCAAATACTTTATCCAATAGGCTTAGGATGCTGATTGGTCTATAGCCAGACATCTTTTTAGCCGGGCATCTTTTTAAGGATAATGCTATTAATGCCATCTAAACCAGGGGATTTATTATTTTTCAATAAAAGTACAAACGATTTAACTTCATCTAAATTGGTAAGCTCTACGTTAGATCTGACAAGAAGTGTATCGTCAAGATCATGAATGAATCTTGAGACGGCCGAGTCCATAGGTGAATAATTATTTAAAGTAATGGTGTGTGAATCACCAAATAGGTCTGCTATTGAATTAGCTTTTTCATTGCCAGTTTTTAAAACTTCACCATTTACATAAACATCAGTAAAAGACATTTTGTTTCTTTTCAGTGCTTTTTTTACTTTCCAAAACTTTTTAGAGCCCGAGGGCAAATTCGAAATAAATTTTGACCAGGATTCATTGCGGTCTTTATTAAGGTGAAAATCAATAATTTTATTTAATAGCTTCAAAATTCTTTTCAATTGATTTTTATAATTAAAATCGCTACATCTTTGAAATTTACGTTTGTATTTATTTCTCTGACTAATTAACATTTTACTAATTTCAGAGATTTCTCGTTGCCACGGAATTTTATAACCGACAGGTATTTTATTAAGCGCTTCTTTAACTATAGATATTAATTTGGTAAAATAAAAATCTATATTACCTGAATTAGTAACGGGTTGGTCAATGTTCTGACACCTAATTTCATTTTCAACCCAGTTTCTGATTGCTGACCAGTCTGCTCGATAATACAAGGGAACTGAATATGTCATGTTTTAAACTTGTCGAGAAATAACACAAGATATAGGTACATGGTCCGACTGTAAAACATTTGGATGTGTCTCAAGGTGTGAAAAATGGAGGCATGAGTTAGATAAAAGAATGTCAACTGTGGACGGTTGAATGGGGTTGATATTTTGCCCAAAGCGAGTGTGTCCATTTGGGTAATAAATGTAGTAGCTGGATTGAAGACAGTGGCTGTAGAGATCATTACCAGCCGAATTATTTGACATATAATTCCAATGTGTATGTTGGGCATTCAGATCACCGAAAATAAAATAGTCTTTTGAAAATTAAGTTAATTTATCCAAATCAGCTTTAAAATTGGTAGTATGAACTGGATTATACGCTGAAATAAATATAACTGATCTTCTATTAATCATAACTTGTATTGAAATACTTTCAGCAGTACTTGTTTTTATTTTTGGTAACAACGTATGCTTAATGTTACCTTTAATTGCAATTAGAACTCCTCCGCCATGAGTAGATCGATCCTCTCTATAAATTTTATAACCACCAAGTTGAAATTTGTGGTACGGTTTCAAAAAAGTCTCATTTAAAAGGAGAATATCGATTTTCCTTTTGTGTAAAAAGTATTCCAGCTGGGCAGCTGCTGACTCAGTTGTTATGCCTTTGGCCGGTTGAATTATATGGCATGTTTAAGCATCATACCCAAAACTCGTAGCTTGTCGTACTTATTTTGACATCATTGCAAAGCATCGACAACATCAAAAAATATTTCCAGAAGTCTTTCATTGGAAATGTCATCATTATTATTATTGTCGTAGCTCTTGCCTTTAGCTACCTCAGAATACAAATTACCAAAATCGCGGGAATTTCGAGTATTATTATGGGGTTCTTTCCTTGGCAATTGAGGAAAATCATGATCGTTACTCGATGACGGATTTCTAAATATTCTTGACAACTTGGGCGCTTTGGGTCATCAGCTCTATGGTTAACGTTTTTTAAGTTCTTCTTTATGCAGTTGTAGCACTTATAAATTATGTTACCATCACTATTACTTTTGTTGAGTGAACAAACTGCATAATCATGGTTTCCGGTGCAGGCTAAATACACTACGATACGGTTACAATTTTTAGCACTATGTCCATACATAGCGCACTTGGAGCATGTGTGGGACCTTTATTTCCCTTTAGAGGTTTTCTCCAATATACAGATATATTACAAAAATATCTTATTTTCGTAACCTCTCTTTTTGAAACATGTTGACGATCAAACTCAATGTGATAGAGTGCGTCATCTACACTTGATCTTTTTGTTGCTAGTTCCTTAACGCTTACCGGGTTTATGTTGAGCGAGCTTACAAATTCTTCGCCAATTATCTTTGTGTCCAGTTGTGGCAGGCCAAATAAAACCAATTTAAAAGTTTTTGCATCCCTCAATTCATGCGTATAATACTGGAATTTTTTGTCTTTGAGAACACTCAAAGCTTCATTGTACAGCGATAACGAGTTTGATACAATTTTTGTACCAATAGACATCCGTTTATAAGTATACTTATCCCCAATTAATCCGATCACAGTCCACAATTATTGGTGGAATCTGTTCTTTGATAGCAACTGCTTCTTCATCTTTAGACAGAAGCTGAAACCTGTTGGAACTAGTGCTGGGACCGTCTATAGTTTTTGGCACCTTGAATTTAGCGTTATTGCCCCAATGCTTTCTTCTTTTAAGTAGTTTTTTTACACTTTTTAATTAAAAAATTCAATTAATTTTTCAAGTAAAAATTAACACGATGTTTTTATCTTGAGGCAGAGATGCCAGATCCTGCAGTTCCTAAACTTCTATACAAATTCGATAAATAATATATTTCTGAATCCAGTTTGAATTCAGGTTCTTTTAACTCTTTTAACTTTGTGTTTAATTTAAGATAGCCACAGAAAATAGATGTTTTCTTTTATATCTAATACAGTTTATATTTACTTAAATTCACTTTAAATCAATACAAATAAAGATATTTTGAATAAATTTCTTAAGATTACTTACAACTATCGTTGTTGTTTTTTGCTTCCAATGGTGAAGTCTCAAAAAATAATATACTGTTGATTTAAAGTATCGGCCTCATATACAGTGCTACTTTAAGCTTCCTTTTAATGCTGTTTGAAGTTTGAATTTCCAAAGTAAAAAAAATGTGCTTCCAAATATGAAGCTTGTCGTTAATTCTCTTTGTTTTCTGCTGGTATTAATTGTTGTTGTTTTTAGGGTCTACAGGGAACTTTATTTAAGAGAGGTTACGTTTTTATTTTATTTTTTTGTTTAACATCAATTTTAGTTTCCTTTTTTTGTTTTTATTTATCAAATATTACTTTTTTTAGTAATTTTTGTTTTTCAAATTTTATACACCTTTTTTTAATAATTTCTTTATTTTTGCAATTTTTATTCATAATTTTCTTTTTAATTAAATGCTTATTTTTATTTTTTAATTCACTTTAACATGCAAAAAAAAAAATACTCAAATTGTTTTTGTTGTTTATATTAATACTTTGTAGTTTGTAATATCTGCCGCCGCAATGTCTTGTTGTCACCAATTTATTGATGTATTTTGATGAGGTTGTTGTATTTTATTTTATTTGAATTTTTATTTGTAGTGTTTTTAAGCAAGCCTGTTTTTTATTATTTTTGTTATAAACCAAATATTTACACACAAGTTTATTATTTTAAAATATTAATTAGGTTTCACAACAATTGCTCATTTTTCAATTATTTTTTTACAACAAAATTTTTTTTTATATGTCATTTTTTTTCTCTTTTGTATAAGGATACTTTTTTATTATTTTCCACTTTTATTGCCACTTTGAGTTTGATTTCTCCTATTTCATTTGGATACTTTTTTTTATTATTTTTTGGCATCACGTCCCGAAAAAATATTCTTACTTTTTTATTTTTCAGGATAAACGTTTTTAAAGGAGGATCCCCATTGAGTCCCCAGTTAAATTAATGTACATTTATTTTTTTTTAATTATTTTTATTATTTTATATTTTATTATTTTATTAACAATTTGTGTTTATGTTATTGAGCCTTCACAGGGACCCTCTTTTTGAGCTAGTGAATGATCCGGCTTTGTGTTTCTTATTCACTGTCTGACTTAAAACTTAAACTTCTAAATAGCAAGAAGCATAATTTTATACATTCATCACGTTGTCACAGTTAAAAACAACGGTTTAAAGTTACAATTCAAAGTAAATAAAACAATTGTTGCAGACACTACGTCAGCACAAAATAAGTTATTTTTGTGGGAAACAAATAACACTACGTCAGCATAAAATAAGTTTCGCGTGTAATTCATTTTTGTGGGGAAACAAATAATTTTGAAAATAAAATTTTAAGGGATGTGACATCATACCTTAACTTGCACACACACAAACAAACTTTCGTATATGTGTATTTTTTGACAGTTCATCTTATAATTTAGTTGTTTAGAGAAATCTCATCATACTTCTTATAATACTAATATTTGAATCTACACGTGAGATAATTCCCTCAGAGAGTGAATTTGACACTCTCTGGCAGAAAAATCTTACACATTCTGTTACGTGTAAAAAAGTTGTGTTTATTTTTTTAACATATTTTATTTTCAATATTTAGGATACGTCTAAAAATGACTTAGGCGACACTCCAACCAGTAGCACAAAACTATATTCGGCAAAAAAGGCAAGAATCGAGAGAGATACAAAATTAAATTATGCACTTGATGAAATCTTTACAAACATAAATGAAAAATAAACAATGTTTCCCTCTTTCGGAAAATCCATTGAACTTCAGTTGTCGCAGCTTCCAATTGTTTTGGCAACTAAGACTATGATTAAATTGCGTCAAGTTTTAGCGAAATATATGGAGAGAAATAACAATGACATTTTGCAAACAGCTCCAAATGATGCTTAAATTATTGAAGTCTAATACATACTTTAGGATGGTCCAAAATTATATGAAGAAAACCAAAGTGTACCGCATATTTTAACTTACCTAAAATTATGAAAGGGGACATTATTTAGAACATACATATTAAAATTTCAACATCCTATGATAACTATAAAATAATTCCGGAACAAATTTTCAGAATTTTTTTTCTCACCAAAATGAATTATATATACATCAAACGATAGCTAAAAAAATTATTATATCCACACTTCGTAAGTTCACAAAAAATGACGATTGTAACCTTAATGCCTTAAATTGAAAAAAAAAATATATCATCTGTATGAACATAACATATTTTTGTATAAAAGTTCCTGACGAAATGATGAAATTAAAAACTGATGACTTGTATAAATAGCGTTTTAGTATTTTTGGTTTATTCATCTATATATATTTATTTGGTTACTTATGTTTTTGTAAGGTGAAAAATTTTGACATTAATGAAGATATACTTTATGTTGTTGAGTATGGTCATGATTAATTTTGAATATTCTAATAACAAATTAAGAGGGAGTATATTTTATTTACATAATTAGTATATAACTCAATATTTCTATATGAAAGCTAAATTAATATTTTTCTCTATTATCACATTTTAAATAACAATAAATGGTTTTATCTTCCGCAACGATTCGTGAAATTTTTAAACAAGGAAGATCCCTATTTAACACAATTGAATGATAAAAACTGGACTATTATTTACAAATGTCGTCAATCTTCAAATAGGCTTGCAATATTTGAACTTAGTTATAGCTAAAATTTTATAAATAAAAGAGTTTTTCTTATTTATTTAATAAAAACATATTAAACTTATATAGTGTTTATTATTATTTTATTTACATAATACATAAAAATTATTCTATATCTAAATTGAGAAGAAGATCATCGTCTTCGTCCATTATTTTTTTATATTCCTCTGGAACTGAGTATGCTCTGACATCCAGGAAGATTCTCATCTTCCTCCATTAGTTCCTTATATTCTGGAACTAAATTGAATATTGCGCCCCTGAAGTAGCTACAGGCTCCAAATAGTTTGAAAGATTTGCTTTATTTTTATGAAAATTATGATATTTCATAAAATGTCTTTTTTTATTCCACTTTGTGGAAAAGGTCTCTTTAACACAAAATTCACATGTAAGTTTCTGTCTGTCCATGTTTGAAGTAATTTTTAATTAAAAATTACTTCATTAATACACCTCTGCATTAAGAATTATTCTTTCAATTTAATAATTGCTGGTAAATTAAAAGTGTTTAACGAAGCAAAATACTTTTTCCGTTAAAAAATAAAATCATTTTGGTAGGAATATGCATACATAAGTGTGTATCTGTATGCGTAAGTGTATAAAAATGTCAAACCTTTGATCAATATTTAAATATATATTTTTTTTCATTAGTCTGATGACTTAATTAAAAGTGATTACAAGTAAATTTTAAACAATATTCCTTCTTATAAATGTAAATATTGCAAATCAATTTTTGCGGAAAGAGAGATGCCTGAAGGACATGAGATCCTTCATTGTTCGGAATGTTGGAAATGGTTCTCAAAAGAAAAACATCTAAAGGAGTATGAAAGGATTCATGCCCTCCACTTCTAATAAATTTACTTGTATTAAAAGCGCTTTCAGAGAAAGAATTCTGACATACCTCTACAGAAACCAAAAAGAGGAAATTCTGCATCCTAAAATATATATATGAAATACAATTTAGAAGTAGAGTGCAAATATATTAAAATTATAAAAGATGAAATAATTCTAACCACCATAACGCAATACTATCACTTATAACCATAAGTGATAGTATTGAAGAATCTTTGAAAGCACAATACCCGTATATATTTAAAAAATGTAAGAATTCCAGAAGAGGTATAGTGGGTGGTCCCTAATACGAATAAAACATTTGGAAATAAATATAAATAAGGCTTCATTCATTAGAGGCTCCAAATATATACCATTACCACATTGTATAAAGAAAAAAGATGCCTGTTTCAACTATCCAAATAATGTTCAACTATCCAAATATTGTTTCAAGTGGTGTATCTCATCGCTTCATCCTTATATAATGAAGCAATTGGATTTGTCAATTGTAATGGATTTGGAAATATTCAAATAAATGAGGAGAAAATATGAGTGGAAAATCAGGTGATAAATTTTGAAAAACTATAATTTCCAATGAAATTAAAAGACATAAAGATATTTGAAAACGTTTGCATTAATGTATTTGGCTGCGAAGGTAATACTATAGTTGGACCATATTACCTCACATCTGCGGTAAAGAATCATCACATAAATCTTCTTCATCTTATGGACGAAGAATAGTGTCACTACGTTTTTATTAAAAATATCGGAAGGTAATTTAAATAAAAAATCAACCATGTAATTTATAAATTAAATTGTTATTATTCAAATATTTCATATTAGTAATATCAAGTTTAACTTCCCACCATGAACGAGTTAACATTTGTAATGTATGTCTTCAGTACTCTCCAAATGAGAAGATAATGCAAGATCATGATCTTAACAGTAAAAAAGTAGTACGAAAATACCTGAGGGTGATAATAACATTCCATATTTTAAAAACTATCAGAAGCAGTTAGATGTACCGTTCGTTGTATATGCTGATTTTGAGACATATTTGGAAAAAATTGATAACGAGCAAGTAAATATACAAAAACATATAGCTTGTACCTTTAGTTATTATATTAAGTTTAGTTTTAATGATAACTTAGATAAGTTTAATATTTATTTTGGTAATGATGCTCCTACAATATTCACAGAAAATTTAATTAATAATGCAAAAGAAATTTACGGAAACTATTTAAATAAGGTCACACCAATGACAGAACTCTCCAATGATGAAACAATTTTGTATAATCTCCCAACAACTTGTCACATATCTAAACAAATTTTAGGAGCGGACAAAGTACGGGATCATTGTCATTTAACTGGCAAATTTATAGGAGCAGTCCATAGCTCATGTAATATTAATTATAAAATAGCCAAATTCATACCAGTATTCTTTCATAATTTTTCCTCCTATGATTGTCACTTATTTATGAAAGAACTTTCACAATTTGAAGGAGATATAAAGGTAATTCCTCTCAGTAAAGTACTATATATATCGTTATCAAAGTTTATAATAGTTGAAGAAAATCAGGATTTGACATTCTTTTAATTAATCTTTAGCCAAAAATTTAAATGACAGTGATTTTCAAATTTTAAATAAAACTTAAAATGAAAAGCAACAATTTGATTTACTAAGAAGAAAAGAAGTATTTCCTTATTCTTATATTGATTCGAAAAATTTTATAATACTTTAATCATTCGCATTGTACTGATGAAGCTTATGATCATGCTAAATCGGTTTGAACAACTTTTAAATGTAATAACTTGTTAGATTACACTAAATTATATTTAAAAACAAATGTTCTCCTCTTAACAGATATTTTTCAAAATTTTAGAAGTATCTGTAAAAGCATATACAAACTTGACCCATGTCAATATTATACTGCTTCAGGTTTATCGTGGGATGCAATGTTAAGAACAACTAACATAAGGTTAGAACTATTAAGTGACGTCAATATGTATAATTTTATACAAGAAGGTATTAGAGGAGGACTAGTACTAGTTTTGATGCAATGCATACATTTCATCACTTGTATACACAGAAATTACATAAAGTTGTCTTGAGCTATGCGGATGATAAAAGAATTATTGCTTCTGACCAAAGAAATACTTATGCGCGAGGACATTTTAGACTTCAAAGTAATAACTTTTTTACAGACATAGATGACGATATTTTCATGAATATTGATAGTGAGTATATAGAATTTTTAAAAGATTCATCAGATGAATGTAGATGTTTAAGTTGTACATTTAATAATTTAAATACTTTCATATTTTCTGATTTTATTTAAAGTTTACATAAGTAGAACTTCAAATGTATATATTTCTATTGAGTAGAGTTAACTCCTTAAGATATTATTAAAATATAGTTTTTAATGAAAATAACATTGATATTTATGTTATCACAATAAAACAGTAATAAATATATGTCTTTTATTATATAATAAATGTGTTTTATTTTTAAATATTTTTCCATTGTACATTTTCTATTTCGTAATCTAACTTTTTACGATTTCTAGTTAGTCGAGGAGAATATGGTAAAGTTGATTGCCTCAAATTTTTGTGATTTTCATCCTTTGACAATATCCTTATTTTTGGTGTTCCATTATTTGAAAAATGTTTAAGTCGTTTAGCTGCTGAAGAGGCAGAAGTAGGATTAAGTTTTTGTAATGTTGTATCCATATCAATTTCATCATAATTTTCATAAATTTCCTCAGGTAAATTTATATTAGATTGTGTTCCTACACTACTTGACTCTGGTTGCATTGTTTGAGTTTCAATATGTTTCTTATATATTTTCCTAGTTTGTGTTTCATTATCACGTAGATTACTCAATTTAGAACTTTTAGTTTGATGAGAAGATGATATTTGGCTTCCAATTAAATATTTGGCTAATTCTTGTTTAATATAATACCATTTATTAACATCTTTTATTGTGTGTGAACTACATATTGGTATTAGTTTTCGATGTAGAAAATTGGAATCAGAATATTTAATTTTAAATTTATCGTAAGTTGATGGATTAGGAACTATTAATTTGAATAAATTATTTGACATTTTCTAAAATTTTTCCAATAACTCCACTTAAAACGGATGAAATAATAATTGGTAGAAATGCTCCTTTTTGAATTAGATGTTCCCTCTTCTGTTTCATTGAGGTTTCTGGTGAACAAACTTTTCTAATAAACTGATTTATTGATTTTATGGTTCTCATTAATTATATTAAAAAGTATTTCACTTATTGTTTTAATAACAACATCATCAAGATGTTTCTTAAGAACGTAAAGAATATGTTTGTTCTCCTTCAACAGTTTTAGGTTCGAGGTCATTGTTTATATTTGCGAATATTAAATAGTGACTTTTATTGAAAATACCCGTTCTAAATCTTAATGCGTTGTGTATTTGTTGAGTGAGATCAATTAATAAATAACCATGAGCCTGTTGCGTACAGTTATTATATACATCAACCAGAGCTTTTGAGTTTTCTGGGTATACTTGGCGACCTAAATATTGAAATTTTAATTTATCCCTAGGATTTTTAAACATAACTATATATTTAGAGTTTAAAGAAATATATCTGGAATAAGCACCTTTATGAAAAATGTTTTGTGTTACTAAAATCACAGCTAAATTTCTATGATGAGATCCCTTAGTAAAAAGTTCACACACTTTTTTATTAGATGATTCAAGCATTAAATTATACAATATTATTAAAGCTGATTCATTTTCTGCAGTAGCAAAATCCTCCGGAAAGTATGTATTACCATTAAAAACAGGAATAGAAATTTCGAAAGTATTAAAACATATTATAAAATTAAACAAAGGTAAATCTACCAAAAATATCCATTCTGATCAAGAGAAAGAATTTTATAATATCTACTTTATAACTCTTATGAAAAAATATAAAATTAACCATTACCATACTTTTTCAAGTATGAAGGCATCAATAATTGAACGTTTTAATAGAACTTTAAGAAATAAAATGTGGAAACAATTTAGTATGCAGGGAAATTATAAATGGATAGATATATTAAATAAATTATTGAAAGAATATAATTCATTAGGAGCTATCATCGTTCTATAAAAACAACTCCCAATTCATTTAATAAGAAAAATGAACAGAAGCTTCTTAATACTGTATACAGTAATTTGAAGGTTTTCAAAGGAGGAAAATATAAAATAAATTATTTAGTTCGCATTAGTAAATATCAAAATCAATTACAGAAAGTATACACAAAAATTGGTCTACAGAGGTTTTTAAGATAAACAAAATTTACGTAACTAATCCTATAACATATCAAATTATAGATTTTAATGGAAATATAATTAAAGGTGGATTTTATGAAGAAGAATTGTTAAAAACAAAAGCCCCAACAAAATTTTTGGTAGAAAAAATTTTAAAGCGAAAAGGTGAAAAACTATTGGTAAAATGGCTTAGTTTCGGAAAAGAATATAATTCATGGATTCATCAGAACGATATTAGTAAATAATATATGTATAACAAACAAATTACTATATTGATCATTCTTTTTAAAGATGGCTTCAAGTATACAAGAAGAAAATATTTATGTTACTTTATTAAGTAATAATTCAATAGATATTTATAAAAATACTCCAAACACTTTTACAAATTTGCTAACACAATCTCTAAATTTAGATGATCACTGGGTAGTTGGATTATCAGATATTTCATTATCATTACTGGAAAGAAATAATCAAAACATTGTCAAACGTAGAAAACGAAATACAATTTCAAATGTCGACACACAAGCTACAGTACATGGAAAAACAAAAATATTGAAGCATAGTGCAAATAATGAATATGAAGACATTAAGTTAAAATTTCACGAACTTTTAGAAAGCTCTAATGATTTTATGATAACAAACCCCAATCTGAATAATAAAACAAAACTTTGGAATAAATTAAGTGATACTCCAAAAAGTAATGTATCCACAGAGAAAAAAAGATTTCAGTGATAAAAAATCAGATCCTTTAAATAAGTTAAAGAAGGATACCTCACAAACAAATTTATCAACAGAAAAGAAAGTCAACGAATTTGATTCTTATACTAGTAGAGATGAATTAGAAAACGTTGAAAAGGATTCCATTTTAACATCAACAAACCACATTCTGCACAAATCTTTAACCAAATTTTCAGATAATATGACAAATTATTTTACTAGTCTTTTCACCAGATATAAATGAAATTGTATTTATTTACACTGATATAATTAAACCACGACATGCAGGTAATAAAAAAATAAATGTTTGAAAATATTTTCAATATCCACATTGAAAAATTATATTCATTTTAATAGAATTGAATATTTTCCTATTGAATCTTATAACATTAATAATATATCTATAATGATTCGAAATGATAAAGGAGGAATAAGTTTGAATGAATTCATACCCGTTTATTGTACTCTACACTTTAAAAAATATATAAAATAAATGTTTAGTAAAATTTTAAATCATTTTTGTAATAACCATGGACGTGATGTATACAAATTATTATAATAATCAGTCTGGAAATAATGTTCAAAATATTGGTGAAATATATCATACACCAAGGTTTGTGCAATATGGACGTGGTATTGGATCACTGTTTTCATCTTTGTTTTCACACCTGAAACCATTCTTGAGAACAGGATTAAATTATTTAAAAAATAAGTCATTAGACATTGGAAAAGAAATTTTGGAGGAAATCGGAACAAAACCTGTGAAAGATATTCTATTTAATCAAGGGAGAAAAATTATGAATAATATCAAAGAAGCTACTATTGAAAAAATAAAAACAATGCAGAAAGGTAAAGGGAAGCATGTAAAACTTAAACGCCTAAAACAAAAACCGCATAATAAATCCAAACGTTGTAGAGGAAAGAACTTTAACGATATTTTTGGAAAATTAAAATGTCTGGATTTATAGAATGTATGAGAAGTGAATTGAATTTATTTGAATCTCCCCCAATTCAAACTTGTGTAATTAAAACAGAAAAAATATGTTATAATCCAATTGCTTCATTGGACATATAGAGATCATAATAGTATTTATCTCAGACTAGTGCTTGAATTCAAATGAACTGCAGGCGTTGTTAATAACTTATTACATTCCATATTTAGGAATTTTAACAATAAAAGTGTATCTCAACCTGACAACAACTATCAGTATAGAGCATATATAGAAATATTGTTCAATTATGGAAAAGATGATAGATCTACCCATCTTGAATCATGTGGTTGAACTACTGATATGAATAAAATTTATTCATTAATCGATAAAGATTTAAAAGAAAAAAAAAAAATATTTAAGGATGGGAAAAAAGTGGAGCTTTTCGGAAAACTTCATGTAGATGTATTTAATCAGCAAAAGTACTTGCTTAATAATATTGATCTTAAGGTCACATTAAATTTGGAGAAACCAGAATTTTCTATTTTATATAGAAAGTGGGGATAAAAAAGAATCTCATCTAAGAATGGCTAATTTATATATAAATCATCTTACTATCAATAGTAGTATATTAATGGCACATCATAATGTATTATAAAGCAAAAATGCAATTTCCACATATATATATATATATATATATATATATATATATATATATATATATATATATATATATAAGAGAGTAGAAATTAAGACCTTCACCATACATCCAATAAACCATTCATTATTTCCCGATAATGTAATACTTGGACAATTACCAAATTTCAGAATTTTTGTAATGGTGTCAAACAAAGCTTATACTGGAGATAGAAAAGAAAATCTATACAACTTTCAACATTTTAATTTACAAAGATTTAATTTGGTTGTTAATGGAGTACAATTTCCAGCACAGCCAATAGAATTTAACTACAACAATTGAGGAATACTAAGCACTCGTGGTTACCAAACCCTATTTAAAGGTACCGGAATCCATCATTTTGATAAAGGTCATCAAATTACAAAGGAACTTCTTGATAGCGGATTTTTTACTAGCTTTTGATTTAACATCAGATCACAATAATAATTCTAATTTTGGAAATTTAATTTGGGATGCAATTACCTGCTTGGTATATTGTGAATTTGACAGTATAATAGAAATTGATAAGTTTCGCTCTATAATTCAAACGCTTTGAATTCAATAAATATTATAAATACTTTAAATTCAAATAATTATACAAAATATAAAATTAAAGGAGTTTTTGCGAGTAATAAATTACCCAAGACACCTGTTACAAAACCATCATTTTACATAGCCAACAGGCTTATATGCCAGTGTAGCATTGAGTCGCTTTTTATTTCCCTGAAAATAAACCAGCAGAATTTTTTTGCTCTGCAGGTCAACCTCCAATAAAACCATTTATTTCATTTCTAAACCGAAATTCTAAAACATTTTTCTACAATAAAATGCGAATTCGAAGTGAATCATCAATGTTTTGTGGTGTTTATTGTTGCATTTTTATTTATTTAAGATGTAAAAATGTAACTTTTAATAAAATTTTAAATATTTTTAATTATTTTAATTTATATGAAAATGATGTGTTATATATTATTTTGTTTTTATTCCTAGTTCTTTTTCCACATTTAGTAAAATTTCCAGGAGAATTTTATCACGACCATCATGCAATGCGAGGAATAGTGGAATGTCTATAGGCGGCTGTATTAAGATTTCTTGAGTTTCAATTTGACCCTTGTTTGAAGTATAATTTGTTCCAATCTTAGTGTTGTTGGATGTATCCATTATTCCGAATATGTTGTTCTTGATTGATAGTCAATTATTTACTAAAATTATTTCTAAAATTCAAAATTCATAAGACTCTTACCAAGTTCAAAATTGTATGAAGTTATTTAAAGAACTTCTTCCAGTGTTTTTTGATATTCAACAAAAATTAAACCATCAAAATCTTGAAGAAATTTTTGAATTTTTATATATGACATCTTTATTATAAAGCTTTCTTTTTACAATTAGTTAGTTTTTAATAACAATGATGCTTATATACTAATTAACTAATTTTCTTTATTAAGAATTTCTTGGAATTTTACTATTTTCCCAACTGAAATATGGTTGAGAATTTGGGATGAAAAACTCTCCCACTTCGTCTTCTCCAGCGGAGTTTTCACTGACTACCTCTTCCAATTCCGAAACGTATAAACTATTGTCTAACTTCCTCCTTAAAGTAAATTGTTCATTATTAACTTCAACTATTACATTCCCTCTTCAAGCTCTGCCATCACCACATTTCCATATTTATTCTTATGGCGGAACATACTTAATACCTTATATAGCTTTGATGGTAGTAAATTCTTTGCTGCTAGATATGGTCTTGTTTTTAATTTATTGAAAGCTGCAACAATGGCAGCATTTGCAATTTTATTCGATTCCATTTTTTGTTCCGTCTTTCAAAAAGTTTATTAACTGATTAAAATAATTTTACTTCAGACATTTATGTTTATATCTAATCTATCTCCAAAAAAAGAGAAATTTGGGTATATCTCTTAATATTTCAAATTGAGAAAATATTATAAATACATAACTATTGAGAAATAAACTAATTTTAAAAGTATTCATATCTAGAATAAAAAATACTCCCTCTTAATTTGCTATTAGAATATTCAAAATTAATCATGACCATACTCAACAACATAAAATATATATTCATTAATGTCACAAACCTTACACAAGGTTATTTTTTCCATATAAACAAAACAATTATCAAGTTTATTTTGCACCTTACAAAAACAAAATATGTAGATGAATAAGCCAAAAATACTCAGACGCTATTTATACAAGTCATCAGTTTTTAATTTCATCACAATCACAAAAAAATAAATAATTGTCTCCCTGTTAAATTGTTTGTATGTACTTTTAACATAATTACATACAATTTCATAAAATGCAAAACAATTTTTCCTCCTATTAACGCATATACAAGAAAAAATTACAAAAACAAATTCATTGGTTTTCAATTTCATACAAACAATTTGCTCTTCAAAATTGCTCTTACTCCTCATTAAAAACAAAAACAGCTATTGCCTTCCCATTTCCCTACTACTTACAGGAGCAGATTGTCAATGTTATATTAAGTCATGGTTACGGTTACGGGATTTGGCACTTATTTTTTTACTTTGTTCCATTGGAATGATACATCCCCATCCGTCACGAGTTATTTTCTTATATTGTCTCTGACTTCATTGGTAAATCATGGCTTTGAGATAACATAGTTGGTAGAAGTTCTGGTATTGTAGGTTCAATGTGATGAAATTCTAAATTTTTAAATAAATAGTTGTGCAGAATACAACATGTTTTTACCAACAAATCGCAGGTATCAAATTGGACCTCAATTGGACGGTGAAATATCCTAAATCTGGAAGCCAGTTTTCTAAATGCCATCTCGAAAGACATCCTTGATAATTTGCAGTTACATCATAACGTGACACTCTAAACCAAAGATGTCATCGGCTACAAAAAAAAAAAAGATATGGAGTGTTAGTTATTTGACCTTTGAGGTGACTATCAGATGGCATTTTTAATCTTCCTTATTTCATCGCTCTATATAGGGTTGAATTTTTAAAAATTATTGCGTCAGAAGCTCTGCCATATACAAAAATTTGGAGTTTACAACAATTAAAGCAAAGACTACATGCTGAAGAAGCCTTAGTAATTAAAATAGTCTGAACCGGAATGTGGTGGAGCTTTTATAATTATGTGCTTGCCGTCTATTGCACCCAAGGTGTGTGAATATTGCCACAAACGTTTAAACTCCTCAGCCACTGAAAGCCATTCATTTTCATCGGAAGGAAACTGTACAAAATTCTCAAAAAAAAGATAAAAAAATGTTTTTTAACCTTACTTTTAAATATTGTCTCTGTAGATTTTCTATAATGGCATTGAAGACTTCGAGAATAAATTTACTAAAAATTTTTCTTGAAATGTCAGTCAAGAATTCCAATGATATAAATGAATCTCCGGTGACTAAAAAGCGTAATGTAATTGCCAAACGGATGCGTGAGCTAAATGAAGACCTCATTACTGTATCCTATTTTCCAATCTGTAAATGGATCTACAAACAATTTGATAAATTTGTTTGACGTCATTCTGTGTATAAACATATACATTTGTATATTAGCAAAAAATGATTTCATAAACAAAATTTTATCTGCGTGTTCCCATATATGCTGATTGATGTATAGAAAAAAATGTAGTAGCTCTGCCGTTGTCTTGTTACTTGCTATGATAGAAAAATCTCTCGTGTAAACCCTACGTTATTTTTGATATTGCTAAATGTCGCAGAATGTAAATCTGTACCCATGTTCTGCAATTTTGTGAGGACATTTTATTTCGAGAAATTTATAGTCGTCTTGTTTAAAACAATAATATTAATACTAAGACGTCTGTTTTTTGTTGACATTAAATGAGTTTACTTTAAATATTACACGAATCATTCTGTTAAAAATTTAATGTCTAGACTTTTGTAAATCCACATTAAAGGGCGGAAATCTTTTCTGAAACAACGATAATGTCTTGAGTTGAAAAGAGTGAGCAGTTTTGGAATTAACAATATCTACAAGAGAAAAATATCATCAGTAAAATCAAATTTATAGAGCATTCAGACTGGAGCGTAATTACGTAATTTTATGCCGAAATTACAAACGAAATCCAAACTGTTCATACTGGCTTTATGACATTTGATGTAATTTCATGAACAGCTGATACTTTTTATTTACATCAATTTGTAAAACATTGATTAAAAGATACTGTTTTTGTCAATAAAATGTTATTTTTTGTTCATAGGTAAAAAAACAGTTGACAGTGTTTTTGTATACACCAGAGTTGCACGAAGATGAGCAGCGTTTTTTAATTTCACCAAAATTACCCTAGTGTCTACATTAGGCAAATTTTTATCAAAACAAACGTGAAAATCAGTGCGAATATGTACGAGGTAACCTTAGTTAAACATCTGATTATTATTTTGTTTGTTACAGTTACCCCAGGTCTACAACTGAGATTAACGCTGATATAATATGTGAGATAACGCCGGCAGAGGAGAGTAACCATTTTGTTTATATTATGTTAAATCTTAAATAAGGGGTACACGTATTCTAATAAATCCTATAAGATATCATTATTTTTAATCAGTCGCAGAGAGAACATCTCCTTTTTATTTAAGCAATTCGCACTTTTTAACACAATTTTTATAAAAATGTTTTTTAACATGTAACATGTAAAATAAACATGTAAAATAAACAATTTTACAAAAAAAAAACGTTGTTTTTCAGTAATTTCAAAAATACACATGCACACACACAAACAAACTCGTATATGTGTATTTTTTTGACAGTTCATCTTATAAGATAGTTGTGTAGAGAAATCTCATCACAACAGTCTCATAATACATCTTATAATACTAATATTTGAATCTACACGTGAAATAATTCTCTCAGAGAGCGAATTTGACACTCTCTGACACAAAAATCTTACATATTATGTTACGTCTAGACGGGCTGTTATCAAACTGCATATAATAAGGAATATATATTGTTGTTTTTGTGCAACTGTTGCCACCTTCCATAAATTCGCGTTAAGTTTGACGTTTGTCTTGATAAAAAATTGTCTATTGTAGACACTATGTACACAAAATGATGCAATTTCATAACCGTCAAAATGTATGGGAAATTACGTAATCTCAACTTGATTTCGGTCGAAATCTCGAATGTACGCAATTTCATTTAAACTTAAAAAAATATTCTTTTCCATTTCGTTAATTTCCCATTTTAAAACATTTAATTTTATGCAATTTACATAAGTTTGTAATATAAGCTTAAATGAAATAAGAATGCCTAAACTATAGGACAAAAACTAAATAAATTCGAGGGGCTGTCAGCTGTTTTTGTTTACAACAAGAAAACAGTGGCTGCCGCAGTACAACTTCGACAAATTCTAGTCCACAACGAGAGTGTGCATTGTAGTTATAGGCCAAATTTGCATGAAAATGTACTTGTCACTCTTATACTGTGCCGACGCTAATCTTGGGCTAATTCCGATGTACTGTTTTAGTTGTCAAATCTCCATATAAAAAAATGAAAAAAATATTAATGCGCGAGCATTCGCATTATTAAAGGGGAAACACATATTAGGCACGCCTATTTTGCTTGAAAAAAAAAAATCCGACACTAATTTCTGAATAACTCCGAAACTATTGAGCATATAAAAGAACAATGTATGTAAGACGACTTGAAGAGAATTTTGGTCCACTTCTTTTGGCGTTTCAGATATTTAAATCGGATAAATTTTTCTCGAGTAGAATATACTCGTGTAATCTTATTAAGGGGAAAATTTTAGACATGCCTATCAAAAAAAAATCAAGACTTGATAGAAGAAAAAAACTGATAGCAGATTCGTGTTCAGCACGTCTAGTTCACCTATTCTTGTTTGAGGGAGGATTTTTTCTGCCAACCAGTGTAATCAGCTGTGAATTTATGGTCACCTTCTCTTTACACCATGGTTGTTTACCTATATAGTTGCTTGTTTAAGAAAGTAGTAAATAAATGATACGTTTTTTTGCAACGTTCCTTAGGGACGCTGTTAAAATATTAGAGTAACACAATTTCACACCACGGCATAGGAAATTCAGTCATTGCAGAAAACTTGGTTTTTTGCTATATCAAGATTTAATTACAAATTAAATAAACGATTTCTAGTGAAAAGTTTTATTGTTTATTAAAGTATATAAATATTTGGAATAAATAGCGCGAATAATTTTGCTGCATTTTTTCGCCTTAAATGCCGAATTAGAGTTCGGTTCCTTATATCTTCGCATATGTATTGTATTTTTCTTAAGCTAGTAGAAGAAGCACAAAGCATACAGACGACTGACTATAGGTGAGTTAATGTCTGGAATTCAACAAAAAAAAGTTTTAGTGTTTAAAATATTAAAATGTAACTAAAAATGCATTTAAGTAATAAAAGAGCTTTTTTTCGTTTAATATTTGTATGTCATACACACACACACACACGCACATATATATCTATATATATATATATAATATATATATATATAATATATATATATATAATATATATATATATAATATATATATATATAATATATATATATACATATATATATATATATATATATATATATATATATATATATATATACATATTTGTTGTGTGTTAACCCGAAAATGGAGGTTACTGCTGCTGCCGCTAACGTCATTGTGGCGAAATAAAATGTGTAGTATATGTTTATACAACAAAATAGTTTACTTACACCGCCGGTAAAAATATAAACTTAAAATATAAACTTTCATATTTTGTAGAGAAAGGGGGCGCACTTAAATTGGAATCAATTTTTTAAAAATACAACACCCTTGAGCAGTTATTTCTGTAAAAGAAATTACCAGGACAAAATTAACGGGGACAGTACTAGACGTCGAAAAGAACGTTGCTTTTACTACAAGGCAATGGCAATGCTTTCAACAGATGAAGCCAGCAAGTTGTTGGATTTCTCACAAAAGCTTGACATTAATCTTCTCGACCGAATAGTTGAGTGCTTATATACATCGCAGGGAGAGCAGCTACGTCTAGCTCAAGATATACTCACCACTCTCAAAGAGCATCCGGATGCATGGACCCGTGTAGATAGTATTTTGGAGTTTTCACAAAACCAGCAGACTAAATACTATGCGCTACAAATTCTCGAGGAAGTTATCAAAACCCGCTGGAAAATTCTGCCCCGTAATCAGTGTGAAGGTATTAAGAAGTATGTAGTTGGTCTTATAATAAAAACGTCCTCGGATGCGACTACTATGGAGGCAAACAAGGTTTATTTGAATAAGTTGAACATAATATTAGTGCAAATACTGAAGCGCGAATGGCCACGTAATTGGGAGACCTTTATCAGCGACATCGTTGGTGCTTCAAAGACAAATGAATCATTATGCAAGAACAACATGATCATTCTCAAGAACCTTAGTGAAGAAGTTTTCGACTTCTCATCCGGCCAAATAACACAAACTAAAGCGAAACACTTAAAAGATACTATGTGCTCAGAATTTTCGCAAATATTTCAACTTTGCTCCTTTGTCCTCGAAAGTTCTATGAATGCCCCGCTAATACAGGTTACTCTCGAAACACTTTTACGTTTTCTGAATTGGATACCATTGGGTTACATTTTCGAAACGACATTAATTGAGACTTTAATTTTTAAATTTCTTAGCGTACCCATGTTCAGAAATGTAACTCTTAAGTGTTTATCTGAAATTGCTGGTCTTACCGTTCCGGATTACAACGAAAATTTTGCAAATCTATTTAAAGATACTATGACGCAACTGGATCAAATGATCAATCAAAATACAAGCATGAATCATATATATGCTAATGGTTGCGACAGTGAACAGGAGTTCGTCCAAAATTTGGCAATGTTTCTATGCACTTTTCTTAAAGAACACGGAAAACTGGTTGAAGATGTAAAATATGTCGATTATTTAAATCAAGCACTACTTTACTTGGTAATGATATCGGAAGTTGAAGATGTCGAGGTGTTTAAAATTTGCTTAGAGTACTGGAACAGTTTAGTAGAGGACTTATATACCAGTGAGTCATTTGGAGGAGGATCAAATGTTCATTTAGGTCAAACCCTAGCCAGACGTAACGCCGCTTTTCCACGACGACGTTTTTATTCAGAAATATTGTCGAAAGTTCGATATATTATGATATCACGTATGGCTAAACCAGAAGAAGTTCTTGTTGTTGAGAATGAAAATGGAGAAGTCGTCCGCGAATTCATGAAAGACACGAATGCCATTAATTTGTATAAAAACATGCGCGAAGCTCTAGTGTTCTTGACACATCTCGATTATGGTGATACTGAACGTATAATGACAATGAAGCTTCTCAATCAGGTTAATGGAACGGAATTTTCTTGGAAAAATTTAAATACATTGTGTTGGGCTATCGGATCTATATCAGGTAATTACAATTTTATTTTATCATTAATTTTATTTTAATTTAGCTATTTAAAAATTTTACCAAAATAAGAGAATACTTTTGCACTTTATTAACCCTTTGAAAAACATTTTTTTTAAAGAGGACCTGTCAGTTGTGCGTTTTGGGCATAACTAAAGATGTGTTGTTTATTCTTATCTTTGTGAAGCATTTTACTTCACTAAGGAAAAACGATTTTAAATTTCTTAGGTAAAGAAATGGTGAACAAAATTATTGTATTTCGAATAAATTTGAAATATTAAAAAATTGTGTTATTTAAATCAAAGTGTTAAGGACTTTGAAGTTTTATTAATGTGAAACTCCTTGTTTTTTTTTCTGGAAATACACAAATGATATTGATATTTAAAACATCTGGTTCTACTTGTGCCTTTACGATTTGGTTTTTGACATATTGATTTTCTAAACAAATTTCGTCCTGTAATCATATCTGTCGTCTCGAATATCTTCAGGAGTTTCAATATGCGGACTCTATCGTTTTTAGAAATATGATCTATTCTTTTAATCAATTGCAAAAGTTCGTAATCTACATATGGAGCTGATATATACTTAGTTATTACCTCTCCAATTTCCATTAAAAGACTAATATTTTTAGATGGGTATTATTGTGAAGAATGAATGAAATGAATAAATAAATAAATAAATCAATAAATTTGTCAAAAGACATATTTATGACTGCCAACTGAAATACATCGATAGCCTATGATCACAAACACTACTTGGAAAAGTTTCATCTCCTTAAAAAGTTGCAAAAAACAGTTTTTTGGTCAACAGAGCAAGACTTAGACTTTATAAATTGTCTAGCGGAACATCGGGAAGAAAATTCATCAGTTGAATTGTATGTAATTTCTGTTGCTAATAAAATATTTTATGGTCTTACAAAATCAATGGAACAGTGGTATCAACAAAATGAATATATGTTCTGGTTTTCGTATATCCATTTCTAAACATAAACATATTTCGACATTAGGTCATTGGAAAACCCAGCAACCCAATAGATTCTGATTTATATAATATGTTAAATAGGACATAATTATAGTGCAGCCATAAAATATATTAATGTTTGATTCATTTAAAGCCACGTTTGCACCGAATTGAAGAAAAAACACTTTTCTGTACAAAATACAACATATCGTGAAAAATAAATGTGGTAAATATATTATTTAATGTGATTTCCACAACCATACATTACTGTAATATTAGAATAATTAAATTGCCTATGTTTCCACTGTTCTCGTAAATTTGTTGGTGGAAGGATCGGTAATACTTCTCATATCATCGGAAGAGGTACCAGTATACATATGATCAAAACGATATTCATCATCATCATCGTTTGAGGAAAAGTTAATATCAGACACATCCGTCAAATCTAATATCTCTTCACAATGCTTTTCCATTTTTAAAACGTAGACTTTCCTAAAATAAAGTAAAAATCACATTTGTGAGTTTATACGTTTGTATTACTATATGCTCAAAACCCACAATCGTGTCATATTTAGACTTTTGTTTTTGTCTTAAAGAATAATATAAGAAGTCTAAATGGATTTGAAACGAAATAAAAATCTAACTGCTATTAAAATATTGCACTTTTGTTAGTCTTCAAAATGAGGTGGGACTTGATATGCTATTTCCTTACTTTTATTACATAATTCTCATTATTCTGATTTCAGTGAATAGTTTAAAATAAAAACAACAATTAAAAAATATAATTTTTAAGTTTCTTTTGCGCATTTTTAACAAATATATCATCGTCAAATGATTTTATTATCTTTAAAGATTTTGACTAAAAAGTAATTCATTTTCAAAAATTTCTTTAAGTTTATTATTGCATCTTTAAATTGAAAAACAAGTTTATCAAAATTTGTAATAGATCTTAATCGTTAATTTTTCTTTCAAATTGGTTCCACAATGTGAATCAGAAATATTTGTTTTCTTATATAATAAGCAAATAATATAAGAAACCTCATTATTAAAATAATTGGCGGGTGATGAGGGCTACATGCCAAAACAAATTATTAAATTAACTAAATCAATGAGCAAACAGAAGAAGTATATTTTAATAAAATACAAAAATAGTTGCATTATTTTTAGGTATACAAAGTTAACAGTGATTTTAAAATAGAATAAGACGAAAACAAATACAAATTCGTTATTATACCAAAATATTTATTTGTGCCAAATTTTATTGTCTTCAAAATTGAGACCTGTATTTTGTCCGGACATCGTTAAATCGACTCTGATTTTGTGTAGAAAGGAATACTTTTAAGTGGGTATCCGAAGATTTTTTCTGTTCATTGTAAATAGCACAAATGCATAACAGCCCAACCACCAATAGTGGTGTACGATATAAATACTTATTTTGGACGTTAACATTTGTTCTACCAATTGAACAACAAATTGCAGTAACCTGATAAAAGTACCTTATTCACATTAGATGGATAGTTTCCATTCATTTTTGCTGTTTAATAAATTTAAAATATTTGTTTTCTTTGCATATATTACAGAAAAATGCTGTGATGGTTTTAATTCAATTTAATTTCAATAAGCTTTATTTTAAGTCTTTTTCTTTATCAATGTCTTAAACCGGATAAGGAAAAAAAGAACAGTATTACGAAAGAAAAAAAATCAAAAGAATGTGACTATGATTTACAGAGTAGCTATATTACCAAATCTAGAATGTTTACAAAATACAACAGCATATCTCAATACATTTCAATTAAAGTCTATTTAAAAATTTTCAGCAAAAACCGGTTATCCATTTTTTTAATTTAGAAATTTTAAACCAGTTTAGTACGCGTATGAAAGGCGTCTCTGTTAATCTTAAAATTTTATTATATAGACGCCTTATAAATTGACATTTTAAAAGAAGATGGCGAGAAATATGAAAAGCACTTTTTGTTAAACATGCCCAAAACATGTATATAATGGTATAACATTAGAGCATATACTCTGTCATTGTGTAGGGCTTCAGCGTAGTAGACTGAAGTGGTTTGGAAGCTATATGCTACACGAACTAGAGGAGGTTACGGGCAATGGACTTAGTAACCTTATAGGGTTCGTAATGGCGATAAATAGGCTTAGGGGTAGACGTTTTTGATTGAAAGGTTATAGAGTTCACATTTTTCTTTTTCTTCTATTTCCTTATCTCACTGAGGTCTATCTCTTTCTTTTTCCTTTATATCACAATGGACTGAATGTTCTCTGGGTAGAGGCGGGAAGAAGCTGCCCTTTTTAACCTAACCGTACCTTTAATAAAACAATGAAAATAAATTTTAAAAACGTTTTTTTCCATATAAAATTCAAAATAATTAAATTCAACGAATTTATCTTCACACCCTTGCAGGTAGATTAAAGGGTATGTGTAGTCTTTGTTGTTATTGTACTTTCGTAATTGCAACCATAATGAATTCTTTTTTGGTAAAATCCGTTAAAGAAATATACTACATAAAACAAAATGTAACAAAAAAATGTGGCATGTTATAAAACATTACGAATTTTGTAAAATAAAGTTGAAATAACCATTTTTTGTTCATTGTAAAAACAATTCCTTGACATACTATATATAAAGCCAGTACAAAGCAGTAGCATATCAGTAGTAATTTTCGTATTTCATATTTTGTTATGCATGCATAAAAATGTTGTTGGTAATTTTCATACAAAAAATAATACCATGTTTTGGGTATGTTTAACAAAAAGTGTTTTTCATATTTCTCGCCATCTTCTTTTAAAATGTTAATTTATAAGGCGTCTATATAATAAAATTTTTGTATGAGAATTATCAACAATAGTTTTATGCATGCATAACAGAATATGAAATACTAAAAGTACTACACTTACTACTCATATCCCTATTGCGGAGTGACCAGTAATCATACCCACAATGAGGATTAGATTCCCACGACTCATGCTCAGAAGATATTTCGAATCTGGTATTTTAAGACTAGGCCATAACGCTCTAGATACCTTGCAGTCCGTTCTATTCCTCCAAGCATGATTCGTTCTTCCTAAAGTCCATTCCCGTATGACCATTAAATATGACCCAATCAGAATCCTAACCGATACCTGGCCCGATACCGAGCCCGTCCAGCTCTGAGCCTTTTCGAGCTAGCTATTCGAGCTATTTTATTGTCGAGAATGTCGCAGTGACCAGAGTCTTATCCTGTAGGCATCCATTAGCCTTCTTAACTCCTTTCTGCACTCAAGCACTAATCTGAACCTAACATAATGAGTTGTTATTGCCAGTAGTGCTGCCTGACTATCCACAATAATAGTTACCTCAGAGTCCCTTCCAACGTTTTCCTCCAGTAATCCTAAGTCCTTGTAAATGCCTAGAATTTCTAGTGTTTTAAAAATATAATAAAGATTATTTAAACATAAATAACCTTTAAATTTGTAAATTAAAATAAAAATATACAAATCTAAAACATAATGTAGTGGTTTAATTAAATAAAGGAAAATTTTCCCTCGAAGATGACTGAATGAAATACATGCAGATCAGTAATTAGGATTGAAATTGGCATCAGATGCAATGGTGTATGTGATAAAATATACCATTGCACTAAAAAATGTTCGGGAATTAGACCAATATTCTATCTATGTGAGGATTGCATGCAATATATAAGAAATGTGGATTTAGCTTTAAATGAAATTCAAGATGGTGTACGAATTAACAAGCAAAATTTGAAAGACTATAAAAGAGACTTTGAAACATCACTAAAACAAAACTAAATAAAACAATAAAAGAAATGTGCGACAACATAGAGCAAAAAAAAAATTAGATATGTAATGAAATAAAAATAGTAATAAAAGGAACAAAAGACAATCAGAGTAATATGTCATTTTCAGATGTTTTGAAAAGGAATATGGTATTGCCAGAATTTAAAAATCAAGTGCCATTAATAACAAAGCCGAAAGAGAAACAATAAATTTAAAAAAACAAAAGAAGATTTTAAAAAAAAAAAAAAAAAAAAAAAAAAATAATAAACATTGAAAATAAAAAAAGGAACTTTAAATTGATAAGAGAGAGAGAAAATAAAGAATGCAATTGAAAGCGAAATGAGTGAAGGGTACGAAATTAAAGTTTCAAATAAGATTGAATTGTCAATAATTGTAACGTTCATGACATTTAAATATGGAGATAACGAGATTATAGAATAACTAAAAATAACAAAATCAGATTCTAGGTTATAGTACACTAGAAATAATAAAAATATATGAATCGAGGAGGAATCACAGATCAATAATTAATGAGAAGATAAAAATTGATAATGAAACATAGACAAGAGTAATTTCGGCTCAGAGATTAAATATCGGTTGGGAGAAATGTCGAGTTTTTGATGGTACACAAATATTACGTTGCTTTAAATGTGAAGGATTTAACCATAAATCAGTAGACTGCAAAAATGATGAAATATGTTTGAAATGTCACGGAAATCATTATACAAAGCAATGTAATAAGGGCAAACAAGAAACTAAATTTGGGAATTGATGAGAACCATATGACGACAGATAGAGTGTATCCAGTTTATAAAAATAAATTACAATTAAAAAGAAGAAGAATGGGATTAAATGAATAACAATTAGAAAGCATACAAGGAATATACACAAATATACAAGGACGACTTACAAACAACTTTAATCAAATTGAAGCAATTTCTAATATTGGTAAGCCAAAGTTCATAATATAAATACTGATAGAAGAATATTGTCAATTTTCAACTCCATCGAATTCTACGAAAACCAGAGGACTAATATTATATGTTAATAAGGACTGGCATGTAAACATATTAATAAAGCACATATAATCAAATGTCGGACAACTGATTCAAATATTCCATTTGGGTCGTTGTGGTCTCGACTTTCTTAAAATGCTAAGCTTTTAAAATTCTTTGTTTTTATTTATAAGCAAAAACTAAAGTTATTTTATGATTTCTGTTTGTTTCTAAGCGAATTGTTATTTTGTAATTTCTATCATATTGAAAAATTGTTATTAAACAAGTTAGAGTTCCTTTACCCTTGTTCAGATATTGTATGAAAAAATAATATATTTTAAATTTGATGAAATAATAAGAATATCAAATGACAATATTAATTAAAAAAATTAATATAACGTTAATTAGAAAAGAGTATTTTGAAAATTTAAGGACCGATTATATTGATTGAAGAATTCGAAATTCGAGAAAAATATTTGTGACAGATTTGCGCAAGAGCGGAGTCCGTAGCTTATATAGGGGCTTCAAAAGCCCAAAAACGAGCTTTGGCCGATATCTCGGATACTGATTGTCAAATTAATTAATTTATTAAACAAAACAAAATTACAAATTTCATGTGAAAATAAGAAATAATTTAAATAAAGAAACTTTGCATAACGCGTCCGTTCTCTACGAATGCTCCGCAACGACTGTTCTCCCTTTTGAAGTTCACAACTCGGTTTTTCTTTAAATCCTCCTGGATGGTTACATTTTCATCTTCGCAATCGATTCACAATTCTAGGTCTGGATTTCCATTACATCAAGGTTTCATATGATCTGTTGACATTACATTGCAATATTTTCTTTGCGTTATAGGTAGATCTGGTAGATCCTCGACGATGTATCGATCACTTCCCAAAATCTTTGTATGGGCATACGGTCTTTCATATTTTGGATTTAATTTGTGTGATTCACTGGTTACCTGGGAAACGTAATCAACAACTACCAAGTTGCCAATATGCTCATTTGATCTTGCGGCACGCACTGCCGTCTGAATATGTTGAATATCATATCTCTCTGTGAACAATTTAAATTCGGCTGATGTGTAAGCGGTACCTCGGTCCGAAATTATTCTAAATGGTTGACTAAATATTGACATCACTTCTATCAGGGTTGTAATTAACTGGGCTGTCTCTGTGTTCCGTTTTGCCTTCACTATAGTATATTTGCTAAAAGAACATACTATAACCAATCCGTATACGTTTCCTTTCTTACTTTTAGGAAATGGACCCAAGTGATCAATATAGATATTCCTAAACGGCATTAGCATTACATCAACAACATGTAACTTACCCTCAGCCTTACCACCTTTGGCCTTCTTGAAACAGCATTCTGGACAGGACAATATATAGGACTTTATATAAGAGCACATTCGTGAGAACCAAAAATCTTTGGAGCCTTTCTATGGTTTTTGAGACTAAAATTACCTAAGTCATCGTGACATGCTTTTGTTATTCGCCAAAGCACTTTTTGCGGTATTACTAAGCATTTCACCCGGTCAACCTATATAACCGACCTCTATCTATTTAATGATACTAATGATATTCTTTAACTTTTCGTCTGACATGTGGAGCTGATATACCTAATCATTGATATCCTGCTGTAAGAATATTACTTTTTCAGTAGCCGTGTGCGTTTCGTTAGGGGGTAGTACTGGACTTCTATTCATACCGTCAACATGAGGCATTTTAGCATCAGCTCGGTCAACCATTGTATCGTCAAATTCTTGTACCATATTGCCACCATCTAGCAATACGTGAAGGTAATGGTTACGTTACTTTCGTTGCGGCCACGGAGTTGCAATCTATCAGAATCTGAAATGTTGTACCCAACAAATAAATTCTAAACCTTTCGACTGTCTCAACGATAGCCAACACTTCAAGCTCATGACCTTCTGTCTCGGTACACTGCCGACTATAATAAAATACTGTGCAAAGAACTCCGTCTTTCATCTGGAAGAGAATTCCTGAAAGTCCAACACTTCTTGCATTGGTATGTACCTGGTGTTCCTTTTTGGCATCATATAAAGTTAACACTGGTTGGAATGTAATTACAGCTTTCAAATTCATAAATGCCTGATGTTGCTCTTCGTTAAGAAAAATTCACTCTCTTAACATCTTTGTTAAAGGCACTGCTATTACATTATAATCTGGAACAAATTTGCTAAAGAAACAGTGATTCCCAAAAACTTCGAATATCTGAAATATTTTCTGGTTTTGGAAAGTTCTTTATACATGTCTTTTCTTCTCCATCGGAGCTTATAATGTGACACAGAAAAGTCACTGTTGACTTTACAAAGGAACACTTGGATGGTCTTAGGGTTAAACCTTCATCTTTAATGGCTGATAAAAACTTTTTTAATACCTTCGCGTTTTCTTCCACTGTTTTTCTTGGAATAATTACTTCTTATTCTTTCTATGTGAGGCTAAATGGCATCACATTATTTATATTCGTACAGACCTTCTACTTTTTGATCTCTTCACTTAAAGCTATATGGTAATATCCAGGTCATATCCAGTGTTGTGAAATATTTGTTACCAGCTAATAACGATAGTTGTTCTTCAACAACAAACATGAAATATTGTTTCTTGACAGTCACCGAGGTTAATGCGCGATAATCTGTACATATACGTTTTTCAATATTTGCCTTTTCCACAAGTAAAACTGATGAAGCGTGCGGAGAATTACTTTGTCGAATAATGTCATACTTAAGTAAGTCGTCAATGATATTCGATGTTTTCGTCTAACTAAATGGAACCTGATACCTCTTTCCGACTATTGAATGACAATTGGATTGGATGGAAAAATACCAACATTGACATAGTTGGTATTTTTCCACCGGCCCAACTTTCGCAGTTCTTCGTCAATATTAGAACAAATTTGGAATGTATCGTCTCCCACTGACTCAATTTTCAAAACACCCGATTCAATAATCATACGCTGATCATTTTTACATAAGACATCTCTACCAAGTTACAAATTATACGGAATCACTCTATCTAGGACGATGTAGACTTTTATTTTAGCATGGTTGCGTTCCAATCTTTATACGTTTAATTGTTGACTGCACTAATATATTTTATAGAACTGCTGCTTTTCTCATCAATGTGAAGTCGCTTCCTGTGTCTATAAAGACAGAAAATTCTTGTTCATTCAGTTGTACTCGTTTCATAACTGGAGAACCGTATCTTTCCACTATTTTCTCATTTATTGTCGCCAATGTTGTTTTATTTCTGCACTGGTTGTTATCATGACCAATCTTTGTGCAATTATTGCATTTTGGAACACTGTCGCTATAAGCTTTATTTGCTTTGTTCTGGAATAACATGTACTGCATCTTCTGCCATTATCTGTCGATGTACGTCAGTGACACTAAATTTAAATGGGAAGTCCTTTAAAAATAACTTTTTGAATTTCTCCCACGTTTCATTAATTCGTAAAGTATCAATCTAATTTAGTGATGTACAGCAAATAAAAATGTGTCATCATACCAACCGTGTAGTCGTTGCAGTTTTTCGACTTTATCAATAAATTGTCACGATGTTACTATTTTCTCCACTCCACTAGATCGAATTCTTGTATCATCACTATATAATCTGTAAGTCCATTTGACATGTGTGATGAAACATGTTCTAGACCACCTGGCGTCGACAACCTGTCTTGCACCTACCTGTTAATTATTACTGCTTGTGTTACATTGTGGTTCGTTCGTAACTTGATTTCTAACACTTTGCGCCAAACTATGAACCATGTCCTTCAAATCATCAATCTGTCTTTGCAATATTTCAGCAGCTTGATCATTAAAACCGCAGAAATCTTGAAATTCCTGTTGTTCTTTAGCAATATATTCAACTGCGCCACTTTCAACGGTTTTTAAATTAACTTTCATTTTTCGACAAATTTTATTTTCTTTATTACTCATAAAGTTTATTTTTTCCACTGGCGGTTAAAAAATTGTTCTTTCTTTTTTCTCGATCTTTAACAACCGTTTTTTACGTTTTTCCGTTCTTTTATTTTCTCTTTTCTTTTTCACTTTCTTAGTAACAACTGTCAACTTTTATTCCTTCTCGTATTGTCGAATTTGCACAGTTGTGTCGTTTCTTTATAACTAAAAATTCCCTTTTACAACTTTTGTTTTTCTTTTCTTTTCCTCTTTGTTCTTTACAAGTGGTGCAATAAACTTTACCACTTCTATCTCCTTTCCTTAGTCGTTACTCGTATTGCCCAAACTTTATTAATTTCTGTAATCTTTTCACTATTTAAAAAATTTGTGATTATTATCCCAATTCTGATTTGTCAAAGATGATCGAGTTCAAATGAATTAAGTTATTAAAAAAAACAAAATTACAAAGTTCATGTGAAAATAATTTAAATAAACAAGCTTTGTACAACACGTCCGTTTTCTACAAATACTCAGCAACGATTGTCCTCTTTTTTGAAGTTAACATAATGGAATGATTGAGTTCAGCACAAATATTTTGAAAAAAAGAAAATCCAAATTTTCTGTGAAAGAGCGAAGGGTCTTGCTTATATAGGGGCTTTAATAATTTGAAAAAAAAAAAAAAAAAACAAATATGATATAGTTTATTGTCTTTGGTGTTTTTCAGTACCCATTAAAATCAAAAACTATATGCCAAGCAGTCATTAAATAAATAAATAAAAAAAAAAGAAAAAAATCGCAATTGTAATTCAGATATAGCTGATTGTAGGCTAGAGATAACATTTGTTGCAAAGGCATATGAGCAGAGTATTGAGGTGTCATCTTTCAAATATTGATGTAACACAGTCGGAAAAGTTGGGATGTCAAAAGTAAAGATGTTGTATAAGATGGGAAGAGACATGACCCTTGGGGGCACCCCGCAGTTGTATTTATTTGTTGTGAAGGTGGTCGGAGTTTAGGTCATTTATGACTGTAACAGCTGACATGTTTTGCGAAATGTTACTTAAGTAGAAATCTAAAGTAGATGGCTGCTTGTTTGGATCGGCAGGAATATATGTGTGTTAATGAGGAAAGGCTATTTGTGTTTGGTTTAATTGCAGTTTACTATATAATATATTTCCCCAACAATTATTTCTTTAACATTCCCAGTAATTGTGTCTACTATTAAAATCGCCTCCTAGTATACATTTTTCGTTTGAACTAGTTAACTTATGAATATCAGATGCACATAAATGTTTTCGATTATTGTCGCTTCCTGTTAATCCAAAAGGGAAGTAGCATGAATATATGTTGATAAAGTCATTACTAGTAGATATTTTTATTCCGATATTTTCAATAAGAGTAGTAGTTTGTAGAGGTAATAGCTGGTGACGTATATTTTTTTAATTAATATTGCTACACCACCACCTCTGCCTTGTTGCCGATCGTACCTATAACAATAGAAATTTTGGTGTCTTATTGAAAATTTGTTATTAAGCCATGTTTCGCATAATAAACAAATGTCAACATCAGAATTTTCCAGAAACTGGAAAAGCTCGTCTTTTTTGTGTGAATGCCACGGGTATTCCACGATATTATCTTAATATTATTATTCATTGAAAAAGGAATTTGCAGGCAAGGTCAGTGACTACCTTGAACTGGTCTTCGCGAGATTTACAGCTCCTCAAATTAGAAATTAATTCAAACGTAAGGTTTTTGATTTCCTCAAAAGAAAACAAGTTGTTATTATTATTGGTGTTATTAACATTATCACTGATAAAATTTTGGTTGTAGGTCTGGTTGTTTCCCGAACTGCTAGCAGCTGGCGTTTACGGTTGATTTAGTGTATTTGGGAAATTATAATTATAATTTGTATTTCAAAATTGAGGATTTCTTTGGTTGGGTCTCCTGGGTTGAAGACGTTGCCTAATTTAAATGTAGTTTTCTCTACTTGGACATTCAGGCGACATAGCTTTGTGTGTACCATTGCAGTTGGAACATTTTTCGAAGGTTGAATCGCAATCAGTTGTTTTATGGCTCCCGGCACATTTGGGGCAAAATGTTTTGACTTTACAGCGACTAGAGCCATGACCGAACATCTGGCAGTTATAGCACTGTGTCAAATTTGATCTGTTGGGTTTTTGATATTCCCATCTAACTTTTATATAATTTAAAACTGAGTAGTTTTGCCTCAATTCTTTAATCGTAATGGATTTACGTTCAAAGTAAACTACAAATATTCGTTGTTGTCTCTATCTTTTGTAATTATTTTGACATCAGTACATTTTAGTCCCAATGCTATGAGACGAGCTTTTGTAACTGCTGGGTCGGTTTTCTCAAGCCCTAAGAGCACACATTTGACAGGTTTTTCATTTTTCGAAGCATATGTAAAATATTCATACCGAAATTTATTTGTTAGCTCTTTACACACTACATCGAAATCGTTTTTATTGGTGCAGAATAGTTTTAACACAATGGATATATTGCGAATTGAATATTGAGTTATTTTTAATATTCTGCATACTTCATGTACTTGCTCTATTTTGTATTTTAATATTGCTATTGGTGGTATATTAACTTTAACAGCTTCATCGAGATCTTCTATAGTTTGCAAAGGGGCAAAATAGTTTTGATTTTCAGTTCTCTGGGAACTGTTTGGTTTATTTTTTTGCTCATGTTATGCCTAGAAGAGGCAGAAACATCATCTCCTCTCACGCGTTTAATTTTGTTAGTTTTGTTTTATTAAGTTATTTTTTGTTATTAAAGAATAAGAGAAAATAACTGTAAACTTTTTAAACTTAAATTTAAAGCAACAACTCAAATCACGACCATACGTATCAAACGATAGTACAAGACTGAAAACATAATGTTTAGAATTAACTTTTGCTTTCAAAATGAATACCATATTATTCATATTTTTTCTAAATTTCTTAGATATAGCGATAATTTTTAGAAATAGCAATATCTTTTTTCGAAATGGCGATGTTTTTAAGTTTTGGCAATATTTTTCTTTGTTTAATAACTTCTTCCCAACATGATAGAAATCACAAAATAAATTATATTTCGTCTATTATAAATTTATAAATTAATTAACTAATAAATTAATAACTTAATGATTATTTATATATATTTTATTATACTTTCCAGAAAAAAAAAATAAAAATCATAAAATGACAAAAACACAAAATAACAGTTATTTTTGATTAAAATATTACAAAATAGCTGTTTTTTCTAACTTTTATGATAAAAGTTATCAGTTACGGCCCCTGGTTAAAACATATAAAACTTGAAGCGTAGATGTCTGATTTTTTCATTTAAACAGTATTTATATTAACTTTAAATCAGGGACTGTAAATAGCAATTATTTTTAATAATAAAAAAACCGTAGTAATCAAATATCGGGCAATTGATTTCAATACAACAGTAGTGATCGTTATGAACTCGGCTTTCTTAAAGTGCTATGCTATTTTTGAAAGAAATTTATTTTGGTAATATGTATTAATTGGCGTTTAAAGGCTTTTTATATTACTCTGAAATAAATAAAAATAAAATAAACATGAGTTTTAGGTATAAGTTTATTAATGGTGATTAAAATTCTGTGGTAAAGAAAAGCATTTGAAAGAAAATCGCAAAATTCCAAATTACAGGAAATTAAAAATGCACTTACGTATACTACAGCTATTATCTTTTTTAGATTTTGAGCTTTTTTTTATATGAATTTTATTAAATATATCCCAAAAATTTCGCAAAAGAAGTCAAAAACTGCAAACTCTCAAAATAAAATGATTTTAAAGAACTTTCACATAAGTTTTTAGTGATCAACTATGTCAATTTCTGACCAATTTTGAATTTAATAGTGCACAGTGGGGCAGAATCGAAATTTTGTGGAAATAAATCTGTAATTTCTGATCAGCTGGTTGAATTTTCATGAAATTTGGCACAGGCGTAGAAGAGGAGTGTACAATGTTAAGTTTGGAAGGGCGGCACAACAAATCTATCAGGGGCGGAGCTAAGGGGGCTCAAAGTTAGGTACCTTTGACATAAAAAATTTTTAATCACTGGCCAAATTTTTGTTTCTCGTCCGATTTCAAACATTTTTATATATTGTTGTAGACCCTGATAAGACATATAAAAAACATGCTTACATGTCCTATTTATCTCTTATAGTTTTCGAGTTATTGCGTTTGAATTTTTAAGCACCATAATTTTGGATGTACTTGGTCCAGTTTTTTTCATATTTTTTCATATATATCCTAGCACATCACTGCCAGTGGGGTAGCGCCGATATCAACGAGAGAGGTGAGTTAGTTTTCAATTTTATAACTACTAACAATCTTTTTATCTGTAACTTGGGTAATGTGCCCACATTCAGAACTAAAGATAGAGAGGCAGTTATAGATATAACACTGACGAACTTTAGGGGCGAATACATCAAGAACTGGAGGGTGGATAGTGAATGTTCCTTTTCGGATAATAGCAGGATATCCTTCAGTTTAGATTTCGAGAGGCCAAGGGGAGAACCATATAGGAACTCCAGAAGGACCGATTGGGACTCCTTTAGGGCCATTATGGATAGGGAACTAAACGCCGCTCCAGGATGGCAATTGTCATCAGAGGGAGTTGAGAGTTTAGTGGAGGACTTCACAGGGAAAGTTAGGAGAAGCTATGAACTAACTTGTCCGGTAATATTTCCGGGGAAGAGAGAACAGCCTAAATGGTGGACCAAGGAACTTAGGGACCAAAGGTCAACCGTTAGCAAGTTGTTCAATAGGGCGAAACTGACACGCAAGTGTGAGGATTGGAACAGCTAAAGGGAAAGTTTTAATAGGTATAAGGCAGACATTAAGAGGGCAAAAAGGGACTCATGGAGGAACTACTGTGAGTCCATCGACTCTGTTAATGAGTTATCCAGATTCAGGCGAATTTTATCCAAGGATCCTAGTGCTCCTGGATATATTCAGCGTGCGGATAACACATGGACGGAGTCTTGCTCTGAGTCCCTGAGTTTACTTATGGAAACTCATTTTCCAGGCTGTAGGAACTTAGAGGCAGATGCACAGGCGGGACGGATATTGGGATTCTCGGAATGTGTATCTGATAGGGAACTTAGTGAAGTAGTTGGTGACATAGTCTCGATGGATAAGGTAGCATGGGCGGTAAACACCTTTGAACCTTAGAAGTCACCAGGTCCAGACGGTGTTTTTCCAGCCATGCTGCAGAACATCAGTGACACGACACTAAAACTTCTCACTGAGCTTTTTAGTGTGTGTCTTATTAGAAGATATATTCCAAGGAGGTGGAGAGAGGTTAGGGTAATTTTCATACCTAAGGCGGGTAAGGCTGGCCACTCGAAACCTAAGGATTTTAGACCGATCAGCCTATCGTCTTTTCTTTTGAAGACATTGGAGAGATTGATCGATCTTTATCTGAGGACGACAATGGACAACCATATCATCAGTGGGGCTCAACACGCTTATCTAAGGGGTAAATCTGTTGAGAGTGCGCTACATGATGTGGTGAGTTACATTGAACGCGGCCTGCAGTATAGGGAGTATACATTGGCAGCGTTCCTTGATATAGAAGGAGCTTTCAATAACATTAAGATTGAGGCTATTAGGGAATCACTAGAATCATTAGGCATTCAAAGCTTCCTAATCGAATGGATTATTTTGATGCTGAATAGCCGAATAATTAATTCGAACTTGGGAGATGCATGCGTAAGGAAGATAGTGACTAGAGGAACTCCGCAAGGAGGAGTTCTCTCGCCCTAACTATGGCTCTGAGCCGTCAATGTCATTCTACGACAATTTGACGCAAGAGGGCGGAAAATCGTTGCCTATGCTGATGACGTGGTTATACTGATCACGGGTAAATTTCTTTCCACGATCAGCGACGTCATGCAGTATGAACTTAACGAACTGTCCTCATGGGCCACTAGTAAGGGTTTAGGGGTCAACCCGGGGAAGACGGAGCTAGTTCTTTTCACCAGAAGGTACAGGATTGAGCAATTTAGGCTACCGGTACTAGGGGGGACTGAACTAGGATTGAAGAAGGAGGCAAAATATCTTGGTGTGTTCCTTGATAGTAAATTATCTTGGAAGAGGAACACTCAGGAGAGGCTTAAGAGAGGTCTCAACGCCTATTATACATGCAGGAACTCCATAGGTAAGAGTTGGGGACTCAAACCGATGGTAGTAAATTGGATTTACACCTCGGTGGTGAGGCCAATTCTGACGTATGGATGTCTTGTCTGGTGGGAGGCAATGAGAATAGGAAGTCGTAGGAATCTTTTGTCTAAAGCCCAGAGATGTGCTTCGATTGGCATAACGGGTGCCGTAAGAAGCACACCTCAGGCGGCACTTGACGTCATTCAGCATCTCCTACCCATTGAGGAGTTTGTGATGGGAATGGCTGCAAGGAGCCTGCTTAGACTTAGTGAACTAGGACTTACAGGATCAATCAGAATAGGACATTCCAAACTTTTAAACGAGGTCAATCTTCTGGATCCACGGACTATATGTGCACGGAGGTCGATTTCGGGGAAAATCCTATACTGATTAGTCCGAGTAGGAACCAATGGTTAGGTAGGGAGAAACAATTCAGTGGAGTATCGGTGTTCACTGATGGATCCAAAATGGATACAGGCACTGGTGCAGGTGTGTATCCTTCTGGATCCTGGTTCCTTCTGGATCCACGGACTATATGTGCACGGAGGTCGATTTCGGGGAAAATCCTATACTGATTATTCCGAGTAGGAACCAATGGTTAGGTAGGGAGAAACAATTCAGTGGAGTATCGGTGTTCACTGATGGATCCAAAATGGATACAGGCACTGGTGCAGGTGTGTATCTAGTTGAGGGAAACATCAGGAGGACGTATAGACTCCCGGATAGTTGTAGTGTGTTCCAGGCGGAAATTCTAGGTATTCTTAGGGCCACAGAATTGATTGCAGGGAACATTGAAGTGAATACAGAGGTAACTCTGTATGTGGATAGCCAGGCGGCGCTGAAGGCCTTGAAAGGACATTTTGTCAAGTCTAGGCTAGTTAGCGACTGTAAGAGGGCTCTTAGGAGATTGATGAGGAATTATCATATCAGACTCTGCTGGGTGCCGGGTCATTGCGAGATAAATGGCAATGAGGTAGCTGACGAATTAGCTAGGAACGGCTCAGCTTTGGATAGGACTGCAAGTGAAAGCGGTGAGACTACCTCTAGGCTTTTACTTCAGGTTAATTAGGGAGTGGATTTGGGATAGAACCAATCATGCATGGAATTGTAGAACGGACTGCAGATTATCAAGGGTCCTATGGCCCAAACTTGATAAAGCAGATGCGAATCTACTTTTAAGCATGAAAAGGGGAAACCTGAAGACTATGATAGGTGTTCTGACAGGTCATTGTCCCATAGGGGGAATGATAGGGAATTGGGATAGGGGCTCCTCCGGTCTTTGCAGAATGTGCGAAGATAATGAGGAGCTGGAGACGGTGGAACATATTATATGTCACTGTCCATGTCTACAACTAAGTAGGCAGAAATGGTTAGGCAGTCGATTCCTTGACGAATTGGACAGTATATCGAGATTAGATCTCGATAGACTGATAGGATTTGTCATGGGAATAGGCTGGCTAAGAGGGGGTCGCTGGCCTAGAGCGAGCGACACGGGGAGGTAGTACTTCTTCTTTTGAAATTCTTTCTATTCTTTTCTATTCTTCTCTTGGTCTCGGCTCTTTCTCCACTATTTTCCTTCTTGCTCCTTTCTATATCCTATCTGTAGTTATTTCTATTTTCTTCACGAAGGGACTCACAATGGACCTCATGGTCTCCGAGTGGATGCACAACAACTCTTATGGGTGCTGTGCAACCCTTCTTTACCTACCTACCTTACCTAGTATTTCCGACCGATTTTATTAGTTTTTTTTCTTAACTAGTTAAAGAACAAAATTATATATTGAATAAAAAAATTTGAAGTCGATATCTTTACCGAGTCCAAAAATAAACGATTTTGAATTTGTAAATTGCAAAAAAGACGACTTTTTGTGTTTTTTTAGCCGAAAAAGTATCTACACTCTTTTTTATCTAAAATAAAATTTTCTTTAGCAACATATAGATAGATAGATAGAGAAGGTAGATGTGATACCAGACAGTACCACATCTCCACCCAGAGACCGATCCCGGTCCATTGTGAGTCCCTTCAACAGAACAGTTGTGAAATAAGGGTATAGAATGTATAGAATTGAAAATATAGAGTACAGAAAAACTAAAGTGAAAGGTAAAAAGAGAACAGAAACGTAACGAATCACAGAAGGGGACCAGCAATGCCACCAATCCCCCTAGGGTTAAACCCCTGATTCTCCCTCAAGCAGCTAATTCCCATGACGAAGCCTATGACGTCAACAAGATCCACATTCCGAACGTCACCTAGCCCGTCGAGGAACTGTCTACCCAGCCACTTCATCCTACGATGCTGTAATCGCGGACAATGGCACACAATGTGTTCAATAGACTCGGTCTCATCGATGTCCTCACACAGTCTGCAAAAAACAGAACTGTTAGCATCCATTCTAGACCTCATCTTTCCTATCATACAGTGACCCGTTATGGCCCCTATCATGACCCTCAAACTCTTCCTATTCATGCCCAGGAGAGTGGTAGTGCCTGCCTTGTCCAATACCGGCCATATCGCCCTCGACACTTTGCAGTCCTCCCTACTTTCCCAAGACGAATTGGTTCTGACCAAGATCCAATCATTGATCTTCCCATAGAAGAAACTTAGTGGTGGTCTCACATATGTCTCTCTATCCGAGACGTTCCCTGCCGCACCTTGCCTTGCCAGTTCATCAGCCAATTCATTGCCTGAAATATTGCAATGGCCAGGCACCCAGCAGAGTCTCACCATGTAGTCCTCCATCAACTCTCTCAGTGCCTTTCTACAGGCAGCTACCAGCCTGGATCTCACCAAATGTGTCTCCAAGGCCTTCAGAGCTGCCTGACTATCCACATAGAGAGTGACCTCGGTACCTCTCGCAATGTTTTGCCTGATCATTTCCGCGGCCTTCAGGATGCCGAGAATCTCAGCCTGAAAAACACTGCACTCATCAGGGAGTCTAAAAGAGCCCTTCAAATCCGTGCCCATAATGTAGACCCCCGCCCCGGTACTATCGACCATCTTTGATCCGTCCGTGAACACTGCGCAACCTTCATATAGTCTCTCAGTGCCGGACCAGATCTCCCTATCAGGTATCACCACGACAGGATTTACTCCAAAGTCCGATTCAGCGGCCATGTAATCTGATGCCCCCGTAGAGTTCAGATTAACCTCACCATAACTGATCTCGTAAATGACCTTGGAGTGACCTGCTCTTGATGAGCCTAATAGTCCCAATTCCTTAAGTCTCAGTAGACTCTTTGCCGCCATACCCCTCACAAACTCCTCAATGGGTAGGAGATGAAGTATGACATCCAGAGCCGCTTGTGGTGTGCTTCTCATTGCACCCGTGATGCCAATCGAAGCACACCTCTGCGCCTTCGACAAAAGGCTCCTATTGCTCTTGCGTTCCAGTGCCTGCCACCAGACAGAACAACCATATGAAAGGATTGGTCTCACCACCGAAGTGTAAATCCAATATACAACTTTCGGTTTGAGTCCCCAACTCTTACCTATGGAGTTTCTACAGGTGTAGTAGGCATTGAGGCCACGCTTGAGTCTTTCCTGAACATTCCTCTTCCAGGTCAGTTTGCTATCAAGGAACACCCCCAGATATTTCGCTGAGTCTGAAAGCTTCAGTTCAGTCCCACATAGTACCGGTAGTCTGAATTTCTCTACCTTGTACCTCCTAGTAAACAGAACCAACTCTGTCTTCTCCGGGTTCACTCCCAACCCCTTATCAGCAGCCCACGAGGACAGCTCACCCAGCGCTGACTGCATGATCTCACTGATTGTGGGAAGAAATTTTCCCTTTACCAGTATGACCACATCATCCGCATAAGCCACGATCTTCCGCCCTCTACTGTCGAATTGACGCAAAATCACATCGACAGCCATTAGCCACAGCAGGGGTGAGAGCACTCCCCCTTGCGGAGTTCCCCTAGTCACTAGTTTTCTTAAGCATACTCCACCCAAGCTCGAATTGATAATCCTGCTGCTCAGCATGAGGATTATCCATTCGATCAAGAAGTCATGTACCTTAAGATTCACCAGCGCCTGCTTGATAGCGTCAATCTCAATATTGTTGAACGCTCCCTCAATATCCAAGAACGCGGCCATGGTGTATTCCTTATACCGAAGCCCTTGTTCTATATAACCCACCACATCACTTAGCGCACTCTCCACAGATTTACCCTTCAGGTAAGCATGTTGAGCACTACTCATGATGCTGGAGCTACCAGACGATCTTAAATACAGATCTATCAGTCTCTCTAAAGTCTTCAAGAGGAAAGACGATAGGCTGATAGGTCTATAATCCATGGGTTTCGAGTGACAGGTCCTTCCACCTTTCGGTATGAATATAACCCTAACCTCTCTCCACCCCCTTGGAATATGTCCATGTGTCAGACACCCCTTAAAAATCTCAGCCAGTAGTTTACGGACCACCAACGGTGCATTCTGCAACATGGCCGGAAAAATACCATCCGGGCCTGGTGACTTATAAGGCTCGAATGAATTCACCGCCCATGTGACCTTCTCCACCGTTATTAGGTCACTTACCACTGTACCAATCATCCCACTGGTGGACTCTGTGAAGAAGTGTTCTCCCTCACCTGATCCCTCCACCAATGGATCCCTGCAACCCGGAAAATGGGTTTCCAGAAGTACATTAAGTGACTCAGAACTAGACTCCGTCCATGAACCATCTGATCTCTGGATACTCCCAGGAACACTAGGGTCCTTTGACAGTATCTTCCTGAATCTGGAAAGTTCATTGACCGAGTCAATGGCCTCGCTGAACCTAATCCACGAGGCTCTTTTAGCTCTTCTAATGTCCTTTTTGTACTTATTGAAACACATTCTATAGGTGCCCCAGTCCTCGTCCCTACCAGATCTATGGGCCTTGTTGTACAGCCTGCCAACTGTGGTCCGTTGAGCCTTCAACTCCTCCGACCACCAGACCGGCTGTCTCCTTTTACCCGGATAGCTCACCGGGCAGTTAAGCTCATAGCTTCTGTTAATGGACCCTGTTACCCTCTCCACTATTTCGTCAAGATTCTTTCTCGACAAGACCTCCATCGGAGTTCTAGTCAATCTTGACCCTAGATCCCGCCCGAAGGCGTCCCAATCTGTCCTCCTAGGATTCCTGAAAGGTTTCCCCTCAGAACCTCGGAAGTTCAGACTAAAGGTTATCCTACCATGGTCAGAGAAAGTACATCCCATGGCCACCCTCCAGTCTTCAACCAGGTCCTTTGAGTTGGTCAGTGTGATGTCTATTACTGAATTCCTATCCTTCGTTCTGAACGTAGGAGTATTACCCCTATTACAGATTAAAAGATCATTTGCAATAATAAAATCAAAGGTTGACTCACCTCTCTTATTGGTATCCCTGCTACCCCATTGACTGTGGTGTGCATTTGCATCGCAACCGAGTAATAGACGTACTCCATTCCGTCTTGCGTACTCGGCTAAGGCCCACACCCTGTCATCTGGTGGTTCCAACTCCTCATAGGGCATGTACACCGAGGCCAAGGCCAATTTACCGCCTCCCAATGCCTCTCCTTGGACGACCGTTAGATCACCATAACTGAAAGAGTTAAGAAGAATTACCTGAAGATCATTCTTCACCAAAATACAAGTTCTCACCTTATCCTCAGTGGACGGCTTGAACAATTTGTATCCTTTGACCCTTAAACCACAGACCTGGTTATCATTTAGCCAAGGCTCCTGGATTAGGGCCACGTCCACATTGGTCTCACTGAGGTAGGTTATCAATTCGGTCGAGGCTGCTTCACAATGATGCAGATTTATCTGCACCATCCGCAACCTCTTTGGCTTTATCATTTTTCGCGTAGCGAAATTTGATGTAGCCAAGCCCGAACGTAACAACCCCCCCCAATGAGTCCAGTATCCTAATAGATTCCCGATCCACTGCGAATCGGAAATCTTTACCCTGGTTCTCTTTACAAGTCAATGAAGAAACAAGTTTCCATTGACTTGTATTGATCCCCCTATTTTGTCCTTCCAATATTCCCAGTATGACTTCCACCGGTTTAATGGGTGGTGGAATCCATACCGTGACTATTGGTCGCAGAGGCAATTCCGACGCTGGTATAACCTCCAGTTGCGCATCTGGACAAAGGTTGCCACATCTGTTGATCGCGGCTTTCAGGAATTCAAAAGTTCCTTTGTTACCGCAACCAACAGTCTTGACGCCCCTTGTCCAGTCTGCACCCATGAAGGATATTTCACCCGGTCTGTGCCTTGCCTGGAAGATTTCGTCCATAAGTCTATCCTCAATCAGCCGCCACATTTCCGTACTGATTCTCCCATCTGGATCAGCACGGTCAATGACTGCTGCTTGAAGAATGTCCGACTTGGACGAATCCTTCCCCTTTTTGGACGATGAAGGTTGCACGTCACCAGATACTACCCGCTTTACTACTACCTTATGAGAGTTTTTAAACGGGCCACTTGATGCATTACCAACCTTCTTCGCAGACGGAATCTGCTGGTCATCCCCCGACCTCACTCTTTTTATGGTTCCCTTAGAGGGACCTTTAAAAGAGTCATGCGGGAAATGACCTGCTTTCTTAGAGGTAGAGGGTATCTCATCTCCAGGCAGAGCTCCCCTAATTGACCTCATTTGAGATCCTTTAGCGGGGCTCGCAAGAGCTTGATTTACCTTCTCTACTCTCTTCTCAATGAGTTTTTTCCCACTACCAATCCTTGCTGCCCTGTCGCTTCCCTTGAGAGAGGCTACAGGACTGCTAGATGGCTTGTGAGTATCACACTGTGTGACAGCGTCGACTTTTGGTTCCAAAGTGTTGGTAGACACGGACTCTTTACCCTTGCGAGCAATTTGCGGACCTTCCTCTACCTCCACTTTAAAACCATCGGGATAAGACAATCCCAGGATGTCACCGATGGAGCCATAGGTCCGTTCAAACCTGTAGATGCTCTTTCGGTGTTTCCTGCGAACATGCCTATCCCGCCCGTCTAACAGCGATGGGTCCTTTTTAGCCAACTTATTCAGTGCAGCTATAGAGGCCCTAACACCGTTTTTCGCCTTTTCAAGATTCGTTCGGCTGTCGGTTGCGGCTTGCTCATCCATTGGATATGCTACCGCTACCTGCCGAACAATAGGTTTGGCCGTAGGCCTTGGCATGCCTGATGCCCCCGACGAGCTCACCTGCTTCCTACCCGGAGTTGACGCAGTGACTGCATTTCCGATTTCTTTGCCCCGGTCAAGTGCAGAGACCACTGTTGTCTCATGCTCTTCATCGGATAAAAGAGACAGGTCCTCCAGTCCCTCCGTCGCTCCAGATCCTACAGGGTCCTCCGTCGAGTCCAGCAGGCTGTCCTCCTCCGTTAGTTGGGTCATCAGTTGTCCGTGTTGAATGAGGATGTCCGTATGCAGTCTCATTAAGTCCATGTCATCGTCCCCATCCTCATCTTTCCCCCCTTTCCCGGCGTCGTCATTGTTTTCTCCTACTTTGACCCTATCCCTAACTCTTAAGTCAGCTTCCGTCCCTTCTACTACCCTAGTGTTGGTTTCTTTGTCCGTTGTCCCTTTGTCCTGTTCAATACTTAACCTATCAGTTTCCAATTTTTCTTTTTCTATTTTGGTCCCACGAGTGTGCTCGTAAAAAATAGACCATCTCGCGCAGTGACGGCATACGCGGACTAGGCTGTAATACAACTGACCCTTGCCATCAGCATCAGAGGGGAGCTGTTCACTATTAGTTTCTTTTAGCACTAACTAATCATTCAGATCCTCGGCACTGCTACCAACCACCTTGATCTTAAAAGTGCATAAGACCCATTTATTTGGTCCACGGAAAACGCATGACCCAAGACCGTACCCAGTGTCAGAGATGTATTCACTTCGGCGGAAACACCAAATAGAATACATCAATGCATCGCATCCAGTCCAGCAAGCCTACCGTTTTCAGGACTGGGTGTGATACAAAGGATGCATTAATGTCGGCAAGGGAAGAGGACTCCAGCACCGTACATTAGTGCCTCCAGTGTCTCTCGCCCAATCCCCCCTATCCGCCACCTGGGGACGCGTCCGATGGAAGTAAACAGGTAAAGACTCCACACGGAGCAACATATAATAAGTTTGCACTTTTCTGAAAGGCAACTTCACAGAGATGACTTTAAGATAAAAAACAATCCCAATAACTCAATTGGTCATGGTACACATCCTCCCGAATTCGACCCATTTTATATGAAAGTTATGAATTTAAACCATATTTTCTCAAATCCCAAAGCACGAATCTACAAGCGGTATATATTTTAAGAATCTTCAATATGTTGTTAAAAGTTTTAAATCAAAATCTACGGGACTTCGGAAAAATGTGGATTCTATAGCCAAAAATGTAAAAAATCCAATTTTTGGGAATTTTCATTAATTTTTTTTTTTGGAAATTCAGGAAAACCTTACCCCTGATTGAAATTTGGTTAACGCGCTTTTATTTATATTGATAAGATTCACATTTCCAGCAAATTTCATTAAGATATCTTTATAAACAAATATGTTATTACAATTAAAAAATTTGTATTTTCTCCAAAAGCCCCAAATTGGGCCTTTTGTTTGGTTTATTTCTAAATAGCGAAAGAAATTTTAAAAATATGTATTTTAAATTAAGCTTATCCTTTAGCATATATAATATCGTAAAAAGATTCAAGTCAATATCATGCCTCATTTCAGAAATATGCGCCTTTAAACTTTTATATTTCCAATTTATTGTATATATGACTATATTTTTATAAACTTGCAAGTTTTGCCTTTAGCTTTGAGTGAATGATTATTTAGAAAATTATGAATATTTCTGTATACTTTTAGTAATATCTATACACAAAATATTTTTATAAGAATAATTAATAAATATTTTTTATTTTTAATAGGGTTGTCACATTACCCAAATTTAAGTAAATCTTCCTTTTCTAAGCATTCATATATTTCTATTAATGAATTTAAAATAACAAAACAAACAAAAAATGTCTATTTTAACTTAATCAATATTATTATTTTCGGTATTTATCATCTTCCTTAATAAATATTCTATTTCTAATACGATTTTTTATTACTTATTTACATTAAATTTGTGTAGATAATTTTTCTAATACTTTAAACTTATACTACTTATTTTCTATAGAATAATTTGTTGTATCTGTGTACATATCTAAAAGATAATAAAGGTCCTTCAAGTCTTCAGTATTTTGAGTTGATAAAGGCTCATAATAAATCCAACGTTTTCTCATTGATGATAGTACAGGGTCTGATGATAAAAATAGGCTATTAAAAATATCCTCGTTTTGTGACGTTCTGGAGCATTTCCTGGAGCTGAATAATTGAACGTGATTAAAATCTTTGCTTCTTGCTTCTTTAGCCTCTTTTTTAAGAAGAATATTTTGTTCAATTATAATTTCGCCATGGCACAATACCTTATGTACTGTAAATCGACCAGAGTTAATTTTGTGCTTACTATTAATTGACATTAATAGTATGTTAGTCCTTTCAAGTATTTAGGTAGGTAGTTAGGGAAGGGTTGCCCAGCACTCATAAGAGTGCTTGTGCATCCACTCGGAGACCTAAAGGTCCATTGTGAGTCCCTTCATAAAGAATATAGAAAGAAACTAGAAAGAAACTACAGATGAAATATAGAAAGGAAAATGATAGAGAAAAAAGCTGAGACCAAGAAAAGTATAGAAGAGAATAGAAAGAATCAGAAAAGGAAAAGTACTACCGCCCCAGGTCGCTCGCTTTAAGCCTACGACCCCTTCTTAGCCAGCCTATTCCCATGACGAATCCTATTAGTCTATCGAGCTCTATTGTCGATATACTGTCCAATTCGTCAAGGAATCGACTGCCTAACCATTTCTGCCTACTTAGTTGTAGACATGGACAGTGACATATGATATGTTCCACCGTCTCTAGCTCCTCATTATCTTCGCACATTCTGCAAAGACCGGAGGAACCTCTATCCAAATACCCTATCATTCCCCCTATGGGACAATGACCTGTCAGAATACCTATCATAGTCTTCAGGTTTTCCCTTTTCATGCCCAAAAGTAGATTTGTATCTGCTCTATCAAGTTTGGGCCATAGGACCCTTGATAATCTGCAGTCCGTTCTACTTTCCCATGCATGATTGGTTCTATCCCAAATCCACTCCCTAATTAACCTGAAGTAAAAGCCTAGAGGTAGTCTCACCGCTTTGACTTGCAGTCCTATCCAAAGCTGAGCCGTTCCTAACTAATTCGTCAGCTACCTCATTGCCATTTATCTCGCAATGACCCGGTACCCAGCAGAGTTTGATATGGTAATCTCTCATCAATCTCCTAAGAGCCTTCTTACAGTCGCTAACTAGCCTAGACTTGACAAAGTGTTCTTTCAAAGCTTTCAGCGCTGCCTGGCTATCCACATACAGAGTTACCTCTGTATTCACTTCTATGTTCCCTGCAATCAATTCTGTGGCCTTAAGAATACCTAGAATTTCCGCCTGGAACACGCTACAACTATCCGGTAGTCTTCCTGATGTTTCCCTCTACTAGATACACACCTGCACCAGTGCCTGTATCCATTTTGGATCCATCAGTGAATACCGATACACCACCGAATAGTTTCTCCCTATCTGACCATTGGTTCCTACTCGGAATAATCAGTATAGGATTTTCCCCGAAATCGACCTCCGTGCACATATAGTCCGTGGATCCAGAGGGAACCAGGGCATGTCCACCGAGATTAACCTCGTTTAAAAGTTTGGAATGTCCTATTCTAATTGATCCTGTAAGTCCTAGTTCACTAAGTCTAAGCAGGCTCCTTGCAGCCATTCCCATCACAAACTCCTCAATGGGTAGGAGATGCAGAATGACGTCAAGTGTCGCCTGAGGTGTGCTTCTTACGGCACCCGTTATGCCAATCGAAGCACATCTCTGGGCTTTAGACAAAAGATTCCTACGACTTCCTATTCTCATTGCCTCCCACCAGACAAGACATCCATACGTCAGAATTGGCCTCACCACCGAGGTATAAATCCAATTTACTACCATCGGTTTGAGTCCCTAACTCTTACCTATGGAGTTCCTGCATGTGTAATAGGCGTTGAGACCTCTCTTAAGCCTCTCCTGAGTGTTCCTCTTCCAAGATAATTTACTATCAAGGAACACACCAAGATATTTTGCCTCCTTCAATCCTAGTTCAGTCCCCCCTAGTACCGGTAGCCTAAATTGCTCAATCCTGTACCTTCTGGTGAAAAGAACTAGCTCTGTTTTCTCCGGGTTGACCCCTAAACCCTTACTAGTGGCCCATGAGGACAGTTCGTTAAGTTCATACTGCATGACGTCGCTGATCGTGGAAAGAAATTTACCCGTGATCAGTATAACCACGTCATCAGCATAGGCAACGATTTTCCGCCATCTTGCATCAAATTGCGCAAGGCGAGAGAACTCCTCCTTTCCCTTTAGCTGTTCCAATCCTCACACTTGCGTGTCAGTTTCGCCCTATTGAACAACTTCCTGACTTTTGACCTTTGGTTCCTAAGTTCCTTGGTCCACCATTTAGGCTGTTCCCTCTTTCCCGGAAATATTACCGGACAAGTTAGTTCATAACTTTTCCTAACTTTCCCCGTGAAGTCCTCCACTAAACTCTCAACTCCCTCTGATGACAATTGCCATCCCGGAGCGGCGTTTAGTTCCCTATCCATAATGGCCCTAAAGGAGTTCCAATCGGTTCTCCTGGAGTTCCTATATGGTTCTCTCTTCGGCCTCGCGAAATTTAAACTAAAGGATATCCTGTTATGATCCGAAAAGGAACATTCACTGTCTACCCTCCAGTTCGTAATGTATTCGCCCCTAAAGTTCGTCAGTGTTATATCTATAACTGCCTCTCTATCTTTAGTTCTGAATGTGGGCACATTACCCAAGTTACAGATAAAAAGATTGTTAGTAGTTATAAAATTGAAAACTGACTCACCTCTTTCGTTGATATCAGCGCTGCCCCACTGGCAGTGATGTGCATTAGCATCGCAACAGAGTACCAAATATACGCCTCTTTTCTTTGCATACTCTGTTAGTTTGTACACCATATCACCTGATGGGTTGGCCACATCGTAGGGCATATAAACGGAGGCGAGTGCGAGTTTCCTCCCGTCTCTATCCTCTCTTTTCACGACCGTTAGGTCTCCATTGCTAAAAGAATGAAAGTTTATAAAATTTAACTCATTCCTGGCTAGTATACACGTTCTTACCTTATCCTCAGTGGATGGTACAAAAATTGTATATCCTTTGACACTTAATCCACATACTCTGGTGTTGTTGATCCAGGGCTCTTGGATTAAGGCCACATCCACTTTGGAGTCGATAAGGTTCATCGCTAGTTCGATAGAGGCTGCTTCACAGTGATGCAAATTGATTTGCACCACTTGCAGCCTTGTTGGTACTGTCAGATTTCGGATACCGGAACCTGATAGTGCCCAGACCGAAATTAGCGATTCCCCCATAGACTCCAATTTCCTAAGGGACTCCTGGTCTATAGCAAACCTGAAGTCCCTTCCGAGGTTCTCTTTACAAGTCAGAGAAGCTAACAACTTCCACTGACTAGTATCCAGATCCTCGTTCTGGTTGACCAGTACTGTCAGTATAGTTTCCACCGGTTTTATGGGTGGTGGAATCCACACTGTCACTACTGGTCTCAGGGGCAACTCAGATGCGAGTATCACATCCAGTTTCGCCTATGGACAAAGGCTGCCACACTTGGCAATCGTGGCCTTGAGAAAGTCAAGTGATTTCTCATTACCACAATTAACAGTTTTGACACCCTTTGACCAGTCCGCGCCTTTGAAGGACACTTCATCCGGCCTTCCTTTCAATAAGGCGATCTCGTCGATGAGCCTATCTTCAATCAACCTCCATAGATCCGTGCTAATCCTCCCATCTGGGTCAGCACGGTCTATGACAGCCGCCTGAAGATATGCCGGCTTCATCGACTTCTTCGCCTTTTTCGAGGTAGAAGGCTTGTCGTCACCAGATCTAACTCTCTTAGTGACTACCTTTGGGGGCCCTTAAGAGATCCAGACGGTGTGTGACTCGCCTTCTTGGCGGTAGGGACTGGTTGTTCATCGCCAGACCTAGCTCTCTTAACGACCTCCTTACGGTGATCCTTCAGAGAGTCAGATGGCTTATGACCAGCCCCACTTCCAGCATTCTTTATCATCTTCTTTTGAAGACCTTTAAGAGAGCACCTTTCTTGCTGGTAGAGGGTTGGTCGTCTCCAGACCTTGCTCCTTTGGTGATTGATTCACCAGAGTTGCCGGATAGTTTACGATCAGCCCCCTTTTTGGCAGTGATAGCCAGCTTCCCAGTTTCCACCGATCGTTCCGAAGATGTGATCGGTTTATTTGGTCGGCTGCTATCATTGTCTTTATCCTTGGACTTCAGTGCGACGCCTGACACGTTTCCTATACTCTCCCGAGCATTTTCCGGAGCGGTGTCAAATATCGCATTCAGTCCCTCGGGATAAGACATTCCCAAGATAGCGGTGGTCGAGCCATAGATTTTTTCAAATCTAATCACACTCTTCCTATGCCTCTTGATAAGGTATTTATCCCTACCACTGACTGATGACAGATCCCTCTTGGCCATCTTATTAAGAAAGATCAAGGAGGATCTGACGCCATTCTTCGCTTTTTCTTGTTTTGTTCGGCTGTCGACGATGGCAGTTACACCTGGTTTCACCGCGTCTTGCCGAACTAATTTTGAACCCACCTGTCCATCATCCCGTGCGGGTGACACCTCGGATGCTGGAGAACTCCGCTCCTGAGCGTGAACTGAAATCATTGTTATTTCATGTTCCTCATCAGAATCAAGAGTAAGATCCTCCAACTTCTCCGTAGTGCCCGTCCCCCCGAGAGAGTCTCCAGGTGAGCCCAAGAGGTCGTCCGTTTCGGCCAGTTCACTCAGTGATTGTCCCTTCTGAGCAATTATGTCCCCGTGAATCCTTAAAAGGTCAGAGTCAGTGTCCGAAACTCCTACTGAAACTGTCCTATTCTTCCTCTCCACATCCTTTGTTTCAAAATATTCTTTATTGCTAATCTTGGTCCCACGAAAATGCACGTACTAAATGGACCATCTCGCGCAGTGACGGCGTGCGCGGACTAGGCTTTTAAAAATTACAACCAACCCGTGCCATGGGCGTTGGAGGGGAGCTGTTAACGATTAGTTTCTTTAAGCGCTAACTAACCATACAGATCCTCGGCACTGCTACCTCTCACCTTGATCTTAAAAGTGCACTTAATTTATTTGGTCCGCGAGAACTTCTATGAGTTTCTAGGTTTAGATGTAATGCGTAGTACCCGACTATAGTCAGCACATGGAGATCTGTAACCAATGGTAAGTGATCTCCAGTTTATTGACTACAATCGGATCAGAAACCTTACATCCGAACCCCCCTATCCGCCACCTGGGGACACGTCCGATGGGAGTAAATAAGTAAAGACTCCATAATATACATAAATATTAATAATTTTCTAAGTAATTATTCACGCAAAGCTAAAGGCAAAAGTTGCAAGTTTGTAAAAATATAGTCATATATACAATAAATTG